>CM060249.1:2780000-3380000 GCA_030684275.1 Acipenser oxyrinchus oxyrinchus
GCAAGAAGAGTTGCAAACATTTCAAGACCAATGGACAGAAAAATATTTTGTAATTGAGGAGGGCAAACCTCTCTGTCTTCTGTGCAAACAGTCCATTTAAGTCATGACAGAATAATGTAAAACATCACTGAGTAACAAAACACGCAGCATGATCAGTACAAGGGTAAGCAGAGGAAAGGGTAAGTGGAGAGTCTTCGCAAGGAATTAACAATGCAGCAATCTTTTTTTTTTTTTTAAATGACATAATTTACTCTCCTTTAAAGTTTAAGATACAATTGATAATTGTTGAGGCGGTGGGTATAGCGTTGTTTATTTGTGATAACTCAACCCTGCCTCACAGCAATCGATTGTAGATTTAAGAAGTGTAAAAAACTGTTTTTAGTTCACCCCACATACTCTGTGTGCAAATGATAAGGATATTCTTCATATAGCTTGTTCTAGTCACTGACAACATGAATAAATGCAAATTATTTAATTTTACAATTTATTGAATTTACTGTTACTGTCACTGGCATTGCTAATAAATGCCAACAATTATTATTATTATTATTTTACATGTGTTACTGGCAACTGGCAACAGGAATACATGCTAATGCCACGGGTTTATGTTTTTACAAGTTATTGACAGAGGGAGTAAATACTAAGAAATAGTTTAAATATTAAGCTTGTAATTTAAAATTTGCAATCCATGTAATTTGGTCACATTGCGGCCTGTGGTCCCACAGTAGCCTTGCTATGCAGCTCTCTGCTCTGTGAGCTGTGGGCACCCCTGTGTTATACTGTCAGCACCTTGCTATGCAGCTCTCTGCTCTGTGAGCTGTGGGCACCCCTGTGTTACAGTGTCAGAACCTTGCTATGCAGCTCTCTGCACACACACACACACACACTCACTCACTCACAGGAACGGGCAGGACACACACACACTCACAGGAACAGGCAGGACACACACACACTCACAGGAACGGGCAGGACACACACACACACAGGCAGGACACACACAATCTTTTTACATGGTTAACAATCTGCAGTAAGAAGTTTAATTTTAAAAAAAAAACTGCATGGTATCTGCAGATCTTTTATTTCAAATGATAAAATACCCTAATTGTAAAGGTTATTAAATACTGAATCCTGATCCAAAAGCATTCCGATTTTAAAGAAGTAGCTGCTGGGATTGCAGTAGCAGCCTCCCCAGTTGAGCCGCTATTGATTAAGAGATGAGCGACACAAACCATGGGCATCCTTATCCATCCAAGCAACTGCATCTTAGAAGAAGACAACAGTCTTAACTGATAACTCGCAGAAGACCTGAAGAGTTACCAATAAAATGCGATGTTAAAGGTTAAAATTGACATGATCATTTACTAAGGACTTAGGTTTCTAACAAGAACAAAAAACTAAAAAATCATAAATAATAAACAAGTTTGAGTCATGTTGCCCTGCGAGAATTATTTTGTATTGGTGTTTTTTTTTGTGTGTGTTTGTTTCACATTTTTTGAAAGCCAAGCAAAGCTGAATGTTTTGTAGGAAAGGGTAAATGTTTAATGTTAAAAAATCCAAAAGAAAAACTAAACTAAACTAATGTACAAATAGAAAATGTCATCTTAAAGCATCTTTTGTTGATTAAAATAGGTAATATGTGTTCTAAAAAATAGGCTGAAGAAAATGCACACACGTCATATATATATACAGTATTTCTAGCTTTGCTATGCAGTAAAATGGGATCAACTATTTACACATAGGCTTTTATCAAATGGAAAAACATAAGAGAAGGAAATGAAGAAACTTTAAAAACAAAGAGAAAAGTGGTAAAGTAAAAATCCAATGGTAACCCAAAATATGACACCCTGATGCATAAAAGGACGTTTTTCACAAGGTCACTTTTGGGTCACAAACCCTCTTAGGCACGCACGTTGAGGTTGTCAGAATGGGTCTCATCTGCATTCAGTACAAGTCTAATATATATATATATATATATATATATATATATATATATATATATATATATATATATATATATATATTTTCATTAAATAAAGTCAGCATACACAGAGTCCATTTCGCAGTAACATTTCAGAAAAATAAATATCTACTCAAATGACAGTGTTTTTCCAAAATCATTATTATTTTCTTTAGTTTAGTAAAGTTTTTATAAAGTCCTGTGCAACTTCGGTTCTGCAGCTACTGCACTAAAGAATTCAAACAACAAACATTACATTCATCATCATGACACTGTAACTTGATGGAATCTAAAGAGTCTCATAGCTGAACTAGAGGTGTGTATTCTTGTCTGAGCCCCGCACTCCTCAAGCCTCCTGAAAAGGTGGCTCACATGTGTGTCTTTAGCTGCATGTTAAGCTGAGGAAACACAAAGCCACTTTTTCAGGAACAGTGGCTTGAAACCTGGTTCCAGGAGACCTATTTTGAGACATCTTTGCTGTATCAAACCCCAAGTCTGCCATGCAGTGGCCTGAAACCTAGTTTTAATGTTCTATCCACTTAAGAAATACTCAAGTTGCACTTCAAGTAATAATAATAAAAAAAGAATATATTGACTTATACGAATAACATATGCTAGTGTTTCTTTTTCTTTACATAAGTACTAAATATCAGCGTTGAGGACCAGGACACATCAAAAAGCTCATGCATGCAGTACCCCCACACACACACACACAATCCCTTAAAATTGCTACACATAATCAATGAGGCATAAATATTATTGCAACTTTCATCTGATTTGTCAAAAAAAACACAATGGTTTTTCTTTTTACATTCTAAAAATATTAAAAGATGCAGTCTTTTTTTTCTACGCAACATATATTTGCATGAATCTACTTATATAGATTGTACTATTATGTGCGTATAGAAAGTCTACACCCCCTTGAACTTTTTTCACATTTTGTTGTGTCAGTGCCGCAGAGTTTCATGCATTTAAATGAGGATTATTTCCACTTATCTACACACCATACTCCACACTGTTAAGGGGAAAAAAGTTTTTATTGAGAAAAAAATTATATTAAAAATACAAAACTGAAAAGATCATAATTGGATAAGTCTCCACCTCCCTGAGTTAATACTTGGTGGAAGCACCTTTGGCAGCAATTACAGCTGTGAGTCTGTTGGGATAGGTCTCTACCAACTTTGCACACCTAGATTTGGCAATATTTGACCATTCTTCTTTACAAAACTGTTCAAGCACTGTCAAGTTCCTTGGGGAGCGTTGATGGAGAGCAATCTTCAAGTCATGCCACACATTTTCGATTGGATTTAGGTTGGGGCTCTGACTGGGCCACTCAAGGACATTTACCTTTTTGTTCCTTAGCCACTCCAGTGTAGCTTTGGCTATGTGCTTTGGGTCGTTGTCATGCTGAAAGGTGAACTTCTGTCCCAGTTTCAGCATTCTTGCAGAGGGCAGCAGGTTTTCCTCAAGGACTTCTCTGTACTTTGCTCCATTCATTTTCCCTTCTATCCTGACAAGTGCCCCAGTCCCTGCCGATGAGAAACATCCCCATAACATGATGCTGCCACCACCATGCTTTACAGTAGGGATGGTGTTCTTTGGGTGATGCGCTGTGTTGGGTTTGCGCCAAACATAACGCTTTGCATTTAGGCCAAAAAGTTCCATTTTAGTTTCGTCAGACCACAAAACATTTTGCCACATGGCTGCAGAATCTCCTGAGTGTTTTTTTGCATACTTCAAACGGGATTCAAGGTGGGCTTTCTTGAGTAATGGCTTCCTTCTTGCCACCCTACCATACAGGCCAGATTTGTGGAGTGCTTGGGATATTGTTGTCACATGCACACTTTTACCAGTCTTGGCCATAAAAGCCTGTAGCTCTTGCAAAGTTGCCATTGGCCTCTTGGTAGCCTCTCTGATCAGTCTCCTTCTTGCTCGGTCATCCAGTTTGGAGGGATGGCCTGATCTAGGCAGGGTCCTGGTGGTGCCATACACCTTCCACTTCTTAATAATCGTCTTGACTGTGCGCCAAGGGATATTCAAGGCCTTTGATATTTTTTTATACCCATCCCCTGATCTGTGCCTTTCAACAACTTTGTCCCGGAGTTCTTTTGAAAGCACCTTGGTGCTCATGGTTGAGTCTTTGCTTTGAAATGCACTACCCAGCAGAGGGAACCTAAAGGAACTGCTGAATTTATCGTGTGAATCACTACAATTTAACACAGGTGGAGGCCACGTAACTGGGTTTGTGATTTTGAAGGCGATTGGTTACACCTGAGCTAATTTAGGATTGCTATTACAAGGGGGGTGGACACTTATCCAACCAATCTATTTCAGTTTTTATTTTTAATTAATTTTCTACAAATTTCTAGAATATTTTTTTCACTTGGAAGTTGTGGGGTAGGATGTGTAGATAAATGAAAAAAAAACTATTTTAATGCATTTTAATTCCAGGCTATAAGGCAACAAAAGGTGAACCTTTTGAAAGGGGATGTAGACTTTCTATAGGCACTGTACATATACTGTATATTGACCAGCACGTTTGTTTAAGGATTTGGATTATCAATCCAAATCCTGTATTTATTCATTTTCAGAAAAAATAGACCAAAAAAAGGACAATATTTGCAATACAGCCGAAATAACCTGGAAATCCCAGTAACAAGAACACCTGATCCAGACTGGAGTAACAGCATACTCAGGTCTCCATGTCAAGCACAGGAGATGCAAATCAAGCCAACTGTTCAATAACCAATCCCACCAGGGGACTTACACAGCCTACAAAAACATGGCACCCCCGTTAGCACAGCACAAAAACCCCAGGGCAACACGACCCCTCCCCTCCCTCTCCCTCCCCCTCCCTCTCCCCTCCCTCCCTCCCCTCCCTCTCCCCTCTCCCCCTCCCCTCCCCTCTCCCCCTGCTTCAAGAAACAAGCAAACCCTTGTTCTTCTTAAACTGGACAATGAAAACAGCAGCATTTGTAACCACTGAGATGCTTGAAGACGCTGTAAAGCGCTTCCTCAGGTGTAAACAGGATCTTGGGAATGGAGGCAGTTTGCAAGAATGAATGAAGCTGAAGAACTCCCAGCAGTTTATGCACAATATCAGTACAACTGCTCCCCCACCCAAAATAAAATATCAAACAAGCCCCACCCAACCTCCCAACCCTCCCGCTAATCTTTGATAGCTGATGTACTTCAGAACTCAGCATTTTGAATTCTTATGCTTGCTTTTTTAGCAATTGTTTTCTATTTCCTTTTTTTATATAAAGAAATTAAACTGTAAATTAAATAATAATTGTTTACTTACTTACTGAACATGTTTTAGGTTAAGACAGGCTTTTTTTTTTAGGACACATGCAAACAAAATGTAAAAGAAGAAAAAAACTGTTAATTCCTCAAAATGATTTAGATGTTTTTTTTGCTTTTTTTCATTTTTGTTTTTGCCAAATTCTTTAAATTTTACAGTAAGCAAATATCCAAATCAGGCTTCACCAGGCAAGAGATCACTAAACCTATAATACTGCTACAGTAGGTATAGACAGATCCCACACTCCACTGCAGTTAAAAGACTACACAGCCACAGAGGAAATAAAACAGAAAGCTTTAATTCCGTAGCCAAGCATGCTTTCAAGACCATGCAACACGTGCTGCATTTTACTGATTCTAAGGTTGGAATGTTTCTATTTGTTATATATATATAGATCTATAGATATATATATATATATATATATATATATATATATATATATCTGTATTGATCGGATTCTCAGCCCTCCTTTGCACCCAGTCAGTTCACAGTGTGGACTCGCATTCCACATCGCAGGACTTGGCGGCCCCTTTGTGGGTCAGCTTCAGAACGGTGGGCTTCTCCGCATCACAGGAGCCGGCTGGCAGGGCCAGCGCCTCTTGCTGCTCTTCCTTGGGCTCGTCGGCGCTCGGTGTCTGCGGGTAGATGACGAGGAATGTGGAGGCGAGGAAGCCCAGGAAGGACCCCACTGACGCCACCATTGGGATGACCCGCACACTGCCCACCGCCTCCACCACCCCGCCCAGGGCTGAGGCCACCAGGATCTGGGAGATGTACACCTGGCAGGACAGGATGGCGCAGTCGATCCCGAAGCCTCGTTTGGAGTTGCCTGGGCTGTGGTGGATATACTGCAAAAAAATACATTTTACATTTCTTGATATATACCAGCAATTTATTTATTTCATTGTCTGCATTCATTCATGGTAGAGTAACCACTCCAACAAACTGGATTAAAAACTAGAAAAAGGGGTGTGATTTTATAAATCACTTATGTACTGTAAAATGCACCTTAAATAAAATGGCTTACAAGGTAATTGACCAGGTAAAATATAAATCCAATATTAATATGAGTGTGTCTATCAAGAAGAACTTCCCACCCCCCCTCCCCTTCAAAAAAGCAAAGTGACCTCAATATGGCAATAAGAAGTCCATCTTGATTTTGTTGTGTACTCAAACGACTTGCCCCAGAGTGCCATGTTCGGTTGCCTGCCCCTCACCTCTTTCATCTCATGGTACTGGCCCAGCAGGGCGTACGGACAGTAGGACACACTCATGGAGATGATGCCCATGGTGCTGATCATCACCATGGTGACGTAGACGTTGGGAAAGATGGCCATCACCGCCGTGCCGATGGCAAAGGCCAGCGTTCCCAGGATGTAGATGATCTTGATGCTGAGCTCGTAGTTGTCCAGGTACTTCTGTAGCATGGCTGCGAACACAAGGCACAGGACCAGTGGTAGGACAGCTGCTCAGAGGCTTATTAAAGTGGAACAGTGCGTTCTTTTCATTTGTTTACCTCAAAAGTAGGAAGATAACTCAAGAGAGGTGAAATATTATTTATTTTTTTTGGAAAGCAACCCAGTCATGATTCCATTCCACACCGAATTTGCGCATTAGGGCATAAAGAAAAGAAAAGAAAAAAGAAACAGAAACAGAATCTACTGGGTCATTACATGCTACACATTACTGTAACACAGTAACAAGAAGAACACGTGTGTAAGCATGTATAATGTTGTGTGGTGTGAATGGAATACGATGCAGGGGTGTGTGTTCTCACCTGAGCACATTGCAGCCGTGGTTGCATAGATGACCAGCCCCCAGCAGCCCATCTGCACTCCATTGTGGTAGTTGCGCAGCTCGGTGGAGTTTGTGGGAGCCTACAGGAGAAAAAACAGCAAAGCTTCAGCAAGAAAATAAACAAGGACCTCAAAACAGCAAGCCTTCTGAATGGAAACATCAAACCATCAGCACCATTATCTGCATATATGTGTGTTTGTCGTGATATGAGAGCACCAGGTCACAAGGACACAGTGCTGTATCTCTGGAGTAGATGAGAAGCTACACAAGGACACAGTGCTGTATCTCTGAAGTAGATGAGAAGCTACACAAGAGCACAGTGCTGTATCTCTGGAGTAGATGGGAAGCTACACAAGAGCACAGTGCTGTATCTTTGGAGTTGATGAGAAGCTAAACAAGGGCACAGTGCTGTATCTCTGAAGTAGATGAGAAGCTACACAAGAGCAAAGTGCTGTATCTCTGGAGTAGATGAGAAGCTACACAAGAGCACAGTGCTGTATCTCTGGAGTAGATGAGAAGCTACACAAGGGCACGGTGCTGTATCTCTGAAGTAGATGAGAAGCTACACAAGAGCACAGTGCTGTATCTCTGGAGTAGATGAGAAGCTACACAAGGACACAGTGCTGTTTCTCTGGAGCAGAGGAGAAGCTACACAAGGACACAGTGCTGTACATTTGGGTGGATACATAGCTCAGTACCTGCGGGTCCCCCTCGTAGATGACCTGGCCCATGAAGTCGGTGTAGAAGACGGCCTGGGCGATGATGGAGAACCAGGTGAGGAGGTGGCAGAGGCAGAGGCACAGGAGCTGACGGGGCATCCTGAGCATGGAGAGCCAGAGCAGCCGCACGGTGGTCTCCGTCTCGCCCTCCTCGCTCTCCGTGTCCCCACTGGAGTTGGTGTTCCCGCTCTGGTGCCTCAGCCGCTGCCGCTGCCGCTTCTGCCGCTTCTGCATGTCGTAGATGTCGTTCATGCTGCGGGAGGACTTGATGAGCACCACGGCGTTGGCGCGCCGGTAGCGGTAGCGGTGAGTGCCCACCTTGCCGTAGTAGGAGAAGGTGTAGGAGGGCTGCCGGTAGAACATGTGGCGGCGGCGACGCATGGAGGCCGAGGTGCTCGACTGCTTCATGCCGATGCAGCTGTGCTCGGCGAAGCCCTTGCTGCCGCTGCTGACTGCAATGCCGTTCTGGTTGGGTGCCTTGGCTTCATTCAGCTGGTTGTCCAGCAGTTTCTCCACCCCATTCCTCTCGCTCTCGCTCTCCTGCAGGAAAGCAGACAGCCGGCTGAACCGGGTCCGGAGCATATCCTGGCTGCCGCTGCCGCTTCCACTGCTGCTCCTGCGTGCCGGGGTGCCATGGTAGGAGGACAGGTGGTCCTGGAAGATGGAGGGCTCGATCTCCCGCAGGAACAGCAGCTCGGGCTCCGACTCCAGCGTGGCGTCTGTGACGTGCAGCATGGAGTCGCTCTTGCTCCTCACGATCCCCACGTCCAGGAACTCCATGTCCAGGTTGTGCTCCGAGCGCACCTCGTCGTAGAAGCGGCAGTGATCGTCTCCTCCCATCTTCTCCGGGCTGCCGTTGAGCTTGACGGAGTCTGTGGCGTCGGTCTCGTCCAGCCGGTCCTGCAGGGAGCTGTACTGCTCCTCCTCGATGCTGAACAGGTGGAGCCCCACCGACAAGGTGAACAGGATAGCAGCAAAGAAGAACAGGACCTGCTCTTGAGACTTGAATGCCTGCCCTAGAAAGGTCTGAGTCCAGTCCAGACCACCCAGCATGTACCCCACAGCTCCACCCAGACCTGCAAGAGAGGAAGAGAGGAAGAGACGCTGAACGGTTTTATATTTCCTCCTTTGGACAGCAAGTCTGTCATGAAAAACTGTAGGGAATCAGAAAATAACCTCATTAACTAATAAACAACATCACAAAAACACCCATCCTCAATATAATCTTCCGACAGCAACGACACTTCAAGGCACAGGTTTAAATTACTGTTTAGGGTGGAATTATACAACACAGTGCATGCCTAATGGATGGAATCTGAATTGTTATTTGATCATTTGTAAGCTGACAACCATTGTTTCATTACCTGTAATCTGATTGTGTTGGTTTCAGTGTATTAGTAACAGGATACACTGGGTTAAACCCTAACTGTAACATACTGTACTGTACAGCAGAGTGCACATTTATTACAACACCAAGATTTGTCATGTATACCCTTTATACACCACCTGCATGAAAATCAATTTTCGGTCAGTAAAATCAGTCATATAGAAACAACAGGCACTCGTGTGAAAATGTTCTTTGCTTTAATTAGGCACCCTAAGCATCTTCTGCAATTTCTCATGCATTTCCATGGCTATGTGTTCCTTTTCTCTTACTATTTTTTAATTAATTGCAAATATGGCCTATTAAAATCATAAATTAAAATTTGACAATAACTAATTTGGCAATTTCCGAAGTTTTTCAGTTACAGTGGTTTGATTTCATATGCACAATGGGGTGCATATGAATGTATACACACACACACACACACACACACACACACACACAGTGCTCCCCTCTTCATAATGCCATTGCACTAACACTAGTCTTCTGGTTATAAGGCGGAACACAAACAGCACGGTCTCTTAACTATGGCTCCAGACTGCAGCGTTATAAAGAGGGAGCCCTGTATATTACAGGTACAGCAGCAGCATGGCGCGTGTCCTCACCAGCAGAGAAGGCGTGGATGTTCAGGGCCATGTCTTGTTCCTCTGTATCTGCCACATCCAGCAGGTACGCCCGGATCGGCCCCTCCGAGGCGTCGGCAGAGAAATCCAACACCACCACGCCCAGCACCGTCAGGACTATACCAATGGGCTGCTTACCGGAAACATCGCCGACGGCCAAACCTGGAGAGAAAAACAATGAAGATTAAGACAAGTTAATCAAATCACAAGAAACAATTCAGGAGCGCCGGCCACGACAAAAACAAGCTTCGGATACGTAGATACAGATCTTTTGTTTTAGAAAGGTACGAATGTGTGTTCTATTTGTAGTCCAGAATGTGTGTTCTATTTGTAGTCCAGAATGTGTGTTCTATTTGTAGTCCAGAATGTGTAATGATAATAAAATGCCCACAAGTAAAGCATTTTCCAATTGCAACCACTAGGGGGAGTCTTGAGATTTCTGAAGGCAAAATGCTTTCTTTACTGTAGAAAGAACCTGACATACAGTATTTGTATAGATTCAACAGTTTAGCTAATTATACCGAAAAGCAATCTGAAAATAAGAGCCAAGGAGTCTATGATAAAAGTCAAGGTAATTATTGTATTCATTAGTGCTTCAGGCTCCAGGGTCTTCTGTTAGTTTGAGAGAGCTGTATCTGTTTATAAATGAGGTAAACACAGGGGAGGCTGGGTAAATCAGAGGATAACTTGAGAATCAAACTGCAGAGCGGGTTGAGCAATTCCAGCTGAATGCATCCATGATCTTAACACACCATGCCAAGTTCAAGTGGAGAACCCATAATGGATCAATACAGTGGTGTAGTCAAGGGTATACGCAGGTAAACGGCATCTACCCACTTTTAATTTGGGCAATATAGCATTTACCCACTTCCATATATGGGATACTGAGTTTACTCATTTCTACTCTCCTGTGATATGCAAATCCTGGGTTAAAGACAAGATATTTTAATGGTGAGTGTCTCCGAGTTGCGTTGCTGCGCGCGAGACTGACAGCTGTTTAGGGCTGTCAATTAATGCGTTCATTTTTGTTTAGATTCATTTTTTTTAACACGCGTCATCGCCCTCTCTCTTGACCCTCTCAGCATACTGTAATTAATTCCCTGCAGCACTATTTTAATATACTCGAGTGCATGCAACGCGATAAGTGAAGTCGTCGTTTGAATAGAGTGTCAGCAATGCATGTTAACAGCTTTCATTTCTGCCCGATGTCCTCCAAACCCAATCAAAAAACAAGGAAACAATGGTCAATGTAACTTCCTAGCTTGCCACTGCCTGACTTTGAGCACCAAACAGGAGTTTACCCACTTGTTATTTACCACTACAGCACTGGATCAATACGATATGCAACTGGAGACTTAAAAGTATTCCCAATCAACACTTTGATAAATTATAAAATCTCTCCCAACAACGTGTTTGAAGCCTAAAATGCAAGCCAGTGAAATTAAAATCTCAGGAGGCCATGGTTTGCTTATAAAGCCAATGTGTAAACCATTCCCAGTGTTTAAAACATGCCACAGTACTTCGTGCTAATCTGCATCATGCACACTTAACACAGACATCTTGTGCTACGTGCAGTGTGCAGACATATTAACAGGAATTCATTGATCTCTTCATCTCTGCTCTTCTATCGATCTGGAAAAACAGGCCATCTCTCTATCGATTCAATTCAAAATATACGCATCAGTCTGTCAATGTCTCTATCCACCATCATCCCTCGGAGTATCTGTCAATATATCTGTGATTTATCCATCTGGACTCACAGCCACAGCAGTGTATCTGTTTATTGGCATGCACTTTGCCCTGCATCCTTTAATGTCAGGGTGATGACAGCTATTGGTTTAACAGTCCCCTAGTGCACTTCACCCAGCATGTGAAGTCAATCCGGTGAACCAATATAGGCCGCTGCAGAAATAGAAATAATGGGTGTGCAGATGTCAAAGGTAGTCCATTACTGTAATCCATTAGTGTAGCTGTATGAGCTTCAATCCATCAGTGCGGTGCCTGCACTCTCCACAGTGTAGCTGTATGAGCTTCAATCCATCAGCGTGGTGCCTGCACTCTCCACAGTGTAGCTGTATGAGCTTCAATCCATCAGCGTGGTGCCTGCACTCTCCACAGTGTAGCTGTATGAGCTTCAATCCATCAGTGCGGTGCCTGCACTCTCCAAAGTGTAGCTGTATGAGCTTCAATCCATCAGCGTGGTGCCTGCACTCGCCACAGTGTAGCAGTATGAGCTTCAATCCATCAGCGTGGTGCCTGCACTCTCCAAAGTGTAGCTGTATGAGCTTCAATCCATCAGCGTGGTGCCTGCACTCTCCACAGTGTAGCAGTATGAGCTTCAATCCATCAGCGTGGTGCCTGCACTCTCCACAGTGTAGCTGTATGAGCTTCAATCCATCAGCGTGGTGCCTGCACTCTCCACAGTGTAGCAGTATGAGCTTCAATCCATCAGCGTGGTGCCTGCACTCTCCACAGTGTAGCTGTATGAGCTTCAATCCATCAGTGCGGTGCCTGCACTCTCCACAGTGTAGCTGTATGAGCTTCAATCCATCAGCGCGGTGGTACTCTGCACTCTCCACAGTGTATGAGCTTCAATCCATCAGCGTGGTGCCTGCACTCTCCACAGTGTAGCTGTATGAGCTTCAATCCATCAGTGCGGTGCCTGCACTCTCCACAGTGTAGCTGTATGAGCTTCAATCCATCAGTGTGGTGCCTGCACTCTCCACAGTGTAGCAGTATGAGCTTCAATCCATCAGCGTGGTGGTACTCTGCACTCTCCACACTGTATGAGCTTCAATCCATCAGCGCGGTGCCTGCACTCTCCACAGTGTAGCTGTATGAGCTTCAATCCATCAGCGTGGTGCCTGCACTCTCCACAGTGTAGCTGTATGAGCTTCAATCCATCAGCGTGGTGCCTGCACTCTCCACAGTGTAGCAGTATGAGCTTCAATCCATCAGCGTGGTGCCTGCACTCTCCACAGTGTAGCTGTATGAGCTTCAATCCATCAGTGCGGTGCCTGCACTCTCCACAGTGTAGCTGTATGAGCTTCAATCCATCAGCGCGGTGGTACTCTGCACTCTCCACAGTGTATGAGCTTCAATCCATCAGCGTGGTGCCTGCACTCTCCACAGTGTAGCTGTATGAGCTTCAATCCATCAGTGCGGTGCCTGCACTCTCCACAGTGTAGCTGTATGAGCTTCAATCCATCAGTGTGGTGCCTGCACTCTCCACAGTGTAGCAGTATGAGCTTCAATCCATCAGCGTGGTGGTACTCTGCACTCTCCACAGTGTATGAGCTTCAATCCATCAGCGCGGTGCCTGCACTCTCCACAGTGTAGCTGTATGAGCTTCAATCCATCAGTGTGGTGCCTGCACTCTCCACAGTGTAGCTGTATGAGCTTCAATCCATCAGCGTGGTGCCTGCACTCTCCACAGTGTAGCTGTATGAGCTTCAATCCATCAGTGTGGTGCCTGCACTCGCCACAGTGTAGCTGTATGAGCTTCAATCCATCAGCATGGTGCCTGCACTCTCCACAGTGTAGCTGTATGAGCTTCAATCCATCAGTGCGGTGCCTGCACTCTCCACAGTGTAGCAGTATGAGCTTCAATCCATCAGCACGGTGGTACTCTGCACTCTCCACAGTGTAGCAATATGAGCTTCAATCCATCAGCGTGGTGCCTGCACTCTCCACAGTGTAGCTGTATGAGCTTCAATCCATCAGCGCGGTGCCTGCACTCTCCACAGTGTAGCTGTATGAGCTTCAATCCATCAGTGTGGTGCCTGCACTCTCCACAGTGTAGCTGTATGAGCTTCAATCCATCAGCGTGGTGCCTGCACTCTCCACAGTGTAGCTGTATGAGCTTCAATCCATCAGCGTGGTGCCTGCACTCTCCACAGTGTAGCTGTATGAGCTTCAATCCATCAGCGTGGTGCCTGCACTCTCCACAGTGTAGCTGTATGAGCTTCAATCCATCAGTGCGGTGCCTGCACTCTCCACAGTGTAGCAGTATGAGCTTCAATCCATCAGCGTGGTGCCTGCACTCTCCACAGTGTAGCTGTATGAGCTTCAATCCATCAGCGTGGTGGTACTCTGCACTCTCCACAGTGTATGAGCTTCAATCCATCAGTGCGGTGCCTGCACTCTCCACAGTGTAGCTGTATGAGCTTCAATCCATCAGCGTGGTGCCTGCACTCTCCAAAGTGTAGCTGTATGAGCTTCAATCCATCAGCGTGGTGCCTGCACTCTCCACAGTGTAGCTGTATGAGCTTTAGGAACACGGGTGTTGCTGTGGGGCTCATATTTCCAAACCTACATTATTAGCCTGCAATGTATGCAAATTTACAAGGTCATGAGAAGTGTCACCTGACCCACCTTGTGACTAGACTTGGGAAAGGGCAGGGGTCTCTGTGACTTCGCGAGGGGTAATGAGAGTTGGTGCCAGTGTAAGTGTCCCTCATTGGAGAGGCTGTGCCGACCAACTCACTGGTCTACAGAAATCCACCCCTGGTAGGCACAGCTCTGAGTTGCAAGCGTGCAGATGTGTGCAATATAGTCTGACAAGCAAAACAATGGCCCAGTAATAATAAAAAGAAACACATAAACCTCTAACATTAGTTAGTTAACACCTGTTTCCACTTTAGCAATGAGCCAGGAGGCTGTACATGGTGTCACACAATATTCAGGCTATTCACTGCAATATAATGAAGCGCAGTAATAAGCCAGATTAAATAGAGCAGTATCTACAGGAGTTTGTATTGCTCATTTCCAAATTGTGTTGAAATACAGTATCTTGCAAAAGAGAAATTCATAACAGAACAATAAAAACATTGCAAGCGATACTGTGAAAATCCTCCAGTGCTTTTGCCCATTGGTGTGACGGATTGTGATAAACAGGCACCATCTAATGTACTTCATTAGCGGTATCTTTACAGTTCAAGCTTGGACAAGTTAATTAAAAAACAACTGGCTATTTTTTTAAAAACCTTTATCTCAGAGAGAGAGAAAGAGAGAGAGAGAGAGAGAGAGAGAGAGAGAGAGGGGGCACTGTTCTTTTCCCAGGCGCTTGTCTATTTAAAGAACGTTTGAAAAGCGCTGTCGTTCTTGTTCTAGTTGAGGGCAGCACAATGCGACTCACAATGCAGTACTGCTGCACACGCACTGAGGAACAGGGGGATGCTTTTTAATAATGCCGGAGACGGGAAGTATTTTCAGATAGGCAATGAAAGGTAAAAAAGGCACAACAGGAAATGCTTCCCTGTGAACTGGTTCCTACTCCTTTCCCATGTCACACAGGCTGACTGAATTCACACTGCTGCTGCAGGGCTTGGACTCTTTAGACACTGCGTTACTCACCGGCTTATTAAAACAGGAAGCTGACGAATTGCAACAGTACGGGGTCGACAAGGGACCACAGAACACTACAGAACTAATCACTACGCACACAGCAGCACCATGTACAGTAAAACAACAAGCAAGATCAGGCAGCTCAGGGTTAACAAAGACATTGGTCCACTGGCTGCTGTAGAAAACACTTTGCAAATTGAGTCTCAGGTCTCTCTGTTTGTCCGCTGGCTAAAGAATCCTATCAATGTGAAGTGAGGTGGCTGTTTGGGATACCTGTCCACAGGGTTGGGATGGGACCCACCAGAGGGGCGAGGTTAATAACAGTATACAGTCTGCATGACTGAGCACAGTCCCCTGAACCCATGGAGCAGACCTATTTCACAGTGCTGGGACACGTACTTGAACATGCGGTCAAACACTCCCATGCCAGTACATGCTTCGCAGTTTCTTTTTCTTGTTAATTTTTTCTGCTGTACCGAAAGACTTGACACCGTCCATGACCCTCTTTGAATATTTTGGTTTTCAATTTTCACGTAGTTGATAGTTGATGCAAAGCTTACCGGCGTGTTATTCATGCTTAGGACGTCACAAAGCCACCTACACTCCAGCAGTTTCTTTTGTTTAGCTGTTACAAATGAGGGCTGGTTAACTTGCAGCAACAAATCACTAATAAGAGTCCAGACTGACCACTGATGTGTCCTGAAAGAGAGTTCATCAACGCAGTCAGCCTTCCTGTCCTTCAATGATCAGCCACTAGTCTAAACACTTTTAATTGATGTCATTTACAATGCATTCCCTTTCTCAGTCTAGCTAAAGTGAGCCAAACACTTTCCAGGGTTGAGCAGGCAACCACTGCCATTCTGACTCCAATATGGAAAGAGCATTGTGTTCTACAGGTATGCCAAACATAGGAATGCAGTTTCATATAATGAGCGTGTTACATTGTTAACAGCACAGCAGCATGTGCTCAGTAATTATCTTCTCTCTATCCACATATTGTTTAAAGCTGTCCTTCTTCTAAACAACAACAACCACTGTTTCCAAACCAGAATGCAACTATCTAAAGGAAGAGATACTTATCAGAGGATCTAAGAAGCTCTCTACCTTTGTTTCCACATTCCTTATAATAGATGACAGTGAGATACCTTTACCCTTTATCGTGTCCGCTTGGCACAGTACAATAGGACTCCATCCTTACCTATAACTGACCCGTTGAGAAACAGCGCCACCCCCAGGAGGACGCCAATGCAGAGCGCCAGGATGAACGGCCGCCTGCGGCCCCATGGCATGGTGCAGCGGTCGCTGGCAGAGCCGATTAGGGGAGTGAAGATCAGCCCCAGGATGGGGCTCAGGAACCACGTCAGGCTGTAGTATTGTTCTGGAAGACCTGAGCGAAACACAAAAACAGAACCATTTAATTACAGTGCAAATAAAACAGCTCAATGCGCAGCAGGAGAGAGCATTCCCCAAATCCTCCCTGGAACGGAGAGACAGATTTAGCAGGTAAGCAAAAAATGTGAAGGCTAAAGAGATAGAGTCCAAAAGTTCACTCCACCAAAACGGAAGCACCTGGATTTCTCTGTTCCCTCTTTTCCATTGTACAAGCGAGCTGCATCAGGGCCGTGCCGAACCAGCCCGGGGCCGGTTAGGAGGAGTCTGGTTGTGTTTCCACTGCAGAGCCCAGCCAGCCCGGGGCCGGTTAGGAGGAGTCTGGTTGTGTTTCCACTGCAGAGCCCAGCCAGCCCGGGGCCGGTTAGGAGGGGCCTGGTTGTGTTTCCACTGCAGAGTCGAGCCAGCCCGGGGCCGGTTAGGAGGGGCCTGGTTGTGTTTCCACTGCAGAGCCCAGCCAGCCCGGGGCCGGTTAGAATGAGCCTGGTTGTGTTTCCACTGCAGAGCCCAGCCAGCCCGGGGCCGGTTAGGAGGAGCCTGGTTGTGTTTCCACTGCAGAGCCCAGCCAGCCTGGGGCCGGTTAAGAGGAGCCTGGTTGTGTTTCCACTGCAGAGCCAAGCCAGCCCGGGGCCGGTTAGAATGAGCCTGGTTCTGTTTCCACTGCAGAGCCCAGCCAGCCCGGGGCCGGTTAGAATGAGCCAAGTTGTGTTTCCACTGCAGAGCCAAGCCAGCCCGGGGCCGGTTAGGAGGAGCCTGGCCGGTTAGGAGGAGCCTGGTTGTGTTTCCACTGCAGAGCCCAGCCAGCCGGGGCGGTTAGGAGGAGCCTGGTTGTGTTTCCACTGCAGAGCCCAGCCAGCCCGGGGGCCGGTTAGGAGGAGCCTGGTTGTGTTTCCACTGCAGAGCCCAGCCAGCCCGGGGCCGGTTAGGAGGAGCCTGGTTGTGTTTCCACTGCAGAGCCCAGCCAGCCCGGGGCCGGTTAAGAGGAGCCTGGTTGTGTTTCCACTGCAGAGCCCAGCCAGCCCGGGGCCGGTTAGAATGAGCCTGGTTGTGTTTCCACTGCAAAGCCCAGCCAGCCTGGGGCCGGTTAGGAGGGGCCTGGTTGTGTTTGCACTGCAGAGCCTGAGCCGTTCTACTGACGTCACACGCAATGAACACGTGTCGCATGTTGATGATGCAGTATTAAGAGGCGCTGTATTTGAGATCCAGAGGTTAGGGTTGTGTATTTTTTTGTTTTCGTTATTTATATTAAATAGCCAGTGGAAAACCACCCATTCCAAAACTGCACAGAGGGGACCATTTCTTGAAACGTTTCAAAAAAGACGAATGAAAAACACAGTGAGTTATAAAACAAAAGTCACCTTGGTTGAGATCCTGTGGTGACTAATGATTGGACAGGACCTCCCTGCCTGCACCCCAGAGCTGGATCTCAGTGTTAAAAGCTTTAGTGAAATCACTGTGTTCCTGACGTCAGCAGCTGTAAAGAACATGGCCAGGCTAATCTCCCTTCTATTTAAAGGATGGATAAACCCCCTCAAATAAAGAACACTTGTTCTTATTTTAGATGTTTTCTCTTAAAGAGACAGCACACAGAAAAAAGGAAGTATGTAATGCAATGTTGGTACAGGGTGCAATATACAGTAAGCTGTTTAGTAAAGCCCTATCGCCGCCCATAGCGTCACACTTCACAAAGCACGGTCCTCTAATCTACATGCTGTACTGTGGACATTTTAGTGCATCAGAAGTTTTGTTCTCTGTGTTATCTCTGAAAAGAGACATTTCAAAAAGATGGGTAACCTGGTGAATATGGAGTTGTGAAGCACGGTGGAACAAAGATATTGACTAAAGGATACATCGCGCCTGTCAATTATTTCCTTGTACAATATATTGATTTGGCAAGGTTGTCCTTCAGATGTTTTTATATGCAAAGTCACCGCAACCTGGTGACACATGTCACAATATGATTCAGGTTTACTGCAAAAATATATAGCACTGAGCAAAACGCGAGAGAATGAACTTGTGAGGAAATTAAGCAAGCAGTAGCCCACGTGCTACAGTACATTAGAAGGCAGCGTGGTTGCTTGCAACTCCCAACACTGGCTCACAGTAGGATCCCAGGCTTCTCTGCTTCAGAATGAGATGTAGTATTTAATTTGGGCTGACCTCAGGAAATCATTAAAGCAGAGCGCTGTGGTGTGACACAGGATGGCCCCTCTCTTCAGCTCAATACATTAAATCATGGGGTGGGTTTTTTATAACCACGATGCACAAGTAAAGAATCCAGATTCCACTTTCTTTTTAAGACCTCTGATTCTATTACCACACTTGGCCATGTGGCGGCAACATTTGGTAAGTTTAATGTCAGTAATGGAATTTGCTAAAGGAGAATAAATATGAGCTGTACTGTTGTGCTTGTATATCTGTAACCAAGAGTTTAAACCTGTCCTGGTTTGTTTCAGTTATGTCAGGCATTTCATAGGTGGCAAGGCAACGGTACCTGGCAAAAAAAACAAATAAAAAAACTCAGGCAGAACGTAAAATAACCAGGATACAAGGGTATGGTGTTAGCAATCACAGCAGTGCTCAGCCAGTGGCAGAGACAGGGGAAACCTGCAGACTGTGCGGGACATAAACTGTTGACGGTCTTAAGTAAGTTTAACCAATGGGAGAGTCAAAGATCTGCCCCTTGTTATACAGGTGTCCAATCACGAGTGAGCAGAGGCCGGACATACACCGTTGAAGGTATTCTCAGTTCCAGCTGAAGGTCTTGGGAGTTTAAACAATGGGAAAGTCAAAGATCTTCCCCTTGTTTTGCAGCTGTCCAATCATTAGTGAGCAGTGGCGGGACATAAATATGCTAGAGTATGGTGTAAGAATAGCTGAATTTCACGCGATATGGCTTATTATAGGGACCATTATTGAGAATTATATTGAGAACTTTGAAGTTACATTTAGAATTGCTTTTTTAACAAAAAAAAAAGTCAGACAACGGAGACGTCGTGGTCAGTTTGGTTACGAATCAATTTTCAAGAAGAACTTTCTCAGAAAAATTGGAGATTGTTAAAAAAGGGAGATACGCCAAATACCTGAACAGACACAGGAAGGGAAGGGATATACTTGCCACTTCCAACATTATGAAAGGTGTCCGTGGCTTACCGGTAGCTGTCAATTAAAAAAAAATATACTGCTGGAACTTTCTTTTGTTCAGTACAGAAAAGGCGATATGGAACAGCACTGGCTACAGCAATCTAGGATGTCTATCGAAGTCAATATAAGCGTTCTCAGTCACTTGCGAGCCACTGTAACACTCAAAACTTTTGGACAGACCGGATTGATGCTCAACTGGATGAGCAGAAGCGTAGGGATACAATACATCACAATGAGCAAGTAAAAAAAAATCATTGTGAGGTTCTTAAACGCTTGATTGATTCTGTTTACCTTGGAAAGCTAGAACTGGCATTCATAGGTCAGGATGAAGGCACAAATTTCTGAAACAGAGGTAATTATGTGGCATTACTTTCTCTGATTTCTGACTACGACAGCATGCAATTGCTTGTCAATAGCCACAGTATTCTCGGGTACCTCTAACAATATTCAGAACGAATAAAAGCAGAAGTACAGGAAGTACGTAGCTGTAACGGTAGATTAAACATCCGACGATGGAAACGCAGCTCAGCTTCTTGTGTTTTCAGGTATGTGACTGTTCTGTGAAAATGTGTTACATTTACTAAACTAAATTCAAAGCACTACCAACTATTGTATGCAGGATTCAATTGTACTCCCTGTGCAAAACAGTATTCATACGCTAGCCCCAACTGAGATGTATATTGTTACTTTTGAAATGTTCTTTTGACAAACCAGGAGGAAGCCATTCGACCCATCTCGTCCCATTCCTCATAGCTAACTGATCCTAGAACTGCACACAGGAAGTCACCCCCAGTACTGCTCTTGCTTATATCCCATTTTGTAACACAGATACCAAAATATTATAGCAGCGCGTGCCCTGCAGGTAGGTGACTACAAAAGTATAGACACACGCACACAGAGTAGCGCTGCACGTAATGCAATGGCAGGGATACTGATGGCACACAAAGCAGCAGGAAAGCTACCTGTGAAGATGGCTCTCCAGAAAGCATCTAGTACAGAAACACTGCACAGGCTGAAGCCCTCTTTCGCCCCCTCAGAGCCTGAGATTTGCTATTATACAGACAGCAGAACAGACCTGCATTTGAGAAGTAGCTTGTTAAAGATATTTTAAATTGCAGCTTGGCAAATAATAGCACCAGGCTCCAGAGCTCTGAGTGCCAGCTTCTGAAATATTATATACAGCATCACAGCAGCTCTCATCCTGATTGTAATGCTGTTTAAAGAAAAGCACTCTGCATTAATTTGTAAAGCACTTTGGTTATACAGCATGATATTAGCAGCAGGCAAATAGTATGCAAGCTATCTTATGCAATGTAGTATGCAATGCTTTGAATGGTAACTGTGCTGGAAATGCATTACAGAGTTTTTTACTTTGCTGTAAAGTGGGTGAAGCAATCAAAATAAAGAAATACTTCAACTCTACACACTCAATTGTCATAACACACTGGTGCCATAGGGAAACATTGCGTTTACTTTACTTCTTCAGTTTTGTTTTTTTGTGCTAGAATTAAACTGTACATACAATGGCATTTACTCGGGTAAGTTTCTTCATTTTTTAAAATCCCTCATATTGTGATCATGTCGGGTGAATTGCTTTTCTGAGGGGATAGTAGGATGTCATACATAATGACAGTGCTGGCCCTGGGTGGTGAAAAAACAAAACTCTGTAGAAATCATGTTTGCTACAGTACTGTAGTTAAAACCTTAACAAAACTCAGGGTTTTTATTTTCAATAGACGTTAAATTGCTCAAAGTCTTCACTCGATATGTTACAAAACAAATGCAATATTGTGGTGGATGTTTTGCATAAAGACAACAGCCTCGACTCAGTAAGTCCAAGAGCTTGAGCCATAACAAAAGCTCTGAAAAACTGCACAACCATTCAGCACTAACAGAAGAGCTTTTTGTGAAACAGCTTATTGTGAAACAGGCTATTGCTACCTGACTGCATTCTTCTCAGTGTGGGAAGGACCTCTGGAAGACTTTAATCAACAGGATATCAGAATTCACACGAAATAACAATCAGCATTATTACTGTCCCAGCTTGGGAACTTGTTCGTTTATTATATTTCATACCAAACTCTCTTCCGGGCCTGGTTACAGGCCTCCTGTATTGCTTGTCAGCCTTGAACTTCCTCTTCCTTTTTCTACCTTGTGAATATATGGGAAAACAAAAAAACATTTTACAATGTTTGCAAAAAACAAACAGAACAAAAAAAGAAAAAAAAAAGATTTTTATCGCCTGTGGACTTTATCAACCCAATCCTGTAACATCCAAACAGGATATTAGGTTCTAGTAAATAAAGCTGTTTTTCAATCAGGGAAAAAAGGGGTGACAATAGTGAGAGCAGTAAGTCATGCTCTAGAGGAAATGCTTATTGTGCCACCGCAGTTAGAGGGGGTTTACTCAGGGCAGAAAAACAATCAAAACAAGGGAAACCACTCGCCCTTTAAACCTTAAAGCGAGGTGCGAGGCGCACTTTGGAAGAATAGCCGGGCCTGGGTATTTGACTTGTGTTTCAGGGGAAGGCTGGGGTGCACAACCGAGACACATTTAACCATAAAACAAATCACTCGCACGCAGTGCTGACGCCGTCACTGGCAGAATTTTCGACATGGTTTACAGCATGTGCTGATCTGCTCGGTCATAGCTTGTCTTCCATGAGCGATTACGTTATTCACTAAAGCCAGGGCCCCACTGTCTCCCCAAGCTGAGGTAAAGTGTCTCAGGGCAGGCTGATTTCCAATGGAGATATAAACGACAGGGAGAGCTGAAACTCTGCACCTGTTTAGCATGTCCAGTCACCAGGTTTTCTGTTCCATTGCCCCAGTGTTCAAGTGACCGCTCTGGGTTGCAAACTGACAAAGATGATGTCTTGAAATTGTGTCAGAGTTTCAACAGTAATTACAGTTAACAAATCGGGGAAATGTTCAGTGGCTTTGCATAATTTCCACATTTCAATGCAACCCCAATATAAATTAAAATTAGCCAAATGACAGAGAGCAAACATCTAAACTTTATTATGCAGCAGTGCAATGGTCAGGTTCCCCGGCACACGCTGTTAATTAGTGTAAAGCAACCGATCCCTTAATTAAGTGTGGATTTTACAGCACTGTGGAGATGGGATGTGACTTTGCAGCACTGTCCTTCTAGATCAATACTCAATTGTACCGAGTCTCAGCATCACGGGTAATGGAGGGAACAGAGACAGTATCGGTTCAGCAGCCATGCCACTCCTCCCCCTCCCTATTGTCCTATGTTTACTTAAACGTAACCCCAGCCTCTAGGCAGTGGACATTTGTAAAAGAGTTTTGAGTGGAAAAGGGGTCCTGAAAATCAGTGGATTCTTTAAATCTCCCAATTTTTCGTTTTGTTTTAAAGCAGTATTTTTTTTAACTTGGTCTTGAATACCCCAACAATCCTTTTTTTTTTCTGGGTTTCAACCTCTTCTTGTTTCGCTTTTTTATTTTGTATTTGTATTGCAGTCCAGTGATGAACATAAACTCTAGAGCTATTGCTGTACCAGTCTATAGCTACATGTGCACACTGTATAAAGGCTTATGTTCACTAGAAAACAATGCGTGCTTAAAACAAATACAGTACAATTCCTGTCTGAAACAAACACCCAGAGCACAGGGTGGCTGCTATAGGACCAGTGCTAAAAACCACAGGTCTAAAAGCTATTCAGCAAAACCTGAGGCTGCCATGGAGTTCTGCTGCTTTCCAATGCTGTGAACAGCACAAAGGGGAGGAGGTAGTGGTGGAAGTGAACTGCCTTCGCACTGGGTGAATGCTGGAGCGGAGTCTGTAATGTCAAGAGGAAACAGGTGCTACACTTGTTAGTGTGCAAGTGCAGCGCTGGCTCAGCCAAATACAGTCAAGTGCATCAGCTCAGACTTTCAAGACTGGAATTAGATAGGAAATGCTCCCTCAGCTTTAATAAACAAGCTAATTCCCTTATTACTGCACTTTATTACAATATTGCCAGGTATTTGTCAATGTGCAAGTCTCATCAGGATGGGGGAAACTTAAAATAAATAAATAAATAAATAAATAAATCTTAGTTATCCAACTTGTATTTTATTTATATTTTTTCAGTAAAAAAACCCCACACAAAATAACAACAAATTGTAACTCTTGCTGTGGTGCTTAGTCCTGACAAGATCAAACACCAAAACATCTCAAAAGATGTTCTTTCCGCAGGATTACCTGCTGGAGTCGGGTTGACAGGTAGCGAGAATGCACTGGAGCCAAATGTCCCAGTGATGTACAGTATGCACCATCATGACATACTGTGGTGCTGTTCTCTAAAGAGACGGCTGAATCTCCGAGTGATCGCGGAACACTGCTATTATGACATCACGGGAGGGGGAGGGGGTTACTGCAGCAGCAGCAAGGAGATATTTCAATGTCCCAAAGTAATTTTTTTTTCCCCACACACAGAAGAATTTCTATCAAAAGCAGCGTCAGCTGTGGGCATCACACAGTGACTGTACTGCCCACTCTCACCAGCTCATTCCTGCACTCTCCTTCACTTCACCTCCAGCCTTTTGTCATATCCAGCTCATCGGCTTGGGCTTAAAACATGATTTGAAACAATATAGGACTTTATTTTCACCCTGCTCAAGAATCCTGTAATATTTCACTCATATTTCACATGTTTACATGCGATGGTGGCGTCTTTATCATAAAAATAATAACTTCCACTTTGTGGCCCCATAATTTCACACTAGCGTTTTCGAAATCATAATAAAAACAATGTTGCTCTCTACAGGATTGTCTCAACCCATTAAGTGTATTGTCCTCATTTGAGGACAGGCTAATTTGTAATATTTTTGAGCATTTTTAACAGGCATCTACCTGTTTTCTACTGCATATTGTTATGATAACCTACTGTAATTTAGTTAACCTCAAAAGTGAAGTCTAAATGTAATGTATGAAATTACATAAAAACAGCTTGTCTTCTGATTTTTTTCAAATAAAATGTAATTTGGTACTGAATGGGTTAATTCAGAATGTGAGCTATATCTCCTGACTCCCAGTCCCCTGCCATAACCACAAAGCTCTCTAGCCCTTGCAGAATATCATCAGGGCTACAGATGCACTGTGATGGTCACACACACACACACACACACAGCGTTACACTAGCTGATGCACAGATGTGTTTTCTGGGGGTGCATTGATTGGTAGTGGAGAAGCCGATATGAATTTCTGGATTTTGCTTCTTATTATGGGGCAGCCCCATTGCTTTCCTTTTTTTTTTTTTCTTTTTTTTGTTCCACGTCCTAAAGAACAGAATTAACATTTCATGAATCTGACGCACCACTGTGCTGCTCTTCTTTCCCTCCCTTCCTCTTTCTTTCTTTCCCTCCCTCCCGCTCTCTCTCTCTCTCTCTCTCTCTCTCTCTCTCTCGTGCCTGTTGTATAACACTGCAGTATTTAACCATGGACTTGCTAGGATTTTGCAAGGAGGTGAAGACTGCATTTGGGATAACTGCACACGAAATTGAAAGATTTGTTTATTTAGAACAAATTCCCGCAACATCACTCACACGACTATACAAAACAAATGTGTATTTTTTCTGGTGCAAGACTATAAACATTTGTAAACAGATAATGGTTCTTAAAGGTAAACAAACACACTACTGCTTGTTATAGATATCTAGAGAACCACATATGCACATACAGCACTACACAATACATAAGTACATTGAGATTAATACATGTAGCAAATGTTGCCTTAGAAAGAAAACAAACCAAAAACAACAAATTGTTAAAAAAAAAAAAAAGTAACCCATCCATTAAAAACAATGATCCAAACAGATCTTGTAACAGAGTTATATTATTTCAGTGGTAGCCACCGTAGAACATTAAATAACAAGCAAAAAAGCTGCCTTAAAATGTCTTTGGGCAGACAGAACAACGGGGTAGAACAGAGGTGTCCAATCATGGCCCTGGAGGGCCATTCCACTGCAGGTCTAACAGGTAAAATGAGATCATGAACTACTTCAGGTTGTGGATGGAGGTTGAATTGGTTCAATTAAACTATTTAGAACAGGGCTGGCGTACCCCTGGGGTAGCAGGTCTTTATACCCCTTCAGAACAGGGCTGGAGCACCCCTGGGGTAGCAGCTCTTTATACCCCTTCAGAACAGGGCTGAAGCACGCCAGGGGTAGCAGGTCTTTATACCCCCTTCAGAACAGGGCTGGAGCACCCCTGGGGTAGCAGGTCTTTATACCCCTTCAGAACAGGACTGGATCACCCCTGGGGTAGCAGGTCTTTATACCCCCTTCAGAACAGGACTGGAGCACCCCAGGGGTAGCAGGTCTTTACACCCATTCAGAACAGGGCTGGAGCACCCTAGAGGTAGCAGGTCTTTATACCCCCTTCAGAACAGGGCTGGAACACCCCTGGGGTAGCAGGTCTTTATACCCCTTCAGAACAGGACTGGATCACCCCTGGGGTAGCAGCTCTTTATACCCCTTCAAAACAGGACTGGATCACCCCTGGGGTAGCAGGTCTTTATACCCCCTTCAGAACAGGACTGGAGCACCCCAGGGGTAGCAGGTCTTTACACCCATTCAGAACAGGGCTGGAGCACCCTAGGGGTAGCAGGTCTTTATACCCCCTTCAGAACAGGGCTGGAGCACCCCTGGGGTAGCAGCTCTTTATACCCCTTCAGAACAGGGCTGAAGCACGCCAGGGGTAGCAGGTCTTTATACCCCCTTCAGAACAGGGCTGGAGCACCCCTGGGGTAGCAGGTCTTTATACCCCTTCAGAACAGGACTGGATCACCCCTGGGGTAGCAGGTCTTTATACCCCCTTCAGAACAGGACTGGAGCACCCCAGGGGTAGCAGGTCTTTACACCCATTCAGAACAGGACTGGATCACCCCTGGGGTAGCAGCTCTTTATACCCCTTCAGAACAGGACTGGAGCACCCCAGGGGTAGCAGGTCTTTACACCCCTTAAGAACAGGGCTGGAGCACCCCTGGGGTAGCAGCTCTTTATACCCCTTCAGAACAGGGCTGAAGCACGCCAGGGGTAGCAGGTCTTTATACCCCCTTCAGAACAGGGCTGGAGCACCCCTGGGGTAGCAGGTCTTTATACCCCTTCAGAACAGGACTGGATCACCCCTGGGGTAGCAGGTCTTTATACCCCCTTCAGAACAGGACTGGAGCACCCCAGGGGTAGCAGGTCTTTACACCCATTCAGAACAGGGCTGGAGCACCCTAGGGGTAGCAGGTCTTTATACCCCCTTCAGAACAGGACTGGAGCACCCCAGGGGTAGCAGGTCTTTACACCCATTCAGAACAGGGCTGGAGCACCCCTGGGGTAGCAGCTCTTTATACCCCTTCAGAACAGGGCTGGAGCACCCCTGGGGTAGCAAGTCTTTATACCCCCTTCAGAACAGGACTGGAGCACCCCTGGGGTAGCAAGTCTTTATACCCCTTCAGAACAGGGCTGGAGCACCCCAGGGGTAGCAGGTCTTTATACCCCCTTCAGAACAGGACTGGAGCACCCCAGGGGTAGCAGGTCTTTACACCCATTCAGAACAGGGCTGGAGCACCCCTGGGGTAGCAAGTCTTTATACCCATTCAGAACAGGGCTGGAGCACCCCTGGGGTAGCAGGTCTTTATACCCATTCAGCTGACACACAACAGGGTTGCAGTTGATGGAACCCAGATCCTGTGGAATTGCAGTTCACAGCAACAAACTTCCCATCCAGCTGTGAAAGGTGCCGTGCCCAAGAAGGAAGCCCTGGTACAGCATATATATGCACTCCTCACCAGCGGAACAACAGCACAGCGGCGCACATGCGTCTCTCAAGCCTGTAAATCAGAAGGTTTGCACAGTGCTGGAGTTCCGCTTTCATCAGCAGGTGTACATTAATGCTTCAATATACACCAGTACAACTCGGCAGGCCTCGTCGCTTGGGAGTGAGGACTTCCTCATACACTTCACTTATATATTGTAAATTGCCCTGGATAAGGGCATCTGCTAAGAAATAAATAATAATCAGATAGTGTAGAAGTGCGCCCCTAGTGGTGTATTGAGGGCAATACCTCCCTC
Organism: Acipenser oxyrinchus oxyrinchus; assembly: GCA_030684275.1. Classification (NCBI taxonomy): domain Eukaryota; kingdom Metazoa; phylum Chordata; class Actinopteri; order Acipenseriformes; family Acipenseridae; genus Acipenser; species Acipenser oxyrinchus. Next base: position 2,807,737 of record CM060249.1, read on the forward strand.
AACGCTTTGATCCATGCAGGTGACAGGCGAAGGAGGCAGATGAAGGACACCAGGATTCTTTTGAGAAATTGCTGGTTTTATTGCACACACTCAGTGTAAAAGGTAAGTTTAACAAAAGTATGGGAAAACTCCCAACTCAAAAATGTATTACTCACTCAGTACAAATAATGAATAGAAGTTTTTGACACGGGTGTGTCTGTAGAATGCTTCCTCCTCCTCAAGAACATGCTCTGTTCTGGGCTCTGTCAGTTTTAATTCTCAGATCTAAGTGCTATTGCTTAATAACACAGTGGTGGAATTCCTAGATAGGTCACCACAAAGATTCTAGAACGCTCTGCAACTATCTGGAATGCTTGATATTGTAGTTACTCAAAAACATGACATCACCCTGAAACTCTGCACTTTTTACAGAGCAAAGAAAACAAACCACCCAAAAAAAGAACACACATGATCAGGCATCCTGAATTACAAAGAGATTCAGGTTCAATCACATTGCCTTCGCTTGTACGAGACTAGCATTCACCTCCCTCTTAAATCAACTGAAAAACAATAAGAAAAAAATGTGCCGTTTCAGGCATTCCCGTCATACTTGCTTTGTAACCTCCATTGTTTTGTTTTGTTTGGTTTGGTTTGTTGCCTTGGAGGTAAACATTCCTGGAAATAGTCTCCTTCTTGCTGCCATTGCAAATAGTTCACATTCTCGCTCCCTTTGAAAACCTGAACCTGACATTCCAGGGATTACCCTACATTCGAATGAGGGCCCAGCTGCAGTAAACCTACTGAGCCCAGATATTCCACAGCGTGCTGCATTTACCCAACATGCATTCTGCATTCCTTTCACCCCACTCCACAATGCATCCTACATAAAAAAAACAGCCAGTGCAAAGAATGAATGACCTCAGATTCATCAATGGCAATTGATGAAGCATTATTTTTATTCTGATAACTTTTGAATGCAACCTCTAAGCCTCCTCTGTTTTTATCAGTTTCCCAGCCATAAGACTTTCATAGAAATGCCTGATGTTTGAACTGATGCAGGTTGTCTCTGCTTCTCAATGGCCCTGCTAAATGGTAGCATCAAAACCTCAGCTTACCTCTAACTAGACCACACTCACTGTCACGGCTGCTCTACACACGATCCTTTAACTAGCCCAAGCTCACTGTCACGGCTGCTCTACACACAATCCTTTAACTAGCCCAAGGTCACTGTCACAGCTGCTCTACACACGATCCTTTAACTAGCCCAAGCTCACTGTCACAGCTGCTCTACACACGATCCTTTAACTAGCCCAAACTCACTGTCACAGCTGCTCTACACACTATCCTTTAACTAGCCCAAGGTCACTGTCACAGCTGCTCTACACATGATCCTTTAACTAGCCCAAGCTCACTGTCACAGCTGCTCTACACACGATCCTTTAACTAGCCCAAGCTCACTGTCACAGCTGCTCTACACACGATCCTTTAACTAGACCAAGCTCACTGTCACAGCTGCTCTACACACGATCCTTTAACTAGCCCAAACTCACTGTCACAGCTGCTCTACACACTATCCTTTAACTAGACCAAGCTCACTGTCACAGCTGCTCTACACACGATCCTTTAACTAGACCAAGCTCACTGTCACAGCTGCTCTACACACAATCCTTTAACTAGCCCAAACTCACTGTCACAGCTGCTCTACACACTATCCTTTAACTAGACCAAGCTCACTGTCACAGCTGCTCTACACACGGTCCTTTAACTAGACCAAGCTCACTGTCACAGCTGCTCTACACACTATCCTTTAACTAGACCAAGCTCACTGTCACAGCTGCTCTACACACAATCCTTTAACTAGACCACGCTCACTGTCACAGCTGCTCTACACACTATCCTTTAACTAGCCCAAGGTCACTGTCACAGCTGCTCTACACACGATCCTTTAACTAGCCCAAGCTCACTGTCACAGCTGCTCTACACACTATCCTTTAACTAGCCCAAGGTCACTGTCACAGCTGCTCTACACACTATCCTTTAACTAGCCCAAGGTCACTGTCACAGCTGCTCTACACATGATCCTTTAACTAGCCCAAGCTCACTGTCACAGCTGCTCTACACACGATCCTTTAACTAGCCCAAGCTCACTGTCACAGCTGCTCTACACACGATCCTTTAACTAGCCCAAGCTCACTGTCACAGCTGCTCTACACACGATCCTTTAACTAGCCCAAACTCACTGTCACAGCTGCTCTACACACTATCCTTTAACTAGACCAAGCTCACTGTCACAGCTGCTCTACACACAATCCTTTAACTAGACCAAGCTCACTGTCACAGCTGCTCTACACACGATCCTTTAACTAGCCCAAACTCACTGTCACAGCTGCTCTACACACTATCCTTTAACTAGACCAAGCTCACTGTCACAGCTGCTCTACACACGGTCCTTTAACTAGACCAAGCTCACTGTCACAGCTGCTCTACACACTATCCTTTAACTAGACCAAGCTCACTGTCACAGCTGCTCTACACACGATCCTTTAACTAGACCACGCTCACTGTCACAGCTGCTCTACACACGATCCTTTAACTAGACCACGGTCACTGTCACAGCTGCTCTACACACGATCCTTTAACTAGACCAAGCTCACTGTCACAGCTGCTATACACACGATCCTTTAACTAGCCCAAGCTCACTGTCACGGCTGCTCTACACACAATCCTTTAACTAGCCCAAGGTCACTGTCACAGCTGCTCTACACACGATCCTTTAACTAGCCCAAGCTCACTGTCACAGCTGCTCTACACACGATCCTTTAACTAGCCCAAACTCACTGTCACAGCTGCTCTACACACTATCCTTTAACTAGCCCAAGGTCACTGTCACAGCTGCTCTACACATGATCCTTTAACTAGCCCAAGCTCACTGTCACAGCTGCTCTACACACGATCCTTTAACTAGCCCAAGCTCACTGTCACAGCTGCTCTACACACGATCCTTTAACTAGACCAAGCTCACTGTCACAGCTGCTCTACACACGATCCTTTAACTAGCCCAAACTCACTGTCACAGCTGCTCTACACACTATCCTTTAACTAGACCAAGCTCACTGTCACAGCTGCTCTACACGATCCTTTAACTAGACCAAGCTCACTGTCACAGCTGCTCTACACACAATCCTTTAACTAGCCCAAACTCACTGTCACAGCTGCTCTACACACTATCCTTTAACTAGACCAAGCTCACTGTCACAGCTGCTCTACACACGGTCCTTTAACTAGACCAAGCTCACTGTCACAGCTGCTCTACACACTATCCTTTAACTAGACCAAGCTCACTGTCACAGCTGCTCTACACACGATCCTTTAACTAGACCACGCTCACTGTCACAGCTGCTCTACACACGATCCTTTAACTAGACCACGCTCACTGTCACAGCTGCTCTACACACGATCCTTTAACTAGACCAAGCTCACTGTCACAGCTGCTATACACACGATCCTTTAACTAGACCACGCTCACTGTCACAGCTGCTCTACACACGATCCTTTAACTAGCCCAAGCTCACTGTCACAGCTGCTCTACACACTATCCTTTAACTAGCCCAAGCTCACTGTCACAGCTGCTCTACACACTATCCTTTAACTAGACCAAGCTCACTGTCACAGCTTCTCTACAAACTATCCTTTAACTAGACCAAGCTCACTGTCACAGCTGCTCTACACATGATCCTTCCTGCAGCATGAATTAAACTGCTCCTTCCTGTAACATGAATTAAACAGCTCCTTCCTGTAACATGAATAAAACAGCTCCTTCCTGTAACATGAATTAAACAGCTCCTTCCTGTAACATGAATTAAACTGCTCCTTCCTGTAACATGAATTCAACTGCTCCTTCCTGTAACATGAATTAAACAGCTCCTTCCTGTAACATGAATTAAACAGCTCCTTCCTGTAACATAAATTAAACTGCTCCTTCCTGTAACATGAATTAAACAGCTCCTTTCTGTAACATGAATTAAACAGCTCCTTCCTGTAACATGAATTAAACAGTTCCTTCCTGTAACATGAATTAAACTGCACCTTCCTGTAACATGAATTAAACTACTCCTTCTTGTAACATGAATTAAACTGCTCCTTCCTGTAACATGAATTAAACAGCTCCTTCCTGTAACATGAATTAAACAGCTCCTTCCTATAACATACATTAAACTGCTCCTTCCTGTAACATGAATTAAACAGCTCCTTCCTGTAACATGAATTAAACTGCTCCTTCCTGTAACATGAATTCAACTGCTCCTTCCTGTAACATGAATTAAACAGCTCCTTCCTGTAACATGAATTAAACAGCTCCTTTCTGTAACATGAATTAAACAGCTCCTTCCTGTAACATGAATTAAACAGCTCCTTCCTGTAACATGAATTAAACAGTTCCTTCCTGTAACATGAATTAAACTGCACCTTCCTGTAACATGAATTAAACTACTCCTTCCTGTAACATGAATTAAACTGCTCCTTCCTGTAACATGAATTAAACTGCTCCTTTCTGTAACATGAATTAAACTACTCCTTCCTGTAACATGAATTAAACTGCTCCTTCCTGTAACATGAATTAAACTGCTCCTTAAGTGACTTGCTCAGGGTCACACAGTGAGTCAGTCAGTGGCAGCAGTGGGATTTGAACCAGTGACTTTCTGGTTACATGCCCTAGACTTTAACCACTGACCACACTGCCTCCTCAGTCCAAATAAGGCCAATCACAATCAAATGATTCAAACTCTTCCACTGCTGTGACTCAAGGAATTGATATTGGGCTTTGTGGCGGTTTACGCGCCGCCCCAATGTTTATTTGTATTTTTGTATTATTGTTATTATTTAAATGTATTTAATATTATTATTGTGTGGCAGTGGAGCAGAGTAAAAGCCCTACCAGTGCACGGGTGTGTATATGTGGGGAGAATTGTGTGGCAGGGAGGGAGTTAAAATCCTCCCTGCAAACACACGTGGGAATGTGGCTGGAGCCGTCAATGTTCACAGGTGATCGCTGGTAATAGAGAACTATTTTTGTGTATTTATGTCGGTGTGCTTTTTGTATTGTGGTATGGTTGGTGTTTAGGAGCATTTCTGTGAAGCCGTGTGTGAGTGAAAGCGGCGGCTCCATCTGAAACCGCAGGGCCCGTGAAGTGTTTCTAGTGTTGTCTCTGTTCCCGTGTTTCTAGTTTTGTCTTTGTTCCTGTGTTTCTAGTTTTGTCTCTGTTCCCGTGTTTCTAGTTTTGTCTTTGTTCCCGTGTTTCTAGTGTTGTCTCTGTTCCCGTGTTTCTAGTTTTGTCTTTGTTCCCGTGTTTCTAGTTTTGTCTTTGTTCCCGTGTTTCTAGTGTTGCCTTTGTTCCTGTGTTTCTACTGTTGTCTCTGTTCCCGTGTTTCTAGTTTTGTCTTTGTTCCTGTGTTTCTAGTTTTGTCTCTGTTCCCGTGTTTCTAGTTTTGTCTTTGTTCCCGTGTTTCTAGTGTTGTCTTTGTTCCCGTGTTTCTAGTTTTGTCTTTGTTCCCGTGTTTCTAGTTTTGTCTTTGTTCCCGTGTTTCTAGTTTTGTCTTTGTTCCCGTGTTTCTAGTTTTGTCTCTGTTCCCGTGTTTCTAGTTTTGTCTCTGTTCCCGTGTTTCTAGTGTTGTCTTTGTTCCCATGTTTCTAGTGTTGTCTCTGTTCCCGTGTTTCTAGTTTTGTCTTTGTTCCCGTTTTTCTAGTGTTGTCTCTGTTCCCGTGTTTCTAGTTTTGTCTTTGTTCCCGTGTTTCTAGTTTTGTCTCTGTTCCCGTGTTTCTAGTTTTGTCTTCGTTCCCGTGTTTCTAGTGTTGTCTTTGTTCCCATGTTTCTAGTGTTGTCTCTGTTCCCGTGTTTCTAGTTTTGTCTTTGTTCCCGTGTTTCTAGTGTTGTCTCTGTTCCTGTGTTTCTAGTTTTGTCTTTGTTCCCGTGTTTCTAGTTTTGTCTTTGTTCCCGTGTTTCTAGTGTTGCCTGTGTTCCCGTGTTTCTACTGTTGTCTCTGTTCCCGTGTTTCTAGTTTTGTCTTTGTTCCTGTGTTTCTAGTTTTGTCTCTGTTCCCGTGTTTCTAGTTTTGTCTTTGTTCCCGTGTTTCTAGTGTTGTCTTTGTTCCCGTGTTTCTAGTTTTGTCTTTGTTCCCGTGTTTCTAGTTTTGTCTTTGTTCCCGTGTTTCTAGTTTTGTCTTTGTTCCCGTGTTTCTAGTGTTGTCTCTGTTCCCGTGTTTCTAGTTTTGTCTTTGTTCCCGTGTTTCTAGTTTTGTCTTTGTTCCCATGTTTCTAGTGTTGTCTCTGTTCCCGGGTTTCTAGTTTTGTCTCTGTTCCTGTGTTTCTAGTGTTGTCTTTGTTCCCGTGTTTCTAGTGTTGTCTCTGTTCCTGTGTTTCTAGTGTTGTCTTTGTTCCCGTGTTTCTAGTGTTGTCTCTGTTCCCGTGTTTCTAGTTTTGTCTTTGTTCCCGTGTTTCTAGTGTTGTCTCTGTTCCCGTGTTTCTAGTGTTGTCTCTGTTCCCGTGTTTCTAGTTTTGTCTTTGTTCCCGTGTTTCTAGTTTTGTCTTTGTTCCCGTGTTTCTAGTGTTGTCTCTGTTCCCGTGTTTCTAGTTTTGTCTCTGTTCCCGTGTTTCTAGTGTTGTCTTTGTTCCCGTGTTTCTAGTTTTGTCTTTGTTCCCGTGTTTCTAGTTTTGTCTCTGTTCCCGTGTTTCTAGTTTTGTCTTCGTTCCCGTGTTTCTAGTGTTGTCTCTGTTCCTGTGTTTCTAGTTTTGTCTTTGTTCCCGTGTTTCTAGTGTTGTCTCTGTTCCCGTGTTTCTAGTTTTGTCTTTGTTCCCGTGTTTCTAGTGTTGTCTTTGTTCCCGTGTTTCTAGTTTTGTCTTTGTTCCCGTGTTTCTAGTTTTGTCTTTGTTCCCGTGTTTCTAGTGTTGTCTCTGTTCCCGTGTTTCTAGTTTTGTCTTTGTTCCCGTGTTTCTAGTTTTGTCTTTGATCCCGTGTTTCTAGTGTTGTCTTTGTTCCCGTGTTTCTAGTGTTGTCTCTGTTCCCGTGTTTCTAGTTTTGTCTTTGTTCCCTTGTTTCTAGTTTTGTCTTTGTTCCCGTGTTTCTAGTGTTGTCTTTGTTCCCGTGTTTCTAGTGTTGTCTTTATTCCCGTGTTTCTAGTGTTGTCTCTATTCCCGTGTTTCTAGTGTTGTCTTCGTTCCCGTGTTTCTAGTGTTGTCTTCGTTCCCGTGTTTTGTTTATCTGTTTTATTATTTGTAATTGAAGTGCGCGAAAGTGCGTTTAAACTTGTATTCTCTGCCTCTCACTCCTCTTGGAGTCTCCTTCCTGGTTACAAAAGACTTGTCGGTGATGTCATCCTGTCCACAGGCTTCTTGATCTCCCATAACTTTGTTCTGTATACAGCACTGCACAGTCATTGTACAATGGGGGTTGATAAATCTCAATAGGTCAACACAAAAGGAGGTGGGACCTCCCCTCACATGTACGTTAAAGCCATAGGAAAATGCAACTCAAAGAGCAAGGAGGTCATCTTTTCCTGTGGGCCAGAATCACTCCAGCATCATCTCAGCTGGGCCAAGCACTGTGAGAGGCTGGTCTCTGGGTGAGACATTAAGCTGCTGAGGACCGCTCTACAGAACTTGTTGGCCCATTTCAGCCCATATCCTGTGTCACAAAATTCTCTCTGCCTCTGAAAAATGTTCAATCTCCACAACCTTCTGACTCTGCCATGAATAAGCTTATATTTTATTTACATCAGCAATCATTTCTATCAGAGAGGCAAGGATCAGAACTTTAATGCCATGTGGGACTGGAATCTATGTTGACAAATATCGTTAGTAGCTCATTTTTTACAGCTAGATGAGAATTTGAACACAAGAGAGATAGAGAGAGATAGAGATAGAGATAGAGAGAGATGTTATTTCACGCATGCGTGATAAAGCGTGACCCAAAGTGTTTTCTGAGTGTCTAAAGATAATAAGAATGTGTATTTCCCCCGTGTGCCCATACAGCACATTGATTTTCAGCTCCTTAGCTTGTGTTGCCCTTGGCACGGCTTCATGTTTTTCTTTACGGGCTCCAGCTTCCACAGGTTCCCCCACACTGGGCGGTACTTGGTCCCTGTTTACAGAGGTCAAGGTTAAGTGGCAGGGGAAACACTCCACCCTCCCCTCCCCTCCCCAAAAGAAAGACAAAAACATGTAGAAAGAATGCAGCGCTTTTACCTCCACCGAATACAACAGTCAGACAGAACCTGCAGACAGGACGCAAACACTGTGCAAAAACACTCTGAACAATGTTATGACACAACCCATTATCATCAGGCTAGCAGGACTCTTCAGGCTATGGAAAACGATGTTCAGCAGCACCAAATGAAATGAGTGTCCCGGTATTACTAACCCATGAGTGTCCCGGTATTACTAACCCATGAGTGTCCCGGTATTACTAACCCACGAGTGTCCCGGTATTACTAACCCACGAGTGTCCCTCGAGCACAGACGTATTCTGTATTGAGATGAATGAAACTAATGTTCGAATCAATGGCAGATCTCAATATATTTGTAAACTGGATTTTTATGGAAGTATTGGATTAATATGGAGAAAAGAAAGTATTTCCCTCAAACTCCTAATGGCAGAAAACTGTAGTACACTTGTAAATACAGCCTATAAAAGAAACAATAAAATGACCTGTGAGACTGTTTAAGAAGTGTTTAAAATGACCCGTGAGACTGTTTTGGAAGTGTTTAAAGACCAGGCTATTATATTGCTTTAAAAACAGACTGTCAGTGTCTATGGAAACTTTGAAAGACATGCAGAAATTCCATGATGACACGATGGAGCTAGAGACTCTCCATAGCACAGGTGCTCATCATCATTAGTGTTGCTTTGCCAGCCAGACCGACACACACTGCTATTCTGCACAATTTCCACTCATAGCAGAACTCGGGGGTGATGCCAGTTCATTACCCATGAGCGACTGTCAGACGATTAGTGGCTCCCTGGGACCTTCATCTACTAGCAGGACTGTGCTGTCACACAACCTCTCTCTCACTGGCACAGCAAGGGCTCTGGGGCAATGACAATCCTTGTTCTTCATTGAAGATGACAACAACAAAACAAACCTCACTTTGACTGAAATCTAATTTGGGTAAAATGCAATGGCAGCACATGCTTGTCACCAAGTATTAGATGATTATGTGTTGGAAACAATCAACATAGACTAACTGGGTGTGGCAAAGTGGTTTGCAGTGAGCAGGTGTAGGGGTAATGTGGTGCTCAAGTAATGACAAACACGTAAGTTCACGGTCCAAACAATGTTTAATTTGATCCTGTTTATAATCCAGGTCGTTATGACCGCAAATGATAATCCCAGGCAATACACAGCAATGTGTATCGCACTGTTAAACACGAAATAATATTATTATATCCTGAAATAATAAACACAGTATTAAACACACGATCACAAGCCCACAGTGAGTGCTACTGTGCAAGTGGTGAAATACAATTTATTTGTGCACAGTGGTGTAGTGTTGTCCGGGTTTGGTACTGGCCTTAAGCGACAGCTCCGGATCGTGTTAGCCGTCTAACAAGAACAAACAAGTATAATTAGACACGACAAACAAACAAAACACTAAAAACACTCACGCTACGTTTTTGGTTCTCCTTTTGGTTCGCTCGCAACCATGAAAAAGTCACGCCCCTTTGGTTAGCGAGTGCAACCGTTTCTCCTCCAATCCGCGGTTGCACATCACTTCGCTTCTGGGGCGATGACTTGGTTTACCATAGCTCTACCCCCTTTCTAGATGGCCAACTTCCACTTTTCCCTGGAATGAATTGTCAGACCATCCAGTCCGGGGCATTTTGTTCCCTTTACACAGTGCCCTCACAGGTCGGGAGGGAGATTTATAACCAAGATTCATTCTTTCTCTGTCACACTGGGGTAAAATCAACTACTTCAAATCATGAAAATGAAACTCTCCAGAACATCAGCAATTCAGCATGACATACGAATGTTCTGCAGGACTTGTCTATGAATTGTCTATGTCGCTATACCAAAGTCTGTTTTTCTGGAATAATTAATTATTTTGGGAGAGTGAAATTTCCCTAAAGCTCACAATATGCTCCTGAAACAGCGAAGCCTCTCATATTGAACATTTTAGATCCCCTTTTTTAGATCTCATTCCGAATATGAGCAGAACATGATGTTCAAGTGTGGTCTTCTGTTCCCTCAGAGAGAAATTGTTCATCCTTGGCGCTCACAACTGAAACACCACAAGTGCAGGTGCGCTATGAATTCATGGTAATCACTGTATGTTCGAATCTCTATTAGGCAATTTAATTTTACTTTAAGATTTTTACGTAGATGCCAAATATAGAATATACAGAACTCAATCACATTCTGAGATTTCTCAAAACTTCAGTTCAGTGAACAAATCTTTCCAACCAGCTGTCAACAGAGCTGTGCTGTTCTCTTTAACCTGTGGAAGTAGGTTTTCAGCTTGGATCATTTTTGTTTGTTGTATTGTTCAGCTTAAAACACAGACAACCTTCCCACCCTCTCTTCAAACATGGCAAGTGTATCTCACAGATGACATAATGATTTGAATTGATCACAATGTTATAGTATATGGGGGGCTCTTGCATTAACACGTCTACTTAAATGCATCTACAGTAAGATTGTATCGGTGTTACCCTTTTCCTTTTGGCATGCAGTAATGCCATGGTACTGTAGGATCCTCCTGAACAGCATGCCTGTGTTTGGTGAGTTGGGGATCAAGTTTGAGGTGAAATATACAGAATGACCCTTCAAGTCCATGATCAGATTCTCCAGCAGGCTCTCCAGTGACGTCGTTCTCTGTGGCGTTCACAGGGAGTACAGTGCGCCAACCGCTCAGGATCCTCTTGTGAATTACATGTGATCTCTTATTACTCTGCTACACTTAATAGAATTGGTAGGGATAGATAGAATTGCCCCAGTCTCAGTCAGGCAGGCAGCACAGTGGCGGTCAGTGCTTTCAACAGACACTGGCCGCCTGCACTTGTGGGATATTCATTTCCCTGCCAGGCACTTCTGATTTGTGGATTTTGAGATTTCAAAATGTTGCCATAGAAAGAGCACTCAGTACAGTGCAAACAGCAAATCGACAAGCAGGACCACGCTTGAACTTGTTGGTTCGTAACTTCTGCACCAAATACAGGCCATTGAATTTGAATATGTGTTTGTGCATGTTTTATCAAATATTTGCACTAATTAACCTCTTCTGCACCTTATCAAATGTAGAACAGATTGTTATCCAGATCTTTTTTGCTACTAATTATATTGAAAAACAGTCAATTGTATCTAACAGTGCGATATCTCAAATAACTGATAAAAAACAAACAAAAAAACAATGAAGTCTTTTTCAACAGCTCGATTTACACACGCAGAAAACACTGCTCATACTGTTCAGAGGGAGCTGTTTGAAATGCCAATATATGAACCAGCAAGAAGTGAATCAGATACCACAGTATACTAAACTAAACTGCACTACAAGAAAGAGTTGAGAGGACAGTGTGTTTAGTGGATTTCTGTTACAAAACATCCAATAGCTCTTTCATCAAGATTCTTTCAGGAAGTGTGATTATTTCCTCAGCTGGTAGTGAAGGCTTTTAGCCCTCCACACAGGGGATGTACTGAGGTCTCTGAATGATGTGCTGTTATCGGAGTGTCCGAATAATCAATCACCTTCTGGCATTGGCAGACACAAGGTTAATGTTGCTCACTTTTGGTACTTTTTTGGCTATGTAACATTAAAAACATATGCTCCACCAAGTGTCCAGCCTACATTACAATGCAGGAGGGTGGGGTTGCTCCAAACTGTAACACACAGAGTGTGGTATGGTCCTTTCACATGTCCTATGGAAGTTTATATAGATACAGAATATGCTATCTGTTCTTCTCTTAATCTTGGGAATAGGTACCGCATGTATTTAATTTCTAGGCTGGATGCATCTCCACTCCCCTTGCAGGAATGAGTCAGTGTAATACTGCACTCAATACAATTTCAACACACCAGGCTTATAAGACAACTGGAAAAGATTAATGATGCAGCCTCACCTAATTCCATTAAGTGCTTTTGCCTGTATATTAGTCATTGGTGTTCAGCAGCACTGCAGTACCATTAGTTTTCTATGTTCATGGATATTTCCTTAGAAGTGCCCCCCCACCCCCCACTTCAATTAAACAGAGGATTATCCTCTCCCTCAAAGGAGAGAATTGTACTGAAGTAGAAAGAAACGATAAATTAACTGTTCTCTTCTTGACAGAGGTAAAAGATGGTTTCACTTAAATATATATTAAATATTCATCTTTTACATATCTCAAGCTATACTGTAGATATGCAAAAACAGAAATCGTGCCTAGACTGACAGAGGTACTGTACAGAAAGTTCTGCGTGAGTGACATACACACTGGCTGTGCACAGTGTGGACTGGAAGTGTGCGATACGTTTAACACACACGGTTATATTTATATATAACGCACACACACACACACACACACACACACACACACACACACACACACACACACACACACACACACACACACACACACACACGCTGGCTTCGTACTTCAGTCTTATATAACAGATCCACTGACACTATTTGGAATACATAGCATATCAACCTTAATTTTCAGAGCTCTTCTGTAATCATGTACTGTGCTCAGTAGCATGTCTGTGGCCAAGCCTGGTAAAGATTGGGAGCTGAAATTGAATTAATGTGCTGTGGGGCTACATATACCCTTCTAAAAGTTCACTATGATATTTTTGCAGTTTTCCTCCCATTATGTTCACATGTTTATACTTTGCATTTACCATGCTTTACCATACCTCAATATTCTTTACACTGTTTACCTATGCTTTACCATGCTGTCACTGGGTTGTATTACACTTTGCTTTTACTATGGGAAACTTTCTATAAGGGTTAGTTTACCATTATTTGTTTTTTAATATAATTTAACCTACCTCTCTGTGCTTTACAATGCTTCCCTATGCTTTACCACACCTCTCTGTGCTTTACAATGCTTCCCTATGCTTTACCACACCTCTCTGTGCTTTACAATGCTTCCCTGTGCTTTACCAGACCTCTCTGTGCTTTACAATGCTTCCCTATGCTTTACCACACCTCTCTGTGCTTTACAATGCTTCCCTATGCTTTACCACACCTCTCTGTGCTTTACAATGCTTCCCTATGCTTTACCAGACCTCTCTGTGCTTTACAATGCTTCCCTATGCTTACCAGACCTCTCTGTGCTTTACAATGCTTCCCTATGCTTTACCACACCTCTCTGTGCTTTACAATGCTTCCCTATGCTTTACCACACCTCTCTGTGCTTTACAATGCTTCCCTATGCTTTACCACACCTCTCTGTGCTTTACAATGCTTCCCTATGCTTTACCAGACCTCTCTGTGCTTTACAATGCTTCCCTATGCTTTACCAGACCTCTCTGTGCTTTACAATGCTTCCCTATGCTTTACCACACCTCTCTGTGCTTTACAATGCTTCCCTATGCTTTACCAGACCTCTCTGTGCTATACAATGCTTCCCTATGCTTTACCACACCTCTCTGTGCTTTACAATGCTTCCCTATGCTTTACCAGACCTCTCTGTGCTTTACAATGCTTCCCTATGCTTTACCAGACCTCTCTGTGCTTTACAATGCTTCCCTATGCTTTACCAGACCTCTCTGTGCTTTACAATGCTTCCCTATGCTTTACCAGACATCCCTGTGCTTTACAATGCTTCCCTATGCTTTACCAGACCTCCCTGTGCTTTACAATGCTTCCCTATGCTTTACCAGACCTCTCTGTGCTTTACAATGCTTCCCTATGCTTTACCAGACCTCTCTGTGCTATACAATGCTTCCCTATGCTTTACCACACCTCTCTGTGCTTTACAATGCTTCCCTATGCTTTACCAGACCTCTCTGTGCTTTACAATGCTTCCCTATGCTTTACCAGACCTCTCTGTGCTTTACAATGCTTCCCTATGCTTTACCAGACCTCTCTGTGCTTTACAATGCTTCCCTATGCTTTACCAGACCTCCCTGTGCTTTACAATGCTTCCCTATGCTTTACCAGACCTCCCTGTGCTTTACAATGCTTTACCAGACCTCTCTGTGCTTTACAATGCTTCCCTATGCTTTACCACACCTCTCTGTGCTTTACAATGCTTCCCTATGCGTTACCAGACCTCTCTGTGATTTACAATGCTTCCCTATGCTTTACCAGACCTCTCTGTGCTTTACAATGCTTCCCTGTGCTTTACAAGACCTCTCTGTGCTTTACAATGCTTCCCTATGCTTTACCAGAACTCTCTCTGTGCTTTACAATGCTTCCCTATGCTTTACCAGACCTCTCTGTGCTTTACAATGCTTCCCTATGCTTTACCATACCTCTCTGTGCTTTACAATGCTTCCCTATGCTTTACCAGACCTCTCTGTGCTTTACAATGCTTGCCTATGCTTTAGATTTCACTACACTTTATTACACTTTGCTGTGCTTTCACTAAGGGAAACCTTTTTAAGGACGTGCAATCCTGCAAAACACCATCAATTCACCTCAGCCCTGACCTGAAGGAGATGGCAAGGCTACTGTACCTACAATTATGGCCACAGGATTTGCATCACCCTACAGAATTAACACAATTTGCTTCATAAAAAGTCGAATGAAACCTGCTGAATACAGTACACCCTCGCTATAACAAACCTGTTGGGGTCCAAGCCTTTTGTTCGTTTTATCGAGGGGTTTGTTATAGCGAAAGGACAATCAGAGTGAACGATAAACTTTAAGTTAATGAGATGAGATTGTGAATATTATTATCATTATTTATTTCTTAGCAGACAATAAAAGTAGAATTACATGTACCTGTTAGTCTCATGTACGCAGGATTCTGCCTTTGCTTTATCCTGTTCATTAAAGAATTAAAACGCAGCACAAAAAGCAAAAATCCCGAACTGATGCTGAACTTTTATTCAAAATCAATCTGACATGAATCGTTTCAAAGTGCACCAAATCTTAATCCAACATGCAAGAATCCAAAACTGAACTTTTATTCCAAATCAACCCGACATGAAAAGTTTGAGATAAAAAGTGTGGTGACGTTGTTTTTTCTTTAATCAATTTTGCTTTGCTGCATGGATGCTGAACAAGCTAATAAACAGAGCGCTTTTTGACAAACGATACTCATAACTACCGGCCAAACTGCAATCTCCACCGGCCCATGTCGAACCCTGACTGTTCCACATAGTTGGGTGGCTACATAGCACGAAACCTAAGAATTGTGCATTTTATGGTACAAAGTTGAAACCTGGTAGAAATATTCTTTGGAATAGTAGGGGATATTAGGTGCCGAGGCAGTGAAGCAGACTAGCACCTGTTCCATTTCAAGATGGTCGCCGAATGTCAAATTATTATGAGATTAGATGGCCCTAACATTAAGTTACAATTGAATGCGCTTTCCTCCCAACCAGCACTCACTATCACTCAGTTAATAAGAGTACAACACCTACATGCATCGACATGAAGGAGCCACTGGTCAGCATCGCAGCATAAATCATGAGACTCCACTTCTAGTGTACATCGGACTACTTCTTCATGCGAAAACTCGTCAATGACAGCTAATTAAGGAAATGTTCCGACTTGGCTCATCAGTGTCTTACGACAGAGTTCTAAGCCCCTTTAACACTGGCATGATCTACCCGGGTAAGAACCTACCCGGGCAGGACCCGGTGTCATGCGGGTCGGGTATACGATTTCATACTGCTTTTGATAAAGCACGGTTGACCTGTTAATGATTAGAAAATGTATTATTAATTTTAATATAAGTCAACAATCAAATTAAAATACAAATAAAATTTATATAAATGTACAATTACTGTGCTCAATCCTGGAGGAGCTGCAGAATTCAGATAATGCCAGACTAACATTCAATGCTGTCAACGGATTTTCATCACTTAAAACTTCACCACCGTTAGTGCCAGAAACAGACAGTTCGGTGCTCTTACTGATTTTTTCCCTTTGACATTTAGAAGAAAGATTTTTGCTCTTTTTGAAGCTTCAAGCAAACTTACCTGCTTCCGTTTGCTCATTACTACTACTCAATAAACAGTACAATCCTATCAGCTTAAAATGCCTGTTTCGCATCAACCCATCGCAGGACATGAAATGTGAGTGGACACTTCTGAAGACGACATTTTGCAAACCAATGGTACGCACGGTGTGCAACGTGTATGCGGCCGATGGCGCCAATGCTCCGAGGCACTGGTTTTCTCTTATAAAAGCCATGCTTCTATTACAGAAAAGAGCAGTTCATTTAGGTGTTTTTACTTTTCATTTCTAGATTTAGATTGCTTTGATCCTACGATTACATAACACAAGAAAAACAACAAATGCACTGCTGAGTGTAAGATTATATGGATTATCTAAAACAGTGCATTCTCCTACACCTCAGCAGACCTGAATAAAAAAAGGATCTAAGAGTTAAGATATTTTGTCACCAATAACAATATAATAATAATAATAATAATAATAATAATTCTCCCCACCCTTACCTCCCACAGTGTTAATGGGAATACCCCCTCCTGCCTCCCCCCCTTGACACCTTTTACCCTAATGGCAGGAGCTGACGACAGCTTACCGATTTGCAACAGAACTGGTGTGACGAGGGCCGTCTCCATGGCATAGCAGAACTCTCGTCCGAACATCACTGCCCCGTGCATGACCCAGAGGCGCATAGGGATCCTGTCTATGGAGGCCTCGCTCCCCGCATCCTCCCGGCTCTCACTCTCCCTGCCCTCACCCTGCTTCTTCTTGAGCTGAGCCACCGGCAGACCCTCCACTTGCAT
This sequence comes from Acipenser oxyrinchus oxyrinchus, assembly GCA_030684275.1. Taxonomy (NCBI): domain Eukaryota; kingdom Metazoa; phylum Chordata; class Actinopteri; order Acipenseriformes; family Acipenseridae; genus Acipenser; species Acipenser oxyrinchus. Next base: position 2,824,616 of record CM060249.1, read on the forward strand.
AGTATCCGAGTCAGCATTCTGGGGAGCCATGGTCGTCAGGAGTATGAAATATAGAGCTTCTTCCAATACAATATTTATAGAGACTAATTATAAATAGATATATTTGAATATAAATAGATATATTTTAATATTATATATAAACTCTGGGATATATTAAGACTTGTCTTGTTTCTTCTCCCTCGATTGCACGTCTGTCTTCTTGTTTCTTTGTTTTTTTCTTTTCTTTTTTTAAAATAACCTCCACGTGCCTTTCTTTAATTTTTGGAGGACGACTTCTCTTTCAAATCTGGATGTATTCCTTCCTCAGGGATTCAAAAAGAGGTTCAAAGGTCCACGGTAGAAGAACACCAGCAGCTCTTTGGTAAGCAAGGAGTTGTGAAAACATATGGCTTTGTCGTGCGTTTTTACTGTCTACTACAATTCAAAATCCATATTAATTGCCATTCAGTTAATACAAGTTTCATGATTGCTATGGAGCAAGTGCTGAAAAGGGTGGGCTGGCAGCACAGAGACGAGAAGGCGACACAAGTGGGAGCTCCTCTGTTAATCCCCATCGAGCGGCCGATTATTCTGCAGAGCCCCGGACCGGACCAGCGGAGACAGAGCGAGGAAAGAAAAGAAGAAAAGAGAAGGTGGTTAGTGATGGGAAAAACAACTCTGCTTCCCAGACCTGGGGGCAATTACAACTGCAATTACAATGCCATTGTTCAATCACAATTATTATTGCACTTAAAAAGGGACATGAACAGCTCCCACATTAACATGTTCACTCTGCCTGTTCTAAATAACCCAGCAACAATCACAGGTACAAATACACAGACTAGAGAACTTTTATTCATTTTTTTCAAACAAATGGGGATCATCAATGGTAGAAAAAAGAAGAATAATGATTGAATGACAAATCAATGCAAAACTGAACAGTTAAAATAGATCTATTAAAATGGTATAATTACAATTACATAGGTGTGTCAAGGTTCAGCTACATTTACAATTACACTGTAATGCAATGAATTACTAATGACACATTTACATTTAATTGACCCCGACCCTTGTGAATGTACCCATGTAAAAAATAAAGAAATACATACATACATACATACACACCTATTCAATAACAGATCATTAAAGTTAATTATAGTCTACCGCACTAAACTAGATGGAATGCAATACATACTTTAGTAAACTATGGTACTTTGGTCACTGCTGTAGAACACAATAGTATTTTCTGGTTTTTATGTGGGTTTGTGCACATGAGGTACAATGACACAGTCAGTCAGACAACATCCAAGCTTCCCCTCACACCAGAGTCCTGAACAAACATCTTCTGCCATGGAGTCCAATGGAGACTGACAAGAGACTTGCTTTTCAATTCCAATTCCTTTTTAAAATCAATTCCCGATTCCGATTCCTTTGAGTCAATTGAAATTTATATTTTAGAGACATAATAATAATAATAATAATAATAATAATAATAATAATAATAATAATAATAATAATAATAATAATAATAATAATAGCAATTGTTTGACTGCTTTCATTTGAAGCCACTTTAGTAATTGACTAACAGTGACTTTAATTGAAGTTATTTGTTGCCACGATGAGAAGCTCATTGCAACAGAATACTGCGTATTGCAATTTTGATCAATGATTGTTATAACTGATTCAAAGGGAATTGGGAATTGATTTTAAAAGGGAATTGGAATTGAAGAACAGGAATGGACCTCCACCCTTCTTGTGAATAAAGCCAGATTCCAAATTTGCCTCCACAGGTAAATGAAATGAAAGGCAGGCCTGTGAATCAGAATTCGACACCACCAAAGCCAAAGAAAATGGGGCTTGTAACTAGATTCACAGCTTTGTGAAACCAAAAGGGTGGTTAACATTACCCCAGGAACCAGCTATACCTGTATATACATCCTCTTCAGGTGTTACAGGGCGGTACAGGGTTACAATGCAAGATTCATACTAAAATACAATATGAAATAGGATGCAGCAAGTTAGGATAACCAAAAGTAATCTACAATTACTTTAAATTAATTAACTTCTCTTGTACAGTCTCTAACCTGCACAGAGAGAGAGAGAGAGAGAGAGAGAGAGAGAGAGAGAGAGAGAGAGAGAGAGAGAGAGAGAGAGAGATAGAGAGCTTTGACAAATGGTTGGAGGTTAAAAGGTCTACTGTACTGAAGCCTTGCAAGTCTGTTTGGACTATATACTGTTCACTCTTACATTGAGTGTGTCTACTTTACAGAACTGACAAAGTCTTAAAACGAATTGCTCTCTGAGTCACAGGACATAACCCCAATCTAGGTGCTGTAACCGCTGTACTCTTTGTAAAGTGTGAAGGTTGAGGAATCTGGATTACCTGTATTTCTGCTCAGTCAGGATTTTACATTTTTGTGACCTTGTGGTGATAGGCAAATTTGCTCAGGTTGTGTCACGACATTATATTTGAATAAATTCAATGTTTGTTTTTTTTAATATAGTATGTAGGTGTTCAACTGTTACAACCATTTTTCATGACGGGACTAGATTTCATAATGATAATTGGTTCGGGGGAACCGATTTTCAAAGCATAAATCTATGAAAGTGAGTCCAGGGGGGACTATTTTCCAAGAGGGACCATTTTTCACATGACAACGGCACTGAACCGTCTCAACTCCTTTGTGAAATGCTATGCCTGCACTGAACTGGCCGTGGATTGAAAGTCAATATCCCATGTGACTGTATACCAGACATGTTGGGTATTTTTGTCGTTGGTGTTACACGCTTTCCATTTTTTCAAGTACAATGGCTGAACAAGAATGAGATAGTAATTGGAGACCAAAAGAAGTGAAGGAATTATTAACTTTACAATTCTAGGAGTGGCAGCTATTAAACAGATGCAGCACTTTGAACTGTGCAGTAGAATCTGGATGTACATGTAACAGGACTACTTTGTTCACCCTGTTGACTATTGTACTCTGCGTTGTGTTTCAGTACCGTTCCTTACATTTGGACTATACCAAAATAACTCAATGTCATTGTTCCGCTGTTTGTTTATTTATTTATTTTTTCCCAAACAGACTGTCATACACCTCTATAATAATTAGAAAATTCAAGTTAGAAAATGTTTATTTCCTTAGAAGTAATTACTACACTGTATGTTATACAATTCACATTACCCATTACTTGTATAATGGTACTGTCCATTACTCTGAAGCCCTGCGAGGAAAAGATTGTCTGACTTTTTAAAGTGACAGCAACAGCCTAATGAAAATCTAGTGAAACCACTATACTACTGTTACATACAGACCCTGCGCAAATCCAGTTAATGTGATTGGGGGACTTCGAGAATGAAGAGGAAACTCAAAGCGAGCAACAGACACAATTATTATATTAAAATAATAATAATATGTATGTATGATATGTATGTATGTGTATATATATATATATATATATATATATATATATATATATATATATATATATATATATATATAATTTTAATAGAAAGGACAAAGCGAGCACAGGGAAGTTTACAGTACACTACAGTTCTCCAGAGCCATTCATTAAAAGGTAAGAAATTGATATACATGACATTCTATTTGTTTTTGTTTTTTAAGTAGCTTAACCATGCTATTCTGCTTATTTATTTATTTGCTTTGTTTTGTTTCTGTTGCAGTTGCCGTTGCCATGAAAACCATCTGTTGACCGACAGGAAAGTTGTACTCACAGGATCCCTTTGGCTGTGTGAAAGGGTTATGATGGTACAATTTTGTTCTGGGTAAATGGGTATTTAAATAATTTTTTTAACGTCTCTGAGACGGCTCAGTAGCTGCATTTGTGTGTGAAAGTGGTGTCACGCCCACAGTAATAATGGTAAAAGCAGAGATATCAAGTTAGCGACACTTTAGACTTGTAGTGTGGGGTTATGCTACAGCGTGCAGCAACACGCTGTCAGCAGCATTGAATTAGCATAAAAAAAACTCTGCAGTCTTCAGAGAATTTGACGTCTAAGCTACGAGCTGAAAGCTTTTCATCAAGTAGGACATTTAAGTGGCATGCGGCTGCAGGTCTAGGGATGTCGTGCCTCATATCTCAGGTGTCATACAGTAGAACATGCCTTCACAATTTAACAATGTGCTAGCATAAATTAACCTCACCCCTGGATATTAACCTTGTAGAACACACGCGTGGTTGTACAGTAGTTCAAAGTAACATTGTAGTTAAAATGGAAGGCTCTTTTTTTATAATGCCTACCAAATTACTATTACAGTATTTAAATCGAAATTACTCATGACTTCAAGGTAATGTTGCATTTTACCCCTTGAAAATACATTTTACTCTCTGTGTTAATATTAGAGGGTAAGCTACTCCCAGACTCTATTCCTTATCTGGAGCGCTGGTTGGTATAGATACATACTCTCCCCATCTCATTTAACAATCATTAAAATAACAAAAACTACACATTTCCCAATCGTGATCCGGAGGTCTTAAACTTGCCTCCTTCTCCTTCGTGGGATAATTCTCGGCACACAACGAAGACTCATCTGTGTACATAACGTCTATCAGCGTACCCTTTAAAGCAAAGTGAAATACTGTAGTCAAGCAGAGAGTGCTGATGTTCATTTTAGATAAACAAATCCAGACTAGGGTTCCTTTTCAAGTAGGTAATATTAAACATTACAAAATAGGTGTTTCCCCTTTAAAACACCCGAACCTGAAAACTTTATACCAAAGACACTCGTCAGAGGAGGGTGACGTAGTGCTGCTCCACCCCCGCGAGCATAAACTCACTACTCACCCTGACAGTATCGCCATTTTCCTTTTCAGCCTAACCTGATTATCATCAGAGAGTTGATAAGTAAATCCTCCTGATAATTTTTGCGCTCCTTTTTAGCAATTGCTTTAAAAAAATGGAGGAATTATTACGGAATCGCTATAATATATATATTTTTTTATTATTTCTAGCATGTTTTTCTATATATATTCTGTGTATTTTCTGTATATTCTGTGTTTTCAACTCGTTCTGGTTCAGTCTCACCGTGGCCTTGTGTGCCGTGGGAAGCCTGCGTCTCTGCTGCCGCCCATCCCGGGATCTTAGCGCACCAAGTCGATAACTTGTTCAGCTGAAATTTATATATTTAGAATATTATTGAAAATATATTATTTAATAATTGTCTAAACTATTCATTTTACAGTATTGTTTACCGTGTGTTTCGTTTTACTTTTCCTTTCGGTTGTGTATATTTGCATTCCTACTTTAACAGCTTTAGTTGCTGTTTTAGTGCAGCTATCCAGAGGTACTATTACAAAGGCTTGTTCACAAGCAGGCTATTTGCTACTGCTGGTCTAGTATTTGTACTGATTAGTGGTTTAGCCAGTGGCTGACTTGCAGGTGGGCACTTGGCTCTGTGCCAAGGGGCGGGAGGAGGGGGGGCAGGGCTAAGAACAGTAGAGCCGAGACTAGTTCCTCACCTTCTTCCTCTTCATCTTCCAAATCCCCTTCACCTTCCCCTCCTCCAAAATGGAGAAGTAAGAAAAGCCGCCGCTCACGTTCGGCAAACGGGACAGATGGATAAGATCTGGAAGTTTGTGTCACGCCAGCAGGCGATTTTAACTGAGCTGCTGCAAGAGTGCTCAGACCCACCAGTAATACTGGATCCTCCAGCATCTACTCACCCTGCACCCTTGCAAGCAGTGACTAGTGGGCTAGAGAGCGATATACTGTCTATCGCCGCCTCCGAGGAGGCTGACGATCAGGACATGGGGCTCCCATGTATTTTTGTATACATTGTACCTGTCCTTGCAGGAATTTTTGGAGCAGGTTCGGGGGAGACACATGTTTGTCCGTATGGACAACACGTCTGTGGTGTCCCTCATAAACCACCAGGGTGGTTTATGATCACCCGGTCTCCACCATGTGGCCCACAAGCTTCTGCTGTTGGCCCAAGTGAACCTCCTCTCACTTCGGGCAGTTCATCTGCTAGGAGTGACCAACTGCGCTGCGGACCTCTTCTCGAGGGGGGTTCCCAGCGGCGTGGAGTGGAGGTCTTGAGCCTCATTTGGGAGAGCGGAAGTAGACCTTTTTGCCTCTCAGGAGTTGACATATTGTCTCCTATGATTCTCCATAAAAGGAGGAGGAGGACCACTAGGGATAGACGCATTGGCACACCCATGGCCAGCGCGTCTACTCTATGCGTTTCCGCAGCTGGCCTGCTACCGCTGTGTTTGGAGAAGGTCAGACAGGACCGGGTCAGGGTGCTATTAATAGCTCCATACTGGCCCAGGAGTTTGGTTCTCCCCTCTGATAGAGCTCCTGAGCAGCCAGCCGTGGGAGCTGCCGATGCACCACGACCTGCTCAGTCAGGCGCAGAGTACCCTGTGGTACTCCAACCCATCGAGCCTACAGCTCTGCGTCTGGCCCCTGAACGGCTCCATTTGAGCCGTCTGGGGTTATGAAACAGGGTGATCGACACCCTACAAAATGCCAGGGCAGCCTCTACTCGTTCCCAGTATGTGGGGCATGTTTTAGACGTGGTGTTTGGCTCGTGGGTTCGAACCCACTATATGCCCTATGGCAGTTACACTGCAATTCTTACAGGACCTATTTGATGAGAGAAACTCTCCCTCTACTCTAAAGGTTTATTTGGCAGCCATTTTGGTGTGCCATGTAAAAATTGATTCAGTCTCCCCAGGAGCTCATTTCCTGGCAGGGCAATTTTTGAAAGGCACCCGGCAGCTTAGGTCACCGGTGAAGGATATAGTCCCTCACTGGAGGTTAAATGTAGTGCTTAATGCACTGACAAGACCTCCATTTGAGCTCATGCATTCAGCTGAGCTCAACTTTTTGTCTTTCAAGACAGCTTTCTTGCTTGCAATCACCTCAGCTAAGCGGGTGAGTGAGATGCAATCTCGGCTTTCCATCCACCTCCTTTCCAATCTGACAGGGAGGGTCAGCTCCATACGCTTTGCTCAGTGCGGGCATTAGAACCAAAAGTTGGAGGCAGTCAGAACAATTTGTTGTCTGTTACGGAGCTAAGTCACAGGGACAGGCTCTGTATAAACAGCGTCTATCCAAATGTATAACAGGCGCAATACAGGCTGCGTATGAACTGGCCAGTCTGCCCCCCGCCGGAGAAGCTCACCAGCCATTCCCCCAGGGTCAGGCGACTTCATGGGTATAAAGTTTTCAGGTTCGGGTGTCTTAAAGGGGAGCACCTGTTTTGTAATGGTTAATATTCCTATTTCAGAGAAACAGGGTTATGATAATAACCTAACCTTGTCCAATATTATACAATACAGTACTACAATACAGAAGTACCCCCCAACCACCACCACCACAACTGTCAATAACACAAAATAAAATTATACAATTCCTGAAGTGAATTTTACCAAAAAGCCTTCAAACACAGAGCAGCCAGGAGATCAGACAGCACCTCTCAATGAGAGGAAAAAAACAACACCTGGAGATCTCTCTAAGGGGCTAGACAAGATAAAATCTGACTGAGCCAACAATCTGACTGAGCCAACAATGTGTTCACGGCATACATAAAAAACTTGAGAAAGTCCTACTGTTATTAACTCACTTTAGTATATCTATTAGACTGCACAGTTAACACTTTACTACAGTTGTAAATGGAAAACAGGATCTATTTTATGAGGCGGAATGTTATTTCCACATTTGTCTAATTTAAAATCACTTATAAACACATGAAATGAGCCTTATTTGCTATTTTTTACAGTGTGAGCCATTGTATAATAGGAATAATGCACTCCAGGTTGTGTGTTAAGCTGGGATGACATCACTTCCTGCCCCTGTTGTGCATTATTCTTTTATTACCTCCAACCTGTTAGAGATGTGTTTTCAGTAAAGTAGCACATTTATAGGACTGAAAGAGAAAGAGAAATGTTTTTTCAGGATATGCTTTGCATTATGCAAATCTTTAACTATGTACAGACTGTATTACTCAAGATATTTACTACTGAAGATATTTACTTGTTAGGATACAGTACATCTCTAACAGACGCCCCTCCCCCAACTATACACAATTTCCTCAGAGAGTGCATTATCTGTCCATTCTGCCAAGCACCAACGTGAATGAAAAAAGACAGCCGTTTTGAACATGGGCACTGGCACATAGGGAATCAAATAGGGAATCCCTGTTTAAAGTCACTGGTTTAGATGTGGTCATTGACTTTAAACAGGGATTCCCTATTTGTTTGTTAATCCATGTGCCAGTGCCCATGTTCAAACTATGTTCGTTGTTGTTTTGGGGGAACTATCCACACAAATGTAAGCATAAAACTGTAGGACCAACAGCACTATGGAATATAGCCTGCTGTTTTGAGAATAGTATTGAAAAGTGTTCAGTACTGTAGTCAGTTTATAGTTTGTTTCCTTTTTTTAATGTTTTAAAAAAAAAAAGTGAAAGCAATGAACTGTTACGCATGTGCATACAAATAATAAACAGACAGTGCTTCACTTGTTTGAACCGGTTTTACATTTAATGCACTTGTATATAGCGCTTCAGTACCGCTGTCAGATGTGCTTTGCAGAGTTATATACAGTGTAACACTCAGGTTTGGGGCTATCAGAAAAATACTCATTTTTAAATAAACCTTTAGAGTGCAATATATGTACATTTCTGTAACCATCTGAATGCTCATTAATACAAACCATTGCTGTGTTCCCCAGCTGTTCTGATGAACGGGCTTCTACTGTGTGTTACTGTTAGTTAATTTTTAACTGTTGTTGAAATGATATAGTGCATTCCGGCACTTTCTTTGGGGGGGACTCGAGCACTGGCCCTGGCACATTGTCAGCATTTTAACAACCCATTGCTTGTCAGCTGTGTGCCTTCCAACATTCACGGTTTATTTATTTATGGATATTAACACGTATCACTGAAAATAAACCACTAGAGATTTAGTGTCTTCACAGATAGGAGAGAGAGAGAGAGAGAGAGAGAGAGAGAGAGAGAGAGAGAGAGAGAGAGACCTCAGACATTCCAGTAAAGCTGCAACCATGTTTAAGCAGCAACTCTGGACAAAAACAAAAATGGCTACAGTGTCTGTTGTCAGCAGCAGGTATAGCAACAGCCAACAAGAGAAGGTAGCCACTAAACAAACGACATCAGCAGGCTTTGTAAAAACAACAAGTTCAGGCCCGAAAAGCAGCTGTAGCTACATTAACGAATAGAATGTCTCTGGGACACGGAAGTGACCCAGGAAGTCATTGAGTTGCTAATAGCAATAGTCCCCCTTGTGTGTGTTTACTCCTGTATTAGAAAGCGTGGGTTTGGGAAGCATGCTGACTGGACAGGCTTAATGTACGGACCAGCGGAGGGACAGTACACTGCTCATCTGACTGTAAACAGGCTTTGAACTTATGCCCCTCATGCCATTTCCAATGCAAATACCAAACTCATGCTTTTAATCTTAGAGGGGCTGCAAGAAACAAATCGGTTGCTGAGAAAAGCAGCTACTCATGGGGTGAGGGTGCAGGCCTGCTTAAAAACAGATGGACCCCAAACTACTAATACTCTTAGGCCGCTACATACTAGATGATTTTCATGCAGCAACTTGACCACACACCTGAAGCGACACAGACGAAAGATTTGAAAACTGCAAGATCTATAAAACTATTGAAAATTGCTATTGACAAAACTATGATCAAGACTGGTACATATTTGTCAACATGATGTGGAAATTATGAGTGTCTTCTCTGAAGGTATTTCAACATATATGGCAATAAATCACACATACCAGGCTTATCCAGTTCCTTCGAAATTGAATCCCATATATTACCTTTGAAATCTGTATCTTTATAATTGTGATGATCTTTGTCATAAAGCTCTAGGTATTTTTTCAAACAGCAAGTATTATTGTTTCCTTCGTTGTTTTGAATACTGCTTCACCCTGCTGGATCACGTGCATTGAAGCTGTTCTCTGATTGCTCCATCGTTTTGGATACTGCTTCACCCTGCTGGACCACGTGCATTGAAGCTGTTCTCCGATTGCTCAATCGTATTTTCGTCACTCCAGTGTTGCCCCCGCGTCGCCTGTGGTGTATAAGATACTTATCAAAAAGTATAGGTTCTGTTCATTTAGTTGCATTTCTGCAGATTTTCGCTTGTCGCATCATGTCTGGTGTGTAGGGGCCTAGTCTTTATGCACATACATGATTAAATGCAAAAGATAATTAAAAAAAGGGTCATTCTTAAAGTACTACAGCACACCAAAACAATCTTTTAAAGATAAGAAGACTGTGTGCAGAAATAAACCAGGGAGACCAAATGTTACTGTGGGCAAACACACGAAAACATCCCACTGCAGTAAAGAGCAGTGATACAGTACCTCCCCAACGAATGTGTTTCTTATTGCACTGGTCTTGTAACTCTATCTCTCCAGAGGCCTGCACCAAAGATAGTTACAAATAATCAGCTCTTATTTCTCTGCAGGAGAAAACATTTGGCTTGCTGTTCCACGGGGTGGTAGAGTGGCATCCAGAATAAACAGAAGGTAAAAGCAACTGAAGTTGGGGTTCACAGCTAAAGTTCAAGGTCAAAAAACAAAGGAATTTGGGGTTGTTGATTCTGCCTTCCAACAAACATACTTGAGGTTTTGTGACACGTACTGCTTGTACAAGCTACCCACCATACCAGGTACCTTGAAATACGTTTGATTATGCTAAAGACGACTGGCACGGTGAGCACCCAGTCAGTCATTCTGCTCCTCTCCTGCAGTCAATTGCCAAAAGCTGTGTGTCGATTTCAACTTGACATTTAGATTTAAGTTCCCCTGGATCTAACAGGTCATCACTGAATAAAATAACATTGTAACTTTAGACAGGGACGATAACATTTAATTGTAATCCTGCACGGTAAGGATGATTAATAGCACATTGTATTGTCTGGACAACCCAGTCTAACATTCCCTGGAGGCTGCTGCTTCCTCGTTTCACAATAAAGACAGACAGCGCTTTAATAACTGGCAACTTTGCAATTACACTAGTACTGCACAATCAAAACAGAATTACCCTGCAACTGACTACCAAACAACCGAATCTGCGTCGCACAATTTCAAAATAGACAGGATGCTCTCCTGCCTGAAGGAAATGTCATAAATCGCAATCCATTTGATTTACACATTTGACTAAACCATTCACTTGCATTGATGACTATCAAATTCAGCGGGCCGTATTCATAAAAAATACAAAATTTACTGTCATCATGAGTTACAGAAAGCAAATTCTTATTCGGTAAAGTGCAGTGCTTGGGGGAGGGGGAGCCGGACTTAAATAAGGGCAACATTCTTACTGCTTAGTAAAGCTTAAAATCTTACTGCACTAGTTTAAATACTGTATTTATTTAAACATTATTAAGCCTCTGCACTGAAGAAGCCCCCACCCCACCCCCTTATCTGTAAACGCACCTTCAGATCTCTTGTCAGGCAGCCCTTGCGTCCCCCGGGATCCTCACATACACACAGTCACAGGAGCTCCTGCTAAGCATCACATTGCGATCCAAACACTTGAGTGGCAAAAGTTCACCTGAAAAGCAGAAATTCTGCTTTTTGTAGAAAATCAAATGGCACGGCTGAAGACTGCATCCTTGGTAAGAGTGAAATGTTATATATTGTATTGGAAAACTCTTAAAAAGGTCAAGCACAGTCTCAATGCACCGTGCTACTGAGTGCAGAAGACGAGGATCTTGTTCTGAAAACTCCGCTGGGTTGGATTTCAGTGCCGTATCTACATGCTTGCTAAGTGCCAGTGTCAAGGATTCCTAATCTCATCAAGAAAGCAATCTTTATAATCCAAAACAAAGGCTAAATCCACAACATAAAACCCAGAGAGCTCTTCTGCAGCACCGCAATAGTGTGTCGGTGAACTGCTTGCATGACGATCAGCAGTCTAAAAAAGAAAAGGTTTGGATTACATGCTTAACTCTGAAGGGGCCGGCTGATGGGGAAAGGGGTGTGAAGCCATTGCAGGCACCCGCGTTCATTGAGTGCAGGATAATTCCCCTTCCCTGAAAAATATGTGAGAATGTGGTGGTGGGATCATTAGTTAATTGGTGCAAACAGATGATGTTCTCACAGGTGTATAAAAAGGGAGCTAGAGGTTCCATTCGGGGCAGCTGCCGTTTGTCTCCAGGTATTTCGGGTGTGATGATTTCCTTTTTGTTTTGTAAAGCAAGTGTTTGACAATTGTTTTGTTTTTGTTTAACTGATTTATTTCTGTTGCCCGTTTGGGTGCATTTTTGTTTAATAGATACGTGCACCAGCGCTTTCAATCCCACAACTTTGTCAACAGTGCTCACAGATCACGTCTTACACCTCACACAGTCAGCTCAGTGCCCTTTACTGCTTCAATGCAGAGTTCCTGTTACACACACACACACAAGTGTTTCATATTGTGTAATAGACGATAATGATTATCGATAAGTTTTTAAATGTAATAAAATGAGCGATGTAAAACTATTAGCGATAATATCACGATAATAGATTATTGTTCCAACCCAATAGTATAGTGTTGTAAATGTTTTGAAAAACAAACAGTGAAAGTACTTGTAGGCTTTTGATGCCATGGTAACTCACTTCTTTCTATTTAAATATATTACTGTGCACCCTTTAACGCTGTTATTCATTTGGCAGGGAAAAAGAGACATACTCTGCCTTAAGCTTGACATTCATGGCTTTTTAACCCTAGTTCATGCTTATTGCTTTCACTGTGGTTACTAAGGGAAGCAGGACAGGCAGCATGCATCAACAAGCTCCCTAAAATATTAGGCTGATGACAGGTCTAGTGACTGTAAGCCCCTAGTTAAAGCTTAACAATTAATAGGCAAGCAGGTCAGATAAAGTACTGAAATCATTGAGCACTGTGTAGGCTAAACAAGCACTAACATTCAAGAGAAAGACAACAATTGCAAAGAAACATATTCCTTCACCTACACAGTTTAAAATTAATACATTGAAATCTTTGTTTTTAGTTTATAATTTTGCCCTTTCCCATGGACAAGTTGACCAACAGTTTGCCGGGAGGCAGGAGCTAAAGAGCAGGGCTGCAGAACGTTCGCACCCTCACGCACAACGTGCGCCGAAGGGTTTGGTCAGGCTTTCTCTCTGTCGTCGTCGTCCCCCCGCCCCCAGTGTCCAGCAGGTTTGTAGTCTGTGTCCTGAAGATTATGGACATTCTGCTACCCTGCTAAAGTGACCTTCGACACCTGACTTCCTTGTGATTTGAGTTCCAGCCAAGTTTCACTTTAATAACAAAGGTTTCATTGCCATACTTTACAGTTAGTTCTGTACGATGTGCTATAAAAACGATTACTGCAATAGCTTTGAAAGGTAATTTTGCAGTTTAGCAGTACACTTTTAAAAAGGGTTCCACAGCAACATTGTTCACGAAGCTCCAAGCAATCGAGAACACAAACGTCAGTGAAGAATATCTTTGAGCCCGGCAAGCAGAGATGGGTTAGAATATAAAATCAAGACAGAAATCAAATCCATGTGGTTATCACCAACAGCAGACAAGCACATCCTGCAAACATGCACAGATCATCACAAGTCTGAGATGTAATTCTTAGGTTAGACTTCTAATAATCCAGCCTTTCAATTCACAGCTTCCCACTACTGGAGAGGTCGGCAGTGAAAAGGGAATGGAGTCAAACGATCACTAGGTACTGTGCGAGACCCGGGGTGCTGTGCGAGACCCAGGGGGTAGTATGAGAAACGTGAAATAGAAAATGAAGCTGGCAAAATAAACAAGCACCCCAGATAAAATGCATGTAGACTTGTGTCTGTTATAGAATCTTCCGAGAAGAATTTGTGTGCATTAACTCTTGCTATTCACATTCATCCTCCAAAGGGGATGTTTTCAAATGGCATCTCCTGCTGGACAGGGTGGGTAGTGCAATATCCATTAGTCCCTCCGTATCGAATGGAATCCTTTTCTGGGTCAGTATAAAAGAGAGACAGAAGCTACTGTTACGTCACGGACATGTTCTTTAGCAGCACTGACAAGGGACCACAAGCTTACAGGACTATTCTAAGGCTATCATCCCTGTCTTTATATTTAGCAGAGGCTTGTGCTCTGAATCCTGTGACGTTGTCTCTCTCTGCTCTCCTGTTACTGTGGGCACTGGAGAAGAGAGAACGCCAGACGTATCCTACTGTAACCTACTTTGCCAGTAGTGCATGCAAGTATATCTGGTTACCTGAGCAGCTAAATTAAATCTGGTATAAACAGAGGTTGTTTGTGGGCATTCCAGGGCTGTAGGGAGCGCAGAATGTACTGCAATGGCCAGCAACGCTTTGTACTTAGGCATACCTAACATGCAAACTCTCAACACTGATGTATTTGTAAGGCATACAACATAACTGGAGAATCACAGGTGTCAGTGTAAATAAAGTACATTGCCACACAAACAGCTACTGCCAGTGCCCAAGCATGCTGCGCACCATTTATTAAAACCAGACAAATGGTTCCCGAGATATAGCCTTCATTATACAAAGTAGGGCTTCTGTTTTTCAGGTTTTATTAATTGTATTTTTCGGTGCTTATTTTGAGCTATATTTGAGTTTTATGTAAATCGTTTTTTTTCGGGGCTTTCGTTTTTGATATACTCTATAAAATTAGTTTTTTCGGTTACTTTTCAAAATGCTTCAGCGTTTGTTTTTTTTCTGACAAAATATGTATAGTAGTAACTCGACAGTACTTGCACACTTAAGTTGTACCTTCTTTCGTTTGCTGTCTTCCACAATGAAATCCCTACGGTCACAGGCACATTCTTCTGGGGTTTTTGTGTGTAGGCATTTTTGTACATTTCGCCACAATTCTATTTATCGGTTAAAACCGAAAATCAGAAGCCCTATATATAAGCTAATTAATGCTAATTAGGCGTTGCTGAACTGGACAGATTCACACAGAGACCGTGGATGTACACATGTTTAAATCTTTCAAACATAGTTTAGAGTGAAAAGGGCCTGGAACGTTAAATCAGGTTTTGAAATGTAATATTATGTCAAGAACATTTGAGAACGGAGCCTGGGAATTCCAAAGCACCTATATGGTAGTGCTGAAAAGTGGAAGGTGATGCCTGCACAGTCAGAGGCTGGAGAGGATTCTTTACTGGCTGTAAAGATGATTTATACAAAGCAGCAAGTGGTTCGGAAGTATTTTGATTTTAAACAAAAAAACACCAAGTAATGCAAGTGAAAAGCAATGTTAGTTAAATACACTCTATGGAGTTCTGGGTTCCATAATGTTAGGAGGTAGGAGTGAAAACACAAAAATAACTTGTGGCAATCAAGCGAAAAACTACGCACTGTAGAAAGTAATGTGCAAAACAACTTTATTTAAAACTGTGTTGCTAATAAATACAACATGCAATTCAAATAAATAAGAATGAACTAACAAGAGAAACAAGATGGTCTACTGTATGTCTGTTCAGAGCTGTACAGTATATTGTAATGTAATATTATGTATTACTATTAAATGTTATGCTAATTTACATACATTTCAACTGGTCGACTAAGTTGCAAAAAAAAAAAACCCCACCACAACACGGCAGTTGAACAACTCCACTTTATTAACTAAATGCCATTTTGATAGATCTTTAATGCACTGTCAGGTTTTAAAATGTCTATTCCAAATCAAGCCAGCAGTTTTAGTTTATTTAGTTGCACTTTGTACCTGCAAGGCCAGCACAGGTACATCTCAATAGTGCAGCAGCAACAGAAAGAGAGACTTGGGTTGGGCTGGATGGCTATCCTCCTTCGCTCTCAGATACACACCACTACAGTAGTTCTCAATGCTCTTTGTGGTGACTATGTTCAAAATTGACTGCTGTATCATGCTGACAAGATAAAAAGCTAACAACGGATAAAAACACATAGATTAGACAGCTATGCTGATAGTCAGCATAATCCAAAATCTTACAGAACATTGACACTTTCTGTACAAGTCAAACCAAACCACTTTAAATACAATCTAAAAATAACACTTGGGTTTTGGTTGGTTACCTGGTTGAAACCAGGATCCCGCTGCAGCGGCAGGGTTCCAGTTAGGCACCCCAGTTGGCAAGGCATTTACAGCTGAGCATATCTCGAGATTCAAGTTATCAGCATCAATATTAGCGGTTTTGTTTAACTTAAACCTACCAATAATTTTTTTTTTTTTTTAAATTTTGTAGTCGCCAATTATTTATTATTTTCTCCCAATTTAGAGTATCCAATTATTATTTAGGCTCAGCTCACCGCTACCACCCCTGGACTGACTCGGGAGCGGCGAATGACAAACACATGCTGTCCTCTGAAGCGTGTGCCATCAGTCGACCGCTTCTTTTCACGCTGCAGACTCACCATACATATAAAAAAGGCCAACAAGATGCTCGGATATATTGTGAAAAGTGTTGAATTTAAATCAAGGGAAGTAATGTTAAAACTTTACAATGCATTAGTAAGACCTTACCTAGAATATTGTGTTCAGTTCTGGTCACCTCATTACAAAAAGGATATTGCTGCTCTAGAAAGAGTGCAAAGAAGAGCAACCAGAATTATCCTGGGTTTAAAAGGCATGTCGTATGCAGACAGGCTGAAAGAATTGAATCTATTCGGTCTTGAACAAGGAAGACTACGCAGTGATCTGATTCAAGCATTCAAAACGTTATTATTATTTTTTAGACTTTAGTGTGATTTACTTCCACTTTTAGAGATTAAATTACTGTAATACTTGCATGACATTTACCCAGTGACGCTGTAGATATCACGTAACTTAGCTTTGCGGGGCCCGTGTGCCCAGGGGCCCTGGGAAATTGCCCTGCTTGCCACCCCCTAACGCCGGCCCTGGTAGAGTGAGTGGAAACAGAGGGAAAAAATAGGCAGAAGCTATTTTTATATTTGAATAATTCCAAGTATTGCTTATTATACTCTTAGTATGTTACTTAAATTTACTAGCAAATGTGTTCCAAACTGCACTGAAAGGAACATTTCCTTAAAGTATGTTAAACATTTGTTGAAATTTAAATGGTAGAAATGACAAATGACTGCTTCCTAACGCAATTTGTCAAGGCACCGACTAGAGGGGAGGCATGCCTTGATTTAATCTTTTCAAACAAAGAAGACAGAATAACTAAAACAGAGGTCAGAGAACCATTGGCAACATGGTCTCATTTGAAGTTCTTTTAAAAACCCCAAAAGTAATGACTAAAGCTAAGGTTTACAATTTTAGAAAGGCATAATATGAAGGTATGAAACAGAGACTAACAGAAGTAGATTGGAGTAAAATAGAGAAAACACCCACGGAAAAAGGATGGCGGTTTTTAAAAAAATGTAGTACTAGAGGCGCAAAACAATTACATCCCAAAAGTAGACAAATCTAAATCTAAAACAAAAATTGACAAAATGATCTATTAATCCAATTTAAAAAAAATATTCAGAGAAAAAAAAGACACTTTACAGAGCATTTAAGGGGACCAAGAACTAAGTACACAGAAAGTACTTGAAACTGCAAACACAAGTCAAAAAAGAAGTCAGAAAGGCCAAGAGAGAGATAGAAAATGAGCATTACTAAGGGGGCTAAAACCAATTCCAAAAAGTTTTCCCAATATTATAACAGCAAGAGAACATTCAAAGAGTAGGTTAAATGTCTAAGAGACACAAATGGCAAAATCATAGATGAAGAAAAAAAAATAGCAAATATATTAAATGATTACTTTTCACAGGTTTTTACAAAGGAGGACACGGACAACATGCCCCCACATGTCGACCTGTTCCTATCCAGTTTTAAGTAACTTTAGCATAACAGAGGCAGAAGTTAAAGGGACTAGGAGCTCTTAAAATAAACAAATCCCTGGGTCGGATGAGATCCTCCCAATAGTACTCAAAGAAATGAAAGATGTGATTTACAAACCGCTAACCAAGATCATGCAACAGATTCTTGACACAGGGGTTGTACCGACAGACTGGAAAATTGCAAACGTAATACCAATCCACAAAAAGGAAGACAAAACCGAATCAGGTAACTGCAGACCAATAAGCCTGACTTCTATTACATGTAAATTTATGGAAACTATAATAAGATCCAAAATAAAAAATGAGCTATATGGTAACAGTATCCTGGGAGACAGTCAGCATGGTTAGGAAAGGGAGATCGTGTCTAACTAACCTGCTTGATGTTTTTGAGGATGCAACATCGACAATGGATAACTGCAAAGCATATGACATGGTTTATTTAGATTTCCAGAAAGCTTCTGACAAAGATCCGCATAAAAGATTCTCAAACTGAACGCCGTAGGGATTCAAGGAAATGCATAAACATGGATTAGGGAGTGGTTAACATGTAGAAAACAGAAAGTACTGATTAGAGGAGAAACCTCAAAATGGAGCGAGGTAACCAGTGGAGTACCACAGGGATCAGTATTAGGTCTATGTTTATGTTTACTCAGAAATGTCTTCAATGTGGAGAAGCTATAAAAAAGGCCAACAAGATGCTCGGATATATTGAACAAAGAGGAGGTTGTGTGGTCCAGTGGTTAAAGAAAAGGGCTTCTAACCAGGAGGTCCCCGGTTCAAATCCCACCTCAGCCACTGACTCATTGTGTGACCCTGAGCAAGTCACTTAACCTCCTTGTGCTCCGTCTTTCGGGTGAGACGTAGTTGTAAGTGACTCTGCAGCCGATGCATAGCTCACACACCCTAGTTCTCTGTAAGTCGCCTTGGATAAAGGTGCCTGCTAAATAAACAAAACAAAACATCTATTCAGTCTTGAACAAAGAAGACTACGCGAGATCTGATTCAAGCATTCAAAATCCTAAAAGGTATAGACAATGTCGACCCAAGGGACTTTTTCGACCTGAAAAAAGAAACAAGGACCAGGGGTCACAAATGGAGATTAGATAAAGGGGCATTCAGAACAGAAAATAGGAGGCACTTTTTTTTTTTTTACACAGAGAATTGTGAGGGTCTGGAACGAACTCCCCAGTAATGTTGTTTTAAGCTGACACCCTAGGATCCTTCAAGAAGCTGCTTGATGAGATTCTGGGATCAATAAGCTACTAACAACCAAACGAGCAAGAAGGGCCGAATGGCCTCCTCTCGTTTGTAAACTTTCTTATGTTCTTACCTTAAATCCCTGTGTAAATTAATCATGTTTGTTTAATGAGAAAACACTATTAAACTTTTATTTTTAACAAGGTACTGTAGAGCTTAACAGGTAGGTTTGTCAGGGTGTAGCAGTCAAGAGTCTTTCTTAATTACATTTATTAAGAACATATTTTTAATCACTACTGTACAGTATAAACATGGCAGAAACAGGCAGAATATAAACAGAGAGAGAGTGCGTGCGAGTGAGTCTCCACAAAAGTGGGGTCATATAGCAAACCATGAGGTTTAGCAGGGTTACAGCACCCCGGTCTCCTAAATACTCAACCACACTGTCTCTAAGCTGGAGCGAACTGGATTACTGTTTAAACTCACGTGAGTTACTGTTTAAAGTACAGTATGGTGGGAGCAGGGAAAATACTTTAACTGCAGGCTCACATCTTAAACAGGCCCACTGGCTTCATGTATTTAAGGAACAACATCAGCTTTATAATAATCACAAGACTCTGTGTTTTGTTTCCTCCACTGGTTTTCAGCAATACACTGTACATGTTTAGCTGAGCTAGCATGAGAGCCTGTAAAACTTAGCTGATCTGTGCTTTTTTTTTTTAAGCCACTGCAGAATACAAACCATAAATAAGCACTTCTGTATTTATAATTATTTGGGTGGTTACCGGCAATCAGGGTTGTTTATCAACTTTAACCTGACAAACACGGAGTAAACAGCATCCACAAAGCAATCGCAGGGAAACAAATGAAAGACAGAAAATAAATTATAACTCAATCACAGTATGTACTCAAGAGTGAGACACCAGATTTCCTTTCACATCTATTGTATACTGTGCTTCTCTAATGAATTATCATTGAAGCAAAGGTTTCTTTGGTCTCATGGTATTCAAAGGATATGTTGTGCTTTAAGCAGTACTTGTTAATTGACTCAGGATCTTTCAGCCAATCAGAGTGCACATTTCGCCTTCTGTATTCCACGACACATCACGGAGAAACCCTATTGATGACATCAACATGCTGTATTTTCCATATAAACACAGTCTACGTCACTAACTTTAAAAAAAGAAAAAAAAAAATATCATACCCGAGGAACCTTTTCGAATTTCATTCAATTCGAAAGTCCATTGAAAACAGTGACATCACAATCGATCGAGCACTGCACACATTTCATCAACATTTTGGTTCACCCCTCTTATCAATTAAATTGACAATGGACTAAATAAAGGTTGGTAATGACTAGAAAACAAATATAAAATGGATATTTACCATGTATAATAATAACAAAGTTGTATGTAAAGTTATAGGACTGTATGGGTTAATCTACACTCACAGCCCGTATTCAGACCTCTGCTTTCAGCCTTGGTCTGTTCACTTCTACTCATGCCAATATTGCCCAAATACACAGATGTTCGCCGTCCTTTTAACCCTATATTATCATTACATGGATTTACATTAGAGACACACATTAACTCTGTAATGCCCAAACATTTTTTAAATGAGAAAAGCTACTTTATGTAATTAGATTCCTTTTCTTGCACAAAACACTCTCTCCCTCCCCCACCCCCACCCCCACCTCGACTTGTGAGGCTGGATTTAATAATAATAATAATAATAATAATAATAATAAAATAATGAGGTCCAGGGTCAGAAATGGAGATTAGATAAAGGGGCATTCAGAACAGAAAATAGGAGGCATTTTTTTACACAGAGAATTGTGAGGGTCTGGAACCAACTCCCCAGTAATGTTGTTGAAACCTACACCCTGGGATCCTTCAAGAAGCTGCTTGATGAGATTCTGGGATCAATAAGCTACTAACAACCAAACGAGCAAGATGGGCCGAATGGCCTCCTCTCGTTTGTAAACTTTCTTATTTTCTTATCAGTATTCTCAATTTTCTCTTTCAAGGCCTAGATTAATTTCTCCTACAGAAATAATCTGTGGGTACAGTACATCTACAAAAAACAAAACTAAAGGGAAAATGACCTTGGAGCAGAACAAAATAGAAACTCCCAAAAAAAAAAAAAAAAGCTGGACTATGGACAAGAACAGCCGATAAGGACTCTCAACAACAACCGAGGATCCTTCACGGGCACAGATGTATGTGGTCATGTGACGTGGCATGTGATCCACTCCTCTGATAAAAGCTTTGTGAGAGTTCTGTGGAACTGTTCCAGCAGAAGGACCCCAGGCTACCGAATCATCCCTCAATGCACTGACTGCATCCCACGCATCCCTCAACACAGTGACTGCGTTGCCGGTGTGTCTGGGATGGAAACGTTTACGGGAATGCACAACACATGCGTGCCACAGTGGTTCAAAAGTCACTTAAGTGAAGTCTGTGAGTTAAATCCTGGAGATTTTAATAATTTCCCTCAATCTGAAGGTCACAACACCCCCCCCCACTCACACTAAACACTAAAGCCCTGGTCTGACTCGCCAGCAGTCCTTGGGAGACTCATTGTGCAGCAATACTGTAGCTCCTAGTCGGCATTGCACATTCTCAGCTTTAAATGCTGCAATGCAGTTTGTGGTAAACAAAGGGGGTCTGGCTCCTTCAGAGCTCACCAAATGTTTGCACTTAATGTGTTTTTCAAGGGGCACTGTTAGAGCAGATCCAGAACAGAGGCACATGCAGGCAATAGACATCCAGGGTACCCTCAATCAATCTTTATTTTACATAGCGCGCTTCATAGTGGACCACCATCACAAAGTGCTTTACAAGATACAGTAACAAATAATGCATAACACATTAAATACAGTGAAAAACAAAGCATAATACATTACATACCAGGCTAGGATGTGAAAATTCTAAAATATTGTGGATGTGTCTGTCATATAGAATCATAAGAAGAGTCAGTGAAAGAAGTAGCAGAGACACAACAGCTAATAAGAGATATCAGACTTAAAAAGAGCATGCAAAGCAAGAGAGAACAGGTGGGTCTTGAGAGTTGATTTAAAGTGAGTGACGATGGGAGCATCACGCACCAAAGCTGGGAGAGAGTTCCAGAGAGTCGGAGCCATGAAGCTAAATGAGCATTCTCCAAGTGTGGTGCACTTCTGCTTGGGGATAACAAGCAGGCCAGAGTTGAAGGACCTCAGCTTGCGGGCAGGGACACAGCGGGTCAGCAGGTTGAAGAGGTACTCTGAACCTGTGTGATGAAAGGCATTGTAGATGAACAGGAGAACTTTGAAAGTAATCCTGAACTTTACAGGTAGCCAGTCCAGCTGGGCAAGACGGGATTTGACCACGGAGGAGGTGGTCATCAAAGGAGAGGTTGCTGTCAAGAAGTACACCAAGGCATCGTACTGTGGGGGAAGGCAGCAGCAGACAGTTTCCGAGGTTCAGGGCAGCTATTTTGAGATTCTGAAGTTGAGTTTTAGATCCTACTAGAAGGAGTTCAGATTTGCTAGCGTTGAGCTGAAGAAAACTGGCAGACATCCAGGCCTCGATGTCTTGAATGCAAGCCGAGAGCCGGACCATGGCAGAGGGGCTTCCAGGGTCGAGCTTCAAGTAGAGCTGGGTGTCGTCAGCATAGGAGTGAAACATGAGGCTGTGTTGGCGGATGAGGTGACCCAAGGGAAGCATGTAGATGTTGGAGAAGAGGCCCAAGAGCAGGATTAATATTAGCAGTGATTAAGAAATGGTCAGAGAGAGAGATATATCTGAGACGGAGAGATCAAGACCCCTGGTGATGAGCAGATCCAGGGTGTGTCCTCGGGTGTGAGTGGGGACGTTGACAGATTGAGAGAGTCCAAGACAGTCCAGAAGCGTGCTGAAGGCGAGGTTTGTCAAAGAGGGAATAGCCATTTGGGGTGGCTAGATGCAGCAAGTGCATGTCGTTTACAGAGTGCCAGGTTTTCAGCTAGAGAAGATCAAGATTGGTATCGGTTATAAGTTTGCTTATAAGTTTGATTTGTTAGTCAGCGAACAACAGTTGAAAAAGGAGTTTTTCAAATTTGTAGCAGGCAGTGTAGGGGGAGTAGCAGTACCTGGAACAGGTACTTACCAGTGTTCATTCTAGGAGAGGAGAAGAGTGAACACACTGTCAGGTGTCAGAGTAGGAATGAGGCCTCTAATATCCATTGGGAGAGATTTGGAAAAGGTCCTCGCTCTACCTGTTCTCGCTCTGACTGCCACAGCTCAGACTGCCATTGGACATGTTGTCCTTTGACTGCCACAGCTCAGACTGCCATTGGACATGTTGTCCTTTGACTGCCACAGCTCAGACTGCCCTTGGACATGTTGTCCTTTGACTGCCACAGCTCAGACTGCCCTTGGACATGTGGACCTTAGACTGCCACAGCTCAGACTGCCCTTGGACGTGTGGCCCTTTGACTGCCACAGCTCAGACTGCCCTTGGACGTGTGGCCCTTTGACTGCCACAGCTCAGACTGCCCTTGGACATGTGGACCTTAGACTGCCACAGCTCAGACTGCCCTTGGACGTGTGGCCCTTAGACTGCCACAGCTCAGACTGCCCTTGGACGTGTGGCCCTTTGATTGCCACAGCTCAGACTGCCCTTGGACGTGTGGCCCTTAGACTGCCACAACTCAGACTGGCTGGTGTTCCAAGACAACATTTGCCAATTTATACTGTCCTGCAGGTCTAGAGCTGGTCCAGTTTACACACTATCAAAATTCACTTCAATCTACCACAGCTCAAAACACTTACATCTGCAAAGTAGCAGCAAACTAGCATTTAAATGCACTTAAAAATCACTATTTGGTTTCGGACCATCTAACTGCAAACAGCATCAGAATCCACCCTGCCAGTCTCCTGGTTACAATCACAGCTGTGAGTCAGAAACAGCAGGACGGTGTGGGCTCTCCGCAGTCTGCAACTTGTGCATGGTTTGAAAGGAACTAAAGGCAGATGGGTGCCAATAGGTGCATAGGACAGCCGCACTGCTTTAATAAAGGCACAGCCAAAAGGCCAAAAGCAATGATATTGTACTAAAGTACCACACCGCTCTCAAAAATATCTGTGCATGTACTGTAATCCCCCTTATCCTCCAGTCCATCCTAACCTGAACTGCACTGTCATTTTCTCTATAGGTACAGTAGATGCCCTCTAAAGTAAACAGGACATCAACATCCAGCACCTGAAAATACAGTTCTCTTATCTACCTTGAGTGCTCATTACCTGCTAGATATAAGTGTGTAGTTGTGGATGGCTAAGTCATGTCTGACCAGTGCCATTGAATAAGCTGCAGTTAGCCCTTTATTTTATTTTTTGTATTGTTATTAGGAGTCAAAGCAACAAAGTTGCTGTGGAACCCTATTGTTATTGTTAAAATTATTATTATTCTGCCAAATTTTGAAATGTATGTAAAAGCACGATAGTAGAGGACAGTGGGAAGTTGTGCCAGCACGAAAAAGGTGGTAATAGGTCACGTGGTTTGGTGGCCATATTGGATTTTTCAAGAATTTTGGACAATTTCAAAAAATCTTCTCCGAAACTGCTTATGGTAGAGATGTGAAACTTGGGGCACAGACTACCCTTATGCCCTAGATTTAGATTTGTTCAAGAGAAGATGATTAGTCACATGGTTTGGCAGTGTAACACAGCAGGGAGGGGGTTAATATCCTCCCTGCATGAAAAACATGTGCAAATGCACATTGGTTTAATTTAATTGTTTTGTTTTATTGTCTAATTATTTTTGTTAATTGTTTATTAGTAATTATCACCCGCACATGGGCATGATTTTAAATTAGAACCAGGTGCAGGGTTTAAAAAGGAAGCGGTCAGTCTGCTCCAGGCTGCTGCGGTGTGAAGAGCCAGGTTGTGAGTGTGTGCAACCGAAAAAAAAAGAAAAGGTATTGTGTAAAACAATCTGTTATGGTTTGTGGACGGGGAAACAGCTTAGCTGTCCTGCTTGATTTTTTTTGAGGATGCAACATCGACAATGGATAATTGCAAAGCATACAACATGGTTTATTTAGATTTTCAGAAAGCTTTTCACAAAGTCCCGCATAAAAGATAAATTCTCAAACTGAACGCAGTAGGGATTCAAGGAAATGCATGCACATGGATTAGGGAGTGGTTAACATGTAGAAAACAGAAAGTACTGATTAGAGGAGAAACCTCAAAATGGAGCGAGGTAACCAGTGGTGTACCACAGGGATCAGTATTAGGTCCTCTGCTATTCCTAATCTACATTAATGATTTAGATTCTGGTAAAGTAAGCAAACTTGTTAAATTTGCAGACGACACAAAAATAGGAGGAGTGGCAAACACTGTTGCAGCAGCAAAGGTCATTCAAAATGATCTAGACAGCATTCAGAACTTGGCAGACACATGGCAAATGACATTTAATAGAGAAAAGTGTAAAGTATTGCATGCAGGCAATAAAAATGTGCATTATAAATATCATATGGGAGATACTGAAATTGAAGAAGGAATCTATGAAAAAGACCTAGGAGTTTATGTTGACTCAGAAATGTCTTCATCTAGACAATGTGGGGAAACTATAAAAAAGGCCAACAAGATGCTCAGATATATTGTGAGAAGTGTTGAATTTAAATTATTATTATTATTTCTTAGCAGTCGCCCTTATCCAGGGCGACTTACAATTGTTACAAGTTATCACATTATTTTTTACATACAATTACCCATTTATACAGTTGGATTTTTACTGGAGCAATCTAGGTAAAGTACCTTGCTCAAGGGTGCAGCAGCAGTGTCCCCCACCTGGGACATAAAAAGACCAACAATATGCTTGGATATATTGTGAGAAATGTTGAATTTAAATCAAGGGAAGTAATGTTAAAACTTTACAATGTATTAGTAAGGCCTCACCTAGAATATTGTGTTCAGTTCTGGTCACCTTGTTACAAAAAGGATATTGCTGCTCTAGAAAGAGTGCAAAGAAGAGCAACCAGAATTATCCCGGGTTTAAGACATGTCGTATGCAGACAGGATAAAAGAACTGAATCTATTCAGTCTTGAACAAAGAAGACTATGCGGTGATCTGATTCAAGCATTCAAAATCCTAAAAAGGTATAGACAATATCGACCCAGGGGACTTTTTTGACCTGAAAAAAGAAACAAGGACCAGGGGTCACAAATGGAGATTAGATAAAGGGGCATTCAGAACAGAAAATAGGAGGCACCAACTCCCTAGTAATGTTGTTGAAGCTGACACCCTGGGATCCTTCAAGAAGCTGCTTGATGAGATTCTCGGATCAATAAGCTACTAACAACTAAACGAGCAAGATGGGCTGAATGGGGCCTCCTCTCGTTTGTAAACTTTCTTATGTTCTTATGTGTTAGTCAGGGAACTTACCTGTGTTTAGTTAGTGCTCCGAATGGGATCTAGGTGTTTGTTTAATTTTGTTTAGTTTTTGTGTAAATTAAAATTAGGGCGTCAGAGCTTATAAAATTCAATTTCTGTGTCCTGGGTCTATGCTTTTAAAGGGGCAACGAACCGTGAGGGGTGAAGGCTCATTTACAGCAGCCATATTGGATTTATATTCTAACGCCGTCTTCTCTGAAACCGTTATACCGATTGAAGGGACACTTTACATACATAGCCTTGGCAAGGTTGTCTATCAAGTTTGGTCAAGGCAGTCACTACATAAAAATCAATCAATTTAATTATTCAAAAATGATCTTGAACTTTGACCTCTCATTAAGGTAAAATTTAAAACTAGATTTTAACTCCAGAGACTGCAAATGGTTACTATGGAACACAGACAGGAACCCATATATGTTCTATTCAAAAAACACATATATGTTCTTTCGAAAAATTACCTTGCACCTCTCCTTAAGGTAAAATGCTAAACTAGCTTTTAATGCCTTATGGAGTGTAGATAAGGTCATGGTTTCTATGGAACACAGATAGTAACCCATTTATGCTCTATTCAAAAAAAAATACCTTGACCATGACCCTGCTTAATAGTTTCTGGAGAATGCACACATTCCATAAACCCACCAAGCAGTGAAAGCACTACACTTTAATGCAGCAATCTTTTCACACACCGTACTGTAGCAGGGCTTTATAGAACAATTATAGTGAGGCAATGTCAGGTCTTCAGCACACAGTTAACACATGTTGGCCTCCCAGGTGTACAGTGTGCCTAATACAGTACATAGAGGTGGAGGGGAGACAATTTCCATAGTGTGTGTTTGGAACCCCAGGCCATAACAACAACATATTCTTAAACTGTTTGGCACACTGGGATTTGGCCCCCTATACTGTCTTTATCACTGAACTCACTTTGATGGGTGGAGCTTTAACGATGAAAAGTATTGCAAGTTGATTTTCAAAAATGAAAGCAGAACTGGCTGAAACATACATAACTATATACAGCACTTCACATGTACCTGTGTATTTCATTTTACTGTGCACACTCTTTTCAGGAGAGAAAGATGTGAAAAACAGAAACATGGCATTTATGAACAACCACCTGATCCCTCCAAAACAGAAAGATCCAAACTGTTTAAACACAGTACGGTCTCAAAAGCTACTTGATCACTGAACAGCCGCAGGTGTGGTCCATTATTAAAGGTTTAGTCAGTCAGTCAAGCATGCGTGTTGGTTCACAACAGGTCTTGTTTGTTTTAGTCACACTAGTTACCAGATCCTTGGTGATATTAGGTTTTGGATACACACCGGACAGGGGTCTGTGGTGGAAAAAACACCCTGTTCTTTTAATAGTGTACTGCAACATGGTTTATACCTGTATGCAGACCCAACAAAGCCATCCATTTGGGAAGCTTACTTTGCATGTCATTTACTTACTAAAATGTACAACAAGTGCGTGCAAAATAAACCGAGGCTGTGTTCACACTGGGTATGTTTAGAGCTGGGGTGGGCAATCCTGGTTCTGGGTATGTTTAGAGCTGGGGTGGGCAATCCTGGTTCTGGGAATGTTTAGAGCTGGGGTCGGCAATCCTGGTTCTGGAGGGCTGGTTTTTGATCCAGCCGTACCCTAAAATACTTAATTGTACCAATGAAGTGCTTATTAGAAGCTTAAGTGGTCCAATTAATTAATTTAGGGTACGCTGGAACAACAACCAGGAGGGACACCAGCCCTCCGGGACCAGGATTGGAGACCCCTGGTTTAGAGGGTTAGGTCCACACACAGTACGGTTCGGTACGTCTGGTGTGAAGTGTGAAGAACAAAGTCCGCTTGGGAAACAAACCATACCGAGTCCACCTAAAGACATGGTCTTGGTCTGTTTGAGAAACAACCGAGTCTGCTTCACTTGCTAAACATCAATATCAACAACTGCTGGACCTTTTGCACACAGGAAACAAACTATACAAGGTAGCCTGACTAGGAAGTAAACATTTTGTGGTTTCGTTCATATTCTGAGGAAACAAGTAGAGCAAAAAGCAAAAATGTCTTTGGGAACAACATCAGGGTTACCAGACATCCAGCGAAAACTTGGATTGTCTCAGATTCAGCCTCAATTTGTTGTCACGGGCGGAAACGGTAAAATTGTTAATCGTCCCGGTTTTGCTATTGTTTTTATTTAGTACAAAACTGCATCAGTGTGCTCTATAACTTAATAGCAGAGTAATGTATTAGGTTATGTCAGTGCCATTCAAAAATAAAATAAACAATGATATGGATTATTTGTTTAATCATTCTGATTATGTGTATACCTATATTAAATTATTATTTGTTTATTTAGCAGACACCTTTATCCAAGGCGACTTACAGAAACTAGGGTGTGTGAACTATGCATCAGCCTCAAAGTCACTTACAACTACGTCTTACCCGAAAGACGGAGCACAAGGAGGTTAAGTGACTTGCTCAGGGTCACACAATGAGTCAGTGGCTGAGGTGGGATTTGAACCGTGGACCTCCTGGTTACAAACCCTTTTCTTTAACCACTGGACCACACAGCCTCCTATAAGTTCACGCCCAGGTATATTGTGTTACCACTTTGCTGTGTAACCTGTTTAATCATTTCTTAAATGTACAAATATGTGCTGTGCTGCATACGCAATATGACAGATGTTAAATAACGTTCAAGTATACATTTTTAATTGATAAGCCCTTCATTACATCAGTATATGCACCATATACAGGGTGTCCCACGAATGTGGAGCACATTTATTTTTCCAATAACTTAAAGTTTGAAGTGCTATTTTTCATAACTAATGAATGTTAATCAGCGTTTATGGTGTGTTGAATGTAACACATTATTCTGTATAGAGTTACCTCTGTGTTGTGAATCTTGTGCAGTTGAATTCATATTAAATGTGTTTATGATTCATGGGGCACCCTTTATAACCACCATATATCACGTTTACATACAGCTAATATTTTATTATTCAGAATACTCAGTATTCCAAATAAGCACTAATAAGTATATCATATTTGTAATAAGATCAGCAGTATTCCAAATAGGAGTACAGTAATCCGTTGCGTATCTGACTGCCGTGGGACCAGATTAAGGGCAGATATGTAAAAAGTCAGATGAATGAATCCTGTTTAAAATACCATTATAAACAGCTGTAACAATTACTACATTCACACAATTATTTTTTTGACATTCATTTTTTTATTAGGGAACTCCCCTAAATCCTTTGTTTAGAAAGATACAGGGTATTAATGCTTGCGACAGAGTAGTCGTCTGCCATGTGGGTGCGTGCATTCGCTGCTGAGTGACAGGCAGGAGATCGAGAGGTTCAAGTTAAATACGATTTATTTACATATCAACACACTGAACAGCTCACGCAACACTACCAGCAATGGCAGCGCACGGAGCACATATAACACAGTGAACAAACACTTTGGTAGGATCTACAATATCTGAACTGATCTTCTCTGGTCAATAATAAACTAACGTTGCTGAAGAGCTTGATCATGGCGGATAAACGGATAGGGCAGTCATGTGACGTGCAGATACACTATGGAATGTATTCCGAAAAAAGACTGTTCCGAAATTTTAAAGACTATTAAGCATTATTACGCTACAGGGTTACACACGCTATATATATTTACAAACTGTCATTTTATGATTTACTGTATATATTATGTATTTGGATTTATTTATAAAATATTACCTCTTTAGAAATACTTTGCTAAACTACACAGCGTCCTGCACCAAGATCAAGGTGAAGTTTCTCATTTTGTTCTGTGAAGATACATCGCTGCTAAACTGGATGATTCTTGTTATTTACCTGAAGACTAGGACTGATGTGTGTTCTCATTTTTTGCACCCACTCTTCTCATCTTTGCTTCTTTGGGAAAGTGATGAAAATAAATGTTTTTCTCGGGATCACATAGAGAATCGGACACACAACAATGCAACGCCATATTTCTCTCAGACCACTGCAGTTTGACTGGCGGCCGGAAGTCGACAGTTGCACACCAAGCCTCGTTTTGAGTATGCCGTGAATAAAGTCTATAGCTACCACCTTTCAATATGCCTTGCAGGATATTGTAAGCATCCAGTTCACACACCATATAAACGAGCCGAGTGCACTTGCAAACTGCATTGTCAACACAAACGAACTTGGTCCTGGAAAAAATGGGAAAGGACCAAAAAAAAAAAAAAAAAACACTTTAGCTCCCATCCAAACGAACTCTGTCCGTTTGCTCGCAGATAAGTGAGAACAGCAAACACATTGATACATTGTTTCAAACTAAACAAACCAGACCAAATCTGTTTGAAACCGACCCAGTGTGAATGCAGCCTGAGAACACATGGAATGTTATCAGGAATCATGTATGCTGCAAAATAAGCACATCAGTAAAATCAATACATAAATCAAAAGTAAATTAATAAATAAAATCAATGTGTTTAGGACAACTCCCTATGGGAGGAGTCGTGTATCATGCAAGACGACAGCTGTGACAATCAGAACCAGTCTTTCTATAGGCCCAGAATGAACAAATATGGTATGAGCATCACCAAAAGGAGGCCTAATCCACAGTGTACAGCTGGTGAACTTTCACAAGCATTCTTTGCAGACAATTATGAACTCCAGTGTTCAGAGGCTGTTTAAAAAGCAGAGAAAAAAAAACCCAAACAAAAATCCTTCCATACAGAGTTCCTACCGTTCCGTATATTCTCGATACTGGGACGGATGACATCATCTGCCTGTAAAATAATACCTGGAGCACATCTTGGAATTCCCTCAAATTCTTAAACTGTGACATTACAATCCTTCCACGTACCACAGCCACTTAACAGTGCCTATGCACTTAATAAAGGTTTGTCAAGTGACTGCAGATGATGCATAGTTCACACACCCTAGTCTCTGTAAGTCGCCTTGGATAAAGGCATCTGCTAAATAAACAAATAATACATTTGGTTTTTATGCATTTTGCATGCTGTTTACAGCTGCAGTACACACAATAATATATAATAAAAAAATTAAAATAATGGTGTTAAACCTACAGTTCAACAGATATAGCACATGGCTGGTACTGTACACTGTAGAGTGTTTTGAAATGACAGTAGTCCAGGACCGGAATTGCCCACCCCTGCTCTACACCTTTGACTTGACTAATGTTATGTTGCACCCCACAAGTCGAGACAGCTGACCTGAGATAACCTTTAAACCCTACAGCAAGTGAAAGCACAGTATATAATAGCATTGGATATTGTACTGTCTTCTACTACCCATGTATTATTACTTGTAGTCGTGTTGTTTTCCAGAAGCTGGACTGTACAACACAGCATGTGACTACTTCTAGAGGAATGCACTTGGTTTATTAATTAAATTTAAAAAAAAATACAAAGCATTTTATTATTATTATTACTACATTATTAATACAAATTAAGGTAATATTATGGTAAATTATATGTTTTTCTTTTTAAAAAGTAAATGGTAAAACACATTTTGTTTGACATATAATTTGGTAGAAAAAAAAGTTTAGTCCTCAAGCCAATCAATCTATGATATTTTTTAAAACAACCAATTTACCAGCCCTGTAAAAATGAAGAAATATAATGAAGAAAAAAATTCTGACCGTGATTTTTTTATCTGAATAAAAAACAGACACCGTAGCTTTAAAAAAAACCAAAAAAAAACTTTAAAATGGGCAGGTTGAACTAATAGAAAATGGAAGGATTTTAAACCTGTCTTTACAGGCTTTGTGAAAATAAAAAGGGATCGGTTCATGTGTGCAGTTTTGAGCAACATCATCAGTATGCATGGCTGATTTCACACTAAGAAAAAAATTAAAAATGCAAACGCAATGTCTTCTTAAAGGGACATTGGCAATTTTTTGTTGCACATTTTTACAACCCTGTTAGTTTGTTACTTCAATGATTTATTTATTTTAAGCGCAGGATCTGCCAAATATTTACAGTACATGTACATGGAAAGTTACAGGTTTATATATATATATATATATATATATATATATATATATATATATATATATATATATATATATATATTTTAAAACCCAGCTTACTTAGCTGTTAGGCATCTGGGTACTGTAATTTATTTACTTACAGGAATTGCATTCATTTACAGACAGAAGATGCGTATGATTTTCAGTGCAAACAACCTACATTTATTTCGAGGGTCCCATCAGGTTTTGCTTACAACTATTTACAATATTAGGAAATACAACACCTTATTACAATATTATCAGTGGCACGCATTCTGTAAAGGTTAATAACAAAAACGGCACGCTTAAAATTGCAGACGCATAGCTCAGCAAGGCTGTGAAGATTGCGTGTGTTTGCACCTGTAACTGGTAGGCAAGATCGCCGACAAGAGCGGCTTTCTCCAGATCTCCTGAAACACGTCAATGCTGCTTTCTCCACCTTCACTACCTTTCAATCCCACGTGTCCATTGATTGAAAATACATGCTTCTTATTGGAATAACTATGCAGCTGTGCCGGTATTTCTCGATGTTCGTCTCACTCCTGTGACCCCAAGGGTGCCGACTTAATGCGGGCATCGGTCATTAAATATTATTCATTAACAATGTAGCAAACCCACCAAATACGGAAACCGCGTTTCTATAATTGTCTGCATCAAACAAAAACAACAGTTTAAAAATAAATAAATAAATAAATAAATAAATAAATAAATAAATAAATGCATGCAGGTGCCGCTGACTGTGAGTCATGCGGAGTGTCGATCGCCTTCTTTGCTCTCTACACCGCGTACATGTGATGACCTACACTGGTAAAACAAGATTCTATTGCCCTTAAATAACTGCAGTATGTACACAAACCAATCGAAGCATGTCATTTATGAGATATGCAAACTGTAACAATTAAAAAAAAAGAAATTAAAAAAAAAGAACATGCGAAATCCTTACCTGGTTTCTTATTTTCAATTGAATGGTTAGTTTTACAAAAAAACAAAACAAAAAAAACCCGTTTTCGTTTGTTATAGCGTTTATTCCTTCCTTTTCTGCCCCCAAGGGTCGTATTTTTTTGTTTTGGTACATTAAAGGGATAGGTCATCTGTTCTTTTCTTGCACTTCTGATTCCAGACTGTATTCAGTTCTCCTTTAAAAAGACATTTCTGTCGGAAATAAATGCTCGACGCTTCCGATGACGGGCTTATGAATAATTTAAGTTAAGAGGTGGAGTTTATGCTTTAAAAGGGAGGAGAGGAAGAATAATAAATAAATAATACAATACCAGCCGGCTGATGTGAATGGATCAGCCACGAGAAAAACTGCCCCCCAGCCACACTCTTAAAGGGAACGCGCAACGCTGCAGACGACTCTCCCAGGCCGCAGCACAAAGGAATAGCCACTAGTGTCCTGAGGGCATCAGGTGATGGGTTAGGGTTAGGGTTAGGTTTTAGGGCTGGGGTTGGGTTAGGGTCAGGGTGGGTTGATTTTGTAGAGTTGCCGAGATCTGGAAGTGAAAGGTGAGAGAGTACTCAGGACACTTTCTAGCGGGTATTCCTTTACGCTGCTCCCAAGCCATGCGCATTTTAAATGGATACTGGCCCTGAATATCTTCCGACAGTCCAGCGAAACTCGCTGTTGCGTCTGTTTTAACCCGACTCATATCCCGAACGTTGTTTTCATCATAAAATGAAACCATTTTCTGCTGTGGAATGGGTGCAAATTTACGTAAAGGTGACGTCATAACTATTCCGTGTTTAAATAAGAAACCTGTATGTTAATGGCGCAAATTTCAGGATTTGATCAATGGACAGGTGGGATTGAACGGTAGTAAAGACAGAGAAAAACAAAACAGGCGTGTGTTTCACGAGATATTGAGAAACAAGAGAAGATACATACAATAGTATATCAAAAAAACTTGAATGTAGCCTAATTTTGAATGTATGTTCTGTATTAATTCAAATAGTTCGATGAACAGGTGTTGTGAAATATCCTGCATCCCACGCCCTCCGGGTCTCTTCGGAACGCAGCTACGGAAAAGCCCTAGGGCCATGCGAGCAAATTCGACCTTAAATCGGTTGTTGACAGCACTGCTGCCTGAGCCTCAAATTGTCTACCGTTGGGTTTTAATAAACTAGTATACATTTCCTTTTCCAGATATATTATAAAATCATATTTGTTTGAAAAAACTGTAAAGTTTGGACTAATCATGTTTTACATGATCAATAAAGAATCCACGTTTCGGCAATATACCGTTTTTATGAAGGCTTGTATCAATAAAAAAACGTCTTGCCCTGCATAATTGATCATTTCTATACACATAGACAAACATCTCTTCGAAAAAATACACTACATACACTGGAGCAATGCAAATTATTTATATCTGATAAGTATTATAATGACGTCAACAAAGGTGTCTATACTATACTTGTGTCATTAAAGCTGTAATTCCTATTATTATTATTATTATTATTATTATT
Source organism: Acipenser oxyrinchus oxyrinchus (assembly GCA_030684275.1). NCBI lineage: Eukaryota > Metazoa > Chordata > Actinopteri > Acipenseriformes > Acipenseridae > Acipenser > Acipenser oxyrinchus. The sequence continues at coordinate 2,859,489 of CM060249.1, forward strand.
ATTATTATTATTATTTAGTTAGCAGACGCGTTTATCCAAAGCGATTTACAGAAATTAAACAACATATAACAATATATAAATTACAGTCTTAAACTGAAAAATAAAACAGAAGCTATGAAGAACGTATTGCCCCAAGGTAATTTTTTTATATGTGTGCACTATAAAGAATAAAGAATGTTTGGGGCAATGCGTTCCCTTTCAATTCGAAGACGACCACCAACAAACATTATGTATGGGATATCCCTGCCCATTGGTTAGGTATCGCTGAGCGCTCTATACCACAGCTGCTGATAGGCCCCTTCCTGGGATGATGCACTCGGTCCCGCCCACTGAGGGATTAAAACCGTCATCCTGAGGAAGCCATTTCTCTCTTTCCTTCTCAAGGTGTTGAGCTGAGCGTGTTGATAGAAAAGAGCTTCTCGAGTCAAATTGAATCGATTGTATTTCCCTTGCATACAGTGCACACGGTGCTTGACTCCCACTGCTAAACACTACTGCAACAACGTACGGTGCTGCACGGTACGCGGTGCACGTAGTGCTACTCCAGCATGACGCATTTCCGTAATGAGTGGTCTTTTTGCTTTTGTGTTCTCCTTTTTGTTTTTGTGTATCTCATTTTGTGTTTGTGTTCTTTTTGTGTTTCTCATTTTGTGTTTTTGTGTTTGCATCTTTTGTTTTGTTTTTGTGTTTCTTGATTTGTGTTTGCGTTTTTCTTTTTGTGTTTGCGTCTCTTGTGTTTGCGTTTTTCTTTTTGTGTTTGCGTCTCTTGTTGTGTTTATGCTTTTTCTTGTTGTGTTTGCGTCTCTTGTTGTGTTGGTGTTTTTCTTGTTGTGTTTGCGTCTCTTGTTGTGTTTGCGTTTTTCTTGTTGTGTTTGCGTCTCTTGTTGTGTTGGTGTTTTTCTTGTTGTGTTTGTGTCTCTTGTTGTGTTGGTGTTTTTCTTGTTATGTTTGCATCTCTTGTTGTGTTTGCGTTTTTCTTTTTGTGTTTGCGTCTCTTGTTGTGTTTGCATCTTTCTTTTTGTGTTTCTTGATTTGTGTTTGTTTTTCTTTTTGTGTCTTTCTTTTTGTGTTTGCGTTTTGCACTTCACGGCCACCGTATCAAAGAGCAGGCTACATGAAACAGGCAGATCTAGAAGTCCCAAAATGGACTCTGATGCTTATCATAAAAAACACTTTAAAAAATCGATTTTGTTTAACCGAATGTAATTTAGGTGAACAGTACAATCAAAAGAACAATATTTTGTGAGATTTATATTGTAGCGATCTCGATAAACGCAGGCAGGCGCATCACACAGGGCGAGGCAATCCACACACAGGAAAATTGAACAAGCAGTGTTGAATCAAGGCTTTCAGTTAGATTACTTGTTTATTTACTTGTTTGTTTACTTATTCTGGAGTTCCCCTGCAATATCATTGCAGGAAGCCGGCTTTCTACGTCCCTGGAATCAGAAACCCTGCTTCTGTGAACTCAGCTATAAACGCTGCACACCTGCTCTGTGTTTACTCTTTTTCTTTTCATCAGCCTACTTCACTTTGTGATTGCAGTCTGCTTTTCTAGCCTTACAGCGCTCGCTGTTTTGTGTTTTCCTCTGCTATTGCAGTTGAAAAAAAAAAAAAAAAAAAGAGGAGATGCGTGATCCTCCACCAGGCCCTGGCTCTGCCGCGCCCCGCTGTGGAGTTGACTCCGCAGGATTGTCTCGGCCTGCCCACTTGGTACGCTTAAAAATTCAGTTCACCTGCATTGCCGTGATGACTGCTATTTTACCCTCAGAGCTTTACTGTTGCGTGTGCATGTGTTTTCTTCTTTTACTGCCTTGCAGTTAAAAAAAAAAAAGGGCGCGTGATTTCTGCACAGGGACCCAGCTCTGCTGCGTCCCACTGTTGAGTTGAATCAGCCGGCTTGTTTCAGCCTGCCTTCTCGGCGCGCTTGGTAATAACAATAATAATACAAATTTACAGCTCAGTGGTGACTGTGTTTCTTCCATAGCTGAATTGCTGTGTGTGTAAGCCTATATTTTTTTCCTATTACTACTTTTACAGTTTAAAAAAAAAAAGCAGTACACTGTACACTTTTTCTTCCTGTCTAATACTACGGTGTACTCTACGCGCTGCCTATAGCAACTATTTTGCAGTTTCTGCAAGATCTGTTAGAGGCGGCTCGTGAGCAACGTGTGCACCGAGCAACCGAAGCACCGTGCGCACCGAGCACTGCGGGCACCGCGTGCACCAAGTACCGTGCGCACCGAGCACTGCGGGCACCGCGTGCACCAAGTACCGTGCGTCACCGAGCACTGCGGGCACCGCGTGCACCAAGTACCGTGCGTCACCGAACACTGCGGGCACCGCGTGCACCAAGTACCGTGCGTCACCGAGCACTGCGGGCACCGCGTGCACCAAGTACCGTCGCGACGAAAGCACTGCGGGCACCGCGTGCACCAAGTACCGTCGCGCACTGAGCACTCGCGGGCACCGCGTACACCAAGTACCGTCGCGCACTGAGCACTCGCGGGCACCGCGTACACCAAGTACCGTGTGCACCGAGCGCATCTTGAGAGGCAAAAAGAGGAATGGCTTCCGTGGGTTGACTGTTTTGATCCCTCGGTAGGCGGGACCAAGGACTTTCACCCCAGGAAGGGGCCGATCAGCAGCTCTGATATAAAGAGCTCAGTAATACCTACCAATAGGCAGGCATATCCCAAAGTATGTTGTTGGTCGTCTTCTCTTTCAGGGAACCAGGGTTACGGTAAGTAACCTAACAATCTCAACTATTTTCCTAAGAGATATAAGTCCATACAATATGATACACTTGGAATTATCCCAGGGAAGCGGTCATCCTGAAACCGGTCCGGAGGCGCTCGGAGACGCCCGGCGATGCTCAGGGTAGCCCGAAGCATATTATTATTATTAGGGGTCCAAGCAACGAAGTTGCTAGAACCCTATTGTAATTGCTAGGATTATTATTAGGGGGCCAAGCCACGAAGTTGCTGGAACCCTATTGTAATTGTTATGGCAGCCATATTGGATTTTTCAAGAATTTTGGACAATTAAAAAAAAATCTTCTCCGAAACCACTTATGGTAGAGATGTGAAACTTGGGGCACAGACTACCCTTATGCTCTAGATTTAGATTTGTTCAAGAGAAGCTGATTGGTCACATGGTTCGGCTGCCATATTCGATTTGTCAAAAATATTCTCACGTCTTCTCTGAAACCGTTATGCCAATTGAAGTGAAACTTTGCCTACATAGCCTTAGCAAAGTTGTCTATCAAGTTTGTGTAAAACAACTCGCTACATAAAAAGAACATGGCCACAGTGAGGAAATCAAATTTCAGCTATGGTCAATTAGCACACATTGCAGTATTGATCTAAGGTAGAATGCTGTAGACTCATGAATCTTCACACAGTAGTGGATGCCTATGAGAATTAATGTGTGCTCCTTTAAAAAATCACCTTGATCATGACTTTTGACCTCTGCGTAAGGTCAAATGCAAAACTGGCTTTTAACTGCTTAGAGAGTGCAGATAGGGTCATAGTTACTATGGAACACATCTAGGAAACTATATGGGCTCTATCCAAAAATGACCTTAACATTGACCTTTGACCTATGAGTTTGTTAAAAAAAACATGGAGGCCACGAGCAAATCAAATTTCAGCATATATTGCACTATTAATCTATGGTAGAATATAGTACAGTCTTCAAAGTTCAAAGACTAGTAGAGGCCAATGGGGTGCTATGCCACAGGGGAACTACGGTCATAGGTCACATGATCTGGCACTTGACCCCCGGTCATTGCTGCTTGTAATTCTAGTTGAACCTTGGCACACTTGTGTAATTGTCTTTGTAATTGTAATTACAGTTCAGTTACACACCTTTCCAATCACTCGCAGTTCACGTTGTGTTTTACACTGAGCTATCATCATTCTCATACTTTAAACCACTTTTAGGGACCCTATTTGTTTGAAAAAAAATATATATATAGTTAAATAGCATGTTTCTGTATTTGTACCTGTGATTACTATTTGGTTATTTACAATAAACAGAGTAAACATGTTAATGTGTATAGTTGTTTTTGTTACATTAGTATAAATTGAAATAATAATTGTAATTACTGAAGCGCAAGTGTAATTGTAATTGAACAAAATACCATTGTAATTTAACTAAACAATGCTGCCGTAATTGTAATTGAAAATACCGTTGTAATTTAACAAAACAATACTGCCATAATTGATCCAGACGGTAGTTATATAGGAGGCTGTGTAGTCCAGTGGTTAAAGTCCAGGGCTTGTAACCAGAAGGTCATCGGTTCAAATCCACTGACTGACTCACTGTGTGACCCTAAGCAAGTCACTTAACCTCCTTGTGCTCCATCCTGTAGATGAGATGTTAAATCAATGTCCTATTGTAAGTGACTCTGCATATACTGCACAGTTCACAGCCTATCTCTGTAAAGCTCTTTGTGATGGTGGTCCACTATGAAAGGCGCTAGATAAAGATATTATTATTATTGTATAATTCTCATATTTTTAAGGGCTGCAAGACAGTTTGAGGGTTCATATAAGAGTGTTGTTGCTGTGTGCAGGCACAGAGCCATAGCATCAATAAATTCCACAGCTTTGCAGCAAGGCACATTTTTGTCAAAGTTAGAAGCTGTGTCACTATAAAAAATACAACATAAATGTGCAATAAAAGACAGGGCCAAGCCATTGCTGCTTCAAAACACTTCTCAGGAGTCCTGGGTGGAAAACTACTGCATGGCAGGCATATTAAGCCATGAACTGCAGATTCAAACACAATGGGGTCAGTTCAGTAAAAGAGAAGAATGTGGAAGCCAAAGGTTCTTGTCTTGAGAGGTCAGTTTGTCTCACCTATAGTTTAGAAAAAAATATATAGGTGAGAATATAATGAGATAAAGTAGGATAAGCCATGCTTGTACACATGTAAGATTTGCAGTATGTTTTTTTTTTTTTTTTTTAAGAGGATAGGAGAATAGGATTAATATGTACTCTATATACAGTACAAAATATAGGTTTAGTTTAGAAGCACAGATCCATTCTACTACATTAAAATAAAATGAGTATATAGCTATGGCTAAACGTTTTGCAGCAACCTATAGAATTCATAATAATCTTTATTTTAATATAGCACCTTTTGTACTGGACCACCATCACAAAGTACCTCAGAGTCACTTACAACAACGTCTCACACAAAAGACGGAGCACAAGGAGATTAAGTGACTTGCTCAGGATCACACAATGAGTCAGTGACTAAGCCAGAATTTGAACTGAGGCCCTCCTGGTTACAAGCCCATTTCTTTAACTACTGGACCACACAGCCTCATTTTCCTGCCTAAAGTCGAATGAAACCTGCTGAATAATGTTATGTTAACATATTGAATTACCGCTTTGTAGTTTTCCATATACTTAATTAAAAACTGACCAAACAAAGGTTCTTTGATGTTAAATAAATAAAATATCTAAAATTCTAGATGATGCAAAACTTTTGGCCACAGCTGTTCTGTAGAACCAGGTAATTTTCTTTTGTAATTGGATCACTTTTTGAGCTTAGTGTTACCATGGACACCATATATGCCTGTGATGGGATGCCCATCCCCTTTATGTATTAGTATTATTATTATTATTATTATAGATGTTTATATGCGGGCGGACGAAAACCGTCCGTCATTATTATATATTATTTGAGACTGGCGAAAATCCGGCCTTACAATGTGTAGTTGACGTGGATGGGGTTAAATCCCCATCCCTATAACCTTGTGGGAATGTGGCTGGAGCCTTAATAAGGTAATTGTTTGATTAATGGCTAATTAAGGCTCCAGCCACAAAATATAAAAGGACACTCTCAGGGCTCATTAAACAGAGATCTTAGCAGAACGAAGGTAATATACTGAGAGCGAATGTTACCAAGGCTGGTAGGTGTAAAGGTAGTCGTTTTTGTAACATTCAGTTATTGTTTGTTTTTGTTTTGGCCAATGTGCCATTTTCTTTTGTGGTTTTTGTAAAAGTTTATTTAATAAATCTACTGCTGTGGCACTTTCAGCCCGTAGCTCTGTCTGCGGTGTACTGCTTCCCGGTTCTGACGTCACCGCACCCTCCACTCGAGTTGCGGCGTACTGCTTCCCGGTTCTGACGTCACCGCGCCCTCCACTCGAGGTGCGGCGTACTGCTTCCCGGTTCTGACGTCACCGGACCCTCCACTCGAGGTGCGGCGTACTGCTTCCCAGTTCTGACGTCACCGCGCCCTCCACTCGAGGTGCGGCGTACTGCTTCCCGGTTCTGACGTCACCGCGCCCTCCACTCGAGGTGCGGCGTACTGCTTCCCGGTTCTGACGTCACCGCGTCCTCCACTCGAGGTGCGGCGTACTACTTCCCGGTTCTGACGTCACCACACCCTCCACTCGAGGTGCGGTGTACTGCTTCCCGGTTCTGACGTCACCGCGCCCTCCACTCGAGGTGCGGCGTACTGCTTCCCGGTTCTGACGTCACCGGACCCTCCACTCGAGGTGCGGCATACTGCTTCCCGGTTGTGACGTCACCGCGCCCTCCACTTGAGGTGCGGTGTACTGCTTCCCGGTTCTGACGTCACCGGACCCTCCACTCGAGGTGCGGTGTACTGCTTCTCGGTTGTGACGTCACCGCGCCCTCCACTCGAGGTGCGGTGTACTGCTTCCCGGTTCTGACGTCACCGGACCCTCCACTCGAGGTGCGGCGTACTGCTTCCCGGTTCTGACGTCACCGCGTCCTCCACTCGAGGTGCGGCGTACTGCTTCCCGGTTCTGACGTCACCGGACCCTCCACTCGAGGTGCGGCGTACTGCTTCCCGGTTCTGACGTCACCGCGTCCTCCACTCGAGGTGCGGCGTACTGCTTCCCGGTTCTGACGTCACCGGACCCTCCACTCGAGGTGCGGCGTACTGCTTCCCGGTTCTGACGTCACCGCACCCTCCACTCGAGGTGCGGCGTACTGCTTCCCGGTTCTGACGTCACCGCACCCTCCACTCGAGGTGCGGTGTACTGCTTCCCGGTTCTGACGTCACCACACCCTCCACTCGAGGTGCGGTGTACTGCTTCCCGGTTCTGACGTCACCACACCCTCCACTCGAGGTGCGGCGTACTGCTTCCCGGTTCTGACGTCACCGCACCCTCCACTCGAGGTGCGGTGTACTGCTTCCCGGTTCTGACGTCACCGCACCCTCCACTCGAGGTGCGGTGTACTGCTTCCCGGTTCTGACGTCACCGCACCCTCCACTCGAGGTGCGGTGTACTGCTTCCCGGTTCTGACGTCACCGCACCCTCCACTCGAGGCTACTCTGTGACAAACACAGTTTTTCTAATTAATAGAACTTTAAATTTACCAGATTATCAGTATTTTCTTTCTCCTAGTCTCCTATTTTTTCCAACCTAAGCACATAGTCTCCTTAGCAGTGCTGAAAGAAATGTTTGATTCAATGCCAAAAATATACAGAAAGAGGTTTTTGTTCATCATGAAAGCTTCTGACCTAAATATTTCTTTACTTTGCTTGACACAAATCTACCCTACAGGTGCTGGCCAAAAAAAAAAAAAATCATATTCAGTAACACCGACAAGTTGTATCGTACGTGTATAGCATGTGAAAATGGACATTCATGGTTATTAAACCCTGCCACAGGGCTGCATGTTGGTACTAGCACAATAATGCTTTAAACAATTCCCCATAGGGGATTCTGTTCAAGGCTATGCAATATATGCATATTCCACAGCTAAATAAGCAGCTATAAAACTATGTTTGAGGCCTCAGATCATTCATTCAACATAGTATCCCTCTGTGGTGTAGTTACTGAACCACTGTGTTTTGTGTTCTGTTTTTGTGTGTTCTGCTCTGTTACCAGAATCCAGCCCTGTAATCTGGATAGGTCTATAACCTCTGTGCCTCCCTGCTGTCTTGGCTAAAGGCACTAAAATGACAATGTCAGTCAACAGGCAAAAAATAAAAAAATGTACCCGCTTATCATCCCAGACCGAATTAGAGGTGGCAACCATTAAGGAATGGACGTGATACCACCAGAATGATGCCAGTACTTGTGTTGTAACAATGGCTGCCCATATTGGTGTTCACCTGTTTCTGTTTTGGGCACAATTGTCTTAATGTAAAAGAAATAGAATAACAAAAAAAGCTGAGCTGCTGCAATCTTATGAACAAGCTTGAGAAGACTTGCTGTAAATCGAGGACAGAGTATGCAAGCAAAATTCAGAATAAAACAACGTCGAATTATACCGCAGTGATGGCAAGAGGTTGCAAGCCTATGTTCGACTCTTTCTTTCTGGGAATCTAGTGACACAACAAATAGAATAACCCTTACAGTAGTTACATACAAGAAAACGAAATACTACCTTGAATGTGAGTTGCTTGATGTTGCAGAGGCAACAGAGAAAACAAGCACTGGTGGAACCGTCATTTTTAAGGTTGTTCTGTATTTTGTCTGGCTGAAAGAAGGACATTGGGAAACTTTCCATGTATTTTTGTCAGTTGTCCAAGTTTTGACGCAGGTAGCAGCCAAATATTTAGCATAACATGCCTAGGACCGGCTAGACTTCAGATCTTTCCTACTACATAATTATGCTGGAACTGCCCAGTTTTCTTTTTAAAGAATATCATCCTCCAGTTCAGTGCTACTACAGAGTCAACCCATTTGTCTCAGCATGGTCCCAGTACCTGTAGGAGGGTTCAGGTGTGAATGCTGTGGCGGCCCACCAGGGGGCACTCTCTCAGGACTTATACAGTAATCCATTGCATATCCGACTGCGGTGGGACCAGAGTAAGGGCAGATATGTAAAAATGAATCATGTTTTAAATACCATTATAAATAGCTGTAACAATTACTACATTCACACAATTATTGTTCTGAGATTCAGCTTTTATTAGGCAGCTCCCCTAAATCCCTTGTTTAGAAAGATAGAGGGTATTACAAAGTAGCTGTCTGTCATGTGGGTGCGTGCATTCGCTGCTTAGTGACATGTCAACACACTGAACAGCTCATGTGACACTTCCAACAATGGCAGCGCACTGAGCGCATACAACACAGTGTACAAACACTTTGGTGGGATCTACAATCTCTGAACTAATCTTCTCTGTTCAATAATAAACTAATGTTGCTGAAGAAGTTGATCATGGCGGATCAACGGTTAAGGCGGATATGTGATGGATGGATACGCGACGGATTACTGTAACTGCAGAGCAGGATTCTATTAATTAGACAGGAATGTGATGCTGTCCCCAGGGGTTGTGCTGTAACAGCGGTGTAACACAGACAGATACAAACACATTGAAAAGATAACTTAAACCTGCTCTCCCGGTCATAATGGCGTCACTGTGCTCCACCGCAGTCATTCTCGCAGGAGGGCCTTCTGCATTGTGCTTTTGTTCAGGTTGCACCTGCAAATCACCTTTATGTGACTTGGTTACAGTTTCGCTAATTACAGACACTTTTTTGTTTTGGTCACAGTGTACAGAGGATTAACCCAACGTCCCTTTGATTCTTCATTCAGTACATGGGGGGGCTTCCTTGGAAACATGGTATTACATCTCAGCAAATCTACTGTATCCAATTCCCACAGCTTGGCACATACTCATTGCTTGATTAATCTTTTTTTTTTTTTTTTTTAACTGAGCACAAGAACATGAAAGATAGTCAATAGCGTTGAATCACTAACAGATTAGCCCCTTCACATTATCTGATGCTGGAGATCCACACTCACATTGAAAAGGTATTACCTTATATAGCTTTGTACAGGGTAGGCAAATAGTCCATCGGCTTGGGTTGTAGCCACAAACGCTGCTGCTTAACTAGCCGACGTTGAGTGCTGCATTTTGTTACTGGCACAGAAGAAGCCATAGGGAACACAATGATCCCATAACATACTGACCATAGGGGCAGCGCCAAAGTCCATGCCGTGTGTGCATATCACAGTGTGAACGAACAATGAGCAGCTTTATCGTATCACTTGTGATGTTAACGCATCGGCATTTAATAAACCTTGTGATTTGGGCTTCAGCAGTGCCAGCTGGTCATTTAGTTTTGTTAGACATGTTCCCCATGACTGTCTCTGTGCCTGTACCAATGCAGCACTACACCGGTGGCAGGAGAGAAGCCACAGCAGGTCTGGATATATTCCAAGGCACTTCATGCTAGCGCCTGGAAGCAGTTGATTTATTAGTTCCGGACAAAATTGTGAAAGGCTTCAAATTACAGGCGTTTTTTTTATTATAAGGCAGCTGTAAAATCGATTCATACAAGTGATTAGTTTCAGAAGGTAACCATATTTTGACTTTTATTCCTCAATAAAAAAAGGAACTGCATTCATTTAAGACCACATTCCTAATAGGTTCCAGTATAAATATACATGTTTGAATAAGTAACTTAAATAATGTGATCATTTATTCTTCTGTACAGTACTTCTCAGTAACTAGACCTACACATGTTCACTTGCACAAGACCCTGCAACACCACAGCAACATTCCTTTTCATGGCTTGTTTTCACAGTACAGTGTAGTAGGCTCGGTAATCAATTACTGATCCTCAGGCCTAATACCTGATTGTTCAGAGTGAGCTTTAGCACAGCATATGGGATAAGGAAACCGAACATGTTAAAGAGACATCACCCTGGTTAAACCTTCATAGTGCTGTAGATACTTTCATTAGGTACAATGTTATCTTACCTGAAAAAGGTTTAGTGCTGTGTTTATAATTCTCGTGTTTTTCCAATTTGAAGAGAACCGCCCCTTGCAGGGTGGCCTCCGCAATCCTTTTGTACATTGATGGAAAAAAGGACCGTACATACAAATTCGACTTGTTTAGTGGGGTCACAGTTCACAGTGCCTGCTAGTGGTAGAAGTAACCTGCCATTCAAAATACCACTACATTGACAGTGGATGAGAATGACACAGGCCTGCCATTTACTATAAGCCCAATAAATTACTACTAAAAATGTTACCTTAGCTGAAAAAGGTATACACTACTGTGACAGGAAAGTGGCGAGACAGACTGTCAAGCCAGGAAGCTGCAGTTTGAACGCCAAAGCACACATTTAATAAACAAAATAACACCAAATACAAACAAAAATGGCACAAGGGCCAAAATAAAGGTTAAAACAAAAAACAAAAACGTAGGCTGGGCATTCGCCTTCACTGCTTTATAAACACAGTGCACACTCACCAAACTCCTCCTCCCAAATGGAGCTCTGGGCTCTCCTTTTATGTGATGTGGCTGCTCCCAATTAGCACTTAATCATTCAATTAACCCCATCCCTGCCAACTACCACCAAAACACCATAAAAAACTACACTATTGAAGTGGATCACTGGCTTGGCATAGTATTAATAAGACAGTTCTTTGGTGTGGTTTACTCGTTCTGTAATGATAGATGTGTGATTTGTGGCATTTGTGCAAATAAGGAATGTAAGGTGATTATTTTTATGTGCGTCAAGTTTGTATTGCTATTTTTTGATTGTCGAATCCACTTAACAATTGCTGCTAAAGGGATTTAAGGCGATAAAAGTGGCAGTACCAATGGGTCCGTGATGTCAGTAAGACATTATAAAGGTTTCTGATGAGTAACCTACTGTATAATCAGCCAGTGTTCAGACAGAGACAGGGCTGATTAGTGATGTCAGTAAGGCATGTGACAGAGACAGAATGATTCTTGGTGATAAATCTCTCTCCTGACCTGTGAAGGCACTGTGAAAAGGGAACAGAGTGCCCTGGACTGGATGCCCAGACAATTCATTCCCAGGGTTAGAAGGAAGTCGGTCATCTAGAAAGGGAGCGGAGCTACGATACACTAAATCATCGACCCGGAAGGGAAACGACATGGCAGCCGCTGATTGGAGGAGCGGTTGCACTAGTCAACCAAGGGGTCATGTTTGATGGTACAAAAGGGGGCGTAGTGAAGTAATCTGTTCCTGTGTATGGTTATGCTGAACCAGAAGGAAACCTGTGTCATTATCGTGAGTGTTTTGTTTAGTTTTTGTCATGTCTAAAAATACTGTTTGTTATTATTAGGCGTCTGAACACGATCCAGAGCTGTCGCCAAGGTCCAGCACATATCACGACATTTGTTTTCATGATAAACTGTATTTGCACCACGAGCACTGTGGACTGTTGATTGTGTTTGTGTTATGTGTCGGTACTTATTATTTTGGGACCAACCCGTAGATTACAAAGAAGCAATACACGCCGCTGTATTGCTTGTTATCATTATTATTTACTGTGTTTTATGTCATCAGACCATTGGATTGTACAAATTAAATACCATTGCACCTGGATTATCGTTGTCTGTCTGTTCATTGATCACTGCTGCATTCCTGCACCTGCACACTGTTAACCACTTTGCCACAGGCATTATGAATGTTAACTAACCTACTGTATAATCAGCCAGGGCTGAGACACAGACAGGGCCTGGTCTGTCTATGAGGGAAAAACAACCAAAAAACATCTCTGCTCTTCCTTGGACGAGAAAAAATCCCTGCCCTTGAGTTAATCTGACAGTCTCCTGATTGTGAATGTTTTGGCTAACCCCCAAACATAGGTAATACAAAGACACTTGTCATCTACCCTACTTGCATTGTTCAGAGGGGAGGCGGCGAGAGGCTTTAGCTTTTACATTCAAAGACATTCTTTCACGTTGGGCATGATATCTGAAAGGGTGTCTTTGATTGTAAAAAAAACAATCCGCTGAAGGAGTTGGAGCAGCTATTGCAAGAAAGGCATTTGTATAAAGCTGTGTGTGCATTGTGTAAGATATACAGTCTCCTGTAAGGTCTATCTTACCAGATCACTGTAGATTTCATGTTTGGCTTTTGTCTTCTAAGATATACAGTCTCCTGTAAGGTCTATCTTACCAGATCACTGTTGATTTCATGTTTGGGTTTTGTCTTGTAAGATATACAGTCTCCTGTAAGGTCTATCTTACCAGATCACTGTCGATTTCATGTTTGGGTTTTGTCTTGTAAGATATACAGTCTCGTGTAAGGTCTATCTTACCAGATCACTGTAGATGTCAGGCGGCGGCTCCATGCAGTCAGACTCTCACCTCACGCCCTTTGCAGGAGCCCTTGAAAGGGCTGGCGCTTGAAGAAGTGGGATCTAGAACAAAACCTCAGCGTCAAACAGGAGCAGTGAGGAGAAATGGACCAGTGGATCCACTGCAACCCCAACCCACCCGACCCGGTGCGATGGCAACCTGGAAGACCCTGTCGGTGACCGTGAGGATCAAGGCTGGTGCCTTGCTTGCGGGGAGTTCACGCACAAGGAGGTACCTCCTGCCTCGAAGCAAAAGAAGAGGAGGGGCGGTCGTTCTCGCCAACAAGCGAGGGAACTGGTGCCGCTTCCAGCGTCGGAGAGGGAGGTGCTGCCCCCCTGGGCGCCAGAGAGTGCAGCCCGTGTGCTGGAGAGTGAGATGAAGCTGTGGAGTAGCTGGAACCCCTACCGTTGACGGATTCGGTGGGATGGCGGATGGAAGAACCTCTTTGAGGACCGGGGTTGGTGCTTCATGTGTGGGGAGTTTGGGCATGAAGTGGTGCGCTGTCCCTGCCAAGAGGGAGAAGAGCTGCCTGCCCAAAAACAGAAGTGGAAGAGGGGCGGCCGTCCCTGAAGACAAACATGGGAGCCAGCGCCGTCCCCAGCTCCTGAGAGGGAGGCACTGCCCACTGCGTGACTGCACGGAGCCGCCGCCTGACTGCCCCCCTTATAGAAGCCCAAGGGTTACCAGAGGGGTTAAATGGGCACCCCTGACTGAAGACCCAGCCTGGCAGTGCTGCCCGTTAACCTCCTTACAAGGATCCGGTGGGGAAAAACTGGACATGAGGGCAGAGGGGCTGTGTTTTAAGGGAGGAGGTGACCGATTGAGGCTATGAGTTCCTTTGCGTCCTGCAGACTTTTGGGGACAAAAGAGACTAAGGTGGGGGCAGTGTAACTATCTGTGCATTTGTGTTGTACTGTACTTCTGTGTACGTGTGTTTACGTGCTGTGTGTGTCTTATGTCGTTCCCGTTGTTTATAATTGTGTTCCCTTCCCCCTCTGTATTTCCCGCCATTGTTTAACTCTGTCTCTGTTGCTGTGTGACCCTAGCCTGCGCGCGGGGGCATGTTCTGTGTCTCCCCTGTGATTGGCCCTTCCCTCTGTATCAGTCATGAAGTGCATGGTCTGTGTCTCCCCTGTGATTGGTCCCATCTGTGAGTCACTGTGTCTTCACGTGTTAAGTGTTTTCCCATTGGCCCGAAGTGTGCAGCTGAGGACCAATGGAATGTGTTGAATAAAGTAGCGGGGGGCTGGGGTTATAAAAGGCGCTGCGACTCCCTGTTGTTGTTGTTGTGCCTGGTTGCCATGGTTCCGGAGTAGCTGACAGGGAGCTGTGACCTGTGTGTGTGCTGAAGAAAGAAGCTATTGGAATGAGAAACAAGCGCGTTTGTCTCTCCCGTTTTTCTTGGTGCCTGTGAAACGCTACATATATATATATATTGTAACAGAACCTCACCACTCCGCGGTTCGTTGCCCCTTTAAGAACAGACCCAGGACACAGGAACTAGCTGACACGCTATTTTTAATACACAAACAAATAAAACAAAAAATAAACACCTAGCTCTTTTTCGAGCACTAACTAACACAGCGACGGGACAGGAACCTAACTAAAAACAGGACAGCTAAGCTGTTTCCCTGTCACAAAACCCAAAACAAAATAAACACGGTTTTCACACAACTCTCACAGGTTTCACTATACCTTCCTTTGTACGCCTGCACACACGCACACGCACACGCACACGCACACGCACACGCACATGCACGCACACACGCACACACACACACACACACACACACACACACACACACACACACACAAGCGGGCTCTTCACACAGCAGCCCTGAGCAGACTAACAGCTCTCCATAAATACCCTGCACCTGGCTCTAATTTACAGTAATAGCCAGGTGCAGGTGATAATTAACAATAAAACAATTAACAAAAAACAATTAAACTAAACCCAAAATGTGCCTGCTGTCTTTTAAATGATAGGATGAGAGTGTGGCCGATTGCACATTTTTCATCTAATATTGATGATAGAACATTGGAGTGCACAAATTTTTTCATTTTTATATTGTAGCAATCTCGGTTAACACAGGCAGGCGCATGACACAGGGTGAGGCAATCCACACACAGGCGGAGGGCGGGCGCGAACCCGGGACCTTTCGCACTAAAGCACAGCGCAGCTACATTGGTGTCAGAAGTGGACGCAGGAACCCCGGCACGCATTCATCGGACTGTAGGCTGGCAGGGGAGAGTGTAGCGTGCACAGGGGAAAGCAGCAGCAGGGCTGATAGGTGACGTAATCACACATGAAGATATAAGCCCGATATACGCTCCTTGCAATGGAGCTGGCTCTTTTCTACAGCGGTATCGGCACAATGCTTTAGTATGAGAGGTCCCGGGTTTGTGTGAGAGGTCCCGGGTTTGCGCCCGCCCTCCGCCTGTGTGTGGATTGCCTCGCCCTGTGTGATGTGCCTGCCTGCGTTAACCGAGATTGCTACAATATATATATATATATATATATATATATATATATATATATATATATATATATATATATATATATATATATATATATATTTTATTTTTTAAGTGGTCAGTAACAAGAATATCATTCTTCGCAAGCCGAGCTCTGAAAATTAAAATGTTAGGCCTCCTAGCTGTAGTAGAGGCGTAAAGTTTTGCTGTCTGCAATACTGAAGAGATCAGAGAATTCTCTGGGATTCTATATTCTTTCAAATTAAACTTTTGCCAAGTTCAGCAAAGCACGACTTCAGTAATCACCACAAGAGCTTCCCCTGACAGCTCTGCAAGTCCACCTCAATATGACCCAAACACCCATCGAAATGCAGTTTGCATTATCTATTTTTTCTGTTGTATTGCAGTATACAGTAGAATGGTGCTGGAAAAACAACACAAAACAAAACAAAACAAAACAAAGTAATATGAACAACAGCACCATCTTGTGATTAGATGTGTAATTGCACTACAGTAGGCGTATTTCTTTCTAACTCGTTGCTTTTAAATGTATTTATTTGTTGTTGTTTTTTTTATTTTTTACTGATGCTTGATTGTATTATTGCAATTGTGTTTTGAAAGAATTCAGTACTGGGAAAACTTATTTAAATACAGTGTCTTTGTTAATTTTGTGCCTCCTTAAGTTGCAGAATACTGATGTACAGCTATGGCCAAAAGTGTTGTGCTACTTAGAATTTTAGGATTGAGATAATAATAATAATAATAATAATAATAATAATAATAATAATAATAATAATAATAATAATAATAATAATAATAATAAAAACTATATGAACAGAATTTAGATTTTTTATTTAACATATGTAATGAAAGAAATTACAAAATGACACCGTAAAAGTCTACCGGAAGCCATAATAGTAGTACAGTATTTCATGTTAGATTTTGAAATGTCACATTTTAAAAATGTTATCAGTTTATTGTTAAGTATATGGAAAACTACAAAGCCTTATGTAATTCAATATGTGAACGTAACAGTATTCAGCAGGTTTCATTCATTTTTGTGAAGCACAGTTAGTTAATAGTGTGGCAAACCTTTAGGCCATAGCTGTACAAGATGATTAATAAACACAAGTCTTGGCATTAAGCGTTTCAAAGTTGCAGTTTTTATTGAAGAGTCAGCATCGCGTCCATACGCAGTGCGATATATTGGATATTGCTGCGCTCTTTCCTCTTTCTGGGTCACTTGAAATAACTTTCAGTAATATTTTTGGCATTATTAACTGGTTTGGGCAACTCCAGAAGCTTGGTCATATGTTGACTTTTTATTAAATGAGCGTCTTCATTCTTTACGGTCAGCCAGTAGCAGGTGCTCGCTGATAGAAGTCAGGTGATACACTACTCTCAGATATGCCCAGGTTGTAATGAGCAGGTAACTGTTGATTCCCTCAATCTTTTGAAAACAAATCAGTGTTAATTCAAGTTAACTTTTGATGGCTGGAATTTTATTTACGGGATGTAACTCGAAATTGCTTTTGCTCAGGTAACCCAACATGAAGACTTTTCTCTCTGAAATGGGAAAATGAACAACGAAACAGCACAAAAACATTCGGGTAAGGTAAATGCCAAACATATCTCAACATGTGTGTAATATTAACTCGTAATATAAATAGCATTGTAAAAAGCTTCTTTTTTTATTGGATATGTATTCAGTGCTCCCAGCAAACACGTTGTCTAACAGTAGCTAAATGGATGAGTTTAGTATGAGAAATACAATAAACAACTGGTGAAATGCTGACTTTTGAACTTTGTATTTTCCTTTACATTTTTGTTTATTTCCCAATATGCAGCTATATGTAGATAGTATTTTAATAGCCCTCTTGTGACCACTTTGCTTTCTACAACCTGGATAAAAATAGTATTTGCAAGCAGTACAGTAGTGCAGTGCATGTAATATAAAACAAAGCTATGCTGTTGCCGTTAATTTCAGCTTCGGTCTTATGGTTGAAATGTGATAGACAGTATCCATGATTGATTGCTTTAAAAGATCAGCAGACCTTCAATTTCCCATGGCATCTTAGACTGTAGTCTGACAAGGTGGGTGTGGACTGCAGCGGAATTAAATGTCTATCTCTGGAACTAGTCAAGGCGTGCACATGTTATTTAGAAAATAAATATCAGAAGAAGAAATTATTTTATAAATATTGACAATTGTTTTCCATACTAAACTGAAAGCTTCAGCCAGTATCTGTTTCATTAAACGTCTTAAAAATTATTTCCTTTATTACCCAGAAACTCAGCAACATGTTTTTTAAAACGCTGCCGTGCACCATTTGCAACTGGATGGTTCTATTTGTCTTATTTTTCTCACTTTATCCTGTACTCATTTAAGTTATTTTACTCGTCGTATTTGAAAGTGGAAAGTACACCTCTTTTTAAAAAATGAATACATGATAATATGACATTCTACAGCTTGCAACAAGTCAGGAAGATGCCACTGAGTCGTCTCATCAGGATGAACTTGTCTCTGTTCTCTGTAAAAATCATTTTGAAACTGGAAATTTATCTTGTGTATATTAAAAGAAGGGGTTATGCACTGAAGAGTGACATTGAGTGTGATGTTAGAAGGAAATTGTGTTTAGACTATTCACCACTAGATTTATTTAACAGATTATGTGGGCAACAACACAAACTTTTCTCGGTAACATGGAAACACCTGACAACTGACAACTTTATCAACGTCTGCCAGCTGTCTTGCCCATTGTGACTGAAAGGCTCGTCGGGGATTCCAGGGATGTCATTGTATATTTCACATTAGATTTTAAAGAAAACTGAACTACGCTGTGAGTTGTCATGTTTGCCGTTTATTCCCCTCTTGATCTCTGGAGTCTTTACTGCACTGTGTTGACTTCTCTTTCTACACAGCTGAAGAAGGGCTTTTATCTGAAGCGGCCTGAAATAAATTCTATTTTTTTTAATCATTTTCACCTTTTGTGTACAGCCAAAACATTTTCTTTCACTGTTTTCATTTTTGTACACTGCAGTTATACCTTCTTCCAGTCATATATATATATATATATATATATATATATATATATATATATGATATATACACACATTCATTATATATTTATATATTCAAGTTGAGTGATATAAAGGTAGTGCCAGCACTAATGGAGTATAATTTAAACACACAGCAGTAATGTTTACCTAATGCATCGTTTATTTGATTTCATTTTCTACAGTAAGTCTAGGAGAGTAATGATATTACATATAACAAAACATCGTTCTTTTTTTAAATTAGCGTTATTTATTCATCATATGTGAAACAATGAATCAAACCCAGGTGCTCTGTGAAGTGAATTAATACCCTGCCACAGTCTCAGTGCCTTTTGCAAAGTACATTCATAACTACACAGTGCAAAGTACACTCAGAACTACACAGTGCAAAGTACACTCAGAACTACACAGTGCAAAGTACATTCATAACTACACAGTGCAAAGTACACTCAGAACTACACAGTGCAAAGTACATTCATAACTACACAGTGCAAAGTACACTCAGAACTACACAGTGCAAAGTACATTCATAACTACACAGTGCAAAGTACATTCATAACTACACAGTGCAAAGTACATTCATAACTACACAGTGCAAAGTACATTCATAACTACACAGTGCAAAGTACATTCATAACTACACAGTGCAAAGCACACTCAGAACTATGCAGTGCAAAGTACATTAAAAATGTACAGTGCAAAGTGCATTCAGAATTACACAGTGCAAAGTACATTCATAACTACACAGTGCAAAGTACACTCAGAACTACGCAGTGCAAAGTACATTAAAAATATACAGTGCAAAGTGCATTCAGAATTACACAGTGCAAAGTACATTCATAGCTACACAGTGCAAAGTACACTCAGAACTACGCAGTGCAAAGTACATTAAAAATATACAGTGCAAAGTGCATTCAGAATTACACAGTGCAAAGTACATTCATAACTACACAGTGCAAAGTTCATTCATAACTACACAGTGAAAAGTACATTCATAACTACACAGTGCAAAGTACATTCATAACTACACAGTGCAAAGTACATTCATAACTACACAGTGCAAAGTACACTCAGAACTACGCAGTGCAAAGTACATTAAAAATATACAGTGCAAAGTGCATTCAGAATTACACAGTGCAAAGTACATTCATAACTACACAGTGAAAAGTACATTCAGAACTAATAATTCTATTTTTTTTCTTGAAAATGTTTAAATAGTGTTTATAAAAGGTCAGTTTTAAGATTACCATTTGCTCAACACCCTGATGTTGGGACATGCAGGTTTCAAGTGTATTTCATTTGCAATGTATACTTTTTAAAAGTTCACTTACAACATTATTCTCAATAAAATGCACAGCACTTTTAATTCGTAATACTGTAGCAGATTAGGGCGGTGGATTACAGAATGAGGAGTCAGCGTGTAAAATGAACAGGCACTTTTATTCAGGAACCGATGACACACTACACCCCAACCAGGCTCCCCATCTCCTGTGTGCAGCTCAGGAGGACCTGGGTGGGGACAACCGGACATGGAAATAATAAACAAAGTAATACATTGTGGCAAAGTGGTAATTAGTGCGCAGGTGTAGAGCAGGTGCTGTAATCCAATAATGAAAGACAGACAACAAAGTACGGGTGAAATGGTTTCTGTTTTATTTTGTAAATCCAAATGGTCTGATGACCAAACAGTAAACAAAAGGAGGGCTGGCTGGCAGTACACAGCGATGCGTATTGCGCAGTGGATAATTATGGGTTGTAGTCCCGTAAATAATAACAATAATCCAGGACATACACACAAAACACAAACACGGTCACAAGTCCAAAGTGAGTGCTGTAGTGCTCATGGTAAAGTACAAGTTATCTGTGATACAGTGTGCAGTGTTGTCCGGTTTTAGAGCTGGCCTTAAACGACAGCTCTGGATCGTGTTAGCCTTCTAATCTAATAACAAACAAACAGTTATATTAAAGACGAGACAGACAAAACTAACAAAACACTCAGGGTACTTTTCTCTATACAGGTCCTTTCGGTTTAGCTTAACCATCACAAGGAACAGATCACCTCACTACGTCCCCTTTATATACCGTCAACCATGACCCCTTGGTTAACGAGCGCACCCGCTTCTCCAATCCGCGGATGCCACACTGTTAACCTTCTAGGTCGATGATTTTGTGTACCGCAGCTTAGTCTCCTTTCTAGATGGCCGACTTCCGTCTAACCCTGGGAATGAACTGTCGGGCCCTCCAGTCCAGGGTACTCTGTTCCCTTTACTCAGCGCCCTCACAGGTCGGGAAGGAGATCTAACACCAAGAATCATTCGATCTCTGTCACATACATCTATGTAAATGATCACAGAAAACACACCGAACGGATATAACACAACCGATGAGAATGAACCCACTCAGTCCACAGTCCAGTGACCACCTCACCCTGCTCCTGTTGCAGCTGCTGTCTCTGACTGCACAGCCCTGAACAGTGCTGCCACCACTCTGCTACAATACTTTTTATTGTACTATAATTAAAAATTAATTTCAGTGTCACTATAACTTTAATAAAAACTGACAGCATGCAATAAAAAGCACTAATAAGACGTTCTTTTGCTGGTCCCTTGATAGTCACATTAATGAGAGTTGACTAATAAATGTTATATGTGAACAAAAAAGCTAACAAAACAATGCCAGTAAATGCTACTCAGAATATATAACCATCAACCATCAGCTTTCTCACGTTCTGCAATATGGGCATATATTTACTTTTTTTTTCAAAGCTACAGTATAGATCAACACAACTTAATATCTGGTGCATCCTTGCACTCTATTTCAGAAGGTCACATGAAGGATATATAATAAGTCTGGTTATTTTGGCATAATAGTTATTTATATTTCATTGTATTGACCTTGCCAGTAAGCAGAAATGTGTACAGTCATCCAGATCACACTTACTCCAGTTGAACAGACAAGGTAAAGTCCCTGCCTCTTTCTATAAGGCTGCAACTGTACAAGAAGTCAATGCCAAATGGAATTATTAGATGGAAAAACACCATTACTTGTTCATATATTTATTATGTACAACAAATTGTGAACAGGGTCAGGTTACATTTGAAATCACTGTGTCCTTGATTTCAAGTTCCTTATTGTAGTTCCCAGTGAGCGGTATCACTATCCTTAAAACCCTCCCTGATCCCCAAGGTTTGATAATTGGCCATAAGCACAAAATTCTGGGCTTTCCTGTTAATTTGCACCCTGTATTGACAAATATTGAGTGGAGTTTGAAAAGTCCATTATAACATTCTTTTTAAAAATCTGGCACTTTGATCACATGATTACAATACTACTGAACAAAAATGAGGGCTGGTCTCATAAACCGTGTATCAATGCCACACTTTGTAACTTTAAGCAATTATTTTCAACCACAGCCCACCATTAACAACACACCTTAAAAGAATTTCCCATGCAGCGCAGAAGAAAATAATATTTATAACCCATTACACATGCATGAAAAAAATACTGCCTTTATAAATATAAACAGTAAATATATACACACAAAACACATTGATGTACAGTATAGGTAGATAGCTACAGTCACAGACAAAAGAACAGGGACCCTACACTTAACAAAAGATCATTCAAGAAAACATGTTAAATAGAAGCATTTGGTGAACATTAGCCACTAATTAATATTACAAAAAACCAAAACACACAATTTCTGGTAGTTTAACAAACACTGCTTATAAAAAAACAAAAGCACTTAACATGTCTTGAATGATCTTATAGTTAAGTGTAGGGGGCCAATACGTTTGTGTTCAACTGTATTTCATCCAGTGAAAGGTACAGCAAAGTCCCTGAAAGACGCTGCTTCACTGGTGCAGAGGGGGTCTGCAGGCGTTCATCATCATGGTGTTGGTCACTGCAATGGCAGTTCCCGAGCCCTTGGAGCTCTTCTGCATGCTGGCGATGTCCCTGCTGGTCTGCTCCGCCTCTGGCTTGCGGAAGATGCCCTTCATGGTGGACTTGAAGTTGTTGGTCACAAAGCAGTAGACGATGGGGTCCATGCAGCTGTTGAGGCTGCTGAGGGTGACGGTGACGTGGTAGACGATCAGGCTGACGTGGTGGGGCATGTCTGGGTATGCATAGACCAGCACCTGCCGGACATGGAAGGGGGTGAAGCAGATCATGAAGATGACCAGCACGGTAACCAGGAGCTGGACAGCTCGCATTCTCCGCTCGTGGCTCTGCTGCATCCGGCCGCGTCTGGACAGGGCACACATGATGCGGATGGTGAAGACCACGATGATGATCAGGGGCACGAGGAACTCGAAGACGGTCAGGGCGAAGAGCTTGGAGAGGCAGCAAGCGGCGTACTTGATTGCCGTGGTCAGGATGGAGTAGGTCACCACGATGGCGAAGAGCCATATGAAGATGCAGATGCCCTTGGCGTAGTTTTGGTTCCTCCACTTGTGGGAGGCCTCCACTTGGACAATGGCAAGGTAGCGGTCCACACAGATGCAGGTGAGGAAGAGGATGCTGCAGTACATGTTGACGAAGTAGCTGAAGATGTGCACGAAGGAGCAGGTGAGGCAGACCCCTCCGCTGTAGTACATGATGATCCGGGTGGGCAGAGAGAAGCCCACCAGGAGGTCGGTGATCACCAGGTTGATGGTGTAGATCACTGATGTTGTCTTGGGTTTAGTGCGGAAGCAGAAGACGTACAGAGCCAGGCTGTTCAGGAGGATGCCCACAAGGAAGATAAGGACGTTGATCACGATCAGGGCTATCCACAAGCTGTAGAAGTCATTGTAAAGGGCCTCGTCTAGGTGGGCCAATTTATGCAAGTATGAGTCCTGGTGGATCTGGGAGCTGAGGTTGTGCGTAGGCACAGGGGTTACGCTCGGGAAGTAATTGCCTTCAGTGGAAGTGGACTCCATGATTTTGAGATTGGTCCCAACCTAGAAAATAAATGGAAACAAGTATCTGGTTATTTTCAGGGAAAACCTAACAAAGGATGCAGGTGCTGACACATTTGAAGGAGATCAGTATATGCAGCTATTGTATCTAACCAGTAGGGGGCGCTGTGTTGTAGTATATATTATGGCAGGGCAAATCCCTGCCTGAAGAAAATGTGTTTGGTAGTTGGCAGGGGTAGGGTTAATTTCTGTCCCTGCCAGATAAATGTTTGCACAGCCACAGGTGTAATTAGTTCATTTAATTTAATTGACTACCAGTTAAATTGTTTTTTAGTTTAATTAGTATCACCTGCCTGTAATTAGCAGGCAGGTATAAAAGCAGAGACAAAATGTTTGTTTGGGGCAGTCTCCAGTCTGTGTGAAGAGAGAGGCTGTCGTTTGGACAGCGTAGCTCACACAGGGAGCTCACACAGGGAGCTCACACAGTGTAGCTCACACAGGGTAGCTCACACAGGGTAGCTCTCGCAGGGAGCTCACACAGGGTAGCTCACACAGGGAGCTCACACAGCGTAGCTCACACAGGGAGCTCACACAGGGTAGCTCACACAGGGAGCTCACACAGGGTAGCTCACACAGCGTAGCTCACACAGCGTAGCTCACACAGGGAGCTCACACAGGGTAGTTCACACAGGGAGCTCACACAGCGTAGCTCACACAGGGCATCTCACACAGCGTAGCTCACACAGGGTAGCTCACACAGGGTAGCTCACACAGCGTAGCTCACACAGGGTAGCTCACACAGCGTAGCTCACACAGGGTAGCTCACACAGTGTAGCTCACACAGGGAGCTCACACAGCATAGCTCACACAGGGGAGCTCACACAGGGTAGCTCACACAGCGTAGCTCACACAGTGTAGCTCACACAGGGTAGCTCACACAGGGAGCTCACACAGCGTAGCTCACAAAGGGAGCTCACACAGGGGAGATCACACAGCGTAGCTCACACAGGGTAGCTCACACAGGGAGCTCACACAGCATAGCTCACACAGGGGAGCTCACACAGGGTAGCTCACACAGGGAGCTCACACAGCGTAGCTCACACAGGGAGCTCACACAGGGGAGCTCACACAGGGGAGCTCACACAGCGTAGCTCACACAGGGTAGCTCACACAGTGTAGCTCACACAGGGAGCTCACACAGGGAGCTCACACAGCGTAGCTCACAAAGGGAGCTCACACAGGGGAGATCACACAGCGTAGCTCACACAGGGTAGCTCACACAGGGAGCTCACACAGCATAGCTCACACAGTGTAGCTCACACAGGGTAGCTCACACAGGGAGCTCACACAGCGTAGCTCACACAGGGAGCTCACACAGGGGAGCTCACACAGGGGAGCTCACACAGCGTAGCTCACACAGGGTAGCTCACACAGTGTAGCTCACACAGGGAGCTCACACAGCATAGCTCACACAGGGGAGCTCACACAGGGTAGCTCACACAGCGTAGCTCACACAGTGTAGCTCACACAGGGTAGCTCACACAGGGAGCTCACACAGCGTAGCTCACAAAGGGAGCTCACACAGGGGAGATCACACAGCGTAGCTCACACAGGGTAGCTCACACAGGGAGCTCACACAGCATAGCTCACACAGGGGAGCTCACACAGGGTAGCTCACACAGTGTAGCTCACACAGGGTAGCTCACACAGGGAGCTCACACAGCGTAGCTCACACAGGGAGCTCACACAGGGGAGCTCACACAGGGGAGCTCACACAGCGTAGCTCACACAGGGTAGCTCACACAGGGGAGCTCACACAGCGTAGCTCACACAGGGTAGCTCACACAGGGTAGTGCTGCGTGCACAACTCTTAATTTACGTAGTGCTTCATTGACCCTCAACCCCCTACCACATGACCATAATACCCAATGAACCTTAGGTTTAGGGTTAGGTTATTGTTGTGTGTGTTTAAAGTTACGGCCAATACCCCACGGACCTTGGGTTTCGGTTATTGTTATGAAATAAGCTTCGTTTTAGTACCTAAATGTATCACCCTTATCATGTGATCGGGCTGTAGCATATAATGATGACGTCTATTACGAGTTGCACACGCAGCACTAACCTGTGGGATCTATGCAGAGGGAGCCTTCGTTCTGCAGCAATACCCCTCTCGAAATAAGAAAGAAATGGATAGATCTAGCGAACAGAACGAAATTAAAAGAAGGAAAAAGAAGGGAGATGAAAAAGCTTTAAAGTTGATTGAGGAAAACCAAAATACCTCACTGTCGACCAGAGATTTGGAGCTGTGTAGACGTGACAGGCTGTACTTTGAAGTTCAATACATACACAAGAAAAGCCCTTCAGCTGTGTAGAAAAAAATCAACGCTGTGTAGTAAACGTATTTAAAGAAAAAGTGCACTGATCTGTGTTTAGTTTTCTTTCTACACAGTTGAAAAGGGGCTTTTGGATGAAACGTATTGTAGCGATCTTGGTTCCCGCAGGCAGGCGCGTCACACAGGGCGAGGCAATCCACACACAGGCGGAGGGCGGGTGCGAACACCCCGGGGACCTCTCGCACTAATAGCGCTGATACCGCTGTACAAGAGCCGGCTTCTTTGCAAGGAGCGTATATCGGGCTTATGTCTTTGTGTGTG
The DNA here is from genome assembly GCA_030684275.1 of Acipenser oxyrinchus oxyrinchus. Classification (NCBI taxonomy): domain Eukaryota; kingdom Metazoa; phylum Chordata; class Actinopteri; order Acipenseriformes; family Acipenseridae; genus Acipenser; species Acipenser oxyrinchus. The sequence continues at coordinate 2,885,648 of CM060249.1, forward strand.
ATTACGTCACCTACCAGCCCTACTGCTGCCTTCCCCCGTGCACGTTACAGTATATAGCCAGCTGAACACACTCGCTACCTTGACGCTTTTATTAGTCTTTAGGGAACATTTGATAATCAGCTGCGTTTAGCCTCATTATTTAAACATGTGGGGCATCACACAGTGCGAGTCCACACACAGGCGGAGGGCAGGGACCTCTCGCACTAAAACATAGCGCCGATACCGCCTGTGTGTGGATTGCCTCACCCTGTGTGTTGCGCCTGCCTGCGTTAACCGAGATCGCTACAATATAAATACATGGAAGCTACCATTTCGTCTCTGTTCTCTGCAGTTTTACTGACGCGCCACTTCAAACATAATTTTTCTGGTTCTACAAGTCTACTAGAGTGGCCATTTTGAAATCACTTTGAAGCAGACTTTAAAGTTATAAGTGTAAAAAGTTGTCAGGATGTTAACAATGAGAAGAAAAATTACAGGTGCATTATTAAAAAAGTAAAAAAAAAACAAAAAAAACGATGGTCTGAAATCTAGGTCCTGCGTGCAGCTCAGTGTTTGGGAAAGGAATTTGTGATCTCTTTGTCAAGCTGTCAGTCTCACATGTGAAGGGGCATAGGACTTTTTGGGAAAGGAGAATATTAAGTTCTTGTTACACATCAGTGATTGCAACACAGTTTCCATTTTTACACGTTCTGAATCGCTCTTTTCTGGTTTTCTGGAAAACAGATGTAATAATTCCTTAAATCCCTGACTGCTACCTCTTTTGTTGGTATTCCTTGTAGCAACAACCAAAACCACAGCGTAGCAGCTTGAGAAAGACATTGGCAGGTTTCTTTTTGCTATCTATTGTAGCTACTGTATGCTTGTATTTGGTTGTTATTTGTATGTGCCATTTTCTATGATTAAGAGAGTCGGGTAATTCGGATGCTATTTTCAATGTCTAGTTTAGAGTTTCAAAGAGCTGTCAAATTTGTTTTTTTTAATTATTATTATTTGTTTATTTAGCAGACGCCTTTATCCAAGGCTACTTACAGAGACTAGGGTGTGTGAACTATGCATCAGCTGCAGAGTCACTTACAATTACGTCTCACCCGAAAGACGGAGCACAAGGAGGTTAAGTGACTTGCTCAGGGTCACACAATGAGTCAGTGGCTGAGATGGGATTTGAACCGGGGACCTCCTGGTTACAAGCCCTTTTCTTTAACCACTGGACCACACTGCCTCCTTTTTATGACTGAAAGAGGCCAGATGAGATTGGGTTGGATAACTAGCTAATTTCACACTGTAAAAACTATCCTGACCGTGTATAAACTTAGCAAATCATTTTTAGTAACATGGATAAGAAATGTTGGTCATCTACAGAACAAGGATGGTCAGCATGTGGAGAGGCTGGGCACCGCATTCATTCATCTACAGAACAAGGATGGTCAGCATGTGGAGAGGCTGGGCACCACATTCATTCATCTACAGAACAAGGATGGTCAGCATGTGGAGAGGCTGGGCACCACATTCATTCATCTACAGAACAAGGATGGTCAGCATGTGGAGAGGATGGGCACCGCATTCATTCATCTACAGAACAAGGGTGGTCAGCATGTGGAGAGGCTGGGCACCGCATTCATTCATCTACAGAACAAGGGTGGTCAGCATGTGGAGAGGCTGGGCACCACATTCATTCATCTACAGAACAAGGATGGTCAGCATGTGGAGAGGCTGGGCACCGCATTCATTCATCTACAGAACAAGGGTGGTCAGCATGTGGAGAGGCTGGGCACCACATTCATTCATCTACAGAACAAGGATGGTCAGCATGTGGAGAGGCTGGGCACCGCATTCATTCATCTACAGAACAAGGGTGGTCAGCATGTGGAGAGGCTGGGCACCGCATTCATTCATCTGCAGAACAAGGATGGTCAGCATGTGGAGAGGCTGGGCACCGCATTCATTCATCTACAGAACAAGGGTGGTCAGCATGTGGAGAGGCTGGGTACCGCATTCATTCATCTACAGAACAAGGATGGTCAGCATGTGGAGAGGCTGGGCACCGCATTCATTCATCTGCAGAACAAGGATGGTCAGCATGTGGAGAGGCTGGGCACCGCATTCATTCATCTACAGAACAAGGGTGGTCAGCATGTGGAGAGGCTGGGCACCACATTCATTCATCTGCAGAACAAGGATGGTCAGCATGTGGAGAGGATGGGCACCGCATTCATTCATCTGCAGAACAAGGATGGTCAGCATGTGGAGAGGATGGGCACCGCATTCATTCATCTGCAGAACAAGGGTGGTCAGCATGTGGAGAGGCTGGGCACCGCATTCATTCATCTGCAGAACAAGGGTGGTCAGCATGTGGAGAGGCTGGGCACCGCATTCATTCATCTGCAGAACAAGGGTGGTCAGCATGTGGAGAGGCTGGGCACCGCATTCATTCATCTACAGAACAAGGGTGGTCAGCATGTGGAGAGGCTGGGCACCGCATTCATTCATCTACAGAACAAGGGTGGTCAGCATGTGGAGAGGCTGGGCACCACATTCATTCATCTACAGAACAAGGATGGTCAGCATGTGGAGAGGCTGGGCACCGCATTCATTCATCTACAGAACAAGGGTGGTCAGCATGTGGAGAGGCTGGGCACCACATTCATTCATCTACAGAACAAGGATGGTCAGCATGTGGAGAGGCTGGGCACCGCATTCATTCATCTACAGAACAAGGGTGGTCAGCATGTGGAGAGGCTGGGCACCGCATTCATTCATCTACAGAACAAGGGTGGTCAGCATGTGGAGAGGCTGGGCACCACATTCATTCATCTACAGAACAAGGATGGTCAGCATGTGGAGAGGCTGGGCACCGCATTCATTCATCTGCAGAACAAGAGTGGTCAGCATGTGGAGAGGCTGGGCACCGCATTCATTTAATCTCCTGCACTTAACCCTTCAACCCCTTGGGTACTGCATATTCCCAGCTTGATAACAAACACTGTGCCAGATTTTAAGAAATGCTCTGCAACTTCGGATTGTTACTGATTGTGAAAGCAATGACAGTCATCTCACTTGGTAGTCAATCAAGGTCGGAAACTCACAGTAAGCTCCTTGTGCTCCAAGTCTCCTAATTCAGAGTAACGATGCTTGATGTTGCTAGCAAGGGAGGGCTCTGGGAGGTCAGCATTTTGACTGATGACTTCATAACGTCAGCACATTTGACATCTTTGTATGAATTTTCATACTTGAGTACAGCGACACTAAATGGGGTTGAAGACCAAACAAACAAAAACATCTTTAACCTAATTAACTGATGATACCCACAAATGTTTTACTCATGTTAAAAAACAAAGTCTTTACTTGAACTATGAATACATGTATTTACCTTGGCCAGAGCTCATTAAACATCTATTGAGTGAAACGCAGGTGCCTGTTAGAGGTAGCCAATATGTTTTACAGTTTTTATTTATCCAGTGAATATGTTCCAAACCCTTAGCATAGGTATTAATAAAACATTTTGTAAACACTCTTATAGTTTATAGTTCCCTGTTTTTTTTTATAATACTTTTTTTTTGCAGTAATTGCTTTTAACAGTCAGCGGCTGGCAAGTCAGAACTTACAATAACACAGTGGTGCAGGGTCACTCTTTATTTACATCAGGCTACTTTACATTTCATACACATGGATATTTTCCAGCTTGACTCATCTACTGTAAATGTTAGCTGCTTGCTATACAGCTGTGCAGTGCTACGGTAGTACAGCAATCCATGCTCAGTACTTGATAAGTGTTCTAACTCAACTGCACCGCTTGTGTCACAATTCTCCGATACACCAAATGGGCTTGATATCTAAGAATGATTTTTCATTCAATCTGTCATTGAAATAAGATCATCTGTCCTGGGGCCAACTGGCCAATAGGAGCAACACAGCTCTTGGTTCATATGTGTGTTAATAGAGTGCATGTTTCACTGTCATTTTAAAACTTTTCATTATAGCATTATTACTGTTACTGAAATGGCATTATAGTGTAGATGCAATAATGCAGAAACAGCTCTTAAAAAGGATTTGTAAATCCATTCCCTAAAATCAGCTTTGCATTAATGATAAATCAGAGTCATCAACAACACTGGGACACCAGTAATGGTAGACAGAGTCATCAAACACACTGGGACACCAGTAATCGTAGACAGAGTCATCAAACACACTGGGACACCAGTAATGGTAGACAGAGTCATCAAACACACTGGGACACCAGTAATGGTAGACAGAGTCATCAAACACACTGGGACACCAGTAATGGTAGACAGAGTCATCAAACACACTGGGACACCAGTAATGGTAGACAGAGTCATCAAACACACTGGGACACCAGTAATAGTAGAGAGACATCAAACACACTGGGACACCAGTAATGGTAGACAGCAACAGCCAAGCAGCCAGCACTGTGAGCTGGACAGAAAGAAGCTTCCTGTATTGTAGGTTACTGATCTGGACAGAAAGAAGCTTCCTGTATTGTAGGTAACTGTGAGCTGGACAGAAAGAAGCTTCCTGTATTGTGGGTTACTGATCTGGACAGAAAGAAGCTTCCTGTATTGTAGGTAACTGTGACCTGGACAGAAAGAAGCTTCCTGTATTGTGGGTTACTGATCTGGACAGAAAGAAGCTTACTGTATTGTAGGTAACTGTGACCTGGACAGAAAGAAGCTTCCTGTATTGTGGGTTACTGATCTGGACTGAAAGAAGCTTCCTCTATTGTAGGTAACTGTGAGCTGGACAGAAAGAAGCTTCCTGTATTGTGGGTTATTGATCTGGACAGAAAGAAGCTTCCTGTATTGTAGGTAACTGTGAGCTGGACAGAAAGAAGCTTCCTGTATTGTAGGTAACTGAGCTGGACAGAAAGAAGCTTCCTGTATTTTGGTAACTGTGAGCTAGACAGAGAAATGTGCCCCTGAGGGCTCAGTACTGTACAGTCATGCCTTTTCATTTAAAACACCATTGCAGAGTATGATGCATGCTGGGGCACTCTGGGGTTCAGAAGATGTCCCAGCCTAGGTAGACTATTTATAGCTATCGTTTATTTATGTAAGGAGGAACAGGACAGCGCTCGTGCAGGATGTTGGAGAGATCATGCACACTCCACAGTGCTGCACAGTGTTGCGTTTGATTCTCTGGGACCTGTTGTTTAATTCTGTGGAGTGATTAATTCCCTTGTTTATAATAATGGGATGAAGCACACGCCTGAAGATGTACACTGTGACATATGTGTGCAAATCTTTGTCAGAGGCTTGCAATTTACCAAATTAGGAAAGAATGGGAAGAATAAGTCCAGGAGCCAAGGGATTAATCCCACCCACCCAGGAGTGTTCCAGTGCTGCCACATGCTCATAAACGTCTAGTACACTCTACCGTTAATGTCAAACTGGGAAAGCCATGTATAAATTCAACAGGAACGGCACTCTTCAAAGATTCTCTAATTCCAAAGTGTAAATTACAGACAAGCTACCACATTAGCAATGAACATCAGTTATATAATTCAAGACCTTTAAATAGTTACTGCTGTTTTATTTTTTATTTTGTTACTTGAAGGGGTGTTTTATTTTAAACACCCAAATCTGTTGCACATATACGTTTTCATTGCAATTATATATATATATATATATATATATATATATATATATATATATATATATATATACAACTTATTAGAAACTGTTAACCTGAACAAGATAAAGACGCGACTGCAGTATACTGCTTTACTTAAAAACAAGAATCTACATCTTGTTTTTGCACCTGCTGTAGTTTGCACTGTTGTTATTTTTTGGATACAGGCGTTTTTGACTAAGGATGCACCGAATCCAGGTTTTTGGGATTCGGCCGAATACCAAATCCATCTCAAAAGATTCGGCCAAATATCGAACCAAATACCAAATCCTACAAAAAACTGTCAAGAAAACTGAAAGGAAACTGTTGAATGAAAAACAGAGTTTTAGTTAACAGTATTGTTTTATTACCGAATGACAGCACTTAATTTGTGCCGGGGCGTGTGCTCACTTCCTTCTTGACTCCTTTAAATGCATTTTAATGTGTTTGTGTTTTAAACCATTTAAATGCAAAACTATAACAAAACATGTATAGTAGGATTTTTGTTTAATGTATTATTTGTCCTGCGGTTGTCTTTAATAATTTTTTCTGCACGTACTACTACTTTGTATATTATGTAGAATATGTGAATGTAATCATCTAACACTAGTGCATACAATACTTTGAATGTGCGGTTCTTAGGGACGGTGTTACTGTCATTGCTTGTTGTTGTCAGCAGCTGCGTGACTGTACAGTGCGTGCGCAACCAGCAATTTAGGGAGCTGTTATTAAATACAAACGTTACGTTCGATACCGGATTCGTGTCTTTTATTTCAAGAAAATTGGAGGGATGTATTAAAGTGGATGTGCGTCTAGGCAGATATAGGATTCGGATTCGGTTCACCGAATCCTAAGTAATCGGCCGAATCCGAACCCTACTCAAAAAGTAGGTATTCGGGCCGAATCTGAAACCGAATCCTGGATTCGGTGCATCCCTATTTTTGATTACACAGAAGAGCTGTTTTTGAGCTGTTTCCAAACAGAACCCCACTTCCAAGAGGCAGCCTGTCAGTGACTTTGCAGGGACTTTGTTGGGGTGCAACATTCCTGTTTTGCCATGCAACACCGCCAAAATTATTATTATTTGTATTGTTATTACTCATGAACTAATCTACAGCCCTGCAGCACTCTCAATGAGGACTGAGTTCAGTTTGTAATGTGGTTAGTTACATCACTTCCAAACTAGAATGTTGTTGATGTGGTATGTGAGATGGTTGTACCAACCATTTCGTGTGGGGCGGAGCAAACGACTCTGACGCATATCTGGTGAACCTTGTGCTGAGAGCAGGGGGTGTAAACATCCAGCTTGGCATAACAGATATGTTGGCTGTAGTTGTTAAATACGAAGTCAAGTGCAATGTTGGCAGAATTGCTTTCTCTTGGCTTGTAATAGCAGTTTGTGCTGGATAAGCTAACAGTGCAGCACGCCCTACATGTAAATTAGTCTAACATCCTAGTACAACATCCTATGAACCTTATCATTATGCAAGATATCACTGTATATTTCCATATGGCAATTTTCTTAAAGTTAAATTGCTTGCATAAGATATTACATGTGAAAATACTGAATGGCAGAGCTGCGGTAATAGCAATCCCATTTAATATATTTCTTTAACCCTAATGACGGCAGTTCATATTCACAATATATTCATCTATATATTAATCAGCCAATCACACATCATCTTGGTTCTTGGCTCTGTCGTCTGCAAATTTAACAAGTTTGCTTGCTATACCAGAATCTAAGTCATTAATGTAGATTAGGAATAGCAGAGGACCTAATACTGATCCCTGTGGTACTCCACTGGTTACCTCACTCCATTTTGAGGTTTCTCCTCTAATCAGTACTTTCTGTTTTTGTGCATGCATTTCCTTGAATCCCTACTGAGTTCAGTTTGAGAATTAATCTCTTAAAGATCACTGTTAGATCCTTTGAGACTTAAGATACAAAAATGGAAAGTCCCATAATTACTATACTTAGGTATATTACTGTCTCGTTCTCTACAGTAGTATTAAAAACCTGTGTCTATGTTGGATTGTATCCATTTGTAATACTGTTATCTCCTTATCCACTTGAAACACCCTGTAGTTATGCCTTATTGAATTATTGAAAATCTTTTAAAATCCCTCAGACTTCATAACACCTGATAATTTATATCTATATACTAATGAATATACAAAAAAGTAGGTTTTCTGACCAAGAAAAAAAAAATACAGAACAAATCACTAACTGGTTCCACAAAATGCCAATCAATTACGGGTCAGACTTAAATCATCAAGATGCCTCGATTTAGTAAACATTGACAAAGGGTTATCTAGTGAAATATCTTAACAACAAATCCGCCATGGTAAAAGCAAAATAAAGTATAGTTAAGCACAGGGCAGTACAGTAATATGCCACCTTGAACTAGAACTGACCTCTAATACAATCCCTGCATTTGTGAAAGCGATGGTACAATCCACAGCAATTATTGACTGACTGTTCTGTTTTTGTTTGGTCCAATTGCAGAAATACAGTACAAGGGACAGTGACAAAGTCAACCAAAGCAACCAGCAAGAACAAGAAGCAGTAACTCTGAAACAACAACCACGCAGAACAGAACTGCAACTTTCAAAATCACTTTGTCCCTCTGGCCAGATTAAAGAAAGCTGGCGTCCTTTGCAAAGATATTTCCAATGCATTATATAGGTTCTTTAGGGTTGTAGTGTATCTTGGTTGATAGTGACAGACAACACTGTACTGTGCAGTTTAATATCATACACACATGGCAGACTCACAACGGTGATAAAGCAGTCTAAAACAGTTCAGTTTGACCTTTAGAAACATAGCTATCTCTAAAACGTCTGTTAGCGATGTGAGGACGTCATTATCTAACTGCATTGTAGTACCCTGGAAAACAAAAGAGCAGCAGCCGACAGTATTCTTTGGGTTGGATGAGTCAGCCCCATGCTTTGGGGAGACCTTCAGCTGCCAGAGTGCTTTACGTGTTGCTCTGTTTTTGGTACTCATTTAACACTGTGCTTTGAAATTAGAAGACATATAGAACACCCCATTGTTTCTGGAGTTCGGATTTGTTGTGCTATGAAATCAAGCCATCGGAACTGAAAAGCTTGAACAAAATTTTACAAAAAGGCAAATTAGTGATTGCCTAAATTAATTTTTGACTAGTAGGCCACACATGCAATTATGTAAAAATAGTAAGAGAAAGGGAACACAGAGCCATAAATGGTAACAAGCATGAGACTTTTTAGAAGTTGGTTAAGATGCCTAATTAAAGCACAAAGTAGTCTAACAGTTTCACACATAAGTGCCTATTGTTTCTATAACAATGATTACTGAGCACACCCTGAGGTTTTCATGCAGGTAGGTATATAAATGACAAATCTTGAGGCGTTTTAATACATTTGCACACTGCTGTATCTCAGATAGCCTCAGAAAATTCTTTGACAGACAGTCAGAACTGCACTATTAAGTGAAAATAATAATCCAAGCCATGGACTTGATTATACAACATAATAATAATAATAATAATAATAATAATAATAATAATAATAATAATAATAATAACTTTAAACTGACAGATACTTGGGTATTTTAATTCAGAATTCGAAGGTTTACAATTTGCATACAGTTAAATCTATACATAAAAAATAGATACAGGTACTTTTTCAATCATTTCATCCTGTTTATATATATATATATATATATATATATATATATATATATATATATATATATATATATATATATATATATATCAGTAGGAATAGATATCCTGTGTTTTTTTATGAAATAATAATAATACAAACACAATACAACAGTACTGAAATATTTACACTCCTGAGACATTGCTAGCCAATCAGATTGCTGAAAAAGTTTTATAATTAAGAAGTAAAATCAACTGTAGTGATACTAAACTATGTCTTACTCAGTACTTCAGTATGGTACTTAATCTGAAAAAAAACCCTTGACCTACCTTGAGACAAGGCAGCTCGCAGCAGTATACACTGCCTTGCAGTTGAAGTAGTTCAGATAGATGTCCGCTGGGGCTAAATGTGAAATCCAAAGGAAAAAGTTGAAGGGACGGTCTGCTGGTGACCAGTGGACCAATTTACTTTGCTACTGGTTTTCCACAGCAGTCTGGTTGTTACTTTAACAAAACAGCCCTTAGCCGAAGGGAATGTTGGCTGTGTTCTGTTTTCCCTACAGAGTTGTAAATTGTGTCTTGCAGACCTCTGAGAAAGACCACTTGTATCTGTGTTTGCCTCTCTCTCTCTCTCTCTCTCTCTCTCTCTCTCTCTCTCTCTCTCTCTCTCTCTCTCTCGCTATCCCAGATGTCTGTAATCTCTGATAAATCTGTTTGGACCTTTTTCCCTGTTGACATTGGAACTGGAACTAAACCTTCCCAAGTTAATTTTTTTGCAAGGTCAGTAGGCAGTTTTCTAATCACAGACAGATAATTATTATTATTATTATTATTATTTTTTGGTATAATCGTGGTGCGTGGAAATATTAACAAAATCAAAAAATCAAAAAAACAGCACAGCCGAAATTAAAAAAAGGTTTGTTTTTGACTCATGGTTTCCCATACCATGGTTTTCCCTGCCTATGCAAGTTTATTACACTACCCTGCTTTTGATCCATTTTCTGTGAAGCACTGTTTACAAACACACAACAATACAACAGTCTGTAATTTTCTTTGGTCACAGATTTTGTATTGAATTTTTAGAAAGTTTAAAACAGTTTGTGTAAACTCTACGGAGTTCAAGAAGTTGCCCTGCCATAAAAAAACAAAAAAACAAAAAACAAAAAAAAACACATATGCAAATCGATACATAGATAAGACACGTGGTGCTTGAAAGCGTTCTCTTACTGGATTAAGCGCAGTAATTTTTTTAGTACAGGGAGACAGCGCCACCGACCCTGTGTTGCACATGTGCGAGAGAGCGAGGATTGAGAACAGTGAGAGAGCGAGAGAGCGCGGCACAGTGAGACAGCGTGAGAGAGAGCGAGAGATACAGACAGAGTGAGCTAGATTGAATTGGAATTTTGAACTTGACAATTTTAATTATCGCAGTTACACCAATTAGGAAATATTAATATATTTAGAGGAAGCCTAAGTAATTAGGGCTGTAGGAGAGAAGCTCCTTATTTTTTTTATTTTTTTTTATTATTATTCAAATTGTCTGCTTTTTTAACTTTGATTTAAGTTACTTTTTGCAAATATGGGACATTAACACTGATTGTAAAATGGCAGATGACAACGTTGTCGATTAGCTGTTAAAGGTTCCTTTAGAACCCTGGAATTCACTGAGAGGCTGTGTGGTCCAGTGGTTAAAGAAAAGGGCTTGTAACCAGTGGGTCCAGGGTTCAAATCCCACCTCAGCCACTCAGATTTATTGTGTGACGCTGAACAAGTCACTTAAACTCCTTGTGCTCCGTCTTTCGGGTGAGACGTAATTGTAAGTGACTCTGCAGCTGATGCATAGCTCACACACCCTAGTCTCTGTAAGTCGCCTTGGATAAAGGTGTCTGCTAAATAAACAAATAATAATAATAATAATAATAAATAAAATCTGAAGGTAGGCCTAAGCCTGAAATAACTCGCATCCAACAAGTGGATACTGGGAACAGCAGAGTGTTTAACTGTCACTGGTATGAGAGAGTCGAGTGGCTGACAGTGAGCAGAGCTGCAAACCGCCTGTATTGGGGTCGTGTTTGCTGTTCTGTTCTGAAAATTGTTCCCCAACATGGGCAAAATACAGCTACTGTGATTTCAAGAACTTAGATCGGTCTGTGAAACGACACTCTAAATCAAAGGAGCATGTCAGTGCTGAGGTGAGATTGAAACTGCTGGGACAAACTCGCATCGAACACGTAATAGATGAAGGGGCACGGATGCAAGTTGCAAAACACAATGAAAACGTGAGGAGGAACAGGGCTATTCTTAAACGCCTTATCGATGCAACCACTTTCTTGGGCCGACAGGAGTTAGCCTTCAGAGGGCACAACGAGAGTTTAAGATTCGGCCAACAAGGGAAACTACCAGGAGCTCACAGAGGTAATCGCTCGCTATGATGAATTACTTGCAACTCATTTAGAGCAGTCTACTGTTTTTACTGGAATGTCGAAGACAATTCAGAATGATTTGATTTCTTCCATCTCGTACTCTGTGCTGGGGGAGATAAAAAACGAAGTGAAAAATGTCCGTTTTTTTGCATAGCTGATTGATGAAGCTACTGATATTAGCTGTCATTCTCAGCTTTCTATCATTGTGCGATACGTGGATGAAGCTGGAAGTATTCAAGAGCGTTTCCTCAGTTTTTTTGACGTAACTAGTGGACAAGATGCGCAGTCAGTTTTCAATCTTGTCAATTCAATAATGGCAGAGTTTGATTATAGGGAGAAACTTGTTGCGCAGACGTACGATGGCGCTGCTGTGATGGCATCTCAATTAAACAGGCTTCAAGCTAAAGTAAGGGAAGAGGCTACCAGCGCTGTGTTTGTACATTGCTATGCTCAACTTGATCGGGGAGGCCCACACGGCCTACTGGGCGATGACACATGAGGCCGCCCTGGTCTACACCCTGGTCAAGCAGGCCATCCTCCAGCTTCTTGACATGATGGAGGACAACTACTGCCCGGGTCTGGGATTACCAGCCACCCCAGGGAAACAGACCCCGCGTGGTGATGCAATATTTGAGGGACCAGGCGACCCAGTGGCTCCACCCCGAAGCCTGCACCACCAACCAGGTTGTCGAACTGTGTACGATTGAAGAGTTCAGCTTCGCGCTGAGGGCGGAGATGTAAGCCTGGGTCATCCAGCATCAGCCCACTGTGCTGGAGGAGGCTATAACACGGGCAGAGGTGTTTAAGGATTCACGGCCGGCACAACTATCTACACCGCCTGCCATCTGTCTGTCACCTGTCCCGGCCACCAAGCCATCCTCCCCAGCACCGAGGGCTTCCTTCCTGCTGGCCTTCCGAACTCCACTCCCCCCTGCCACCCCACTGTACAGATCACCTCGACCACCCAGAGACCTAATGAGCGGCCTTCCTCCCTACTCATGGAGGTCGAGGCCGGCCCCCGGTTGGGACAGAACAGAGGTCCCCTCCCCTCAACCTGTTACCGGTGCCACAAGGTCGGTCACATTAACACAACTGTGGTCACGGAATGTGATGCGGCCTCCCTCTATTGGCCACCGGAGCAAGGTAAGCCCAGGGGTAAGAGTTGGGAGGGACCTTGTATTGTTGATGTGTGGATTGGTAATAGGAAAACCCGCGCATTAGTGGACTCAGGATGTGGTCTCACATTGAAGCTGCTCTTTTGGAAGGTTTGTCTTGGAAGGCCCAGGGAACTGTGGTCATCTACTGTATCCATGGGGATACCAAGGCATACCCGACCACAAAAATGTATTTGACCGTGGGACATCATACCTGCTGCGTAACCGTAGCGGTAGCAAAAAGGTTACCACATCCAGTTGTATTGGGTCGAGACTGGCTGCACTTTAATAGCATTGTCGCCAAAGAGGTGGGGCCAGCCTCAGGTAAGACCATTGGGGCAGCGGGGTAAGCAATTGGAAGAAATCTACAACAGGCTCAGCATTGCCAAGAACAACAATACAATAAGCGAGCAAGAATTCTGACCTTTCGACCTGGAGATAAGGTATTGTTGTTACTCCCCACATCAGAATCTAAACTGTATGCTAAGTGGCAAGGGCCATATGAGGTGATACGGGCCGTGGGAGGGGTGAATTATGAAATTCGGCAGCCCGATCACCGAAATTAACTCCAAATTTACCACGTTAACTTACTGAAACCCTGGAGGGAAAGGGAGGCCTTGTTTATAGCCAGCGATAGTCTGGAAGAGGATTTTGGTCCTGATACTGATCCACTTAATACAGTTAATATTCCGATGGGGAAACAGTTGCTTCCTGATCAGAGACGGGAACTTCAATGAGTAGTAAGGGAGTTTGCTGATGTTTTTTCTGATGTGCCTGGTAGAGCGAACATTATTAAACATGCTATTATTTCTCCGCCAGCTGTCAGGGTCCGGGAGAGGCCTTACCAGATCCCGCAAAGTCGATGGGAAGCAGTTCGCAAGGAGGTGGGGACTATGCTGGAGCTTGGAGTCATTCAGCCTTCCCAGAGCGAGTGGTGCAGCCCTATTGTACTGGTGCCTATAAGGTGAATGCGATCCCCAAGTTCGATGCATATCCCATGCCTCGTGGACGAGCTCCTAGACAGACTGGGAAAGGCACGGTGTATCTCAACTCTGGATCTGACAAAGGGATATTGGCAGATCCCACTGACTCAGAGTTCCCAAGAGAAAACTGCTTTCTCTACCATTTCCAGACCATGCCCTTTGGGCAGCATGGAGCCCCAGCATCCTTTCAGAGACTGATGGACCAGGTGCTATATCCCCATCAGAAATATGCCGCAGCGTATATTGATGATATGGTGATTTTTAGCTCTACCTGGGTAGAGCATATTGTTAGATTATCAGCCGTACTACAGTCTCTGAGGGAAGCAGGTCTGGGGAAATGTGCATTTGGCAAATGTGAGACCCAATATGGGTAATGGCCGGGTAAAGCCAGTCGCTTCCAAAGTCCAGGCTTTGGTAGAGGCAGTGATCCCAAAGACCAAGTCTGAGGTGAGGTCACTACTGGGGTTGGCCGGCTATTACTGCCATTTTATCCCCGAGTATTCCACCACAGTTAATCCCCTAGTTGACCTCACCAAGAAGAACGCACCAAATTTAGTTACGTGGTTAGGGGAATGTCAGGAGGCCTTTGACATGATTAAGAGGAAGCTATGTCAGACCTCAGCCCTAATTACACCTGACTTCAGCAAGGAGTTCATTCTTCAGCCCGATGCCTCCGGGAGCTGTCCTGTCCCAGGAGATTGATGGAGTAGAACATCCCATTGTGTATATAAGCAAGAATATGGCTCAGAGGGAAAGGAACTACTCTGTCATTGAGAAGGAGTGTTTGGCCATTAAATGGACGACTCACTCCCTTCCCTATTATCTCTTGGGGCGTTCCTTCACTCTCGTCATGGACCATGCCCCCCTTAAGTGATTAGACACAATGAGGGACACAAACGCCCTGATAACTCGGTGGTATCTGGCGCTGCAACCCTTCTGTTACACCATGAAGCATCGTGCAGGGAAAGATCACCAAAATGCTGATTATTTTTCCCGGGGGGAGTTAGGGTTAGCCGAGTGCTCCTTCGGCTCCACTCTGAGGGGTGGGATATGTGATGGAGAGAGGAGGAATCTGAGCTGTAAGTTTGTCTCCCAACCAGGAAGGACATTTAGTAAGGTTAGTGTTGCACCGGCTCCGAGATGGCAGAACTCTGTGTTGCGGTGAAACTGGAAGTCAGACATCTTGGGGAGGGTACGTTGCTGCAGTGCTGCTAAACAAATCAAGACACTATCCCCTGCACAGCATAGCACAGCACTATACAGCCAGCACAGCACAGCACCACACCACAACCTGGTATTGAGAGCACAGTTTTCGTGCACGGAGGGATCAAGGTGGCACCGCTGTGCCGGATTTCTGCATATCCTGACAGACTGCTTCATTTGACAGTATGTGGCAAGCCTTCCATTTTGATTAGTGGAATAGTGGAATAGGGGTCTAGTGACTTTGAACACATTCAATAACTTGTAACAGTAACTTATTCTGTTCTGTAAACATTATACAGTTTTAGACCAGTAACTTATTCTGTTCTGTAAACTTTATACAGTTTTAGACCAGTAACTTATTCTGTCTGTAAACTTTATACAGTTTTAGACCAGTAACTTATTCTGTTCTGTAAACTTTATACAGTTTTAGACCAGTAACTTATTCTGTCTGTAAACTTTATAGAGTTTTAGACCAGTAACTTATTCTGTCTGTAAACTTTATACAGTTTTGTTCCCCCTCTGTCACTCTGAAATTATCATTGTTTCTTTTGACCGGATTAGTTCTTTCACATGGCCAAAAAATAAATAAAAAAAAGACTTGGGGAAAATGCCTCACGGAATAAAAGAGGACTTACTTTTATTATATTTAAAGATACATTATGTTTTCACTGGTATACCCTGGAAATGTAAGCCTGAGATGATATTGAATGGAGGGATCCTGATTAATACTATACGACTTTACTCTGTACATTCTCAGATTCCCTCTGCTCAAATCATCTAGTTAGGTCCCACTGGATGTTGGGCATTCAAGAAATATTTAGAACATAAGAACATAAGAAAGTTTACAAACGAAAGGAGGCCATTCAGCCCATCTTGCTCGTTTGGTTGTTAGTAGCTTATTGATCCCAGAATCTCATCAAGCAGCTTCTTGAAGGATCCCAGGGTGTCAGTTTCAACAACATTACTGGGGAGTTGGTTCCAGACCCTCACAATTCTCTGTGTAAAAAAGTGCCTCCTATTTTCTGTTCTGAATGCCCCTTTATCTAATCTCCATTTGTGACCCCTGGTCCTTGTTTCTGGTCGAAAAAGTCCAATGGGTTGACATTGTCAATACCTTTTAGAATGTTGAATGCTTGAATCAGATCACTGCATAGTCAGCTTTGTTCAAGACTGAATAGATTCAATTATTTTAGCCTGTCTGCATACGACATGCCTTTTAAACCCGGGAGAATTCTGGTTCCTCTTCTTTGCACTCTTTCTAGAGCAGCAATATCCTTTTTGTAACGAGGTGACCAGAACTGACTTTACACGTTATTTTTTTAATGGAATTTAAAATACCACATAAAGTCAATAGATGTATGTCTTGATGATGGCACAGGAGAACCTCAATGTTACAAACACACAAGGAATGTAAGTTGGAATTATAAATAGAAAAAGACAACATAAACATTGTTAAGTGGATAAACCCTGAATCTGTAAGATTGCCATTTTTCTTCTTCTGTTTTATTAGCTGGCAAAAAAAAGATTAAATAATCCATGAATCGAAGGTACTGTAACCCACACGATTTTCTTTCTTTCGGTCTTTCAACAGTGCCAGAAAAAGAAAAAGTAGACTTAAAATAATTTAAATGCCTACTTCCATAAGGACACAAGGGAACCACTAGAATTCCCGCTGGGCTTTCGGCCTGAACCAGGAACAAAGACTACAGACTCTTTGGGTCAGATTTTGATTTACTGACGTCAACCCCGTGTTTTCATTAAAAACAAGCTCATGCATTTTCAAGATACAATACCACACTGCTTGAGCAATATGGAGTTTAAAAGAACATGTGGGATAGGCTTGAGACCAGGCTGGTCTGATCTAAATGTTGGCAGCATTGCCACAGGAACCCATTCTACACTGGATTTACCTGCATGACTCAAATCATGCTAGGATCCAGATTGGCAGCAGGCCGCCAACTTCAGAATCAAACCATAAGTAACAGGGCCAATGAAATAATCCCAAAGCTATGCCCTCCATGATTGTCTTGAAAACTGACATATTTAAAAACGCAACTGCATTCTACTTGTAAGCACTGCACTGCATTCCCAGGCATGGTTAAACAGCTTGTCACAATGATGAAGTACAGGGGTCTTTTGTATCCCTTTTTCATTATAAAACACTGTGCTTACTTTCAATTGCCATCCACAGAAAACACAAAATATCTTGAAGTTCCATGATGCAATAAAAACCGAGAAGCCCCTTCACCAAGTTAATGTCTAGTAATTTTTTTTAACATAATCCCCACTCTTGATTAAAATAATATTATAATAGACCAGTTATAATTAAGGGTTGCCTTTAGAAATGTGTGTGATTATTATTACTGGTATATGAAGTGGTCTCAAAAATTACATAAGTATCTGGGCAACATGTAGGCTACAGTGTGTTGTTATTGAAGAGAAAGGCACTGTACAGTGAATGTAAATGTAAACCCTTCTTGAAACAGTAGTTTTGTTTTTATTGATTTGAATGGCTTGGTGTTAAGATCCATCACTGGATTAAACATATTAAATATACCCTCGTAGTGTGTTTTTGTATATTAATTGTCTTTGCTGTGTCACTCCAAAAGCTGCTCTCCAGCTAAAGGGTGAACCTGTGTCAGAATTGAGGCCCCTTCATTATTAGGAGCCCAGAGACTTTGTCTTCCTTTATCCAGATGGAACTTGTCAAAGGCATTATCCTTTAAATAAACTATTTAGAGCAAGGAGACAGATGAAGAGAGATGGGAGGTGAACAGGATGAAATGTAAATCTCCTCTCAGACACAGACTGGGACACGCTGACTGCATCAGGAGCTCTTCATGTCAGGTAGGAACTAAGAAGGACTTGGAAAACCAGGCCAGTGCTTTTAAATCAAAAAGCCTCCATATAAGGGGATAAGGCTGTGCACAATGGGGAAACCTGAACCCGATGCACACAGAGCAATGGGGAAACCTGAACACGATACGCACAGAGCACTGTATTCCTGGCCTGGACAATATTCCTTCCACACAGAAACATTCTCAAGTTGACAACAGTACTTGTTCCACTGATTGATGTCATTTTGGACGTCATTTTAATGTTCAGAGAACTGAGAGAATTACAGCGGTCAGACATGAACAAAACCTAGTCCAGGTGTAAGCACTGTGGCTTGAAGTGCCGAATGAGTCATGGAACCACGGTTCAAATCCTGCTTACACCAAGCTGCTGATGTTGGCTGGGGACCCACAGAAAAGGTTGTGACCAGTATAGTGTAGTTCATCTCAGCCTTCAGTGGCTTGGTAATATCTGTTATCAACGCTTTGTAACATCTGTTGGCTTGTTAGTGGGAATGGAAGTTCAGGTCCTTCTGACCAGAAAGTGTGTTGCAGTGGTGAGGTAACATTCAAACTGGATAGAAATAACGGGAGTGGGGGTCCCTGAGTGGCTCGCCTGGTAAAAGCATGGGCGCGTGGTGTGCAGGGTGAGTCATACAGACAGGGGAGCGCAGGTTTGTGTCCTGGCTGTGTGAAGTTGCCAGTCTTTGTTGGGGATTCCTTTGGGAGCATCGCATTGACTCTGGTGCTCTCATCTCAGGAGATCTGCTATAACAAGACCCATGTAGGAGTGAGATCTGTTATTACAAGCCCCAGATAGAAGTGAGATATGCTATTGCAAGCCCCAGGTAGAAGTGAGATCTGTTATTACAAGCCCCAGATAGAAGTGAGATATGCTATTACAAGCCCCAGGTAGGAGTGCCCAGGAGATCTCCTTTATAAGAAGCCCCAGGTAAGAGTGCCCAGGAGATCTCCTTTATAACAAGCCCCAGGTAGGAGTGAGATCTGCTATAACAAGCCCCAGGTAGGAGTGAGATCTGCTATAACAACCCCCAGGTAGGAGTGTGATCTGCTATTACAAGCCCCAGGTAGGAGTGCCCAGGAGATCTCCTGTATAACAAGCCCCAGGTAGGAGTGAGGTCTGTTATTACAAGTCCCAGATAGAAGTGTGATATCCTATTACAAGCCCCAGGTAGGAGTGCCCAGGAGATCTCCTTTATAACAAGCCCCAGGTAAGAGTGCCCAGGAGATCTCCTTTATAACAAGCCCCAGGTAGGAATGCTCAGGAGATCTCCTGTATAATAAGCCCCAGGTAGGAATGCTCAGGAGATCTCCTGTATAACAAGCCCCAGGTAGGAGTGAGATCTGCTATAACAAGCCCCAGGTAGGAGTGCCCAGGAGATCTCCTGTATAACAAGCCCCAGGTAGGAGTGAGATCTGTTATTACAAGCCACAGATAGGAGTGAGATCTGCTATAACAAGCCCCAGGTAGGAGTGTTTATAATATAAACCTTGCTCTAAGAGGCCCATGAAGACTTCCTGGGCCCTCTATTCACCTCCACTTATTAATACTCTAATCCTAAAGCAAAGGCCACTTGCTGACGTCAAGCCGAGCTTTAGAAACAATGCTGGACTGGAAAACGACTCTGTCTACTTCAATAATCAATCCAGCAAGGCTTTCTGTTTTGGTAGCCAGGGTTTCTGGTTTATATCACCAGCTTATTGTTAAAACCTAAAAGGCGACACCTCTAATTTCTTTAAAAAAATGTCACACAAGCATTTCTCCCAGCCAACCTGGATGATAAATGTTCTGACATGGATGAAGTCCAACTGCCTTGTTCGCACGTACATGTCACTTGTGCCTGCAAGTTTTTACATTAAAAAAAATCTATATTTTTAATACCATGTTTTGTGACCCCTGTGAGGAAGACCGAATCAGAAGGGATACATGTCTGATTCTGAACAGTCCTCAGGATGTTTACATTTAACCCATTTTTCTTTACCCTTTCTTCCATGCAGTTCGAAGTGACCCCAATGCAACAATGCACAGAATCCATTGTAAAAATGTATTACAACATCCCATTTCTTCTGTTGTTGTGTCGTGCATATGAAATCAAACCACTATAAATGAAAATCTTGTTAAATAGTGATGGTCAAATTTAATTGATGACTTCAATAGGCCACACATGCAAGTCTTTTAAAACAGTAAGTGAAAAAGAACACAGAGCCACACATGGTAAAATGCATGAGACTTTAGAAGTTGTTTAAGATGCCTAATTAAAATGGTCTAACATTTTCAGGGCCTATTATTTCTATATCATTCATTACTGAGCGAAAATTGAAAAGCTCACATACAAGTAGGTATTTAAAGGGTATAAATGACACATCTTGAAGTGTTATATATATTTATAAATGGCTTGGATAAATTAAGTGCTGTAATTGGCTTAACAAGATCACATGACCGTGCAGTAAGAATTGTCTTACCGCATGGCTATGACATCATAGACCAACTTACTTACCTGATCTATTAATATAACTACACCTTAATAGTAACAATTATCTAAACAATGTTTCTGTAGGTAAAAATGTCAACATACAACTGGAACAGCATTTAAATCACCCAACAATCTGTGTTTTTTTTTTTATCTCTGTCACTAAGAATTACAGAAAAAATGGCAAATATTCTGTGGTATTTAGAGAACAGAACAAATAAAACTCTGAGGTAAGCAGTAACAGTAACACTTTATTCAAAAGCCATCTGAGAAATCACCACGCAAGTCTCACTCAGCATGTCATATATATGCAGCAGGGGCATCTACTAAATATCGCCTTATAAAACTGACTAGTGAGTATGCGATGTTTAATTTAGACACAACAGATACATCTCACCACTACCCTCCGATTTCAGAAACATATTTAAAACAAAATTAAAATCTCTCCCGCTCTCTTCTGACACAACAGTTGGGCTTCTAAACAAGGTTGGGTTTGGCGTAGAATTCTATTGTGCTCGCCGCGGACGGGAAGGACAGCGGCACTGCAAAAACTGACACGGAGTCGTTAAAAAAGTGTTTTTTTTCCATATTTAACTTAAATCTTGTATTTTTTCCCCCAGATTTATAAATGGTATGAAAATTATATATTTTTTTAAATGTGTACATTCAGATATAATTTATAAATCTTAAAATATTTAGCAGGTTTCAACATTTAAATGCTAAATCGTTATTTTAAAAATAAATATATATTTAATGTGATTTGATTGGCTCTTGTAATGCTTAAATTTGCATATTTCCCTATTAGCATTACAAAGCCAATCAAATCGTGTGAAAGCACAAAGTGGGCGGTGCTCATTTGCATACAAACTCCAGATTTAGCTGGCCAGTTAAATATTTAGCTAAATGTTAAATCTAGTTAAGATTTAAGATTTAATTAAATATTTAGCTAAATGTTAAATATTTTTTAGAGATTTAAAATTGAGTTAAATATTTAAGTTCACAAAATCCAGATTTATTTGCAAACAGCTAAATCTTGAATCTCAAAATAAAGATTTAGCATTCAAAGGTTGCTAAATATTTTACGATTTATAAATTATACCTGAATGTACACATTTAAAAATATATGTATTTATTTTCAAAACATTTATAAATCTGGGAAAAAAATACAAGATTTAAGTTAAATCTGGAATCTTTTTTTTTTTTTTTTTACACATGGCACCTTTGACGATCAAGCCCATTGTGTGTAAACTTCAATAACTCTTTCTATGTGGACAGTCCTATTCAAAGTAACTTTAATTAGCTTTAGCGCAAGTCTGGTTTTGGTTTTCACATGTAAAACACTACAGATGTGCCATAAGAACCTCTTTGCTGTGTGGCTGCCTGGTACACAGACAGATGTAAAACTTTCTATTTTCAGTGTGTGATTGGAGGAAAACTAGAAACAATTTGAAATAAATAAATCATTTTCGTAAAATGCAAAAATAAACCTGCTTGTCATTTTTAAACAGGATAACATAGCTTTCCAAAAGTGCTCATACTCCCCAGAGAAGACAAACAGTAATAATCAAGGCCCAGACATGGTCAGGTCATGGGAACTTTAAGGGCAGAGTATGCCCCCCTCGTTCGGTCTCGTCATACTGATTCACTAGGCTGAGGCAATACTTGGTATGTTAAAGGGTGAGTACTGTAGCTTCAAATTACATACTTACTTTCAGATTTTTCCTGTTCACCAATCTTATTCTTGGTTCTTTTTGCAATTACTCAAATGTTGTGCTTTTTCTCTTTTTTATATGCCTTTCCATGTGCTTTCACCTGGGTTCAGCAGCTGCTCTTGCACGTGCTTTCACCTGAGTTCAGCAGCTGCTCTTGCATGTGCTTTCACCTGAGTTCAGCAGCTGCTCTTGCATGTGCTTTCACCTGAGCCCAGCAGCTGCTCTTGCATGTGCTTTCACCTGAGCAGCAGCTGCTCTTGCATGTGCTTTCACCTGAGCAGCAGCTGCTCTTGCATGTGCTTTCACCTGGGTTCAGCAGCTGCTCTTGCATGTGCTTTCACCTGAGCAGCAGCTGCTCTTGCATGTGCTTTCACCTGAGCAGCAGCTGCTCTTGCATGTGCTTTCACCTGGGTTCAGCAGCTGCTCTTGCATGTGCTTTCACCTGAGTTCAGCAGCTGCTCTTGCATGTGCTTTCACCTGAGCAGCAGCTGCTCTTGCATGTGCTTTCACCTGAGCAGCAGCTGCTCTTGCATGTGCTTTCACCTGGGTTCAGCAGCTGCTCTTGCATGTGCTTTCACCTGAGTTCAGCAGCTGCTCTTGCATGTGCTTTCACCTGAGCAGCAGCTGCTCTTGCATGTGCTTTCACCTGAGCAGCAGCTGCTCTTGCATGTGCTTTCACCTGAGCAGCAGCTGCTCTTGCATGTGCTTTCACCTGAGCAGCAGCTGCTCTTGCATGTGCTTTCACCTGAGTTCAGCAGCTGCTCTTGCATGTGCTTTCACCTGAGCAGCAGCTGCTCTTGCATGTGCTTTCACCTGAGCAGCAGCTGCTCTTGCATGTGCTTTCACCTGGGTTCAGCAGCTGCTCTTGCATGTGCTTTCACCTGAGCAGCAGCTGCTCTTGCATGTGCTTTCACCTGAGCAGCAGCTGCTCTTGCATGTGCTTTCACCTGAGCAGCAGCTGCTCTTGCATGTGCTTTCACCTGAGCAGCAGCTGCTCTTGCATGTGCTTTCACCTGAGCAGCAGCTGCTCTTGCATGTGCTTTCACCTGAGTTCAGCAGCTGCTCTTGCATGTGCTTTCACCTGAGTTCAGCAGCTGCTCTTGCATGTGCTTGCACCTGGGTTCAGCAGCTGCTCTTCGGTTCCAGCTGCCTGCATGAACCTAACATGGGCTTGATCAGTCAGTGTCTTTATAGAGGACAGAGCTCCGGCAGCACCATCTAAGTGACCAGGTATTTTCCTTTTGTATTGCTGACAGTACACAGCTGAGCACTAGATGGTGCTAATGCTTCCTAATATAAAGCAGGCCCAACTGCAAAATTCTGTACAAGTGTAATTGGAGCAAACATTTAAATACAGACAGAATACACCACTCCCCTTTCATTTGCATGCAATAATATAATGCTAATTTTCAGCAAAGTAAGCTGTCTATGTGCAAAAAACCGTACATTTTTAAAAACATATACACTTCTTGGTAACTTTTGAAAAACAAGTCTATAGAACAATCCATGTCTTAAATAAAGAGTGCAACTTTACAGGTTTGAACAAAATGTAAAATCTGTCCTTTCATTCATAAACAAAAAACACACATTTGTAAAGAATATATACTTTTATTCTTCATAAAAAATAAACATCAATTGAGTAGTTAAATAAAATACAAAGAAAACCAAATGAGTTTACACAATAAAGTAGGAGATGATATCCATTGTACAAGGGTTAATACTATTTCTAGTACAGCACCTGCCTTTATAGGAGTGTTCCATAGCAAGTTCCCCCTCACAGTAACGTTGCAGTTTACAATGAATATACTTCTGTATGCTTTTAACATGCTGTATCATGCTCAAGCCTGTTATTTTTTCTTACAAAGCTTTATGTTACTTATCTGTGATTTACCACACTTTTACTGTGCTTTACTATTCTGTAGTGCTACACTTGTTAAGTTTGTACCATGATATGCTACAGTACATTTTTAAAAGGACTAACCCTGTAGCAATTATTTCATTTTCAGAATTTTGAAGTGGCTGTAGTCCACATTTACATATTTACCCTGTATTTTTATTTAAAAATTAAAATTTTTTTACCTAAAATAATAATAATAACAAACTTAATATATCCTGTATAAGTTGAAGCAGACTGACAAGAGATATCAGGAGACTGAATGAAGATCTGAATAAATGGTGTGTTTTTTTCCAAACTAAACAAGCTGACCAGTGAGAGTAAGCTGCTTGTACTGTAAATGACCTCTTGCTCCAAAGTGTCCTGGCTGATAGCATTGCCATACAGACATGCTCCATTGGAATTGAAAGTGTACTAGCTGACTGCATTGCCATAGAGTCGTCTGTTTCAGAGAGCACGATGGCAGCCCAGTTGGCCGTGTTATTGTTAGGCAGTGGAAAAGGCCAGTGTTGGTCAGGAGATTTTGTCTGGTACCTTCACATTGGAAAAGGCCAGTGTTGGTCAGGAGATCCCGTCTGGTACCTTCACAGTGGAAAAGGCCAGTGTTGGTCAGGAGATATCGTCTGGTACCTTCACAGTGGAAAAGGCCAGTGTTGGTCAGGAGATCTCATCTGGTACCTTCACAGTGGAATAGGCCAGTCATGGTCAGGAGATCCCATCTGTTATCTTTACAGTGGATGCAGCTCTGAAGTGCTCTGCCCTCATGGTCTCCTCATAGGGAAACGAGTCTTTATCCAGCAGTGTCCCATCAGTCTGCCCCTTCATCGCTAAGTAACGAAGTGCAACACTCTGCCAGTCAGTCACCTCGTCGATATGTATGAGTCCACTCTGTCTGGAGTGTCTTACCAATCCTCCTGAAAGAAACAAACCAAGTTTATGTATGCCGCTACCCCCTGACCACAGTGGCTATTGTTTAAGTGTATTGACCAAGTGTGTTAGTTAATTGTCTCACAGTTCTAATAATAATAATAATCATCATCTTTATTTTATATAGCTTTCATGTGCATCTCAAAGCGCTGAACAATAAAAAAAACAATAAAACATAACAATTTGTTCATACAATAAAAGCCGTTGAATAAAAATGTGTTTTCAACTTAGATTTCAAAGTGGTTACAGTTTCACTATCCCTTATGACCTCTGGGAGGACGTTCCACAGCCTTGGGGCTTGACATGAAAACGCTCTGTCCCTGAAAGATCACCACTTTGTTAAAATTCTAGCCGCTGAATTTTGGACATACTTTAATTTTTTAAGAGAGTTTTTTGAGACACCAGCAAGCAAAGCATTACAATGGTCTATACAAGAAAAAACAAAGGCATGAATCAGCTTTTCTGCATCTGCCTGAGTAAGACAGGAGTGAATACGTGCAATATTACATAGACGGTAAAAAGAAACTTTAGTAATATTATGAATATGCTCATCAAAAGCTAAGTCTTGGTCAAAAATAATCCCAAGATTCTTTACTTCTGATGGAGATGCTCTCTCATAGATAGTAAGTAAAGGTCCTGTGAGGTTTACAAAATGCTAATGAGACCAAGCCACTTTTCCTGACCTATATGTTATGTAGTAATAATCTAATCCCAAAAAACATTAGAACTTTTTTTCTATCTATGTATCTATTTTATACTGCATTTTTTTTCAAAGTTTTGGCAGGGCAACATCTCAAAGTCCTTAGAGTTCACACAAACTTTTTTGAATTTCTAAAAATGGAAAATGTATATATTACTAAATTCTTTCTCTCTCTCTCTCTCTCTCTCTCTCTCTCTCTCTCTCTCTCTCTCTCTCTCTCTCTCTCTCTCTCTCTCTCTCTCTCTCTCTCTCTCTCTCTCTCTCTCTCTCTCTCTGATAACAAGTTAAGCAACCAGTACAGAGAGATTGAATTTTCCTTGTACACATCTGACATAAAACAATAAGAAGTGATGGTATTTCCGAGTACCTTCTGGGGAGATCTGGGTCCTCTTGTTAGTGGTGCGCATCCAGCCCACGGAGGGGTGTGCCAGCGTATCTAAGGAGCGGGTATCTGTGTAGACATCCAGCTCCTGCTCCTCTGTCATCAGGTCCCTCCCATCAGAGGAGCAGATCTTACCTGAGCAGACACACAATGGCATTGGCTACAACAAGGGCAAAGGTGGGGGAAGTGGGGCAGGGAGGAAAACCCCAGGTGCCTGCTGTCAACATAGATCTGCACAGGGGTATCTGAACACTTGAATTACACTGCGGAACTTAAAGTGAGTGCTTATAGATTTGGAAGTTTAACAAGACAGACCTTGTCTTTGTTTAATATTCCCATTAAGCTGAATAATTGATTGCTAAGGGCCAATTTGCACGTGACCACTGTGGCTCTGCTTGGGGTCAGGAAAACAGGATGTCAGAGGAAGAAACATTGTGCAGCCATGCTTGAAGGGGATATTTTGTTTACAATTTCCAAGGAGAGATGCTTCAAATAATTTTCATGCTAAAATTGCATATACAAGCCTAAATAAATTAATCAACGTAATAGGAATTTTAACCAAGCAAGAAACCACCAACAAAGACACATGGTTCTCACATGTTGTCCTAGATTAAATTAGGGAGGTCTATTTTAATGATCTAAACAGTGATCGATCTTAATACAGCCACCTAAAACATACAGCAGATTTTTCAATAAGCTGCAAGAAGTGAACAAGAAAAGGAAATAAGACCCACCATCATGTTTGAAGAGCATTTTGAAGTAGAAGAAGAGGTTGGTAAAGAGGTTGAACGGGGATGGCGTGCCTGACTTCCGGTTCATATCCCGGATGAGCATGGCCCTCCCAAACTTCCACTCTGTATCTGACTGCGCCTGGATTCGCTGGTAGGTGTCGCTCATCATGGCAATTAGAAGGTTGATCAGCACGATGACGGTAACTACCAAATACATCCCGTAAAAAAAATTGCTGATGACATTCGTGAACGCTGGTGTCCGACTAAGCTTGGGCATGGCTTCTGGGTCAACGAGGCCAAAGAGCGCGAAGAAGAGCTTGATGGATATCTCCAAAGGGGTCTGGATCTCAGTGCTCTCACCCCCTGTGCTATTGCCAGACTGTGTGTCCTCGGGGTAAACCGGCTGATAGACAACAGAGAGATTCATGGTAAAGGCCGTGTGGAACAGCACGAGGATGACTGCAAATCGGGCCAGGTCCTTTATGAGGTCCCTGATAATGATGGCCCAAGGACCAAAGAGGTGGTGGAAGGTCAGAAACTCAAGGAACTGCACAAAGCTGAGGGTCATGGCGACCGCTAAGAAGATGTTGCGGGCAAACAGGCAGTGCAGGCGGTCAGACGACTGAAAGGCAAAGGCCAGCAGGTGACAGAAGAAAGCGATGGCAGAGAAACCCAGGACCAGGACTCGGATCCAAGCCAAGCCAATTCTTTCCCCTGGGTGGGTCAGCTCAGAGACTAGAATCCCAGAGAGCCAGGCCAGGAGCAGCCACTCATTCCAAGTAGGCAGCAGCTTCCCCAGGTAGATAGGGCTGATGGGAGGGTAGACAATGGTCAGAATGAAGAGTATCAAGAGGAACATGTGGGACACCAGGTGGCTCATGAACTTCATGATGGGGATCTTGTTGAACCTGTGCTTCAGGGGAAGGGAGAAGACCAGCCAGACCACAGGGCAGAGCAGGAAGCAGAAGAACAGGAGCACTATCTTCCACGGCGCCCACTTCAGGTTTCCATACCAGACCTCCGTCAGGTACTTCTGCACTGCTGGGTGGGCCACCACGTCCTTTTGCTGACTCTCAATCAGACAGTCCAGCATGGGAGTTCTCCGGTGGTCCACTGCACGCAGGATGCAGCCGGCGCTCTTGCCTCCAGAGGCGATGGTAAGGAGTTCGGTGGCCATGCCCTCACAGTACTTGGCAGCGTTGAGTAGGTCCATGGAGCGCTCCTTCTCTTTCAGGGCAGTGAGGCTGAATGCCCGGGAAAGCTTGACCGCTGTGTCCAGGGGGGCTCTGGAGTGGAGCACAAACTCCTCAATCACCTTGTCACTGTTCAGCTTCCCACAGACCATTAGATCGAAAATAAACTGCAAACAAGATAGCAAACAGATTTTTCAAAGTATAAGACGAGTATTTTTACAAAAAAAACAAAACAAAACAAAAAACCCTGATTGAGCTATAATTAAAAAAATAAAAAAATTAAAAAAATAAAAAAATAAAAAATTAATAATAATAATAATACATTCATACAAACATAAAAGTTATTCTTTCAGTAAAGTTTATAAAGAATGACATGCTTAATTGATGTCTCATTCGCCAAACAAGTGAATGATAAAAAATAAAAACGTCAGAAAGCAATTCATATTTTGCTCATTCTTTTTTTCTTGGTATTACTCTCACATACAGTACTGTGCAAAAGTTTTAGGCAGGTGTGAAAAAATGCTGTAAAGTAAGAATGCTTTCAAAAATAGATATGTTAATAGATTATATTTATCAATTAACTAAATGCAAAGTGAGTGAACAGAAGAAAAATCTAAATCAAATCCATATTTGGTGTGACAACCCTTTGCCTTCAAAACAGCATCAATTCTTCTAGGTACACTTGCACAAAGTCAGGGATTTTGTAGGCATATAGTCAGGTGTATGATTAAACAATTATACCAAACAGGTGCTAATGATCATCAATTCAATATGTAGGTTGAAACACAATCATTAACTGAAACAGAAACAGCTGTGTAGGAGGAATAAAACTGGGTGAGGAACAGCCAAACTCAGCTAACAAGGTGAGGTTGCTGAAGACAGTTTACTGTCAAAAGTCATACACCATGGCAAGACTGAGCACAGCAACAAGACACAAGGTAGTTATACTGCATCAGCAAGGTCTCTCCCAGGTAGAAATTTCAAGGCAGACAGGGGTTTCCAGATGTGCTGTCCAAGCTCTTTTGAAGAAGCACAAAGAAACGGGCAACGTTGAGGACCATAGACGCAGTGGTCGGCCAAGGAAACTTACTGCAGCAGATGAAAGACACATCATGCTTACTTCCCTTCGCAATCGGAAGATGTCCAGCAGTGCCATCAGCTCAGAATTGGCAGAAAACAGTGGGACCCTGGTACACCCATCTACTGTCCGGAGAAGTCTGGTCAGAAGTGGCCTTCATGGAAGACTTGCGCCAAAAGCCATACCTCCGGCGTGGAAACAAGGCCAGCGACTCAACTATGCACGAAAACACAGGAACTGGGGTGCAGAAAAATGGCAGCAGGTGCTCTGGACTGATGAGTCAAAATTTGAAATATTTGGCTGTAGCAGAAGGCAATTTGTTCGCGAAGGGCTGGAGAGCGTACACGAATGAGTGTCTGCAGGCAACAGTGAAGCATGGTGGAGGTTCCTTGCAAGTTTGGGGCTGCATTTCTGCAAATGGAGTTGGGGATTTGGTCAGAATTAATGGTCTCCTCAATGCTGAGAAGTACAGGCAGATACTTATCCATCATGCAATACCATCAGGGAGGCATATGATTGGCCCCAAATTTATTCTGCAGCATGACAATGACCCCAAACATACAGCGAAAGTCATTAAGAACTATCTTCAGCGTAAAGAAGAACAAGGATTCCTGGAAGTGATGGTATGGCCCCCACAGAGCCCTGATCTCAACATCATCGAGTCTGTCTGGGATTACATGAAGAGAGAGAAGCAAATGAGGCTGCCTAAATCCACAGAAGAACTGTGGTTAGTTCTCCAAGATGTTTGGGCCAACCTACCTGCCGAGTTCCTTCAAAAACTGTGTGCAAGTGTACCTAGAAGAATTGATGCTGTTTTGAAGGCAAAGGGTGGTCACACCAAATATTGATTTGATGGAGATTTTTCTTCTGTTCACTCACTTTGCATTTTGTTAATTGATAAATATAAACTATTAACATGTCTATTTTTGAAAGCATTCTTACTTTACAGCATTTTTTCACACCTGCCTGAAACTTTTGCACAGTACTGTATATTCATGTATGTTCATTGAAAATGCCCACGGTAGGAGAATACAATAGTCTGCATCTGTCCGCACACTTAGAATTAAAACCTTTTATGTCACTAGCAGAACCATTTCCACTGCCCCTTTTGTCATGGTGAAGGTCGGCTGATTTGTGTCTGGGGTCTTGTTAGTATGTGCAACTGGCATTGTAAGACAAATCTACCTTCTAACATGGAATAGATTGAGCTAATAGATAAGGTAACACTTTACATTGTCTCTAACTACTGTGTATTTACGTAGTAGTTACTTAGTAAATACACATAATTACAATGTTACTATGCATAGGTACAATGCACTTAACATGGAAATCTTTTTGCATGATATAACACTAAACCTATTCCTATCCCTGAGCCTAACCCTAACTCTAACCCTTTTCTAATATAATTGAGCACTTACATATATCATGCAAAAAGAGCTACACATTGTAATTATGCATTATAACATTGCAATTATGTATTTACTAAGTAACTTATGTAAATAGACACTTAATGTAAAAAGTTACCATATATTATTATTGAATTATCTTTAAAAGGTACAAACAAGTATACTGTACCACAATAAAAACATGGTGAAGTGCATAGTAAAACGAGGTATAGCACAGATGGTAAGCATTGTAAAGCCCAGAGAGGTACAATATGGTAAAGCATATAAAAAGAACATGGCCCCACCTTCCTGTCCTCGACCAGGTTCAGAGTGTTGTGGTTTCTCCGGAGCAGGAAGCTCACAGTTCCCTGGTGGTTCTCCTCGGCAGCGTACTGAATCGGGGTCCGCCCCTCCTTGCACTCGAGCTTCACAGACGCCCCGCTCTCAACCAGGAACCGCACCGTCTCCAGGAACCCCGACTTGGACGCGAAGTGGAGCGGAGTCCAGCCATTCTGGAGGGACAGCGGGAGACAGTCAGCATGTGTGCCCTTCTCCCTCGCTACCTATTTTTCTATTTATGCGCACGTCAATGGCTTATGAAGAAGGTAATATTGAGAAATGCTAAATGGGGCTTCTATGTCTGGTAGCATACATACCCTTTGATCCCTTTGTGCCCCCAATTAAACCCACTGATAAAAGTGGATAGAAAGCTTTTGCCTCTGACTGATTCTCTCTCTCATGCCCCCTCACCTTGTCTGTGTCATTGATCTCAGCCCCCTGGCCCAGCAGCCCCCTGACCATCTCATGGTGCCCGTTGGCAGCAGCCAGGTGGAGGCAGGTGCGCCCGCGTCTGTCCTTGAGGTGCAGCTGGGAGGTGGACTTGCTGAGGAGCAGCCCCACCACAGCAGTGTGCCCGTTCTGAGCTGCCAGGTGTAGAGGAGTGGAGCCCTGCAGGAGCAGAGACAGGGTGGGAAGGTGAAATGGAGCCCAGCTGCAGGGCCTGAAGTACAGGGCGCCAAGAGGAAGCCCAGAGGAAAGAATCACTTTTTTGGAAACAAGTGCATCCTTAGATTGACAAGGGGCTTATGTACTGTATTGCAGGGGAGTGGCAATTCTACAGTGAGCCCTTGCAGTCAACCCCATTATCCAGTCAATCTCAGTTTCAGTGAGAAAAGCTATTCTCTTTGGACCAGTGACAGAAAAGAGGATGTAACATAAACAGTATTCATACATACAGTAATATATATATATATATAAATATATATATATATATACAGTACTGTGCAAAAGTTTTAGGCAGGAGTGAAAAAATGCTGTAAAGTAAGAATGCTTTCAAAAATAGACATGTTAATAGATTATATTTATCAATTAACTAAATGCAAAGTGAGTGAACGGAAGAAAAATCTAAATCAAATCCATATTTGGTGTGACAACCCTTTGCCTTCAAAACAGCATCAATTCTTCTAGGTACACTTGCACAAAGTCAGGGATTTTGTAGGCATATAGTCAGGTGTATGATTAAACAATTATACCAAACAGGTGCTAATGATCATCAATTCAATATGTAGGTTGAAACACAATCATTAACTGAAACAGAAACCGCTGTGTAGGAGGAATAAAACTGGGTGAGGAACAGCCAAACTCAGCTAACAAGGTGAGGTTGCTGAAGACAGTTTACTGTCAAAAGTCATACACCATGGCAAGACTGAGCACAGCAACAAGAGACAAGGTAGTTATACTGCATCAGCAAGGTCTCTCCCAGGCAGAAATTTCAAGGCAGACAGGGGTTTCAGATGTGCTGTCCAAGCTCTTTTGAAGAAGCACAAAGAAACGGGCAACGTTGAGGACCGTAGACGCAGTGGTCGGCCAAGGAAACTTACTGCAGCAGATGAAAGACACATCATGCTTACTTCCCTTCGCAATCGGAAGATTTCCAGCAGTGCCATCAGCTCAGAACTGGCAGAAAACAGTGGGACCCTGGTACACCCTTCTACTGTCAGGAGAAGTCTGGTCAGAAGTGGCCTTCATGGAAGACTTGCGGCCAAAAAGCCATACCTCCGATGTGGAAACAAGGCCAAGCGACTCAACTATGCACGAAAACACAGGAACTGGGGTGCAGAAAAATGGCAGCAGGTGCTCTGGACTGATGAGTCAAAATTTGAAATATTTGGCTGCAGCAGAAGGCAGTTTGTTCGCCGAAGGGCTGGAGAGCGTACACGAATGAGTGTCTGCAGGCAACAGTGAAGCATGGTGGAGGTTCCTTGCAAGTTTGGGGCTGCATTTCTGCAAATGGAGTTGGGGATTTGGTCAGAATTAATGGTCTCCTCAATGCTGAGAAGTACAGGCAGATACTTATCCATCATGCAATACCATCAGGGAGGCATCTGATTGGCCCCAAATTTATTCTGCAGCATGACAACGACCCCAAACATACAGCGAAAGTCATTAAGAACTATCTTCAGCGTAAAGAACAACAAGGAGTCCTGGAAGTGATGGTATGGCCCCCACAGAGCCCTGATCTCAACATCATCTGTCTGTCTGGGATTACATGAAGAGAGAGAAGCAACTGAGGCTGCCTAAATCCACAGAAGAACTGTGGTTAGTTCTCCAAGATGTTTGGGCCAACCTACCTGCCGAGTTCCTTCAAAAACTGTGTGCAAGTGTACCTAGAAGAATTGATGCTTGATGCTGTTTTGAAGGCAAAGGGTGGTCACACCAAATATGGATTTGATTTAGATTTTTCTTCTGTTCACTCACTTTGCATTTAGTTAATTGATAAATATAATCTATTAACATGTCTATTTTTGAAAGCATTCTTACTTTACAGCATTTTTTCACACCTGCCTAAAACTTTTGCACAGTACTGTATATATATATATATATATATATATATATATATATATATATATATATATATATATATATATATATATATATTTAATGACTTACAATTAATAAAATATTTTGAAATCGTTGTTCTGAAAATAAATACTTTGAATGCAACAAAACGTACATGTAGGTTAGTCTCTGCGTCAGCCTGCACCCCGGGTAGTTGAGTAGAAGCCTCACTAGGCTCTCATGTCCTGACTGGGCAGCGAGATGCAACGGGTAAACCCTGACTGAAACCATGGCAACAAACACAACACACAACACAGAGGCGTTAGTTCAGTGGTTTTCAACCCCCACCCCCAAAACGACTGCCAAGATCTCCTACTGTATGTGGAAAAGCCATTCCTAATTTAAATTGAAATCTAGATAACTACTTGGCAGGTTTGGGACTAAGATATAGAGGATTATGTGCGAAGGACTACTGTCTAGTGGAAGCTCAAACCATGTCTCGCTGTGTCACCTTCCTAGACAGGTAAATATACTGCGTGTAAGCAGCTTTGTTGAAATAGCTGAAACTTCTATCTACTTGACTTTGTTTCTAACTGTTTTACCTCAAAATGTGTTATTAACAGTGACCTTTTTAGACAGCTGATGCCTCAGGCTTATCTGGTAATGAGATGCTGCATGTGCAGGTAAGTAGTGAGACCATACAAACATATCTGCTTCTGCTGAAACACTTGAATGGAAAGCGGAGCTGCGGCGGTCAGGTACCTCGCTGGGCTGCTCTCGGATCCTCTGCCCCTCGACTGCGCTCCGGGGGGGCTCGCTCTGCATCGTTGCTGGCACCCTGCTCAGGATCTCCCTCACAAAGTCCACCTGCCCGAAACTGGCTGCCACGTGGAGGGCAGTCAGTCCGGTCTGCGGGAAAGGGAACACTGTATTACCACACACAGACTGACACTATTCAAAATGCTTTCTTTCTAAAGGTTTTGTAGACAAAAAATAAAAGATTATTACATAGCAGTTGGACAATTATGCATGTCCATTGTAGGATTTATTTATTACCTGACAGCAACGCTTGCTAGACAACAGTACTTGAGCTCCAAAAATAATTAGTGGTAAATTCTGCTTTGAGGAGATTAGTCCCAATGTGCATTAACACATGGTAAAGACTGCACTTGAACCACATGCCAGATATTATTCCAGTCATTTCCAGTACTCTTGACTTACACAAAGAGTCTGCAATTGGCTATTTAGCACCTGTAAGCAGTTCTGGTACATTTCAAATATGTGGGTACTCCCAGGAAGGTCTTACAGTAATTTGTATTGATTATGTCGAGGTGCAGATACAATACAGATAACAGGCATGATTCTGGTTATTCCTTAACTTTCAGTAAGTGAAAGGGCACATTATACATATTCTATAAAGCATATAGACAGTAACAACTACAGTGCAGAAGTTGTTGTGAAAGTAATAATAATAAAAAATAAACTCTTACCTTAGTGCTAGTTATTTTAAAGGACACACTCCCTTTAAGAGCATCCAGGACATTTATGTGCCCGTTCTTAGCAGATAAATGGATAGCAGTCATCCCCTCCTGGAGAAAAACATATATTGCAACAATTTAGGAAGATAAAAACAGGACTGCTGCAAAAAGAGAATGCATTGATGTGAGCGAGACATACAGCAAGAAAGGGGCTTATCTGTTGTCAATACAAAACAAACAAAAAAAAAGAGATAAACTCAAACTTAGGAAGTGACCTGTGTGGACATGAGAGCATTTGTGTTTGACAACCATACAGTGTCACATTTGAGGAAACATGGTTGGTGCATTGGCTTGTCATCAAAATGAGTGTAGCTGGTAATTAAAGATGTGACGGCAGGACTCACAGCGTTCTCTTCTGCAGCTGAAGCACCAGCCTCCAGTAAAACCTTCACAACCTCTGAGTGACCTCCAGCGGCTGCCAGGAGCAAGGGGCTCGAATCATTAGTCTGGAAGGAAAACAGAATTAGACAAATAGGTGCAGTGACTCTCTTGAAGTGAAGCCTCTATGGAGAAGGGTAAGAATGCATTGTCGAAGTAGAACCAATAACGGTTAAGTAAAAATAAACACCATTGGCCTCATTTTCAGAGCGTTTCCTCCAGTCTTTAACTCCTGCTTTTTGAAAGGAGAAATAAAATCATGTTACTGTTACAAAATGAGAAACAGAACCCCTTGAAGTGCTGGAGAGAACTGGGATTATATGGGTTAGGTTTCTAGTTCTAGCTTTTTAAAATTAACTAGGGCTAATTAAAGACCTGAGTAAACGCTTTGAAAATAAGGCCCTACATATCTAGATTTTGTTGATAACATCATGTACAGCTCTGGTCAAACATTTTGCATCACCCCCCTATATAATGAACTAATTTTGCTTCATAAAGACAAATGAAGCCTTCTGAATAATGTTACGTTAACATATTGAACTACATACCGCTTTGTAATTTTCCATATATTTAACAAATAACTGACAAAACTCTAACATGAAGTATTGTACTACTATTATGGCTTCCGGTGACACTTGCAATATCATTTTGTAGTTTCTTTGATTACATGATCTTAAATAAAACATCTAAATTATGTTCATAAAGTTTTTTTTTTTTAAATTATGTCTCAATCCTGAAATTCTAGGCGATGCAAAACTTTTGTCCATAGCTGTACACAGTGAATGTTTGCTTTTCCAGTGTTGCATCGTGGGATACCTATACTGTGCGTGAAAGTCACCTGATTACGAGCAGAGGTCACCCGGACTTTGCTGAACTTGAGAAGCTCCTTGATAACAGCCACGCTGCCCTTTGATGCTGCGATGTGGGCGCACGTGGCTCCTTCCACGTTAGCAGAGGTGGCCAGCTCCGGGCGGTGCTTCAGGAAAAGCTTCACCACCTCCGAGTGGTCATTTTCTGCAGCCAGGTGGAGAGGGGTCTGCCCATGCTGGCAAGAACATGGAGAACAGAACCATTAGCAACCAACCCCTCTGCTGATGCAGTGCTTCATTGTATGCTAATCCCTCCAGTGGACCCATCAGGAACATTCATGATATAAATGTTTTGAGGATTTGAGTGACCAACAAAGTTGTATGACTCCACTTTAAAGTACAATGTATGCAGCATTAAAATTTACTTTAATTTAGTTTAATTACTAACTGCGTGAAGCCCTTTCTACCCTCTTTACGATATAGTATGGTTGTTTATCTATGTATCGAACAACACTTCATATTCTGGCTTGTCTTGTGCTTGACCAGTCTGGGCTTGGGCATGGACTCAAGCTCTGACAACATGGACTTCAATGTACTGGACACAAGCTCTAAGAACCTGGACTTCAACGTACTAAGGACTCAAACACTGAGAAAGTGGACTTCAACGTACTGGACACAAGCTCTGAGAACATGGACTTCAACGTACTGGACACACGCTCTGAGAATGTGGACTTCAACGTACTGGACACAAGCTCTGAGAACGCGGACTTCAACGTACTGGACACACGCTCTGAGAATGTGGACTTCAACGTACTGGACACAAGCTCTAACAACGTGGACTTCAACGTACTGGACACAAGCTCTGAGAACGTGGACTTCAACGTACTGGACACAAGCTCTGAGAACATGGACTTCAACGTACTGGACACAAGCTCTGAGAACGTGGACTTCAACGTACTGGACATAAGCTCTGAGAACGTGGACTTCAACGTACTGGACACAAGCTCTGAGAATGTGGACTTCAACGTACTGGACACAAGCTCTGAGAACCTGGACTTCAACGTACTGGACACACGCTCTGAGAACGTGGACTTCAACGTACTGGACACAAGCTCTGAGAATGTGGACTTCAACGTACTGGACACAAGCTCTGAGAACCTGGACTTCAACGTATTAAGGACTGTGGCGGAGTGTCCCGCCCCTATTATTATTATTTGTATTATTGTTTGCGGCGCGGATAACAGCGCCGCGTCTTTTATATTTTAAAAACCCCGTGAGGATGCATGACTGATCAGCTACTGATTATTTAACTAGCTGACAGTCATGCATCCTTACCAAACGCGTGCAGACTGTGGCCGAGGGGTAATAAGATAATTAACAGCTAGTTAACCCTCGGCCAGAGTATAAGAACCTGCAGCAGTCCGCTCTGCGCTGGTTGAGTGTTGGATGCAGAGAGGAAGTACGGGAGATAGAGAGGTACAAGAAAACAATTGCTAAAACGTGCTGGTTTAGCCAGCACGTCACTTACTTGTTTGTCTGTTTATTTGTTTGGCCAACGCGCCTTTTGTTTTGTTGTTTTGTTTAAATCTTTTGTTTTGTTTATTTGTTTATTAAAACGCTGAGTGCCATAGCATTCAGCTTCACCCGCCCATCCATTGTTTTGGTGTCAGTTACTTCCTGGTCCGTGACGTCATCAATTCACCACTGCGAGCCAGCCTGCCACATATGGTGTCCTGCGTGGGACAAACAACGCCTCCACGAGCCGTACCAGGAAAGAAAAAGGACGTTTTTGTTTTTCAAAAGTATTTTTTTGTGTTTTTGGAAAAAAAAATAAAAATAAAAAAAATGGGGAAGAGTAGCCGGAGGAGAAAGCAGCAGCAACAACAACAGCAGCAGGAGGCTAAGCAACAGCAGCAGGAGCTACCACGCTGGACGCCTACCTCAGCTGCCTGAAGGGTGAGGAGTGGTGCCAGCGGTTGGTGAGGTTGGGCACGTGGCACCGGACCAACCCTCCATGGCAGGAGAGGAAGGAGCCTGAGCATCCAGCAAGGGTGAGAGAGGACCCGATCCTCCGAGGCAGAAGAATCCCGCCTCCTCTGAGGGGATCTGGGACTGGCTGGCGGAGCCTGAGAGGGATATAATGGTCGCCCTCCCTGCTGTGATCAACCTCCTGTGGGCGAGAGATGGGGAGCGCTGGGAGGCCTGGGAACAGAAACACCAACCAGCATCCCTCCCAGACATCGCAGCCATGGTGCTCAACTACCTGGCTGCAGATATGGGAGGGGCCCCGCTGCTGTTTCCAGCGCCAGAGGGAGAGGAGCCATCACTGCCGCCTCCAGTGCCAGAGGGAGAGGAGCCATTGCTGCCGTCTCCAACGCCCGAGGGAGAGGAGCCATTGCTGTCGCCTCCAACGCCCGAGGGAGAGGAGCCATTGCTGTCATCTCCAGCGCCAGAGGGAGAGGAGCCATTGCTGTTGTCTCCAGCCAGAGGGAGAGGAGTCATCGCTGCCTTCTCCAGAGGGAGAGGAGTCATTGCTGCCGCCTCCAGCCAGAGGGAGAGGAGCCGCTGCTGCCGCCTCCAACGCCAGAGGGAGAGGAGCCGTTGCTGCCGTCTCCAGCGTTAGAGGGTGAGGAGCCCTCGCCACTGTCTCCAGCACTAGGAGCAGAGCAGCAGGAGCTGCCTCTGTCTCCACCACCACCAGGAGCAGAGCAGCAGGAGCTGCCTCTGTCTCCACCACCACCAGGAGCAGAGCAGCAGGAGCTGCCTCTGTCTCCACCACCACCAGGAGCAGAGCAGCAAGAGCTGCCTCTGTCTCCACCACCACCAGGAGCAGAGCAGCAGGAGCTGCCTCTGTCTCCACCACCACCAGGAGCAGAGCAGCAGGAGCTGCCTCTGTCTCCACCACCACCAGGAGCAGAGCAGCAGGAGCTGCCTCTGTCTCCACCACCACCAGGAGCAGAGCAGCAGGAGCTGCCTCTGTCTCCACCACCACCAGGAGCAGAGCAGCAGGAGCTGCCTCTGTCTCCACCACCGCCAGGAGCAGAGCAGCAGGAGCTGCTTCTGTCTCCACCACCGCCAGGTGCAGAGCAGCAAGAGCTGCCTCTGTCTCCGCCACCTCCACCAGCAGAGGGTGAATGCCTGCTGGTTCTGCCTCAACCGCCGTGGGAGGACTGCTTGCCCCTCCCACCTCCACCAGCAGAGGGTGAATGCCTGCTGGTTCCGCCTCAAGCGCCGTGGGAGGACTGCTTACCGCTCCCAGCTCCACCAGCAGAGGGTGAATTCCTGCTGGTTCCGCCTCAACCGCTGTGGGAGGATTGCTTGACCCTCCCACCTCCACCAGCAGAGGGTGAATACCTGCTGGTTCCGCCTCAACCGCCGTGGGAGAACAGCTTGCCGCTCCCAGCTCCACCAGCAGAGGGTGAATGCCTGCTGGTTCCGCCCAACCGCCGTGGGAGGACTGCTTGCCGCCTCCCAGCTCCACCAGCAGAGGGTGAATACCTGCTGGTTCCGCCTCAACCCCGTGGGAGGACTGCTTGCCCCTCCCACCTCCACCAGCAGAGGGTGAATACCTGCTGGTTCCATCTCCACCTCCACCAGCAGAGGGTGAATACCTGCTGGTTCCACATCCACCATCATGGGAAGAACTGCTCCTGCCCTGCCTCGCACCGCCCAAGGATGCCTGCCTCGCTTCGCCCAAGGATGCCTGCCTCGCCGCCCAAGGATGCCTGCCTCGCCGCCCAAGGATGCCTGCCTCACTTGCCCAAGGATGCCTGCCTCGCTTCGCCCAAGAAGGCCTGTCTCGCGATCGCCTGGGGCTGCCTGTTGCTCCGCGACGCCTGGGGCTGCCTGTTGCTCCGCATCGCCTGGGGCTGCCTGTTGCTCCGCGACGCCTGGGGCTGCCTGTTGCCCGCATCGCCTGGGGCTGCCTGTTGCTCCGCATCGCCTGGAGAGCCACCAGTTATAGGGTACGAGAGAAGTGGAGCTCCCGCTGCCGCCTCCATGGCCAGGGGCTCCCTCCCGAGTTCGCCTCCCGGAGGGTCCGCTACTGCTGCTGCTGCCGCCGCCTCCCGGGGTCCGCTGCTGCTGCCGCCGCCCCGAGGGTCCGCTGCTGCTGCCATCGCCTCCCGAGGGTCCTGTTTTGCTTGGGGTCGCTACCAGTCCTGCCATACGGCAGGAAATACTGTGGCTGGAGCCCCATGAACGGGAGCTGCCGGCCACGGAAAAGGGGGAGGTCAGGAGACCAGCTCCCAGCCGCACTTTCGCGCAGGAAATACTGTGGCTGGAGCCCCATGAAGGGGAGCTGCCGCCACGGAAAAGGGGGGAGGTCAGGAGACCAGCTCCCCAGCCGCATTTTCGCGGCAGGAAATACTGTGGCTGGAGCCCCATGAAGGGCAGCTGCCAGCCATGAAGAAGGGGAGGTCAGGAGACCAGCTCCCCGCAGCAATTTCGCTGCAGAGAGAGGATGGCCGGAGCCCCACGGAGGGAGCTGCCGGCCATGAAGAAGGGGGCAGGTCTGGAGACCACCCCCAAAATTTTTGGCCAGAGGAGCCGGCCTGTGCGCTGGCCATTGGAACGCCACGGCTGTTTGGGTGGGAGGAGGACATCCCACCGTGGCCGCCACCTTTGGCCCGTTGCTGCCCCTGTTCCTGCGCCGGGACTGCTAGCCGGGACTTTAGGGAATAAGGGGGAGGTGGCCGAAAAGGCCATGTGTGCGCGCATGGGGGCATGTGTGGCGGAGTGTCCCGCCCTATTATTATTATTTGTATTATTGTTTGCGGCGCGGATAACAGCGCCGCGTCTTTTATATTTTAAAACCCGTGAGGATGCATGACTGATCAGCTACTGATTATTTAACTAGTTGACAGTCATGCATCCTTACCAAACGCTGCAGACTGTGGCGAGGGTAATAAGATAATTAACAGCTAGTTAACCCCTCGGCCAGAGTATAAGAACCTGCAGGAGTCCGTTCTGCGTTGGTTGAGTGTTGGATGCAGAGAGGAAGTACGGGGAGATAGAGAGGTACAAGAAAACAATTGCTAAAACGTGCTGGTTTAGCCAGCACGTCACTTACTTGTTTGTCTGTTTATTTGTTTGGCCAACGCGCCTTTTGTTTTGTTGTTTTGTTTAAATCTTTTGTTTTGTTTATTTGTTTATTAAAACGCTGAGTGCCATAGCATTCAGCTTCACCCGCCCATCCATTGTTTTGGTGTCAGTTACTTCCTGGTCCGTGACGTCATCAATTCACCACTGCGAGCCAGCCTGCCACAAGGACTCAAACACTGAGAAAGTGGACTTCAACGTACTGGACACAAGCTCTGAGAACATGGACTTCAACGTACTGGACACACGCTCTGAGAACCTGGACTTCAACGTACTGGACACACGCTCTGAGAACGTGGACTTCAACGTACTGGACACAAGCTCTGAGAACGTGGACTTCAACGTACTGGACACAAGCTCTGAGAAAGTGGACTTCAATGTACTGGACACAAGCTCTGAGAACCTGGACTTCAACGTACTAAGGACTCAAACACTGAGAAAGTGGACTTCAACGTACTGGACACAAGCTCTGAGAACATGGACTTCAACGTACTGGACACACGCTCTGAGAACGTGGACTTCAACGTACTGGACACAAGCTCTGAGAACGTGGACTTCAACGTACTGGACACACGCTCTGAGAACGTGGACTTCAACGTACTGGACACAAGCTCTGAGAACGTGGACTTCAACGTACTGGACACAAGCTCTGAGAACGTGGACTTCAACGTACTGGACACACGCTCTGAGAACGTGGACTCCAACGTACTGGACACAAGCTCTGAGAAAGTGGACTTCAACGTACTGGACACAAGCTCTGAGAACGTGGACTTCAACGTACTGGACACAAGCTCTGAGAACGTGGACTTCAACGTACTGGACACAAGCTCTGAGAACGTGGACTTCAACTTACTGGACACACTCTCTGAGAACGTGGACTTCAACATACTGGAAACAAGTGTATCTCTGGTGTCTATATTTTGCTAACAACTCAACCATCAATGTATCCAAGCATCTCCGTCCACACAGTACACAGAACACAGTACACAGAACACACAGCACAGTGCACAGTATACAGAACACAGTGCACAGTACACAGTACACAGTACACAGAGCACAGTGCACAGAACACAGAGCCCAGTTCACAGTACACAGAACCCGCCCACACAGTACACAGAACACAGTACACAGAACACACAGCACAGTGCACAGTATACAGAACACAGTGCACAGTACACAGTACACAGAGCACAGTGCACAGAACACAGAGCCCAGTTCACAGTACACAGAACACAGTGCACAGTACACAGAACACAGTACACAGAGCACACAAAACACAGAGCACACAGCACAGTGCACAGAACACAGTACGCAGTGCACACAGCACACAGAACACAGAGCACACAGCACAGTGCACAGTCCACAGTGCACAGTGCACAGTACATAGAGCACAGAGCACAGAGCACACAGCACAGTGCACAGTACACAGTGCACAGTGCACAGTACACAGAGCACAGAGCACAGAGCACACAGCACAGTGCACAGTACACAGAACACAGTGCACAGTACACGGTGTAGTCCGCTTGTCGTCTATGATTGTCAGGACCATTTTGTAAAAAAAGTTCATTTACAATTGTTTTACTTTGTGAACTGAGCAACCTTTTGAAGAGGGTAATGGAAGAGTTGAGTGCTTACGATGTCCGTGGCATTAACATCTGCCTTCATGTTCAGTAAACTGCAGCATACGTCCAGCTGCCCGTGGAGCGCCGCCAGGTGTAGTGGGGTGCGTTTAGTCTGGAGGGGAATGGAGAGCACGGTTGGCACTCAGCCTCACAGACAAACACAACATGTTTGCAAAAGGTAGGGAAATACATTGTAAAACATTGGCTTGCTATACATGCAGTTTAAAAACTCTGATCTCTCCTTCCATTGTCGTGGGTCACGCTTGTACCCCAAAATGTATTAAATTAGTATAGCTGGGAATTCATGCCAGTGGCCTCCTGTATTGCTGTGGGCTACCAACCTCAACACCAGGCTTGAGCGAGCACCTATAGAGTTGAAGTAAAATCTCTTAAACCTAATTCATGGAGAAAGATTCATTTAATAAAAACAAAAACATGAAAAAGAAAAAAAACAAACCTATTGGTTCCATGAATGTGTTCAAAACAACAAATAAGGGGCTTCACATCAACTAGCTGCAAGACTTACAGAACGAAGCTCCAGAAAGTTACAAAGATCCCCAGCTGGATTAGCATCTATTGAGGACTTTGTTGAATTGGTATGGACTATGTATCCTGGATCCCCAATCACAAAAAAATAGAACAACATTCTATAGGCAAGAGCCTCGCACTGTCCGTGCAGAATTCAGAATCAGGGATTTATTATTATTATTATTATTATTATTATTACGTAGTGGGAAATGTGGGCGAGTAGGGTAGCCTATTGTAGATTTACTACTATTTTGAAAATGCGCTCTACTAAACATTTTAACTGGATGTTTTTTACAGTATATCATTAAGTGCTGAATATTAGCTTCGTTCATAGACTACCATAAGGATCAGAATTGCTGAAGCTACCCTTCTGTAGGAAAACATATATATTATATATGTACGTCTATAATATGTATATAAATATATATGCAGCCAAAAAGTGTTAGATAACACATGGTATTTTTGTTTTTGATATCTGTTTAACAATATGTGTGGGTTACTGTTCTGTTTCCCTTGCTTTATTTATTTATTCTCTCCCTATATGAAATGCTACATGTATAAGTAAACCCAAATTTGCCTGAAAGGTACTATC
The DNA here is from genome assembly GCA_030684275.1 of Acipenser oxyrinchus oxyrinchus. Classification (NCBI taxonomy): domain Eukaryota; kingdom Metazoa; phylum Chordata; class Actinopteri; order Acipenseriformes; family Acipenseridae; genus Acipenser; species Acipenser oxyrinchus. Next base: position 2,929,410 of record CM060249.1, read on the forward strand.
AAAACAGTATGCTTATTTCTACTTGTGCATGTAAACCGAGCCCTTGCTGCTGCTCACCAAGGAGAGTGCATCGATGCTGGCCATGTGAGTCTCCACCAGCAGCTTCACCAGCCTGCAGTACCCGTTCTGTGCTCCCAGGTGCAGGGGGGTCAGTCCCAGCTTGGTCTTGGCGTTGACAAAGGCCTTATGAGACAGTAAGATATCCACGATCTCCTCGTGACCGTTCCCTGCAGCCAGGTGGAGCGCTGCCTTGCCATGCTACAAAAATACATGAGTGGTACAGAGGAGACTGGCTCCCAAAAGCTCATCCGGGTTTCATGCTGAAAAGGGTTGGTCTGAACCAATGAGTGGCATAGCTTGGCAGAAGAGACGTCCCTAGCGCTATGCCACTTCCTCGGTGCTATGCCACTTCCTCGGTGCTATGCCACTACCCACACCTCTCCACCGTACAGCTGCCTTTGGGCTTATCGACTTCTGTTGGCCTAAAATATCTGTCAGGCCGACAGAAGACCCCCTTTTACTAAGCCCAGCATGCAAGAGGCTAAATGTTGTATCAAAATATTGCTGTCATTTCTCTATTCCATTGTCTGTTATTTTTACAAATTGTGCTTTAAAATCACGTTCTGCTAAATACTGAATATGGTGGCCCAGTTGTGTCTGATCTCTTTATCAGTAAAGTCTGGTCAGATAATGTAACTGCGGTTTGTGGTCATAGTATTTTGCCATGTGTAAAAATCTGAATGCTGCCATTTGTTTCCCCCACTGTTTCCCTGTCTTACTTCATCAAAGACGTCCACGCGAGCGTGCTTCTGCAGCAGGATCCTGACCATCTCTGTGTGACCTCTCTCTGCAGCAAGCAATAATGGAGACCAGCCATTCTGGAAATGAAAAAGGCAGAAATTAGCTAACATGTCTATCTACTGTCCTAATGCGATTTTTACATTACATTTTGTAATTGCGCTTTTATAAACTGGGATTAAAAATGCACAATTAATTAAAACCAGAGGGGAAATTCTGCCGGTACTGTCTGGTACTCTGTACCGGAACTTATTTTGATGCCGGTACTGGGTACCAGGACTTATTTAATCTGCTTTTCATCCAACGTGGATGCATTCCATCCACTCACACAGTCCAGTAGCACAAGTTTCTCAAATGCGCTTTCATTCAGCACAGTTCATGCTGCTTGCATTCTATTTTCTCATACTGCTTCTGTTTCTTTTAGCTGCTACTGGACACCAGTAATGTCAGTATAATCACTGCATGTTGATTGGCCGAGCTTTCATCCTGATCAGATTTCATTTTGAAAAGAGTCATAAATCTCCTCTCATTTCGCTTTGTGTCAGTGCTCATTCGTTGATCAACGAGAGAAAACTTTAGCAGTGCAACGTGAAAACAGCAGTGTGGAGTAATTCTCATTATGAAGTAATAATTATTTTCTTTAGTGTGGTGAAGAAACTATCTGAAATATTCGAAAGGAACATTTCTGCACATGAATTTGAAGGCAAAAATCCACGTCAGTGTTCACCATAAATTACACAGTTGATAATTATTTATAATATTTATCAGAATGCTTTTTCCTTGCACCGAAATGTTCTAAAATGGCAAGTGATGTGTGGGACAGTAGGGATTAACAATAACATAAAAAACAGGATCAAAGCGCAGTTTAGATTTTGGTAAGCGAGTCAGAATCGGGATGCAGATGGAGGTGTGCTTCACGCTTTCCAAACACGGGCCCAACTTGCAAGGTACATGTTAAGCATAGTGAGCAGCGTTTTCTTTTGTTGTGATCCTGGTATTTTCTGTTATGAGGACTGTAATAAACGAAAACCAAAATGGTGAGGTGTTTTTTCTTTGTACAATGCCCCCTTTTATAAAACATTTTGAAGAGTTTATTTAAGTTAAAATGAGTTTTCACTTGCGTGCACATCTAAAAAAAAAAGGCAGAAGTAAACCACAGTAATGACTTTTATACTATTTCTGCTTGAAAAATATTTTTCTGGAATACAGCAAAGTAATTAATCTAATCAGAAACACAACAGAGATGTAAGATAACTAATAAGTACAAAATACATAAAAGAAACAGGCATATATGTTCTAATCCAAGGCTATTATTGTAGCATGACCAGGTCCTATTGTAGGTGAGTACCCAGGGTCTGGAAAGTATGGGAATGATTGCTGAGAATACTATGGAGATTAAAATCAAGTACATCATTAGTAGCAGTAGTGCCTGTTGCATAATACATGTGAGGGGTATTTTAGCCCCTATTGTGCATTGTTTGACTCAGACCTGCTTGTATAATTTATTCATAGCACAGTGTTTTTTACACTATTTTTTTTTATAACAGCATCCATTTTTTAGGATATCTTGAAACAAAACTCCCTCTCTATAGCAGTTACTGCACAGTGTAATATTTCTTAATGCTTGTCGTTTGAGGTTTAACTTAAGTGTTATATTACAGTACATGACTGAGTGATACAAGCAGAGGGGACAAAGCTTGCGGTATTTTCAGCTTCTTTGTTGATGGTGAATTTGTTATAATTGATCAGTTATTTTTTAAGGCTTATTTTGGATTCATAAAGTTATTGTATACAGATATGTATACATTTTAAAAGTATTTATTCATTGGCACTCAAATTGTCTAAAAAATGTTTACACCCGGCGGTGCATAGGAGTACCTGCACTTTTTTGTTGAGAATTTCACCCCTGATTAAAACTATAAGTATTCTGTACACAGAAATTACACAAATAAGTACACTGATATTGGTTAACCTTGGTGGGCATCTGCTTTGCTCACTCAGCACATCGTCCTCATGATTAAATCTACTGTTTCTGAAACACTGTACCTTGGCATGCTTGTTGATGGCTTGCTGCAGCTGGTTGGTGTTAAAATTCTTCAAAATCTCCAGGAGCACGTCAGTGTTCCCCACCCGGGCGCAGTAGTGCAGGGGAGTCTCACAGGTCTGCACACAGATCCAACACACACACACACAGGTCAGGACACACATACATTGCAAACCTGCCAATCTAAAACACTATCTCACAGGTCTGCACACAGATCCAACACACACACACACACACACACACACAGGCCAGGACACACAAATTGCAAACCTGCCAATCTGAAACACCTGGAGCCCATACTTTTGTATACATTATCTGACCCGTCAAAAGACAGCCAAGGGTTGAGAGGGGGCTGGCACAGGAACAGCATATACAAGTGTCCCAAACATTCCAGAGGTTCAGCACACTCAACGGGAAAGCTCTTTCAGACTCCTGAAGCTGAAGCATGCCTTACTCAGCTGTGACTGTCCCTGACTCCTGAAGCATGTAACATGCCTTACTCAGCTGTGACTGTCCCTGACTCCTGAAGCATGTAACATGCCTTACTCAGCTGTGACTGTGCCTGACTCCTGAAGCATGTAACATGCCTTACTCAGCTGTGATTGTGCCTGACTCCTGAAGCTGAAGCATGCCTTATTCAGCTGTGACTGTCCCTGACTCCTGAAGCATGTAACATGCCTTACTCAGCTGTGACTGTCCCTGACTCCAGAAGCTGAAGCATGCCTTATTCAGCTGTGACTGTCCCTGACTCCTGAAGCATGTAACATGCCTTACTCAGCTGTGACTGTCCCTGACTCCTGAAGCATGTAACATGCCTTACTCAGCTGTGACTGTGCCTGACTCCTGAAGCATGTAACATGCCTTACTCAGCTGTGATTGTGCCTGACTCCTGAAGCTGAAGCATGCCTTATTCAGCTGTGACTGTCCCTGACTCCTGAAGCATGTAACATGCCTTACTCAGCTGTGACTGTCCCTGACTCCAGAAGCTGAAGCATGCCTTATTCAGCTGTGACTGTCCCTGACTCCTGAAGCATGTAACATGCCTTACTCAGCTGTGACTGTCCCTGACTCCTGAAGCATGTAACATGCCTTACTCAGCTGTGACTGTGCCTGACTCCTGAAGCATGTAACATGCCTTACTCAGCTGTGACTGTGCCTGACTCCTGAAGCTGAAGCATGCCTTATTCAGCTGTGACTGTCCCTGACTCCTGAAGCATGTAACATGCCTTACTCAGCTGTGACTGTCCCTGACTCCAGAAGCTGAAGCATGCCTTATTCAGCTGTGACTGTCCCTGACTCCTGAAGCATGTAACATGCCTTACTCAGCTGTGACTGTGCCTGACTCCTGAAGCATGTAACATGCCTTACTCAGCTGTGACTGTCCCTGACTCCTGAAGCTGAAGCCGTGTTGATGGCCCTGCCTGATGTCTGAACAAGCTTCCTGACCACTGCATCCCAAAATACAACCCCCTGCTCTACTTTGCCCCACCACTCCTCAGCGAATGGCTTTCCCTGCTGCACAGATGGCTGCTGAATATTACCAGTCGGGTTGCTGCAGTGATGTCAATGTCGTACTCCATGAGGATTCGGATGATCTTGGTGTCCTCCTCTTCAAAGTGGACCATATCCTTCTTTATCTCAGCCGCCAGGTGCAACGGGGTCTCCCCTTCCTAAGAGGGAATAGAAACAAAAAAAAATAAGATCCACTCCATAGATGAGGTAGAATTATCAAGAATACATAGGTGCTATTACAACTCTTCGCCACAAGATGGCGATACAGCACCGGTTGTGTGGAGGTTCAATTACCCAACACAGCAGATGTCGTACTAGAAAATATTAAGCAATACACGTCAAGCAAGATTTAATTCTCAATTTAAATTATTCCACCTAGAGTACCAGACCCTTTCAGAAAAGAAACCAGAACGAAATGTGATAATAATATTTGTGGATTATTACAGAGTGCTCTGTGAACATTGTATGCATTGCAGTTTGAGTGTGCCTTGATGATTTTTAATGAAGTATGGTGTGCCAGTTTATTTCAGACAGCAGACAAACTGCTTCCACAGACAGACAACAGCCTCTTTACAGCATTTTGCAGCTTGGCCCAGAAAACGGTGTATGTGGGTGCTGTGATAGCGCACACGCTGCCTGCCCCACCTCCCGCTCTTACCGCGTTCTCCTGGCTGACGCACACAGTGGCCTCAGTCTGACTCTTCTCGGTGACCAGATAGTGGAGTATCTCCTCTACAACGGGAGCATGGCAGTGGCGCACTGCAATGTGGAGTGGGTTCTCCCCAGCCTGTGGGACAGAGGGCAGCATTCACGGGGTTTCAAAGCTCACAGAAAGACTGCAGGTGCCTTTTGACAACAAAAGGATTCGTTCAAAATAAACTTGTGTGCTGAACAGCTGGCAAGCAGACAAAAAATAGCCTTCAGAACATCTTCAGTAACAGCATACTGTAAATAATAAAACTGAGCACCCAATATTACAAAAAGGAGTAAACCAAAAAGTATGTAACATAGTACTTTCTAAAAGATTTAAATTAGAACATGTTTGTTTTCTGTATTGTTCAAAGTAACTGCATTTCAACTATATATAAATACACACACAAGCCACACTCCAAGGGGAGAGTCTCACTCAAATGATTAATGACAAGCCCATTTTAGGCTTTTTTGTTGTTTTAAAAACACCAGATGTAAAATGTAAAAGGTCTTTTAATTGTAAAGAAATGTTGCAATGCATAAATGTGAATCCAGTCTTGAAGTGGATTAAATACATAGTAAATGGTCTCTTTTACAATGCTAAATAAAAGACAACAAACCAATGTGGATTACCTTAGACTGGCACGTCAGGTCTCCTCCCTCCTCAATCAGAGCTTGCAGCATTCTGAGGCTGCCGTGGCGAGCAGCAATGTGCAAGGCTGTCTCTCCGTTCTACAGAGTCAAACAACTGATAGTCAGGGCCCTGAACTTTATCACTTTACTTGAAAAGTGTGACCAGGACCTTTTCTCCATAACAACACAGGCAAGGGAGGAAATGGTTTGAAAAATAAACAGGATCTCTACATAATAAAGACAATGCTGAAGAGGCAACTTGTTCAATAAAAAAACAGACATTTAAAAATAAAAAATCCAGGTGCAAGGTTAAACGGTTGTGGGAAGGTGGTATGCAGAAGGAGCTCACATACCAGGACCTCCCCTCCTTCACCTGTGATCCTGAAAACGGTTCCAGCGTTGTATAGCCTGCCTCTCTTACCTCCTGCTCTGCATTGACGTCAGCCCCGCTCTTCAGCAGCATCTCTGCCACCTTCTCCCCCTCCTTCACTCGGGCAGCGATGTGCAGTGGCGTCTCCCTCGCCTGCATCGACCAACAACAGAAACACACACACAGAACCGCACTCACAGAATGCAACAAACACACAGAACTGTGGAACACAACTTCATAGTCATCACTAAACACAACATATAAAAACACAATAAACAAAAACATAAAAAGCAGGACCTGTTCAGTTTGAATCATCCCAACATTCGAATTAATTGTCTTGATATTCTTCATATATGTAAAATCAGCCCTTATTTATACTTTGATATTTCAGACTGAACTGTGTAAAAACTTTGCTTTACTCCTAACGACATTCATAAATAAAAAAAAAATTAAAAACTCAAGAAATCTCACTATAAAAATCTCAGCAAAAAAACGGTCACTGAATGAAGTTGTGTTAAAGGGAGTAAGCTCTGTCTGGGGTAGATGGAATAAGATGGGTCAGTCGCAGCGCAAACATGCTGCAATTTGCATTTTCGTTACGAGAATTCGCAAAGTATACATTTTGTTGTATGTACTAAGAGAAAAAATGTTAATGAAGAGATCCGCAATATATTAATTCAAATACCTGTTGTCATCTTAGCAAGATCTATAGCATTGTGAGAGTTGTGCAACATTTTTTTTTTAAATAAATAATAAAAGTCAGTCTATTCCTATCAGATTCTATAGTGGGACCCCCACCTTCACCCCCAAATGAAAAAAAGTGTTTCTATCAAAAAGCTTTTCATAATCACACAGTAGCCCCTCGCTAAAACGGATATGTTTGTCTGACATATGGTGTCGGGTTTAAAAAAATACAATAAAATCGCACACACATACATCTATAGTGATCCATGTATTTTATATGTATAAATCATTGCGCTGAAATAACACTAATTTGTTTTGGTTAGGCTATACATTACATTATGAACAAAAATCTAAATCTGTACACCGGCATATACATAGCGTTTTGCATTTTTACAGTTTTTATCTTAAATTTTCCCCGGGAATTTTTCAGAGTTTATTTTACATATATTAAAGTAGGGATAAAATCGGTAAAAATGTGTTTTTAATTGAAACATCAGGAAAAATCAGGAAATAAAATCTCAGTATACACACTTTACATGTGGAATATGATGCGTAGCAGTTCTGGTTTCTGATTAAGTTTAATGTCCCTGGCATGTATGATGAAGCAGAATCTTCGCAAGTCAAAGCACAGAGCAGCTGTTCAGCAAAGGACAGAGCAGCTGTCCAGCAAAGCACAGAGTGGCTGTCCAGCAAAGCACAGAGCTCTGACAAACTCATTGACATTAGTTTTCTTTTGAATGTTCATGAAATGATTTATGTTTTCACTCTGAATATTATATTTGTCTAAATATTTCAATTTCAATTTTGATCAAGCTAGTTACTATGCCCAGCAATTGCCACAATAATTAGACTTTGATTGGCCAACAGAATCAGGTGATGTGTTTGTGAGCAGAGAACCAATGTGCGACGTGTGAACGTCATTTGATCCTCTGACATCTAACCGTACCTGCTGTATACTGGAATGCAATGTAAGGCTGCTTACAATGTCGGAGTCAGCATTTAATCAAAATATTGTGTATTTCCTAGAAAACAGTACCGGGAAAATTTTGAATAGTAGACAAAAAATCAGGGAATAAATCACTAAAAACCGAGGTTCAGTTAAAAAAAAAAAAAAAACCCTGTAATTTTTTGGTAAAATTCAGAATAAACCGGAAATGCGGAACACTAACTGTATAGTAGTCATAAAATCAAATGAATGCCTTTCTTAGAAACATAGAGAGGGGTCAGGCTTGGTCCAAGCATGGTACAAGTTAATATAAGGCGATTATATTTAACAGGTTTTATTATAGCTTAAATTTAAATGGAAATAACTGAACTGACCACTGTATGCTTATTCAAAAGCTTGTGATAAACCCCTACAGTCTTTTTGTTCCACACTTTGTTAACATACCTGTATGTGAAACTAAACTGAAAAGGTAATGAGATATTATATATATATATATATATATATATATATATATATATATATATATATATATATATAAAATAGCATCTCTTTTAATACACATATAAACTTGTATTGTGAGGTATTACAGCGAGGATCCTGTGAACTGTGATTCACCTGACTTTTTAGAAAAAGGAGGGGTTGAAAAAAGAGAAGCTACGCGATCATGTTCCAATATTTTTGGAAAGAAGTTATATCCAATTAATTTTGAAGGTTCGTTTTAAAAAAGAGTTGACCGGATCCTTCTAGAATGTATCATTAACTCAAAGATAAGAACTGTCAAGGCAGACTGATGATCAGATTTAATTGGGACTCCTGATGCATTCAATGGAGGGAAAATCCTATAAAAACCAAAGGAAAACCCCAGTCAAGTATCACTCGACTTGCTAACTACAAGTTTTGTAGTCCATGCTCTGAAGATCTCTGAAAAACTGATTGCTGTTTGGTCGTATTCACAAGTCTCTGCCTTTTGAAGACAGTTCTTATTTTTTAATATATCCTACACTACACTTCCATATACTGGAACGTAAGCATATATTTGAATTGAATATCTCTTTTATATTGATGCATTGCTATAAGGTATAGCATTTATATTTTAGCTGTGGATAATGATATATTGAATGTTCTAGAACGTAGTGGTGGGCGCTTTAGCTTTTTGCATTTTATAGCCTGAAGGCTAAGCAAATGATAAGCATGTGTATTACTGTATTGAAGTATTAATGCTGTTAAACCTGTAAAGGCCCAGGCTGCCTATTAGCAGGGATCCAGAGTGGCTTGCAACCACTTGATCAATTTTTAAAGCATTTAATAAACCGAAAAGAGCACTACTACTGCTCTGATTTGTTAAAACTTCACATTTAAATGTGATTTTCTTGATGATTATAAAGTTGTCTGGACATATAGCATGCCCAGTGCATGAACAAAACCACTTACAGGAGTTTAAAACATCTCTGTCCTCCTTAAACGTCTCCCCTGAGTTTAAGAGTGTGCTCAGAGCATATATATAAATAAAAAGAGTACGTGCGAATCTGACTGTAAGCTCTATCAAACAGAGTGGGTATCCCCTTACCTTGCCCCCTTTGAGCTGCACCTGAGCCCCAAAGCCTAGTAGAGTCTGCACCACCAGAGGCTTGCAGTGCTGCACTGCAATGTGCAGAGCGCTGTAGCTGTCCTTGGTGGTGGTGTCTACGTGGGCCCCTTTCAGGAGCAGAGCCTTCACCACTGCCGTGTGGCCTCTCATAGCTGCTGCGTGCAGACAGACTGCTCCAGACTGCGATGACAGGGGGTGAGAGCAGGGCACAGTGTTAGACCACAAATCCGCTGTAAACTGTTCTGTGGCATGCAACAGCATGTTTCATTTTGCCTTGTTCTGGTGTAATGTTTAAACAATAATATCCACCACATTAAGTGCTGCCAGCAAAATAGTTCAATGGTCAGCTCTCTGGAAGCAATATAATAAACAGTGCTATTCATTTCAATTGAGCAGGAGCATGCAGAGTATTAGTTATTTGTGCAAAAGAAAGCTGTGGCTCTAGTTCTGTGAGCCGTGCCTTGAAGTTAGTGACGATGAATCGTGTACAACAGACTTGTGACATTCAGGGGTAGCTATTTGTATTACCTTGTTGGGCATGTGCAAAGGAACACCTTTCTTCAGGAAAGCCAATGCTGTTTCAGGATGCCCGCACTGAGAGGAAATGTGCATCAGAGTGCTGCCATCCTACAATACAAAAAAATATTACAGCTCTTTCTTCCTCTCAGTTTACACTTTAGGAGGAAATGAACAGCAAACAAAACTCAATCTCTTGCCCCTCTTCATATGTGTTACGCTGGCACCCTGACATCCAGCACTGTACCTTTGTCCTGCCCAGAACATTGGACCTGAACTTCTCTGTCAGGACTTCCACCACGTTGGTGTGGCCTCTTTCAGCTGCAATGTGCAGAGGAGATCTGTCCAGCTGGGGGAAAAACAAGACACTTTCGTAACAGTACACAGATGCAGCAATGCATTTTACCATCAGAGCATGGTTCTAAAAGTTTTACTGTAAGCAAAATGGAATAATATGATACATTCACACAATATGATTAGATGCACAGATGAGTTCTGGGCATGCTGTCCCTACATAGAAACCACTGTGTTTACTTTCCAAAAGGTAAAGTTTGAAAAATAAATTATCAGTAAAAACGCAGTCATGCATGGCACGTCCATAAAAACAGTGTTACTATTTACCATATTAAGAACCCACGGTAAAAAACGTTACTTACATATACTTACGTATGTTTGCCTGATGGACTGCATATATACAAAAAATATATTACTAAACATGTCTGTGCAGACAAAACTTTACTAAACATGTCTGTGCAGGCAAAACTTTACTAAAGAGGTCTGTGTAGACAAAACTTTATTTGATTATTTAGCAGACGCCTTTATCCAAGGCGACTTACAGATACTAGGGTGTGTGAACTATGCATCAGCTGCAGAGTCACTTACAACTACGTCTCACCCGAAAGACGGAGCACAAGGAAGTTAAGTGACTTGCTCAGGGTCACACAATGAGTCAGTGGCTGAGGTGGGATTTGAACCGGGGACCTCCTGGTTACAAGACATTTTCTTTTAACCACTGGACCACACAGCCTCCTGTACTAAACTTTACTAAACAGGTCTATGTAGACAAAACTTTACTAAACTTTACTAAACAATGTGTGTATGGGTTTGAGATCACCATACGGGTTACAGCGATAGTTTGCTATTGGACACCCAATGTACTACAATGAAGGAGTATACATATATATATAAATGAATGCATACATGTGTGTAAATGACTGGTATGTTGTCATTTTATGTAGTTTTTAAAGAAATTCAATTACTTTAATCATTATTGTAATGCAATGACACATAAATAAGGCCATGTGAAAATCGCGATTTCACGGGCTGGTCTGACAGTTCTTACCCAGGATTCAAGGGAAGTCGGCCAGCCAGGAAGGGGGCGAGACTCTGTTGCAATAACGCATTGACCCGGAAGGAGAGATTAGAGAGGCGGTTGCACTCGTTTACCAAGGGGTCATATGTGACAGCATGAAAGGGGACAGAGAATCGTAATCTGTTCCTTCGCATTGATTTATATGGAGAGAACCGAGAGGGACTGTGAGAGACCCCGTTACAAGTATTGTGAAACAGTATCGTGAGTGTTTTTTGTTTGTTTGTCTGTGTGTGTAATCGTCTTGTTGGTAACACTACACTAGACGGCTAACGCGATTCCGGAGCTGTCGCCAAGGGCCAACACTAAAGCCGGAACAGCACTGCACTACTGTCACTGATAAACCTGTATCACCCACCACGAGCACTACTGCACGCACCCAGGACTGGTGACCGTGTGTGTATAATTGTGGAACAGATACGTATGGTTTATTATTATTGTTTGGGTCTGCAAACCCGTTATTGTTTATTGTTATTGTTACTGGTCACCAGATCTGGGTACAAAAATAAAAAGAACCCTTTTCCAAACCAGATTAAATCTCTGTGTGTTTCATTACCGCACTGCATCACCCCTGCACCTGCACCCACTCAGCCACTTTGTCACAATTCGCCGTGCACAGAGTGCTGTGCAGTGATTATGTTATGTCACTATGTAATCTAAGCGGGAAATTAAAATACTAAACACTGCAGATCACGTAAAGCAGTATGCAGCAGAAGTTTTACACAGCGATGGAGGTCAGCACTTCTGTACGTCCTGCAACGTTACTGTAGATCACTACCTGTTGACAGCCATTTGATTTAGATTCAAGTGTTCACCGAAAGCGAAAGGCGGAAATCCAGAGCAGTACTGCGACTGCTTTACTTGCAAAGAAACAAAAAACGATGACTTCCATATTCCAAAAGTCTACTTATTAAATTTTGACCTGACAGAGGCGTTTTTTTGCGCAAATATCCATATCTGCACACATAATTTATAACATATTTTTGTGCACATTCCGCAGAATACGATACTTTACCCGTGACACTGCCGTGAATTTTAAAGAAAATCTCCGCGATTTTCACAGGGCCATATACTATATATATATATATATATATATATATATATATATATATATATATATATATATATACCCCTATACTAACTGTTTCAATATAATTGAAAAATGTATTTGACTTCATAGTCAAATGATATGTATAATAAAAATACCTTGTCTGCAATGTTGGGGTTGGCTTTACACTGGTAGAAATATTTCAGCATGGATTCATCCCCTTCCCAGGCAGCCACATGCAGAGGAGTCTGTCCTTCCTCCTGCAATCAGAGAACAGGATCTCAGAGCAGCATTCTACACTTCACAATCAGACTCAAGCTAATACTCACGCTGTGGAAATGCAATCCCTGCATCTCACTGCAGCATTCTACACTTCAATCAGACTCAAGCTAATACTCACGCTGTGGAAATGCAATCCCTACATCTCAGAGCAGCATTCTACACTTCAATCAGACTCAAGCTAATACTCACGCTGTGGAAATGCAATCCCTGCATCTCACTGCAGCATTCTACACTTCAATCAGACTCAAGCTAATACTCACGCTGTGGAAATGCAATCCCTGCATCTCACTGCAGCATTCTACACTTCAATCAGACTCAAGCTAATACTCACGCTGTGGAAATGCAATCCCTGCATCTCACTGCAGCATTCTACACTTCAATCAGACTCAAGCTAATACTCACGCTGTGGAAATGCAATCCCTGCATCTCACTGCAGCATTCTACACTTCAATCAGACTCAAGCTAATACTCAAGCTGTGGAAATGCAATCCCTGCATCTCACTGCAGCATTCTACACTTCAATCAGACTCAAGCTAATACTCATGCTGTGGAAATGCAATTCCTGCATCTCACTGCAGCATTCTACACTTCAATCAGACTCAAGCTAATACTCATGCTGTGGAAATGCAATCCCTGCATCTCACTGCAGCATTCTACACTTCAATCAGACTCAAGCTAATACTCACGCTGTGGAAATGCAATCCCTGCATCTCACTGCAGCATTCTACACTTCAATCAGACTCAAGCTAATACTCACGCTGTGGAAATGCAATCCCTGCATCTCACTGCAGCATTCTACACTTCAATCAGACTCAAGCTAATACTCACGCTGTGGAAATGCAATCCCTGCATCTCACTGCAGCATTCTACACTTCAATCAGACTCAAGCTAATACTCACGCTGTGGAAATGCAATCCCTGCATCTCACTGCAGCATTCTACACTTCAATCAGACTCAAGCTAATACTCACGCTGTGGAAATGCAATCCCTGCATCTCACTGCAGCATTCTACACTTCAATCAGACTCAAGCTAATACTCACGCTGTGGAAATGCAATTCCTGCATCTCACTGCAGCATTCTACACTTCAATCAGACTCAAGCTAATACTCACGCTGTGGAAATGCAATCCCTGCATCTCACTGCAGCATTCTACACTTCAATCAGACTCAAGCTAATACTCATGCTGTGGAAATGCAATCCCTGCATCTCACTGCAGCATTCTACACTTCAATCAGACTCAAGCTAATACTCACGCTGTGGAAATGCAATTCCTGCATCTCACTGCAGCATTCTACACTTCAATCAGACTCAAGCTAATACTCACGCTGTGGAAATGCAATCCCTGCATCTCACTGCAGCATTCTACACTTCAATCAGACTCAAGCTAATACTCACGTTTTGGAAATCCACACAGGATCCGTATTCCACCAGCAGTTTCGCCAGGTCTGTATCCTTCCTTCTGCAGCACAGGTGGAGAGCAGCATCCCCACTGCCCTGAAACCAAATGAAACAGAATACCAGAGATATCAATAATATACAGTATGTCACTGATACACAATTCCTTAACTAGGAGGCTCGATTTCATATTCATATGCATTAGGAGGTGTGTTGATAATCATATTTTCTTTACGTCGTTAGGTGTTAATTAAATGGAATAAAAGGTGATAGTTACTCAACACCAAACAATGCGTCTCCCGGTTCCCCTTGTTTACACAATTACTGAGTATCAATCAATAACAATCTGACACTTATTTATAGAACTTGTCATGATCAAACTAACTATATGTGATTATTTATCCTTTTGATATGTAACCTTTTTTTCACTTTCCTTAGTTTCCTTAGAAATGTGTCATATCTGTAGTGCATTGTTTGATTGTAGTCCTGGGCAAAGTGTTATCTCTGATTAAACTCGACAACAAAATACATATCCCAGTTTCCAAAGCGGATCCTTGAATTATGGTTAAGGAAAGATTGTGTTTGCTTGATGAATCAGTTGCATTTGTTAGTTTTGTAACGTGTTAGGCTTTGGTACAGCAGTGTGGCAGTTGAAACGTCAGTGCCCCTGATGAGAGGAAAACGCCAATTGACTTTTAAACACTCAATGCCAAGTTAATTACCATTGATTGGTACTCAGAAAACAGTAGTATCAGCACACCCCTAATATGAACTATGGTACTAAAATGTCTTTTTTTTTTTTTTACTTGAAAGCGTGGTGTGCACAGAGGAACGATGACGGTCAATCACAGCCTGATATAAAGAGTCCAGTTCCTTTCCTGAACATGTTTATGTCTTCCCACTTTACATATATGGTAATATCAACCTTTTAATTAATTACATCATTGATTTTATGCAGACGTGTAATACTGTATATGTATATGCAACTAATGTATCTGAGCATGGCAAAATTACAGCACAAATGGGCTAATATATATCATTGTTGCATTTAACAGGGAGCTGGACCAACATCTTTATCAGGGGTGTCTTCCTTGTTCAGCCCCAAATGTATTTATTTCACTCAAAATGCTGAACCCTTTTAATATGGTATGTAAAAGATGGGAAGGGTTTACTGAGTCCTTTCAGGCAAACACTAGTTTAGAATAGCTGAAATTCTCCCACAACATTAAATACCTTCTTCTGTGCCCTGAGCTGTGCCTCAGTCATTACTCCAACAAGTTCTTTACAGACTGCGATATTCCCAGCTTCAACCGACAAAAACAGGGGGATGCAGCCATCCTAGATACAGTGCAAGACAGAAAGCACATGAATGCACATTGTTGCACAGCTTCTTTCATCAGAGACATAACATTATTTATCATCTGTCATGAGATCAATGAACACTACAGGATTGCAGAGATTCCTCTTGTCATGTGAGTAATGGAATACCTTGTCTTGGACCAGACGAGCATCTTTATGGGAGAACTTGAGTAACGTCTGGATGACATTCTGGGCACCTGTGGGGCGAGCGGCTGCATAGTGCAATGGTAACTGCTCTTTGGGCTGAAACATTATAATTAAACACACATTTTAACATCCTACAAACAACTCAACTGGTTCAAGTATTGGTAAAGTACAGCACAACTTAAAAAATTGAAACAAATATAATAATATCACAAAAATGTAAACTTGCTGTATGTAAATCTCTAGTTGTTTCACATCTTAATAATAACAGGCAAATCATTTTTAAAAACCATTTTCATCCATGTGCAGCCTTTTAAATGCTTCTCTAAATGATGCACTGTATTAAGGACTAGGACAAAGACAAATTGTCTCAAAGGAATACATACAACCATTTAAACTGGATATTGTAGGATGTTTAGAACATTATAGAATGAATTTCATTTGTTTTTGTTTCTGGAGTGTTTAATCAGTGTTTATCTGTTAAAACCCCAAACCAGAAATTTTACCTATACAGTATATATACAGTGGCTTTTTTTTTTGTTCTTTCATTACGGTTTCACCATCTGAAGCACTGTACGGCTAATTCATGTGTGTACCCCTTGAGGCTTCAGCTGAGCCAGAGCCTGCTGAGGCCTCCAATAGAAGAGTAGAAGAACCCGAACACACGTTTACCGGCAAGTTTCCCGCTGCACTTTCTCTGAGAGCAGCCATTCACTGGGAGAGCTCCATCAGCCAACGCATCAATGGGCCAAGGTCAGACCCCTTGCCAGCACTGCAGTTCAAGGCACTGGTTAGGAATTTTGAAAGCGTATTTAAGCGTATTCTTTATTGACAGTTCTGAATGTGGAGTAACCGCTCATTTAGCCTTTTCAGAGAGCCTACAGAGGCCTTTCTCTCTCTCTCTCTCTCTCTCTCTCTCTCTCTCTCTCTCTCTCTCTCTCTCTCTCTCTCTCTCTCTCTCTCAAGTCTCTTGAAGTTTTCTGAGGACTCCATTGTTTATCCGAGGGGCATTGTGAGCAGTCTTCCTGGGGGGTACATCTTATTTCTTAAAATGAACCATGCTGTCCCAACGAAGACAGCAGTGTTAGGGCACTCAAAAATAAAATCCTTTTCTTCAGTACTTTGATAAAAATGGCTTATTCATTCTGTTGTTGTTCTCCAGTCCTGTGTTTTTATTAGAAATTCCACCTCTACAAGGAAACTTTCTTCCGCTAGTAAAAAACTCAACGCTAATTAGTGCCATGCACAATAATGGAGGCTGTGTGGTCCAGTGGTTAAAGAAAAGGGCTTGTGACCAGGAGGTCCCCGGTTCAAATGCTCAGTCACTGACTCATTGTGTGACCCTGAGCAAGTCACTTAACCTCTTTGTGCTCCGTCTTTCGGGTGAGACGTAGTTGTAAGTGACTCTGCAGCTGATGCATAATTCACACACTCTAGTCTCTGTAAGTCGCCTTGGATAAAGGCATCTGCTAAATAAACAAATAATAATAATAGTCTCATTCATAAAATAACAGTGTACACAGAAAGTGTCATAGTGTATGTCTGGTAGTATCTTGTAAAATTCATCAATCCACCAACTCATTTCCTAATTTACATCTGTATATACTGTATGAATTATGCATTCCTGTACAGATCCAGTGCATGGTGGGAGAAAACAGGTTAAAAGTTGGTTAGTTAGTTTGTTATGCAGAGCTGTAGTTTTTCCTTTTTTTTTTTTTTTTTTTCCCAAACCCCCTCTTCCTTGCAGTCGATCTAAATGTCAAGTAACCTCACAGCACACAGTGGCCATGTACAGAAGAACTGTATGCAGTTTCCAGCTTCTAGTCCTGTGTGTTTTGTGTAATAATTTAATTCAAACTTTGTTGTTTTATAAATACGATTTCCTCATTCTATCTGCTTCCAGGAGGGAAGTTGTACGCACCAGGCTAACGCAGTGTGCATCACCTCAGATACATCAGCATTAAAAGGAGCTGTTTGTTGCACAACACACAAAAAAGTATAATATCTGCCATTAAATAGGGTGCAAAAATTGAACCAGTTGCATACTGCAAAATCTGTGCGATCTTTCTGAGTCGATATTCGGCATGCTGCCGTCGCTGCACCCATTTCCATCTCACTCTTTGTAACACAATGTGCTTTGAGAAGATTCAGTGCATGAAAACCTGGTAATTGCACAGGGTAATTAAGATTATAAAGTGACTGGGCTTGATTTTGTAGGGGAAACCCCATCAGAGCAATGGCACTTGACAGGTGGTGTAGCTAAACAATGGCTGTCGATGAGTACCGATGCAGATTGCTTTACTCTGTTATTCAATTCAAAGCCATAATTCGGCCCTAAAATGACCTACTGAGGTTGAGCTGTTTGCAGTGGAAGTTGAAAGCAGAAAGTTGATAAACAAGTGGCTTTAATGCAGCAACATAACACTGCACACAGTTGGCAGAAGGTAACACTTAATAAAAAACAGTACAGCTTGATCTACATAAAACAACATTCCCACTTGAAGGCGTTAAGTCTGAAGACACAATATCACAGGTCGATATAAATCTGAACTGCAGGTAAATCTAGGAAAGTATATCAATTTCTACCACAATTTAGGATTGTTGAAGAAAAAAAGGTGGCTGTACTGGAACACAGGCGATTTTAAAGGCATGAGTATTTACTCATCATGCTCAAGTGCTTTAACCTCAACTTTAAAACCTATTATCCCTCTGGTGAATGGACAGGATTCTATATTTAGTTCTGATCTATTGAAATATAAAGGCATATGAAAAATGGGAATAGCTGTTAATGATCACCAATCAAGAATTTCACAGGCACATTTTCAACTTGTTGTTTCGTATAAGAATAAATTGCCCTGTAAAAAAAGAAAAAACCCTAGAGAGAGAGAGAGAACAAACAGAGAGAGATAAAAGAGAAACCTTTCTGTCTTTAGAAAAATGTCCTTGTCAGTAAATCAGCAGGGTAGTCGGGTCGTAAATGAAGCCCCTGGCTTTTGTTTGCGAGGCCCTGTAGGCGTCTCCTCCAACACTGTGCCCCGCTCTCCGCTCGCTGAGAGCCAGCACGCTGTAAATCAGAGGGCAAACACAGCAGCCTGGCATTTTTACAGGGTTTATGGGGCCACGGGAAAACCTGCATGGCAGCAGCTGTACGTTACATTTGTGTTTCGCTGCTCTTTCCCTACCTCCGTCTGTACAGAAATTATTGAAGCCCACCAGAACAATAGCTATACTGGCTTCAGCTTCAGGATAGGCGGGAAGGACTACACATTACAAGACTTTTGTCTTGGTTGTTTCTTAAATAATCTGCCAATAATCTGATAACGTTCCAAATTCCGAAGATCTGTTGCCAATCTGTCCAAATTAATTTGTTCAATAAGTGCTGGGCAACACGCTAATGCAAGATGCTCCCCAGTTGCTGTGAGCGTACATCTCAGTGGCAAATGAGACAAGAATAGAAAGATGAAAACCATCTGGCTGTACTTACCCCTCCAGGTACATTCGGATCTGTTCTCTTCACCAACAGCTTGACGATTTCATCTTTGGAATGAGCTGCAGCTACATGGAGAGCAGTCCTGCCGTCCTAGGGAAACAAACCCTAATCAGTGGATCATGTGCACCACAACCGGCTGACAGAATGGTAAATGCAAGCCCCTTGGTTTGGAGAAGAGCGGTGATCTGTCAGGACGATAGCAATTCAGCATTTGGAATTTGAAGAGCCAATACGAGATGGACAAGCGAACCGTACGTACCAACCAATTTAAAAGTTCCAAAACTAAGAGAAGCTATTTTAAGAATACTGAAATCTGAACGAGGCCATTTTAAATATTGGCTGCAATGTGTGACCAAATTGTTGCAGCCAGAAGAAAGCTTGTGCTCGTCAACGAATAATTAAATGCAGCAAAATGAACAGCTCCACCCTACTGACCCACCTACTTGCCTCTGATTCACCCAAAGAGCGCAGACATGAACCTGAACATGCTTAGGGTCATCTTACTGGCAACACCATCACAGGACCATGCCCTGATCATCGACTGCTTTCCTGAAAATCCAGCAAAATCTGCACCAGGGTGTGAGAGAACCCCTCGCTGATTCCACTGTGAGCATGTTCAGACTCTGCAGAGCCCCTCGCTGATTCCACTGTGAGCATGTTCAGACTCTGCAGAGCCCCTCACTGATTCCACTGTGAGCATGTTCAGACTCTGTAGAGCCCCTCGCTGACTCCATTGTGAGCATGTTCAGACTCTGCAGAGCCCCTCGCTGACTCCACTGTGAGCATGTTCAGACTGTAGAGCCCCTCGCTGATTCCACTGTGAGCATGTTCAGACTCTGCAGAGCCCCTCGCTGATTCCACTGTGAGCATGTTCAGACTCTGTAGAACCCCTCGCTGATTCCACTGTGAGCTTGTTCAGACTCTGCAGAGCCCCTCACTCATTCCACTGTGAGCATGTTCAGACTCTGCAGAGCCCCTCGCTGATTCCATTGTGAGCATGTTCAGACTCTGCAGAGCCCCTCGCTGATTCCACTGTGAGCATGTTCAGACTCTGTAGAGCCCCTCGCTGACTCCATTGTGAGCATGTTCAGACTCTGCAGAGCCCCTCGCTGACTCCACTGTGAGCATGTTCAGACTCTGTAGAGCCCCTCGCTGATTCCACTGTGAGCATGTTCAGACTCTGCAGAGCCCCTCGCTGATTCCACTGTGAGCATGTTCAGACTCTGCAGAGCCCCTCGCTGATTCCACTGTGAGCATGTTCAGACTCTGCAGAGCTCCTTGCTGACTCCACTGTGAGCATGTTCAGACTCTGCAGGGCCCCTCGCTGATTCCATTGTGAGCATGTTCAGACTCTGCAGAGCTCCTTGCTGACTCCACTGTGAGCATGTTCAGACTCTGCAGGGCCCCTCGCTGATTCCATTGTGAGCATGTTCAGACTCTGCAGAGCCCCTCGCTGATTCCACTGTGAGCATGTTCAGACTCTGCAGAGCCCCTCGCTGATTCCACTGTGAGCATGTTCAGACTCTGCAGAGCCCCTCGCTGATTCCACTGTGAGCATGTTCAGACTCTGCAGAGCTCCTTGCTGACTCCACTGTGAGCATGTTCAGACTCTGCAGGGCCCCTCGCTGATTCCATTGTGAGCATGTTCAGACTCTGCAGAGCTCCTTGCTGACTCCACTGTGAGCATGTTCAGACTCTGCAGGGCCCCTCGCTGATTCCATTGTGAGCATGTTCAGACTCTGCAGAGCCCCTCGCTGATTCCACTGTGAGCATGTTCAGACTCTGCAGAGCCCCTCGCTGATTCCACTGTGAGCATGTTCAGACTCTGCAGAGCCCCTCGCTGACTCCATTGTGAGCATGTTCAGACTCTGCAGAGCCCCTCGCTGATTCCACTGTGAGCATGTTCAGACTCTGCAGAGCCCCTCGCTGATTCCACTGTGAGCATGTTCAGACTCTGCAGAGCCCCTCGCTGATTCCACTGTGAGCATGTTCAGACTCTGTAGAGCCCCTCGCTGACTCCATTGTGAGCATGTTCAGACTCTGCAGAGCCCCTCGCTGACTCCACTGTGAGCATGTTCAGATTCTGCAGAGCCCCTCGCTGATTCCACTGTGAGCATGTTCAGACTCTGCAGAACCCCTCGCTGATTCCACTGTGAGCATGTTCAGACTCTGTAGAGCCCCTCGCTGACTCCATTGTGAGCATGTTCAGACTCTGCAGAGCCCCTCGCTGACTCCACTGTGAGCATGTTCAGATTCTGCAGAGCCCCTCGCTGATTCCACTGTGAGCATGTTCAGACTCTGCAGAACCCCTCGCTGATTCCACTGTGAGCATGTTCAGACTCTGCAGAACCCCTCGCTGAGTCCATTGTGAGCATGTTCAGACTCTGCAGAGCCCCTCGCTGATTCCATTGTGAGCATGTTCAGACTCTGCAGAACCCCTCGCTGATTCCACTGTGAGCATGTTCAGACTCTGTAGAGCCCCTCGCTGATTCCACCCTGAGCATGTTCAGACTTTGCAGAGCCCCTTGCTGATTCCACTGTGAGCATGTTCAGACTCTGTAGAGCCCCTCGCTGATTCCACTGTGAGTATGTTCAGACTCTGCAGAGCCCCTCGCTGATTCCACTGTGAGCATGTTCAGACTCTGCAGGACAGGAACCTGAACCTGGTCTGATACGAAGAACAGCATTGAGATCGACATGCTTTCCAACAGCTACAATAAAACAGGTTCTTTAAAGTAAAGTATTCTGAGAGATCTGCCTGTACAGTGCAGTACAGAATATAAGTACAGCATACAGCTTCCTTACAATACTGCTCTCGTGGCAGGGAACAGCTGCTTAGCATTTAACCCTATCCTAAACAGCGCTGGTTCCAGGTCCCACGGCCTCTCTAGGGTCAGTCAAACCCTCATTCCAGGCTGCAGTTTGGAGCGCTGGTTGTCATGGTGCAGGCTTGTTAAAGAATGATGGGGGGGGGGCCATATGGTAAAGCGAAAATGTGCAAAAGTACCACAGTACAGCCTTTAGGTTCACTTCTGTAAACTTGCCTTTTCTGAGTGAGCAACCGCAAAAAATAAGTAATGGAGGTTTAATTACATATTCAAGAAAAAAAACTGCTGATTCTTTAACTTCAACATTCAGTGGTTTCTTTTTATGGTAGAGGGGAATCTTTATTTAAATAAGACACTTAGGTTATTTAGCTGTTACAAAAAATAGAGAGCTGCAGCTAATTCCACAAGGCTCCTCCTGATTGCTCATTGCATGTAGGAGTTTAAATAACTCAGCAGTGTTTAGCGGTGGGGGTATGGAATGGGAACACCTTGCCATGTTGCTTATGCTGAGTGGGAACCTTAAAGACTGGACTTAAAGTTATAAGATCAATCAGCTACTCAGCTATGACGATCCTGACTGACCCCATCAATTACATGTGTTAACAGCCCACTACATAAGAAATACCCCGACAGGACAGTGCAAATAAATATTTTTAACGACTGGCCTTGTGGGTTTTCTGCTTGGTCACCTATAAAGAATTTCTTCTGTGCTGCGTGAAGCCAGTCAGTGGAGACAGTTGAAGGACTCTAATATCCTTCTCATACCAGTCAGTCCTACAAATGCTTTCTTCAAAGTCTGACAGCTACAGTGTGCAGGTCTAGGTTAGGTAGTATAACATTCATTCATTTTTCATATGTCACACATAACCAAGGAATAAAAAGGAAACTTCAGTTTTAAACCACTCAAAAAGTATCTCAAAAATGACATCTGCTGAGTGATAACCTACTACCCTCTAATGATTCTTAAAGGTTACCAGTGTTTCCAGCAGGGACCACCAGGTGAACCAGTAATGATGTGCAATTTAAATGGCTGCTGTAAAACAGAGACCTAGCCCATTACAACCGGTTTTCTCACTGAAAATGTGACGGCATCATCTAATTATTGACAAATTGACCACAATCAACAACACAGAGTGGCTGCTTTGGTTCCCAGTCAGTAACTTTGAAAGTTCACAACAAATACCTCTCATCATAATTTCTAATTTCTCTGATTCTGTGGTACAAGCAAACTGATAGATTACCACAGTGAGATTAAGGGAGTTTTGTGGTTTAGGAATCATATCGTCATAAAGAACACCTGCCTGTCACATACCAAAGGTTGAAAACCACTGTTTTAGAACATACCATATTAGGTATTATAAATATTATCACTGGTGCAATATAAAATGTTAAACACTGTACTCTGTACTGTTGGAGGGGACAAACAGCAATGCCACTGCTCTATATCACCGCTACGTCAGACATTTCATCACCACGCTACCCAACATGCATGCTTTCAAACACAGCAATGCTGGAAATGCTCTGGACAGGCGCTCAATCTAGACTTCTGAGCCGTAGCCTTCTGCATGGCTAGCCTGACCCCTCACCCCTTCTGCTCACACGAGAGACCTCGAGAAAACCCCAACCTCCAGAGTGACCTCAGCACACCTCTGATAACCATTACTGAAGCTCCACAGTGACCTCAGCACACCTCCGATAACCATTACTGAAGCTCCACAGTGACCTCAGCACACCTCCGATAACCATTACTGAAGCTCCACAGTGACCTCAGCACACCTCCGATAACCATTACTGAAGCTCCACAGTGACCTCAGCACACCTCCGATAACCATTACTGAAGCTCCACAGTGACCTCAGCACACCTCCGATAACCATTACTGAAGCTCCACAGTGACCTCAGCACACCTCCGATAACCATTACCGAAGCTCCACAGTGACCTCAGCACACCTCCGATAACCATTACCGAAGCTCCACAGTGACCTCAGCACACCTCCGATAACCATTATTGAAGCTCCACAGTGACCTCAGCACACCTCCGATAACCATTACTGAAGCTCCACAGTGACCTCAGCACACCTCCGATAACCATTACTGAAGCTCCACAGTGACCTCAGCACACCTCCGATAACCATTATTGAAGCTCCACAGTGACCTCAGCACACCTCTGATAACCATTACTGAAGCTCCACAGTGACCTCAGCACACCTCCGATAACCATTACTGAAGCTCCACAGTGACCTCAGCACACCTCCGATAACCATTACTGAAACTCAAGCCTGACTTTCTGAAGCACCTGTGCACTGGTGCAGTGAACCAGCAACCAGCCTATTCAGCCTCTCTCTCATGCTCTAGAGTGCCTGGCATAAGGCCCAGCCTGTGGATAATGGGCCAGAAAGATTTGCTCAGTGTAAGTCAGCAACCACAGACGGTCTGTCTCTCTGTCTATTATTACACAGACAATGAGTCTTATTACTAAGATATTATAAATCCCCTGGTGATTCATATTGCCGTGTCAGTTACTAATGTTTACTGTGTAATCCCAGCATCTGAGCCACTTCCCCTTCACAGTATTTATCGTGGGCGTGAACCGGCAACCCTGCGCACCACAAGCGAGCATCTTAACCACAATGCAAAAGAGCCGGGCTCGTCTGCATTTTAGAGCTTTTAACCTCCGTTCATCTCACTGACCGGGGACACAATCTGTAACGGCAGTGCATCACACAACACTGCCTGTTATATACAACTGACACCTACACCCGTAGCTTGTATCTCCCTAATACTGTAGAATCAATCAAAACATCTTCACCCGCACCCTGGTCAGTTTGTCAATGAGTTTCACAATCTTAAATCTTTGATGTACGTGACTCAGGAGTTAGTAAGTGCTGACCACTATTTTAAAATCCATTTTATTACCTCCCCCTAGCTTTACTTACATCATTACTGCTGCTTCCTTTCTTTTTCTTTTACTGTACAGATTTTATTTTGGTTTACATATATATATATATATATAATGTATATATGTGTACATTAAATACATTAATTTTCCTGTCATTTCAAGCCGGATCGTTAATTTGTGAGTTTGGATTTTGTGTCAACAGCACACACTTGAGGGCTGCTAGGAGTGAAGGGCACATATCAATCGAACAGATGCTTTCAAAATACTTTAATCCTTTTAAACAAACCTCTGACAAAGTGAATCTAGTGAATACCATTCAACTCATACAGCAGTGTGCACATGTATTAGAACACCCCATTGCTTCTGTAGTTTTGATTTGTTGTGCCTATGAAATCAAACCACTGGAAATGAAAATCTGGGAAAAGTAATTGTCTAATTTAATTCATGATGATAATAGGCCACACATGCAATTAATTTAAAATAGTAAGAGAAAAGGAACACAGAGCCACAAATGGTACCATGCATGAGACTTTTTAGAAGTTGTTTAAGATGCTTAATTAAAGCACAAAGTGGTCTAACATTTTCACACGAGTGCCTGTTGTTTCTACATCACTCATTACTGACTGGAAATTGAAACTGTCACACCCAGAGGTTTTTCACGCAGGTAGGTACAGAAAGGTATATAAATGCCACATCTGGAGGAGTTCTAATACATATGCACACTACTGTACATCTAGTTTACATGATTCACAGACGCAGGATTCTGTTCAGCTGTGCACAGTCACCCAGGACAGCAGCCTCACTGAGCCCCTCCGAGTGCTTGTTAGTGTAGCTGAATACAATAACCTTCCTCCACTTGTTCCTTGAGAAGGGGCTTGCACTTGAACACACTCAGGGTGGTCCAGGCATCTGCAAGTGCAGGCAATAATAACTGCTGCAATGCCGCTCACTCGGGAAACAAGGACAGCAGTTACAGTCTCTTCAGTGGCAGCAGACCTCTTAATTGCATGGAGTGGTCTTAAAAAAAACACTCAGCTTCTATGGTATAGAAGAATAAGTCTTAGACTCCCACAAAACAAAAGAAAAAAAAATCTTCCCAAACTGTTTTTTTTCTTTTTTTCTTTCTTTAATACAAAAAAAGGTGTTTGTGTCAGACAGGAAAGAGCCCTGTTCTTGTGACCACGATGGCGTTGGTTGTTGAGGGCGACAGACAGAGTTATACAGCACATTGCATTGTTTAAAGTGCATAGACAACCGCCGAAGACCCAAGAAGTCATATTTTGATTTTGATTGGGGTTCTGAGTCATGTCCCTCATAAAAGTCTGGTACATTTTGGGTAGGCAGTAGTATTAAGCAATGCTTACATTGTTTAACATAGGGTTAGGAACAATTGATAATAAAACTAAAACATATTTATTTTATTAGTTTTGGGGAGGTTCAAAAACTCCCACCCTAACACATACTCCACCCAACCTTGTCACTTTCCAGCTGGCTGCTTCCATTCTCCACTAACCCTGAACTAATTACAGGCTGAATCACCACAGGAAATAAAAGCATTCCGTTTTTTTAATTAAATATATTGAGGTAATATAATGAAACTCCCATAAACAAGTAATAAAAAAAACACATAATTAATACCAAAAATAAACTACATTTATGTAAACGTTGACAAAATCGCTTTCCTCCAGTGGGAATACTGTTGTCTGGATTTGTCTGGAAGTCTGCTGTGTGTTTTTGTCCAACAGCCTCATCAAATGTGCATGGGTTTGCAGCGCGTGTGTTTAAAATCATTACTTTACATGTCTATGAGACTGCTGCTGAACAACCAAAAAGGGGCTCCTTTTCATTCTGAGACAGGGCCCAGTGTTTAGTAGCACTGGGACACGGTCATGTAACGCTTGTCCTGAAGCTTGTAAAGGAGCTGCAGTGCGAGTGCAGCGGTCCCAAGCTTCATCAGATGGAATGCCAGACAAGCAAGGCCAGAATAATGTATCATTCTGTTGAGAATTTTGCACAAGAAGCAGGGAAAGCACTGCTGAGGTAGAATCTCTCCCAGTACCAGTTCTTAATAAAATCCCTCCTGATCTCAGCAGATTTGAACAGGTGAGTTGAATATGAGGTTAACCAAGCACTATACACAACATTACATATAGGCCTACATTGCAACAAACTAAAACCGAAATATCTATATAAAATTGACATTGTGTTTAGATATAGGACACAATTTTATATGGTTCAAGCCAGGACATTGGAATATCTTACACGTGTACATTTCTGTAATCTGAGTTCTAGTTAACGAGATTTGACTGCATAAACAAACCTTATGGGCACTGATTAAAGATGTACAGAGCAGCACTTATGTCTAGAGTTTGCTCAGAAACAAATAATAATAATAGAGCTTACTCAAAATACCCCAAAAGCTTGTTGCATCCATTCCTTACTGCTAGCGTGCAGCGCCTCTGAGTAGTTATCATTGGTGCCTGTAGGCTGTCCTGTAGGATCTACACAGTACATGCTGTGAAAACTGCAATTGACAGTCTTTAAAATGATATTTTGTGGGTTGTCGGTTGTGTCTAAGTCTGGCCAAGTGTTCAAGTGTCTAGTGCTCCAAGCACCCCCCTTCACAATCACTAAATTCAGCTCCACAGTTTTGTTTTCTTCTTCCTAGGACATCAGCAACAACAGGGTATGCTCATCTCAAAGGGAGAGGATTTAACAGCAGTATTTCTATTTAAAGGTCAGTGCTACTGAATTCAGACTTCTTTATGGTTCTCTGCACCTCCCTGCTTTTTCTAGCAGTGTATGACCTTTTCCTTGAGGAGCACCAACCCCCCTTAGCCCCACCCTCCTTGGAGGAACAACTTATTGGCATTCTTGACACGCATGGGAAGAAAATGAAGACGGATTAGCTCTTAAGAGTGCACCCAATAATTCATGTTTTGCACAATTATAGACGGTTTTGTTAGACAGCCTTCCTACAGGTAATGAAAGAAAAAAAGACTGTTAAAAATCAACAAAATTCCCCAGCCACTGTGAGAGGACCCTGTAGCTTGTGTCACAACTTAAAAAGTAAATAGCTCCAAATGTCATGTCAACTGTTTTTCTTATTTTATGGTATTTGCAGTTAGGTACAGGTTGTTCGTGTTGTCTTATCTTTTGATTTCTGATGGTCTTTTAAGAGTCGGGGCATTTCTCTGCTTGCTTAGCATAATGGACAGGTCTCTGTTGTTTTTGCGTGTCACTTACCTTTGTTCGATCGTTTAGGTTCACTCCTAGCTCCAGCAATCTCTCCACTATCGACAGCCTGTTCTCTTTGACTGCAATCATCAACAGGGTCAAACCTGACTCCTAAAAAACATTAAAAGAAATACTGCATATTACTTATCCTGCAAAAAAATAGGGTTGTTCATTGATCTTAATATACTCATGTACATGCATACCCAGTATTGGGGTTGCACTCCAAAAGAGAGCCTTGGGAATACATTGCAAAGTGCAAAGCTGGAGTTAATGTGGGATTCACTTTACAAGGGACTGGGTAACTGTACCAGAAACCTTGGTCTATATGGCTGGACCATCGATCTCAGGTTAGGCTCTGCTGGATTCTTTTTTAATTTGCACTCCCAAGATGTAAAGAGTGCCAGGCGTCAGTCCTGACAGTTACACCAGGGAGGCTGCTTTTACAATGCTAAGGACTCCATGATACTCTAATACTGCTCAAGCCACATGTCAGCCAGTGTTTAGCACGGGTTCTGAAAGGAGTACAGAATGGGGGGATCCTGTCCTGGTCTCTATGTGTTGCCCTGTGGCTGATATCATATGTTTTGCTAATACTCTATTCTGCACTAAAAGTCATGAATATGTTGGTCTCAATCCCAAATGCCTATGCATACACCCCATACCTCCTGCCTGCTGCTGCTTTATATGTTCACTTGCGATTTGCAATACTTCAATGCTTGATCTAAGAATGTGCTGTTATATGTTATATTTTAAATTGTTTTGCAATATAAACGGCCCAATGTACAGCTGTAGTTACTATGTCACTGTCTTTAATTACTGGTATATTTCAACAGAATACTGTACACACTGAGTGCGCATACTGTGTTAAAAGCTCTCATTACAAGGATAGGTTGCTCACAACTGGTTTATTTTAAATACATACTGTTATATAAAGGTAGGTAAGTTAGTAAGTAAGAAATGCATTTTTTTAAAAAGCCTGCAATGATAAAATATAAAAGCAAAACTCAAAAATGTAGCACTGGAATATGAAATTGATTAAAAAAAAATATGAAATGATCCTACTCACTTCATCAGTGTGAGAGATTGCAGGGTCTCCCTTTTCAATACCTTTAAGTGTCTGCTCGAGCGCGATCCATTCTCCCCTGCTCGCCAGTAAAAGCACTCGATCACTTGAAGTCACCGTGGATCCACAACTCACAGAGCTGCTTTCTGACATGGTTTGTTTGTTTGTTTGTTTGTTTTTACTCTGTTTTGGAGAGAAAGAAACCTTCAGATGTCTCTGTTTTAAACACCATCCCCATCGGAATAAATGTGTTTTGTCTTCACGTTATCTGTCAGCCAGTTACTGTTGGTATACTGTGTTTTAGAGTTTCAAATGAGTTTAAAGATAGTTCGTTTCCTTCCACCCGCTAATTCCTTCGGTGATTAATGTCAATTCCACTGTCCTGGTGGGAGGTAAGACTGTAGAACTAGCCGTTCATTTCACTATTTATCCAGCCTCTGCCAATGAGGGTCCCTTCTGCAGAGCCGCTGGTTAAACCTTTTAAACTCCGCCTTTGCAACCCCGTTACCGTGGATATCAAGTGCCTGCGTATCTTTACTCATTTTATAATTGGCAGTTTATTTTAACACAATACAGACGGTCTAGTTAACTTCTCTGAAACAGCTGCCTATTTCAATGTACATATTGAGCACACAGTTGTTTTCATGTCATGGCTTTCATTCATATATTTTTTAAATGGAAAATGTGGTTTCAAATGAACATATATCCACTTTCAAACATTGTGCCCCTTACACTGCAGTCGTGTACAGTATGTTGTGCTGGCGGTCTCTTAAGTTCAATGCAATCCAACTTATGCGTACATAATGGATGTGGTACTAGCGCTAAATACTCTGCAGCGTATGTCCCATATATTTTAAATATATATAAAAAAAGAGGCCAATTTCTATATATGAAAAATATAAGGATCAAACATTTCTACCATATATTAAAAATATATGTTTTGTCCCTAAGGGCATGAGCTCCGTGTTCTCACTTAAATGGCTGATAAGTGTTTTTCATCTGTCAGTCAGATATTGAGGGTATATTAGGGCCATTGTATTGTACTGAATAAGTGCATTGTACCACCCAGTTATTTTTTGGCATAAGTGCTTTCTGAAGAAACAAAAGAACGAAGTGTAATGTGTTACTATAGCGCCATCTTGTGGCAGTTAACTTGGAAAAAATATAACTTTGCAAGACAAACACTTTTCTATATGCATTTTCAGCGTATTAAAAACGTATCATCAAAATAAACTTTTTTTTTTGTACTTCTCATATATGGACCAGCACGGTTTTATCCTATTCTTTAGACAGATTAAAATACAATGTCTATATAAAGATAAAGTATTGAAAGATAAAGCAAAAAAAAAAAAGTGATTTGATGACAGACTTAACTAAGATAGTTAGTACTTTTCCTCTGCTACCATTGTGTACACTTGGCCATTCAATGGTCCTTCTGTCACCGTTTGCTTGATGGGCTTGCTGTTAAATTGTCTTTGACATTCCTGGGAAAAATGTCAGGGCCACCAGCCGCCGTCCTGTTTCCTCAGCTGTGTTTCATCACACAGAATTTCTAGAAGGTCCATTGCAGGTTGTAAAGTAAATTACTTCAGTGCTGACTTCAGCCTCTCTAAATTGTATTATACATTTCATGGTACCAGCTTGCTTTTGCTCAGGATTTCCGCATTTATACAGCAGCTCAGATTTTCATGCACTACAGTAAAGCAGTACTGTTTTGTATGAAGGATATTACTTTGTTGCAAAAATGATCTGTAGGCTACCGATGATTATTAGATTTTCTGTCATGGATATCCATTCACAGAATCGCCACGAGACACAGCAGAAGCTCCCCCTGTGTTACAGTGCATGCGATGAGCTGGTAAGTTGGTTATGAAGAAAGCCCTCACAACATAATGGCAATCATTTCCAATTACTGCTGTGCAATAACCTGGGTTTCATTGCACATGCCCATAGAAAAGGATTTGTATTCATGCTATCAAAGTACTGTAATTCAATAAAACTGAAGTTACAGAACTGTGCATCACATTTTATTGCTCAAAAGACAGATGCAATGAAATATGAATCCCATTGCCTTTATTTGATTTCACCATCGAACCATATTGTTCGAGTTGGCATTGTGAAATGGCCAAAGAAACCTGAATTGAGTGAGGTCTGGTCATCTCCGTCTGGTTCAAAGTAGAAAAATATCACCATCAAAAAAGTCCTAACAGACCAGTTAGAGCTCAGTAAATAATTAGGACTGTGAATATGAAAGACCAGAAGTGTATAGAAGGGTGACACAGAGTTAGGAGAAATTGTAAGGCGGCATTGGGAAACCTTGGAACCCATATTATGGGACTGTGGGATTTATGTTCTTAAGTACTGCTAGTTGCACATTGAACAGTGTTATTGTCTGCAATCATTGAGTGTGTGTTAGTGGAGGACTGTGGCAAGCTGGCTCGCAGTGGTGAATTGTGATGACATCACGGACCAGGAAGTAACTGAAACCAAAACAATGGATGGGCGGGTGAAGCTGAGTGCAAGGGCACTCAGCGTATTTATTAATAAATAAAAAAATAAATAAAAAAAGATTTAAACAAAACAACAAACCAAAGCAAAGGGCACGAGGGCCAAACGAATAAACAGACAAACAAGTAAGTGGCGTGCTGGCTAAACCAGCACGTTTTAGCAATTGTTTTTATGTCTTCTGCGCATGCATGCTCTCTCCGCTCTCCGCTCTCCCGTACTCTCTACTCCAACACTCCCCTGCAGAACGGACAACTGCTGGTTCTTATACTCTGGCCGAGGGGTTAACTAGTTGTTAATTATCTTATTACCCTCGGCCAGAGTCTGCATCGTTTAGTAAGGATGCATGACTGTCAGCTAGTTAAATAATCAGTAGCTGATCAGTCATGCATCCTCACGGGTTTTAAATATAACTATAAAAACAATAACAAAAGACGCGGCGCTTTTATCCGCGCCGCAAACAAATACAAATAATAATAAATAGGGGCGGGACACTCCGCCACAAGGACAAAGAACCAAGAAACAGGCAGAGCACCAGCATTGCAGAGACAGAAGGACTGACCAAGAGGGAGAAGACCCAGCAGTGCAAAGGGCTGGGTGACCAGGGGAGTATATTGCTTTCACTACCAATTGTGTGGAAACAAGTGTTGCTGTGCTGAAAAGGATAATTGCTGCTGTATTAACTGTGCCTTGCATGTGGTGTGCTCTTTTGCCCTAGCTATCCTTCTGGACGTGATGCTGGGATGCAAGGTAGTGGACACGGACCTGGGCAATGCCACCAGGGGGACCTGGAGGCATCGCCACACCTCAGTTTAGACAACTGGGGGGTATTTCATATATTGATTGTCAATTTTAACTTGTTTGTGCAATAAAGAATCATAATTTTATCTTATGGTCTGTGTGTGGCTATTGGGAATTCAGTGCTGGGTTATATGGGACTACTGCCAAATCAATAAATGTACTAGTCTGGCAACCTGACACAAAGATTGTCCATTCACTGTTTGCTATAATTTTGTCTTTATTTTTTTATTCCTTCACATTATCCAGCAGCAAGGTATTTTTAACAGAAACATTCAACATGAATAGTTACACCCAAAACTGAATATGTAGTGGATAGGGTATCTGGTAATTTTCAGATTGAGAGTGAAGTTGGGTAGCTCTGATCTGTTTGAGAGGAGGCCTGGTGAATACAGTTCCTTACAAACTGACCATTACGTGATATCATAATTCCATTATAACTCAACAATACATAACGTTTTAATGCTTTATAACGAATCAGTGGTCTACAGCTACGTTTTTTTTTTAAATAAATTAATTATTATAAATAGACTTCATGCTGTTTCTTAACATAATATATGGCAACATAAGGCTAATTGTCCCTGCTCCTTAAAAAACAAAGCTGTAACAACTCACAGCACTGATTTTTTTTTTATGTACTAGTTTTATTACTGCTATGTTTTTTTGATGTTTTGAACTGTTTTCTGTTAGCGCCTTGAGATGACGCTGCCTTGTAAGGTGCTATATAAATAGTTTGATTTGATAATGAGGAATCAGTTCCTCTCCTCATTGCTTGCTAACAGAATCGTGGGTCTGAGAGGAGCAGGTGTATCCAGGAGTCTCGATCCAGCAGTTCTGTGTGCTCAGTACCAAACCTCTCTTGTTTGCACAGGTTGATTTAAATTGGGACCCATTGAACAGCCTGACTCTCTGTTTGTACTGCCTTTGTGTGTATATAACCAAGTACAAAGGAGCTGTCTAGTATCTAGATCTGCATTGCAGTTGCACTAGAAAAGAAATGCTAATCCTTTATGGAAAAAGTGGAGGAGCAGAGCATGCTGAACAGGCAGGTGCATCGTGACTGCACAAGACAGAGAGATATTGAAACCTGAAAACTATGATGTGAAAGTAAATTGTGAACACAGACACTTCAAAAACATACAATGATTTAGGACAAACTTTCCTTCACCACATATACTGGTATATGGCTACAATACACTCTACTTTTTGTCTAGAACTTCTGCTTTTGCATATAGGGTTCAGATCAGCTGGTACTTTACATCTGAGTTTCTCAAAGTGGAGGTCGCAGGATGGTTTCGTCGGGGCCACAGCTCGTACAGAAATATTTCCAGAGAATCAATTCATTTTCATGGCTATTTGGTTACGCTTTATTTTGAGTGTCATAAATAAGTATTTCATTAATTGCAATATGCAATTAACCATTTGCTGAAATGCAGTTACATGTCAATAAACAGTGAATAGCTATGGCATGCATGTGTGTATCTATCACTAGACTGCCATTTGAGCTGATATTTCATATGTATGTTGAGTATGTTTTTTTGAGATTCTGTAGTTTCCTGCACCAGTAAAAAAAGACATACAAAGACTGGTACGTAGCGTTACCAATATTATTCTATTATATACCTATCCACACTACCTAAACAATGCACATTTAAACCACATGGTTGCCATTCACAATCACGTTTTCAAATGGCGATGATCGCATGAATTGATTATTAGTGGCTTAACATACCATGCTTTGTATGTCTTTATTTTTTAGTGGCGCAGGAAATGACCAAGTCTCAACATACATATGAAATAGGAGCTCCAGTGGCAGTCTAATGATAGATACACACATATGCATGGCATGTCTATTGACTGGTTATTAACATTTAGCATATGGTTAATTCCATATTAATGAAGTACTTATTTATGACACTCAAAGCATTACTGATTTTTCGAATGTGGACGTCAACTATATCGTAAACGTATAATCTTCATTTTCTGCTTAGCTTGTATGTGTACCATTACAAATTTCAATGGATGGGAATCCTCAATCAGGATGAATGCCCGGTGGATCTCCTGTTCTATCTCATCATGATCCACACTTCAGAGATGGGCAGGCATAGGTGTCCCCTTATAAAACGTTTACTGTAATAAAAACATAGCAAAGACTAATAAAACATAGCGAAAACATGGTAAAGCACAGGTAAGCATTGTAAAGATTAGCGAAGCATGGCAAATAATATTATAAAAAACAACAAACAAACAACAACAAAAAAACATGGTCAACCAGATTGAACTATGGCAAATGCATTGTATAAACCATGGGGAATGAAAAAAACCGCACCCCCTTGTTTAACTACAGATAAACAAATGATCTGGTTAAGAAGTGCTTTTAATAATAATATACAGCTTGTACTGACATATCGAATTGTGTTTGGAATTGAAGACCACTTTTACAGTAACACCACTATTATGCAGTATGGCGGCTGTTGTTGCTCTAGTTACAGTTCTGCAGATTAGCAACTAACAAGAACCACATTTAAAAATCCGCTCAAATTAGACCAAACTGCCTGGGACTGGGATCGCTCTTGCAAAGGCACCGACCAACCACTTGATTCAATTAAGAAGATTTGCGTTACTATGACTACCGCAGTGCGTAAACAAATCACGAGTCCGATGTGATAAAGGAACCCGCACAGTGTTTCATAGCAACTTAAAGTACAGAAGGCGGCTCACACATGCAACTATGACTAGCTGTCTGCTGCTAGCAGAGATTTTAAATTAGACACGGTTTTGTATAGGAAAATCAGTTTACTTAACTTTATTTTTAGAGGGTAAATAAGATGCATAGTTGAGCTAAAAAAAATTGTTAGAAAGCATTATATCTAGTCTGACAACTTGAGGTGACGCGCTATTGTCAACACCACACAAACTGCAACATTGTAATTTATTGCGATTTTTTCTGGTTGAGATTTCTAGTGGATATTTATTACTGTATTGCATCCATGGACAGTATATAATTCAATTGCGATGTTTAACTATATTTAAAAACGCAGTTCGATGTGCTGTTTTTTTTCCAAGAATATCGGCTGTCAGAGCCTGAACACATTTCAGTGTTGTACAGCTTCCTTTAATTATTTAATTTTCTACCGCAGCGGAACTGATTATTTTCTGCTTTTTGAGTGTTTGATTCTACCCGGAGGTTGTTTTGGAGCGGGAAGACGGTGGCTGTGAATTTGATGTTGTTGATTGTTTGAAACGAGGTTAACATAAAATAATAATAATTAAACAAAAACATTACACTGGGTCGTCTTGCGTATATTTTAAATATAGTATAACACAAGAAGAATAAAAGAGATGTTTAAAAACACGTTTCAGAGTGGGTTTCTGTCTATCCTGTACAGCATCGGTAGCAAACCTCTTCAGATCTGGGACAAAAAGGTAGGAACAAAAATACAAAACGATACGATTTTAGCGGTAGGAATGCCGGTTTAATATTGCTAAGGTAAAATATAGTTTTCCTTAGACTGCCAGGAGTCTGCCTGTAGTTGCGGCGAATATTGTCATGTTATTGATGCAAAGAACAGCTACTGTACTTTGGTGACCATATGGCTCCGTGTTCAGCGGGACAGTTAAGGCTATTCAACTCACAACCCAATGCATTTTGGTACGTTTTACCTGTCAACCCAATGCATTCTGGGACGTTTTACCTGTCAACCCAATGCATTCTGGTACGTTTTACCTGTCTCAGGTACCATTCTTGCCTTTAAGAGAAGCAAGGCTACGCTTACCTGAATGCATTGGGTTGTGAGTTGAAAGTCTCAACCATCCCAAACTGTCCGCTGAACACGGAGCCATATGGTCATCTTAACTGTACTGCAGTGTAATTGAAATCTTCATTGAAGACAGAAACCAAACTAATTTCTGTTATAGCACTGTACTGCTTACTGTAGTATAGCACTGTGCTTACTGTAATAGTACTGTACCGCTTACTGTAGTATAGCACTGTGCTTACTGTAATAGCACTGTACCGCTTACTGTATATAGCACTGTGCTTACTGTAATAGTACTGTACCGCTTACTGTAGTATAGCACTGTGCTTACTGTAATAGCACTGTACTGCTTACTGTATATAGCACTGTGCTTACTGTAATAGTACTGTACCGCTTACTGTAGTATAGCACTGTGCTTACTGTAATAGTACTGTACCGCTTACTGTAGAATAGCACTGTGCTTACTGTAATAGTACTGTACTGCTTACTGTAATAGTATAGCACTGTGCTTACTGTAATAGCACTGTATTGCTTACTGTAGTATAGGACTGTACTTACTGTAATAGTATAGCACTGTACTGCTTGCTATAGTATAGCACTGTACTGCTTACTGTAATAGCACTGTACTGCTTACTATAGTATAGCACTCTACTGCTTACTGTAATAGTACTGTATTGCTTACTGTAGTATAGCACTGTACTGCTTACTGTAGTATAGCACTGTACTGCTTACTGTAATAGTACTGTACTGCTTACTGTAGTATAGCACTGTACTGCTTACTGTAGTATAGCACTGTACTACTTCCTGTAATAGTATAGCACTGTACTGCTTACTGTAGTATAGCACTGTACTGCTTACTGTAATATAGTACTGTACTGCTTCTTGTAATAGCACTGTACTGCTTCCTGTAATAGTACTGTACTGCTTACTGTAATAGCACTGTACTGCTTACTGTAGTATAGCACTGTACCGCTTACTGTAGTATAGTACTGTACTGCTTACTGTAATAGTACTGTACTGCTTACTGTAGTATAGTACTGTACTGCTTACTGTAATAGTACTGTACTGCTTACTGTAGTATAGTACTGTACTGCTTACTGTAATAGTACTGTACTGCATACTGTAGTATAGCACTGTATTGCTTACTGTAATAGTATAGCACTGTACTTCTTACTGTAATAGTATTTAGGGCAGTTCTGCACCCACACCTTGTAAAGGTATATATATTATTGTGTATTTAATATTGAATTACTGATTAACTGCACCAGATTTCGTAATTTGGTTGAACTCTGCTATGCTAGAATTCTATGATGCCAGAGGAACCATTTGTTTGTTAAATATTTTCCTTCCCAAATTATTAAATGAGCCGCCTTTGCATTTGAATCTGACGTCTCTTATATCACTACATGTTTAGGTGAGAAATGGACACATTAAAAGGATAACGGACAATGACATCCAGTCGCTAGTTTTGGAGGTTGAAGGCACAAATGTCAGGTGAGTGTAGTTGTCAAAAAACAGTACAGATGGTTTGGTTTGTTCTTTCTTTCTTTCTTTCTTTCTTTCTTTCTTTCTTTCTTTCTTTCAGTCAACTAACATCCTGAACACAATACTTGTTAAAGCATGGTTTCAACTAAACTTTCAACCTTTGTAGTAAACTGTGTGATAGAAGTATGACACAACAGTACAGTGTTTAACATTCCCAGTGTTCTAAAACCTTTCATAGGCTGAATCATGGATCCCGACACATAAAACATGTAATTTGTCCTGACATTGACTATTGATCCATCTGAACCATCGGCATCAAAATCTGAATGATTTTAAGCTTATTATTGGTATGCATTGAAAATACATACACTTTTAAATGTACAGTAGTGTGCAAATTTAGTAGTACCCCATTGCTTGTGCATATTTAATCAAACCATCATAACTGAGAATCTTGGAAAAATGTCAAAATATGCAAATTGGTGATTGTCTAATTTAATTGATGGCTTTAATCGGCCACACATGCAATTCAATTAAAATAGTAAGATAAATGAAACACAGAGCCACAAATGGTAAAATGCATGAGACTTTTTAGAAGTTGTTTAAGATGACTAATTATTAAAGCACAAAGTGGTCTAACATTTTCACACAAGTGCCTATTGTTTGTATATCACTGATTTACTGACTGAAAATTGAAATTCTCACACCTTGAGGTTTTCAGGCAGATAAGTATCTAAAGATTATAAATGACAAATCTTGAGGTGTCTAATAAAGTTGCACACTACCGTTTTTTTTTTTATTTTTACTGCATCTTAGGAAGTTTTGAAAGATTTGATTTCCCACAAAACTGTGTACAGGTTAGTTCCACCTGACATATTTTGAATTGTTGCCAGTCTGACCTAAAACCCCTCAGCACCATGTGTGTTTTTTGTGAGTTACTAAGATACATTTATCAATTGTTTGTTTGTTTTTTTCAGCACTACATATATCACATGTCCAGCAGATCCAAAGAAGACTCTTGGTATCAAGCTTCCATTCCTGGTCATGATTATCAAGAACTTAAAGAAGTATTTCACATTTGAAGTCCAGGTAAGATTTACATTTGTATAACCAGCTTTTGATGTGCTTTCAGCTGAATTATACTTGTTGGTTACTCTTTTAAAGACTGCCTTTTTAAGCATTCACATCCAGTCTGGAGTAGTCATTGGGTTTACACAAGCAGACCACATTGTAAACAGTCATCAATTTAGGGATTTTGCTAAAAAAAACAATGGAAACCTCTAAACTGGCTTTTCTTATGTACATTTTTACCCAAATCCTCCTTTTTAAATGTTTTTTTGTAAAGGTAAATTTAGATTCTAGCATGAAGCCCTTTGCGTTCAGTGAATCCCAAAGTGTTTAGTGTGTCCATATCCATTTAAGGTTATTTATATAATGTCAGAGTTAGAACTGGGGAAACCCTGGGAATGATCCAGTACACCATATCAATGCAGGACACATACATCCTTATTGCTATGCATGTGGCAGAGTATCAAACCCTCATTTGTGCAACAGAGCATACTACACACACTGGTCTACAATTGACAACAACACCCACAACTGCTTGACTAGCAGATTTCATCACACCTTACTGAATCATACACTGCATATAGTAAGTATTCACCCCCCTTGGACATTTTTCCTTTGATTTACACAACCTACTCAACACTTTGAAGAGGCAAGATAATTTTTATTGTGAAACAACAGTTAATGAAAAAAAAAAATGAAATGTCTTGGTTAGATAACTATTCACCTCCCTGAGTCAATACTTGGTAGAACCACCGTTGGCAGCAATTACAGCTGTGAGTCTTTTGGGGTAAGTCTCTACCAGGTTTGCACATCTGGATCGTGCAATATTCACCCATTCTTCTTGGCAAAAATTGTTCAAGCTCTGTCAAGTTGGATGGGGATCGTTGGTGGACAGCAATCTTCAAGTCTTGCCACAGATTCTCAATTGGATTCAAGTCTGGGCTTTCACTGGGCCACTCTTGGATATTCACTTTCTTGTTTTTAAGCCACTCCACTGTCGCTTTGGCTGTGTGCTTGGGGTCATTGTCCTGTTGAAAGGTGAATCTCCGTCCCGGTCTTGGGTCTTTTGCAGACTGAAACAGGTTTTCCTCAAGGATTTGCCTGTATTTAGCTTCATCCATTTTGCCCTCTACCCTGACAAGCTTCCCAGTCCCTGCCGATGAAAAGCATCCCCATAGCATGATGCTGCCACCACCATGCTTCACAGTAGGGATGGTGTTACCTGGGTGATGTGCTGTGTTGGGTTTGCGCCAGACATAACGCTTTGCATTTAGGCCAAATAGTTCAATTTTTGTTTCATCGGACCACAGAATCTTTTGCCACATCGTTTCAGAGTCTCTCACATGCCTTTTTGCAAATTCCAAGCGGGATTTTACATGGGCTTTTTTCAGAAATGGCTTCCTTCTTTCCACTTTTCCATACAGGCCATATTTGTGGAGTACCTGAGCTATTGTTGACACATGGACAGTTTCTTCCATCTCAGCCATAGAGTGCTGTAGCTTTCCACTTTTCCATACAGGCCATATTTGTGGAGTACCTGAGCTATTGTTGACACATGGACAATTTCTTCCATCTCAGCCATGGAACGCTGTAGTTCTTTCAGAGTTGTCATTGGCCTCTTGCTGGCTTCTCTGACCAATGCCCTTCTTACCCAGCTGCTCAGTTTGGGAGGACGGCCTGCTCTAAGCAGATTCTGGGTGGTGCCTTCCACTTCTTAATGATTGACTTGACTGTGCTCCAAGGGATATTCAATGCCTTTGAAATCTTTTTATACCCCTTCCCTGATCTGTGCCTTTCCACAACTTTATCCCGGAGTTGTTTTGAAAGCTCCTTGGTCTTCATGGTAGTATCTTTGTTTTGAATGCACTACCCAATTATTTATTTCTTAGCAGACACCCTTATACAGGGTGACTTACAATTGTTACAAGATATCACATTATACAGATATCACATTTTTTTACATACAATTACCCATTTATACAGTTTTTTTTGTTTTACTGGAGCAATCTTGGTAAAGTACCTTGCTCAAGGGTACAGCAGCAGTGTCCCCCACCTGGGGTTGAACCCACGACCCTCCGGTCAAGAGTCCAGAGCCCTAACCACTACTACACACTGCTGATATAAGACAGATCAGTCGTGTTTTTAAAAAGGACTGTCGCACATCAGTCAAGAATTTGAGTGACATGCAATGGAATCGAACCGTGTATAGTTAGCTTAAGCC
Source organism: Acipenser oxyrinchus oxyrinchus (assembly GCA_030684275.1). Taxonomy (NCBI): domain Eukaryota; kingdom Metazoa; phylum Chordata; class Actinopteri; order Acipenseriformes; family Acipenseridae; genus Acipenser; species Acipenser oxyrinchus. Next base: position 2,970,136 of record CM060249.1, read on the forward strand.
AGCCAGTAATTGTAGTTTGGAAATTTTACTTGATATCAAGCATGCAAAATATCGGCAAGTCTTTCTAATTGAACCTCCTGCATGAATTTGCTTTGTATGTGGACCCACTTGTGTCACATCTTTTTATATTGCTGATCCTTTTTTTGATTTTGTAGGTATCGCATCTTTCTACTGATCTTTTAACTCTTGCTTGACTATTTTTGCACATGTTAAATGTGCTGCTTATATATCATTGGCAGGTGTGAAGTGTGTCTTTGTGATGGGATGGATTAACTTAGAATGATTTGCTCAACACAACAGATATTTAATTCTGATTCTTTATTGTTAGTAATTATGAAAAAGGTATTAATGCATATTTACAGGGCACAGCAGTCTTACTTTCTTCTGATCTAACAAAGAGCTCTAAATAAACCAGTTTTATGCTTGACCTAGCACCTTCCTGTACTCTTATCTCTCCTGGTCACTTCTAAGTCCCTGCTTTTTGTTTATAATTATATCTAATCATGCAGTGAGAGCATGCAACATTATATATCTGCCAATTAAAAATACACAGTTATGCAAGTTCAAATTTTACACAGTTATTTTATTAATTAAAGGCTAGACATTGCTGTGGCATGCAGCTGCTGGCTAACGTAGGGGGGAATAAGTATGTTATTAAACGCAGCTTGCAGCAGCATTGCATTGAATGCACTTTCTTGGATTTCCAGGTGCTGGATGACAAGAACGTCAGACGGCGTTTTCGGGCGAGTAACTACCAGAGCACCACCCGGGTGAAACCGTTCATCTGCACCATGCCCATGCGTCTGGATGACGGCTGGAACCAGATCCAGTTCAACTTGTCTGATTTCACACGCCGGGCATACGGGACCAACTACATTGAGACCCTCCGAGTGCAGGTGAGCAAGGGATCAGCCACAGGGGTTGGTGGTGGTGTTGTTACAGAACTTCAGGTGTCTCCTGGAAAAAAAAAAGGGTTTAAGGAAATGTAATGATCAAAGATGTCATGGAATAAATGTGAAGCCAGTGTTGGAGTAAGCTCTGTTGGTGTTAGTGGTTAGGGCTCTGGAATCTTGACCGGAGGGTTGTGGGTTCAATCCCAAGTGGGGGACACTGCTGCTGTACCCTTGAGCAAGGTACTTTACCTAGATTGCTCCAGTAAAAACCCAACTATATTAATGGGTAATTGTATGTAAAAATAATGTAATATCTTGTAACAATTGTAAGTCGCCCTGGATAAGGGCGTCAGTTAAGAAATTAATAGTCTAGTTTTCCTAGTGGACTGGCATTGCAAGCTTCTTCTTTATTACTGGTGTTTTGGGAAAAGTAAAAGATTAGATGGGCTTTGTTGATCAACATTTTAAACCTATGGGTGAAGCATGTTGAAGGGGTTTTAAAGGCGCTGTTGTAGTGATAGCGTTTGCTTTGTTTTTCCTTTCAGATTCATGCGAACTGTCGTATTCGAAGAGTGTATTTCTCAGACAGACTGTACTCGGAAGATGAGCTTCCAGCAGAGTTCAAACTTTACTTACCCGTCCAGAATAAAGCAAAGGTAAGCCATTCATTATCAAGATAACACGCTAGTTTTAGGCAGATCCTGATCAGCACTAATCTTGGACTAACTTAGGAAACCAGACACTAAAGTTCCTGATCGAGGCTTAAAGCTTTTTTTTCTTATGTTGTGTTATACACCACACAGGGATGGATAGAACAAACTTTTTTTTTTCTTTTCTTGCAGCAATGAAGAGTGAGCAGTTCATCACATTTCAACCCAGATGTTAAATATTTATCTTTAGATCCTGCATTAGAATGAGATGAGAACACCGCCTCTTATACAGTCATTTTTTTATTTTTATTACTACCTTTATTTGTGACCCACGTGATTACTGCTGTATTGCTTTATGTATATTCTGTGGGCAATTAAAGATGTTTATATAACAAACCATCACTGGGGACTTCTTTATTTCTTATATTTACAAAATATTGTAAATGGCCATTCTTTTAAGTAATGTATTGCATTTTTATATTAAATTAATATACAATCTGTTGCATTGCACTGTCCACATCACAAAACCTTAATTTCTGCATGAGGCCCAGGAGTCAATAGGCAAGACAGCAGAGCTGACTAACTTCGAAGGCAGATGGAAGACGTTCAAGTTAATACACTGAAGAATTTAAGAATTGCCCTCCCAGGATTTTATAAAGATTAAAAGAAAACAATAACAAGTTGTTACATTTTTTTTAAATTATCCTTATTTGTGCTCTGGATTTATTGAAGGCAAGTGCCGAATAAGAATATAGGGTTTCTTCATTTTCAGGTTTTAATGATTCATTTCAAAATAATATTTCTTAACCCCCTCTGCTCTTTTCATTACTTTCAAATGCAATACATTTATTTTTATTAGATCTACATGTGCCATTTTAGTGGGTTTTTAAAAACAATTTTAGACAGCTTCTCTGATAGTTGTGTACGAACCCAAAGTGTCACTTTGAAATAAAAATGAAGAATCCTGTTCCAGTTGGAAGGTACACATACCCTGTAGGTATAGAGAAAAACAGATTTTGCATTTAGTAGACCAATTTCTTATACCAGTGCGGCTCCCGGTGAAATGCTGGGTGACGCACACTTAATGGCTCAGATGAGCTGAAGAAAGAATAATAAACAAAAACGATGACAGAAAAAGTAAAAATAAACACCAGTTTATTTGTTTTCTGTATTCATTTATGTGTATTATTCTTTCTTCTGTCAGTTCAGTTTCTTTGAGCATGCATGTTCACTGCAAGGACATTGTCACTTGATGACTTTCAACACCGCTCGCTGGCGCATGCGTATTTCGATCACCTCGAGTGAAAGCTGGATGTGCAGTTGAAAGTTGATTTCATAATTAAGTGCTCACTCGTTTCGTGGAGACAATGGCATTGAGCAAACCCTCCACGAGTAATAAATGAAAGTATGAGGCTTTAAGCCAAAATGGGAGGAAGAGTTTGCTTCACTGAAAATAGTGGTAAACCGGTCTCGTCTGCAACAAATCAGTTACGCACTAGTCTGTACAAGGCAAGCAACCTCAAACGTCATTCTGAAACAAATCGCAACACATTTCCATCTGAATATCCTACTGGATCGGACTTAAGGAGAAACAAGCTGGCCTCTTTAAAAAGCATGCCTCAGCAGTTAGCTGGTGCTCCTTTTGCCTTCAATAAAAAAGCTGATGTAACGACTGAAGTGAGTTTTGTAAGGCATGGAATATTGCTTGTGCCAAATGTCCTTATTCAGATGAATGAATCTTTTTATAAAATTGGCAGTGTTGGCGCTAGACTAGAGAATGCATCTTTAAATGTTATATTGCAGGTCTAAAATTATATTTACAAATCTTGCATATTGTCATGAGCAGGTACTGTAATCCCTTTCAAAATAAATACAGTGCATTTGTCATCCACAAAGCTCTCGAAAGTATTTACTACATGCAGCAAAAGCTATTTTATTTATTTATTTGTTTTTAAACCCAGCATTCAGATCTTCAAGAGTTTATCAAAAATAATCCTTACAAAAATGTGTCTGTGGTGTTTTTGGTGAAATCAGGGCAGTTACAGTATTTTGCTTCATAATAACTGAATATATTTTAAGTGCGTAATACATACAGTATAAACAGAAATCATGGAAAAACACCAGTGTTACATTTAAAGTTTAATACACTGTAAATCTACAGTACAATAACAATTACACCGTTCTATCCCTTGTTCTTGTGTATTTTACTTCAATCAAGAGATAACAACTACTGCACAGACTAAGTGCAAGATTCCCTTGTGTTTGAGAGAATTACACATTTTAAAACCATGCTAGTATTTAAAATGTCTTGCTTGCAAACATTTCATGTTTTACAGTACGTGTCTTGCGGCCATATGAAACTTTTGGTATGCGGCTCGCAGGGTCAGGAAGTTTGGCCACCACTGCCCTGTACCATGTATAAAACAAAGTGATAAAACAGAAGTGTTCTCAAAATATGGATTTGTATGCACAGAGTATTTATTTTATTTACTTTAAGCCCATTGGTACAACACTACATACCTCAAGGAGACTTAATATCTAAACTGCACATTTTCAAAATACAGTAACTTTAGTTCCTAAACACAGAGGACTGTATTTTATAAAACTTACTGAAAACTGTTACTCAAAAGGCAAGTGTTTATTCCACAAGTACAAAAAAAAAAAAAAAATGAAAACAAAAATCCCAAATATCTAAATTTACAAAACAAGTATATTAAAAAAAGAAAGAAAAATCACAATAAAAACAGATTAAGGTGCCAGATCTGCTCAGTTATACATTCAGTTTTTATCCATCAGTTTAACATTTTAAAGATTGGAGAGTCCAGTGCATTAACATTGACCCTTTATAAAAACATGCAGTGGTTTAAAATGGAGTAACTTGCAGTGTCAATTTAAAATAAACACATCCAGAAAAAAAACCCCACAGATAGTCTTATTGGGTTAATTGCAGCATACCAGTGATTCAGTCCACATCAAGTGGACTAAAATGCAGACTAGAAAATCCTGCAAATCTGTACTAATTTAATCCTGATTGCAGCGTTCCAAGCAGATGATCACGGTAACTGGTTTAACTGGTCGGAAGAAGTTAGACCGATAATGGGGACTAACCTACAGCTATGGCCAAAAGTTTTGCATCACCCTATATAATTAACACATTTTGCTTCATAAAGTCAAATGAAACCTGTTAAATAATGTTACTTTAACATATTAAATTACATACCAGTGTAGTTTTTCCATATACAAAAAACAGACAAATTGAAAAATGTGACATTTCGAAATCTAACATGAAACACTACTGTTAGCCTTCCGGTAAACTTCTACAATATCATTTTGTAGTTTCTTGGACTACATGATGTTGAATAAAATATCTAAAATTACGTTAATATCTTTTTTTTTTTTTTTTTTTTTTTAATTCTCAATCCTAAAACTACAGCTGTATAAACCCTTCTTTACTAATCTGATATGTGGTATTCAGTGTCAGATAAATATATAAAGGGATCACTGTACAAAAAAGAAAGATGCATTTTTATTACATCAAACATATTTAAGTAAAAATAAATGTCATGTCATTTCATGCACATTTCTAAATGGCGGATCTGACTGTACTTGCATTTAAGCTGCTGACACTGCTGCATAGCCACAGAAATGTTTAATTGCGTGATAATGGACCATTAGTTGTTTATAGTTAAAGCATATTAACTGAAATTGTATTGCGTTAAACTGAAAAATTGTATCAAAGGTACATGATTAAAAAGTTTATTTAAAATGTAGGGCCTTTATATATATATATATATATATATATATATATATATATATATATATATATATATATATATATATATATATATATACACATACATACATACACTGCGCAATACTTTATTCTCACAGATCTGACTGCCTGAACGTGATGGACATAAAAAATGTACAGAGTAAAGTTTTCAGATGTACTTATTTTACAGGAAAAATGTAGCAGTCTCTCCAAAACATTTTAAGCAGTAAATGCGTAGGACAATCAAGCATATTAAGTTAGTCTTCACAGTACTGAGTTAATCCACTTGAACAGGATCATCATCACGGATCTGATTTGGTACACTGCTGCAATCGGGATCTTGTTTAGTCTGATTTAGCAGATGATCTACCTGTGGATTGATTATCTTCTGGTACACTGCAATTGGGATTAGCAGGTGTACTAACTTGTCCAATCCAGTGGACTAAACCTGCTTAATGCACTAGTTAGACACATCAAGTTGACTAAATTTGGTACGCTGCAATTGACCCATTGTGATTACTTATTGAGAGCATGAGAAAATGGGAATACATACGACACATTTGCATTGGAGACTCGTTGGATCATTAGATCACCAGAATGTTAAGTGGAAGGACCACACTGACAGTATTCACACCAATTACACCTGCCAGCAACCAGCATTCCTGCAATAACCGTTCTCAAAGGAAAGCTGGTGCCGGTACTGCATGCTTTCCACTTTAGGTAATGTAGACCACACAGATTTACAGACCTTCCCACCCGTTATGAATATGTTCCTCCATCCTGAGCATGTCAAGAGACAGTGTTTTACACTATATAAAGAAAAACATGATTTTTTTCTAAGGTTTAATGAGGGCACTTTTATTGTTTAAATCAAAAGTAGTAAAAATAACCGAAAAAGCCATAAAAATATGGGACACACACCAAGAGCTTGCTTTGGCTAGTAAGTGTTTGCAGCAGGACAGAAGCAAATAAAACTCAATGATCCATCTCAACAAACAAGCACCCACTGTGCTCCATTGATGCTCCTCTTTTAAAGGATAACACATTTACCCTCCACAATTAAATGTCCAATTAAATTACCCTCCACAATTAAATGTCCAAAAATATTTATCCCCCCCCTTCCTGTTTAAAATAGAAAACAATATACAAGGCATTATTGTTCTTGCACCCGTGTTTAAGGGCATCTTTGCAGCCTCCAGATGATACCTGGTTCCTGATCCCATCATCTTCTTTTCTATTTATGGCTCTCAAGCCATTCCTGCCGCTGGGGTTTCCTCGTAGTTCATTATATAGTAGTCATGAACATACATCAGCACTGCTATAGGCTGCCCAATGATGAGGGAAATCCAGACTGCAGCATTGCCATAGTTGCCCCTCAGAAACCTGCCCACAAACCAGGCAAGGGGAATCTGTAGTTCATAGGGAAAAATCCATTATATCAAGCAATCAATACTATGAAACCAGGCAGAATGCCCTCATTCCTCCTAATCTCAATCAGATTTGTCTTGTATAGGTGAACACAATATAAAGCTCATCAAGCACTTCATTCAGCACTTACATTTCAACAAACTAAACTAAACAAACTAAAACAAAACCTGTACAAAAAAAAAGCTAGAAATCAAAATCAGTCAGCTTTGACATTAATAAACTGCATGTTAACATGAGATCAGACAGTGCCTACCTGAGACATCATGCCCATAAATGCCCATGGTCGAAACATCTTCAGAGGAACACTGACCAGATACTGTAAAAGAAAGTTCTCCATGAAGTTTCAGTTCTATGTGGGGATTAGATTTTCAGCAACCACCCCCCTCTTTTTGAGCCATCAGTCTACCAGAGATCTTCTGGATTCTCAGGTGGCTCAATAGTGTCCTGCATTCAGCAGTGTACACGCACAAGTACGCCTATTTATTACCTCTACTGCAACTGTCCAGTTTCTTTTCATTTAACCCAAATCGAGTGAGAAACGTTTTAAAAGTATTTCTCTGTCTACTACCTGCAGAAAATAGTGTGCAAAAAAAGATTTAGAAAACACCACCACAATAATGGGGTGGTGAATATTAGTATGTCTCCTAACCTCATGAAAGAAAGCTGAAGCCAGGAAAACTGCTGTTTGTGCTGCCCATTTACTTGTGCCTCTCTTCAGAATAGGTTTGTAGAAGTGTCTTTACAAAAAGGAAAAAAAAAGGAGATAAGATCAAACATGACAACAAAAAAAATAAACTATTGTACTTTATTGTACTTCTATATCTAGATCCACGCAATGCAACTCATTAGCATTAGCCTCCTGGGTCCTGAGACCAGCTTTGTTAAGAGAAAACGAAGTTTGACTGTGAAACATGTTATTTGCTTTACATGAGACCACAAAAACATACAAAATATGAGACCGATATTTAGGATCCTGAAATACTGAAGGGTCAGTATTCTGAGTGCTCGTATCGAGGGCTCTCTCTCTGGCTGACAGTGGCACAGGCAATTTCAAATGAGAAATGTCTGGTGTACTAAACTAAAAGACACAAGAGGTTAGCATTAGCATTAACCACATTATAACTACTTTAGCAAATCCGCTTTGGTTCATTGTTGCAGATCAGCTGGGATTAGCTCAGACTCACCTAATGCACCACTTGTGGACGGGAATATTCCAGTTCTGCCAGAAGTAGGTGACAGTCTCGGAGTTCCTTAAAAACAAAAAAACAAAACAAAAAAAAAGGTTATATTATTAGATATATAGACACAACCACAAACACTGCTGTGCAAAAGTCTTAGACACGAGACTCGGCTTTGATACTGTGCCTTCTGCCAGTTCTGTTGTCAATTCAACACTTGTCTTTCCATTCCTTAAGGACATTATCTTAGTATTGCTCATCGTTATTAGACAGCTTTTTGGGTCTTCCCATCTGGGTTTTGTCAATTACAAATGATGTTTCTCTGTGCTTGTTGATTATGCTTCGGATACCACACCTTGAAAATGGAGTGGTGTGAGCTATTTCACTTTCACATGTTTTTCCTTCTTTATGCAAGTCAAGGTTGTTATAATAGTATAAAACACTAGTGGAGGCTTTGAGTAAATTGTTGATCTCATAATGCATCAGAGTAGAAAAATACAATATGTCTAAGACTTTTGCACCGCAGTGTATATATATATTAAAGGTTTTGCTCAAAAAGAGCCAACTTCCCAACATTCCAACAGTGTGATATGTTTAACATTATTATTATTATTATTATTATTATTATTATTATTATTATTATTATTATTATTATTATTAGTTTATTTAACATACCTTTGTCAAGGGAAAGTGTTTGAAAACAAACAGTGGAGGTAATTATAGGGTGCGTTAAGTAAGTGAGCAACTCAGAGCGACAATGTTTCTGCTCCCCCAGATCATCAATGAAATCTGCTCTGCAGCACTCCGAGCTGCACAGGGGGAGCGGAACTGAGCATGCTCACTTACTTTACACACCCAGTCTTTTGATGCCATGACAACCACACTCACTTATTTCTATTTGAATCTATTAATGTGTTTGTGATGTCATTTACTACATAGTTAATGATGTAATGGTCTAATGTTCCTTTCTGTTTAACCCTTCAGGCATCATGGTATTGAGTCTATTATCCATTTATTATTAAAATAAATACAAAATAACAATATCAATCAATTTTATTTTTTCTATAGCGCCTTTTGCAACAGGTTGCCACAAAGCGCTTTACAAAGACAAAAACAATCCATATTACTGAACAGTAAGCATTTAAAAAACAGAACAGAATAAAAACAAAACAGAATATATAAGCTGTGTTATAAAAATATGATTTTAATCTAGATAAAAAAAATAAATACATAAAATAAATAAAAAACAGTGGGAACAATATGGGGGCAAGAGGATATCAGCTCATCTGGATGAAAATGCCAGGCTATAGAAATGGGTTTTTAGTCTAGACTTGAAGACATTGATTGAAGGGGCTTCTCTAATTGCGATGGGCAAGTTGTTCCATAATTTAGGATTGGGCACATAGGGTCTTAAAAGATCTTTAAGGTATGGAGGTGCAAAACCATTAAAGCCATATATGTTAGCAGCAACACCTTAAAATCTATTCTGAAACTAACCGGTAGCCAATGCAAAGATGCCAGCACCGGGGTGATATGCTCTCGCCTCCTGACCCGAGTTAAAGTTCTAGCTGCAGCTTTTTGTACAAGTTGAAGGCGAGAAATAATGTTGTGGTTAGTCCCAATGAAAAGACCATTGCAATAACCAACCCTAGATGATATAAAAGCATGCATTAATCTCTATGCATCCTGCCTGGAGAGAATACCTCTCAGTCTTAGCCGCTAACACACAACCTTGTAGCAACATCGTAACTCAATTTAAACATTCCAGCAACTTTGTTAAAAGGTTGTGTGTCAGTGGAAACTAAGTAACAGTTTTGTTTTATAACAAAATTACATTGTACTGTACACCCTCAAGTATAACGAAAAAGTATTATTATATATGCACTGGTTAACAAAGATACGGTTTGCAAAACTTTGGAAAATGAACAAGCAAAAGTAAGAAATTTGTATTTAAAAACGGAATCTATCATTGTTAACAACAACCACAACAACAACAAGTTAAATCCACTAAAAGACAGCCCTGACAGGTGTGTAGGCTACGCTTACAGCACAATAATAATAATAATAATAATAATAATAATAATAATAATAATAATAATAATAATAAACTTCTAAAATATGTTTTTAAATGAACAATAAAAGCAATAAGTACCATATTATAAAATAATTTACTGTTTAATCTCAAACTTGTACATTGTTAATACAGCAAAATACGTTGAAATACACAAAGAAGTTTTTATCTGGCTTACTTTCAACACACTTAAAATGATCAAAACTTTTAATAAAGTAGTAACTGCATTAAACAAATATGCATTCCATGTAGGCCTACCTTAAATTACATTTTCTGTTGTTATTATTTATTAATCCTGAGAGTCACTTTCATCACTGTCACTCATTAGCAGTTCATTACACTCAAGCTCCTCCTCATCTTCCTCAGCTTCAATGGCAAATGACAGAGACCCGGCATTTATTTACAATATTTGCCAGCAGACCCGGCACGTATTGGAGACGGGCGATTTGACGTTTTACGGTATCTATGTTTGCATTTAGTGTGAAAATACCCTCCCTCCCCCCACTGTTGCTCTTGCTAATATACAAACAAAACATGGCTGTGTTGGGAAGACATGGAAAGTGTGACATCAACAGAGGAGGAGGAGGAGGAGGAGGAGGAAGAGGAAGAGATTCGTACAGTACATAAGTTTGAACATACATTTCCATTTGACTGAACTTCTTAAAAAAGGGAATTTGTCTTTAATCATCTTTAGTACCGTGCCTATTTAAAACAGATAGATAATCACAGTATGTCTTTATGCGTATTTGTACATGTATGTCGGGGGATGGGGTAAAAGCCAGAACGAGACACAACAGTCCGGAACGGTACTTTAATTAATTCAATTGCATTAAAAAGCAGCGTAGAAAGCTACAAACAAGTGAGGAGAATATTTTATCAATCAGAACTGATTAATAACGTGCTGTCATTAACCCATTCCGGCCCAGAACCCTCTTTTTATCACCAAAAAGCTCCCGGAACACAGGGTTCTGAAGGTGCAAAGATGACAAAAATTATACACATGATACAACTAAGTGAGAACAACGTAACACTGCTGAAAAAAAACCCACCTCTAACTGCCCATTCCATGCAATAAACAGCTGTATAAACAAACCCATCCGGAACACGGGGTTCCGAAGCTGCAGAGTATGAAAATTACACATAATACAACTAAGTGAGAACAACATAACACTGCTGAAAAAAACCCCCACCGAACCGACCTTTCATTTACCATTCCGTGCAATAAACAGCTTGATTAACCTGCTCACAAGCCTCATAGGGGACGAAAAAAAGATACAGCTGAAACACAATACAGTGAGTAACATACTTACAAAAACTGTCTGAAGTCTTAACCGACCTTTAATTGCCCATTCCCTGCATGCAATGGGTTTATATGAATTGAACTACTTCAAATTCAAGAATGGGTATTCAGCCGAGGGGATGTTTATTGATTTTTATACTTTAGGCACTACACTTGCCATGATAGAAACACCTGCAAAGAGCCACCAAATAGTACTTTAATACTGTACTGGATCGGAACACTACATTTGCCTACAAATTCAGTGACGACAGAGAATATCATGTTATTGACCAGATCTTGTTTTTAGTGATTAAGCACTAGAAGCAAATTTCAACTATGCGTTATACTTTAAGGAAAACAATTGAGCAAAAAAGGTTCTATGTCTTAGATGTGGAACCTGTTATCTGGTGCTGTTTGAAACCACGTGCAAGATTATGTATTTTTACTTTATAATAATCAGTTTAATAGTTCATGTGGTATGCTGAGAACTCTGTACTCATTTCTCCAAAATGTCATGACTTCTGTAAACTGATGAATGTACTTAGGGTTGACAACCATTCCAGGTTGTGTTGATAGGTTTGTGGTACACTGGATGTTGTTGTAGACTGAATGATGAGAATATAGGGGTTAGAGAACATCAACTTGCTCCTGGGTTCCCATGTGCTTCTTCTGGCCCATGTATCACTAATAGATATATAAGAATGGTGAGGTACTGGCTAAGAGCGAGCGAGAGTTGAGAGTTAAAAAGGTGAATTAGCTTGGCATTTGATTAACCTTGGGTAACAGGAGGTTTGGGGGTCCAGTGGTTAAAGAAAAGAGCTTCATACCAGGTGGTTCCCGGTTCAAATCTCGACACACTGTGTGTGACCCAGAGCAAGTCACCAATACAAATGCCCAAGGGTTGTCAGTGATATACTGTACAGCAATTACACCAGAATAACCCAGTTCCAAGCATGCTCCTTCTCTGCAAAACAACGTGGACTTTTTATTTGTGTATTCAATTCATTTATTTATTTATGTGTGTTTTTATCAGATCGTATGTATCAGATCGGCTGCATCACATCGTATGCATCACATCGTATGCATCACATCGTATGTATCAGATCGGCTGCATCACATCGTATGCATCACATCATATGCATCACATCGCATGTATCACATCGTATGCATCAGATCGTATGTATCAGATCGGCTGCATCACATCGTATGCATCACATCGTATGCATCACATCGTATGCATCAGATCGGCTGCATCACATCGTATGCATCACATCGTATGCATCACATCGTATGCATCAGATCGTATGTATCAGATCGGCTGCATCACATCGTATGCATCACATCGTATGTATCACATCGTATGTATCACATCGTATGCATCACATCGTATGCATCAGATTGTATGTATCAGATCGGCTGCATCACATCGTATGCATCACATCGTATGCATCAGATCGTATGCATCAGATCGTATGTATCAGATCGGCTGCATCACATCGTATGCATCACATCGTATGTATCAGATCGGCTGCATCACATCGTATGCATCACATCGTATGCATCACATCGCATGTATCACATCGTATGCATCAGATCGTATGTATCAGATCGGCTGCATCACATCGTATGCATCACATCGTATGCATCAGATCGTATGTATCAGATCGTATGCATCACATCGTATGCATCACATCGCATGTATCACATCGTATGCATCACATCGTATGTATCAGATCGGCTGCATCACATCGTATGCATCACATCGTATGCATCACATCGCATGTATCACATCGTATGCATCAGATCGTATGTATCAGATCGGCTGCATCACATCGTATGCATCACATCGTATGTATCACATCGTATGCATCACATCGTATGCATCAGATTGTATGTATCAGATCGGCTGCATCACATCGTATGCATCACATCGTATGCATCAGATCGTATGCATCAGATCGTATGTATCAGATCGGCTGCATCACATCGTATGCATCACATCGTATGTATCAGATCGGCTGCATCACATCGTATGCATCACATCGTATGCATCACATCGCATGTATCACATCGTATGCATCAGATCGTATGTATCAGATCGGCTGCATCACATCGTATGCATCACATCGTATGCATCAGATCGCATGTATCAGATCGTATGCATCACATCGTATGCATCACATCGCATGTATCACATCGTATGCATCACATCGTATGTATCAGATCGGCTGCATCACATCGTATGCATCACATCGTATGCATCACATCGCATGTATCACATCGTATGCATCAGATCGTATGTATCAGATCGGCTGCATCACATCGTATGCATCACATCGTATGCATCACATCGTATGCATCAGATTGTATGTATCAGATCGGCTGCATCACATCGTATGCATCACATCGTATGCATCACATCGTATGCATCACATCGTATGCATCAGATCGTATGTATCAGATCGGCTGCATCACATCGTATGCATCACATCGTATGCATCACATCGTATGCATCAGATTGTATGTATCAGATCGGCTGCATCACATCGTATGCATCACATCGTATGCATCAGATCGTATGCATCAGATCGTATGCATCAGATCGTATGTATCAGATCGGCTGCATCACATCGTATGCATCACATCGTATGTATCAGATCGGCTGCATCACATCGTATGCATCACATCATATGCATCACATCGCATGTATCACATCGTATGCATCAGATCGTATGTATCAGATCGGCTGCATCACATCGTATGCATCACATCGTATGCATCACATCGTATGCATCAGATTGTATGTATCAGATCGGCTGCATCACATCGTATGCATCACATCGTATGCATCACAACGTATGCATCAGATCGTATGCATCAGATCGTATGTATCAGATCGGCTGCATCACATCGTATGCATCACATCGTATGTATCAGATCGGCTGCATCACATCGTATGCATCACATCGTATGCATCACATCGGCTGCATCACATCGGCTGCATCAGATCGGCTGCATCACATCGTATGCATCACATCGGCTGCATCACATCGTATGCATCACATCGTATGTATCAGATCGGCTGCATCACATCGTATGCATCACATCGTATGCATCACATCGCATGTATCACATCGTATGCATCAGATCGTATGTATCAGATCGGCTGCATCACATCGTATGCATCACATCGTATGCATCACATCGTATGCATCAGATTGTATGTATCAGATCGGCTGCATCACATCGTATGCATCACATCGTATGCATCACAACGTCTGCATCAGATCGTATGCATCAGATCGTATGTATCAGATCGGCTGCATCACATCGTATGTATCAGATCGGCTGCATCACATCGTATGCATCACATCGGCTGCATCACATCGGCTGCATCACATCGTATGCATCACATCGTATGCATCACATCGTATGCATCACATCGGCTGCATCACATCGTTTGCATCACATCGTATGTATCAGATCGGCTGCATCGCATCGTATGCATCACATCGTATGCATCAGATCCTATGCATCAGATCGTATGTATCAGATCGGCTGCATCACATCGTATGCATCACATCGGCTGCATCACATCGTATGCATCACATCGTATGTATCAGATCGTATGTATCAGATCGGCTGCATCACATCGTATGCATCACATCGTATGCATCACATCGTATGTATCAGATCGGCTGCATCACATCGTATGCATCACATCGTATGCATCACATCGCATGTATCACATCGTATGCATCAGATCGTATGTATCAGATCGGCTGCATCACATCGTATGCATCACATCGGCTGTATCAGATCGTATGTATCAGATCGGCTGCATCACATCGCATGCATCACATCGCATGCATCAGATCGGCTGCATCAGATCGGCTGCATGTTACGTTGTTCTCACTTGGTTGTATTATGTGTATAATTTTTGTCGTCTTTGCACCTTCGGAACCCTGTGTTCCGGAAGCTTTTTGGTGATAAAAAGAGGGTTCTGGGCCGGAACGGGTTAATGACAGCACGTTATTAATCAGTTCTGATTGCTAAAATATTCTCCTCATGTGTGTGTAACTTTCTATGCTGCTTTTTAATGCAATTGAATGAATTTCTGTTCCGTCTCTTTCCGGCTTTTACCCCATCCGGCATGTGGGTGTGGGTTTGTGTGTGTGTGTGTGTGTGTGTGTGTACTTTTTATCTGCATTTTGTGTGTAAACTGTCAATAACATTACTTGACCACAGTTTTACAGCACCTGATTATGCAGAAAAAGATCTGACCGGTGCATTTTGTAGCTCATATAGTGATAGGTTTCAGATCAATCTTCTAATTCAATTCATAAGACATTTTACAATGCAAGAACATACAGGTATATACTCACTGAATTTTATACACTTGAGTAAAAAAAGACGATCTTACAAAGAAAACGTAGGCTGTTTGTTTTAATTTTTTCACCAACATCACTTGTAGCTCGAAACTGATTGGTCCATCGCGATTCACGGTGTCCATGGAAACATAAGCCCGGAAATGAAATGCCCTCAGAGAAGGAATGTTTTACTCGACGTACATATGCAATGAATTGTGGAAATTGCCGCTATTTTACTGGAAGAAAATAAACATTTTGAATACTATTCACTGGAACATACGGGCACTGTAAAAACGTGTTTTCTTTTTGAGGCGGCTCATCTGGCAAAGTAGACCTTAATTAACCGGCCGCGGACTGGAAATGAAAAGACTGTGTACCTACCACCAGTCTCTGTAGAACTCCCTGTCTCCAAACTGCATGAGCTCAGCCACGAAGTTCATCGACGAGTGGAAAAACCAATAGAAGAAGATCAGCCAGATTAAGTGATTGGGGACCTGTTGGGGGGGAGGGGGTAAAGAAAAGCCTATGCTTTTAAAACCTAACAAAATAAAATACAAAAATCAGCAGCTGCAACAAAACACAGATTGTAATAAAAACTGCTGCAAACTGCAACTGGTCATTCTCTTACAGATTTTACATGAAGGCCTCCTGTACCTTACTCACAGGCCTGATGTACAGTATGACACACATAGGTGAGCCTCCACTCTGGGGTTGTGCTGATACTCACATTCCTAATTGCCATTAAGAATTACTAAAAAAAAAAAGGGAGGCAGGTATTAAATAAATCAATTCATTAATATGTTGATTTCAAAACAAGAAAATATGTCCTTCCCTCACCTCTGCAATTGAGTCTCAATCAATGGCAGTCAACGTCCGCATGGAGTGTTATAAAAGCAGACTGAATCTCAATCAACAGCATGGAGTGCTATAAAAGCAGATTGAGTCTAAGTCAATGGCATGATGTTATAAAAGCAGACTGAGTCTCAATCAACGATAGTGAATGCTCACATGGAGTGTTATAAAAGCAGATTGAGTCTCAATCAACAGCATGGAGTGCTATAAAAGCAGATTGAGTCTCAATCAACAGCATGGAGTGTTATAAAAGCAGACTGAGTCTCAATCAACAGCATGGAGTGTTATAAAAGCAGATTGAGTCTCAATCAACAGCATGGAGTGCTATAAAAGCAGATTGAGTCTCAATCAACAGCATGGAGTGTTATAAAAGCAGATTCAGTCTAAGTCAATGGCATGATGTTATAAAAGCAGATTGAGTCTCAATCAACAGCATGGAGTGTTATAAAAGCAGATTGAGTCTCAATCAACGATAGTGAATGCTCACATGAAGTGTTATAAAAGCAGATTGAGTCTCAATCAACAGCATGGAGTGTTATAAAAGCAGATTGAGTCTCAATCAACGATAGTGAATGCTCACATGAAGTGTTATAAAAGCAGATTGAGTCTCAATCAACAGCATGGAGTGTTATAAAAGCAGATTGAGTCTCAATCAACGATAGTGAACGCCCAGATGAAGTGTTATAAAAGCAGACTGGCCAAGGCTGTGTACTGATAATTGTAAGTTTATGGCTTTGGTTCGAAGCGCCCCGGGTGAGAGGAAAATACTCAATTGCAAAGGTGAGGAAAGGACAGCTTTTCTTGTTTGTAAACACACTGATGAATGATTTTAACACCTGCCAATAAATACTCCTTAAAAGGCAATTACAAGCATGGAGTGCCAGCACAGCCCTATATACCCAGCATGAGGAGTTATTCAACAATAAAAATAAAAGCAAATTATAAAAAACAAAACACACAATAAATAATAAATAAAAACAAATCTACCAAACATAAGATATCTTTCAAAGTTTTTAAATATGGACATATTAGCATCTAAAGAACACGCAACAGGCAAAAATAGGTAACCAACCAGCTCACATCTACTTTCCTTTGCTGTTTATATGGTTGTGACAGAAATACAATGACTCTTGGTTGTAAAGCTCCCTCCCGACCTGTGAGGGTGCTAAACAGTGAGAACAGAGTTCTTTGGATGGACTGGTCTGACAGTTCTTTCCCAGGGTCGGGAAGTCGGCCAGTGTGAATGAAGACGAGACTCCGTTGCAAGAACGCATTGACCCGGAAGGGAAACGAAGTGGCAGCTGCAGATTGGAGAGGCGGTTGCACTTGTTTAATCAAGGGGTCATGTGTGACGGCATAAAAGGGGAGGAGAATCGTAATCTGTTCCTTCGTGTTGGTTATGTATTTTAACCAAGAAGGACTGCGAGAGACCCCACAGAATGTAACAGTTTCGGGAATGTTTTGTTTGTTTTGTTCTGTCTGTTAGTAATTGTCTTGTTTGTGAATCACCAGACACCGAACATGTTACCGGAGCTGTCGCATTGGGCCAGCACAAAGCCGGAACAACACTTCACCACTGTCAAAAATAAACCGTATCAGACACCACAAGCACTACTGCACGCACCCAGGACTGGTGACCATGTTTGTATTACTGTGGGGCAGATATTATTGTTTATTATTTGGGACTGCAATCCCCTTGTTATTTACCCTGTGCTGTACACATTGGTGTGTATTGCTGGGGGATTGTTGTTTGGTCGTCAGACCTGGAAAACAAAATAAAACTCCTTTCCAAACCGGATTATAATCTGTTTCATTCATGCACTGCATCACTCCTGCACCTGTACCCAAATCAACCACTTTGCCACAATGGTCAAGAAGTATTATTATTTTTTCCTGCGATACTTACAGCAAGCTTCAAGAGACGCTCTATAATCCTTGAATAATCCATGTCCTAAAGAAAAAATGACAATATAATTTTAATGAGGACTGGATAGCAACCTAGTACTAATATATTATATATACACACACATACATGCATCATATAGTATACACACACATACATCAGTCCTCAGAAATTCTGAGCATGTGATTGGTTAAAACCTCATCACATGATCAAAATAGATATAAGTATTGCCTGGGATGCTGTTTGTTTTCAATAGTTTTTTTTTCTCCCGCCCTCAAATTATGTCCTACTCTCCACACA
Source organism: Acipenser oxyrinchus oxyrinchus (assembly GCA_030684275.1). Taxonomy (NCBI): domain Eukaryota; kingdom Metazoa; phylum Chordata; class Actinopteri; order Acipenseriformes; family Acipenseridae; genus Acipenser; species Acipenser oxyrinchus. The sequence goes on from CM060249.1 coordinate 2,988,832, forward strand.
CACACTGTTACACACACACACAAACACGCACGCACACACAGACACACACATGCACTGTTACAAACACACACAGACACACACTGATACAAACACACAAATACAGATATACACACAGACTGATACACACACACAGACACACACACACTGATACACACAGACACGCACACACACACACAGATACATGCACAGACACACACTTCTTAGTGTGCAGAGCTCACATCCTCCACCTACCTTGACTGATTGATACATACATACACACACACAGACAAACAGACAAACACACACACACACACACACACACACAGATACACGCACACACAGACAGACGCAGACTAACACTGACTGACACACACACACACACACACATTTCAGGGTCTACAACTGCTTACCTGAAACGGCTTCATAGAATTTTGAATTGTTGGAACCATCCACTGAAATATACCAAAAGAATGCAAAATGAATAAATACATAAATAAATACATAAATAGCATTTTAACCTTAGAAACAACACCTATACAAATTTCTGCATACATAGTCCAAGAATCACTGGCGACATCAGCATCTTTTCCATGTCCAATCAGAGGGTGTTTGCAATTCCACTGATTCTGGGACTTTGGTTACACATGTAGCCAATACCTAACTAGGGTTCGTTATTTAAAAAAAATAAAGACAAGTACAACTGGGCATTACATAACTTTACTCAGTGCTAGGAATTTTAAGCAGTTCACAGTACTGGTTTAGTTTTGCTTGGATTAAATAAATAAAGTACATTAGTCCGTTGCATATCCGATTGAGGTGGGACCAGAGTAAGGGCGGATATGTAAAAAGTCGGATGAATGAATCCTGTTTTAAATATCATTATACACACCTTTAACAATTACAATTATATTCACACAATTATTGTTTTGAGGGTGCGTGCATTCGCTGCTGAGTGACAGGCAGGAGATCGAGACGGAGGTTGAAGTTGATACGCCCCGCAGGCCAACAGGATTTATTTACATATCAACACATTGAACCGCTCACGTGACACTACCAGCAATGGCAGCGCACGGAGCACATACAACACAGTGTACAAACACTTTGGTGGGATCTACAATATCTGAACTAACCTCCTGTGTTGAATAATAAACTAACGTTGCTAAAGAGGTTGATCATGGTGGATAAACTGTTAGGGTGGATATGCTACAGGGGGATACGCGACGGACTACTGTAGTTCAAAGGGTTTCTGACAAACACACACAACCGAACATAACCCACAGGGCTAGTCTGGACACAGTACATCTCCACCACATTGTGTTGAAGATACACAGACATACCTGTTGTATTAATCCCACCAACAGCTGTATGAAGAAAAGCTGAAAAAAAACACAAAAATACACAATTACTTTGGTCCGAAGACAAAAGTGCCACAAAAATGCACAACAATCATAGCCATAACCAGAACAGCCCAGCAGACTTTCCACGCTAACTTCAATACTGAACCCTAAAATAGGTTGGTTTCAAGTTTAGATGTTGCAGTGTCTTATGATGGTACAGTAGTACAGTGTATTTATATATTTAAAAAAACAAAAACAAAACACAACAACAACATAGCTCTAATACAAAAGTAGATTTAAAAAAAAAAAAAAGAAATTCTATTGAACTCACCATCTCAAAAAGCCTCCGTAGCAGAAAGCGTCCTGTATGCTTGAGGGACCGTGGAAAATTGAGTTCATAGCAGAGAGTTGGCGCAAATATGAAATAATATAAATCTGGACAAGAGAGACAGAGAATTGTTGAAGTGTGGGAAGTACTTTCCGCATGAAGCTCTTCTGGTTGCAGTGTGTTTTAGGGTTTTTACTCTTACCTCTGTGTTTGAGGTTTCCTGGATACGTCACATGGGCCTGCACTGCATCACCATTAGCTTTGTGGGACATTGGGACTGGGGAAAATACAAGAGGTACAAAGATGTAGGCATGACATACGGACAGACAGATAACCAAGTTAGCGCAATTGCATATTCTAGATAAAATAAAAATGGAAGTGTGACATACATACATCCCAAAGATATGCTCCATGCTGTCTCTGTACAGCCTGGTGAAACTGTTTCTGCTCACAATATAACTGCAGAACCAGCGCATAATAGATATCCACCCAGTTTTATTGTCAAATTAAACTACATAGATAAAACAGTTCACACAAGGTGCTCTGGGAGGGAGTTCAGGGTTCAAGGATAACCATGCAGGTCTTGTGGAACAAATCGAGCTCCAGGACAATGCAGTCCAGGTCAAAGTCCTTTAAAGAATCTGGCACACAGGTAATGAGTGGAGAGACTGCATTTTCCTCCTTGGCTGGCAGGTGGAAGTAATTGCTGCGTTGGCAAGTTTAAAGAAAGCAAGCTGAAAGAAATACAGCAAGTACCAGTGAAACACATATTACATGTTGCACTTTTTATCTACTATTTATTACTACTATTTATTTCTTAGCAGACGTCCTTATCCAGGGCGACTTACAATTGTTACAAGATATCACATTATTTTTACATACAATTACCCATTTATACAGTTGGGTTTTTACTGAAGCAATCTAGGTAAAGTACCTTGCTCAAGGGTACAGCAGCAGTGTCCCCACCCCACCTGGGATTGAACCCACAACCCTCCGGTCAAGAGTCCAGAGCCCTAACCACTACTCCACACTGCTGCCCTAAAATCTAAAATACAGTAGGCATAATCATGACCAATGCAATGCTTCATAAATTAGTATGCAAATGGCTACATAAAGTGGACCAGCGGTGTTTGGTTACAGTCTACAACAAGAGGGACAATCTTGGACTAAGCACTGATAACATCTGTGTCTCAGCCTGAAGGAAACAGAGAGGGGGGCATGGTGTGTTATTTTTTCAATTTAGCAAACTCAGCAAGTAACTTTGAGAGAACAGCACACAATCTCCAACATTAAAAAAAAAAACCAAACAAACAAACACAGAAAGACATTTTTGTAAGAAAACACAAAAAATGATGATTCCCTGTTGCTGCTTGATTGGTTAGTTCAACACATACTAAAGGAAGCCAGGGCAGTGTCAATATGAAAGTGTAGCACACTTACATGACTGTGATCGGGCCAGAGTGCGAGCTTTAGCCTGTCTGATTTCTCTGCACCACTTATTCACATCTTTGTAGGAGTACAGCTTGAGGAACAGGATTGTGTAGACTGCCAGTGCAAACACACCGCCAGCTGTGTTCAAATACAAAGAAAGGAAATGAACACATGCAGCAGTAAGTGGAATATTGAGCTGTCATATTCAATTGTGCGCTTACCTGGCACCCTAGCATTTAACTCACTAAATCTCCTGTGTTTATGTAACAGTATATATTCTACATTATGATAGGCTCCACACAATTTGCCATTAAAACACAGCCAGATATAATATATTACTTTACTGACTGAAATACCCTCTTTTACTGTCATACCTATACATTGCAATCTATAAGCATTATAGCTTTGTACTTTATTTGGTGGTGTGCAGTTATTGAAGCCATGAAAAAACAGCAAATTGAATTGCCTTTTGCCTTTTTACACAACCTCTAATTGGTGTATTCCTGTTGTGATATCGTAGAAATATGTACCCAGGTGCTTGTCAAAGATATTGGGGGTTCATGTATAGAGGCTGCATGCCTTTAAGAAGAAGGGCATGATGGGATTTCAGATGAGCCTTTGTCAGCCGATATACAAATGCTTCAGAGTTGCCAAGTCTGCTTATAATAAGCAGAATTGGGCTTGTTTTGTTTTAAAACAAGCTTTAATTTTTTCGCGGGTTGCGTGATTGACTAGTGTCAATGTATATGCACGTCATTAGAATTTTAGAATCCTCCCATCCCCACTCCAGTTCAACAAAGAAAACTACTAAATATATATATATATATATATATATATATATATATATATATATATATATATATATATATATATATATATATATATATATATATATATATATATATATATATATATATATATATATATATATATATATATATATATATATATATGGAATTTGTATAAACACCCCCACTGCCCTCCCTCTGAAATGGGTTGGGCTTGTTATGAAAAGCAGTGCCCCTTTTCTTTCTCGTGAGTCTTGGCAACACTGAAATACTTCGGTGTACAGAAAGGTGCTGTATTAACACCAGCAGAATACGGTAACGCCAGTTTCATACGTCTGTGAGTACTGTTGTGTAAAAAACAAAAACACACTTAAGATGTATGTTCCACACATCGTGCCATTAACAAAATGCTCCGAAAACTAATTAATGAAGGGCTGTAACTCCAATAAAACAACGTTGTCTTTCACCAGTCAAATCAAATAAAGCTGAGTCAACACAAACAGATTTTTTTTAGTCTGTTGCATCTTTTTTAGCATCCGCAACACTGTTTACCGTCAGGAGTTCAAGGATGGTTTATTAATCGCGCAGCAGGTTCCCCAGTTAGATGATGAGCTGATATGTCTTCAGCCGAAGCAAGCACGGTCATTTAAGACGTTACCATCATTAAAAACAGTAATGTAGTGTGAGTTTTGTACTAAAAGCAGGGTCAGCTGTTGCAGGGAAAACAAAATTTAATTTCTCAAACTGACCAGAAAGTTGAAAACAGAACACATAGCAATACTCGGGACTGTAATTAGGAAGTGTTCTGCTGAGAAAAAACAACTAAATGTTTAGGGAATTTAAAATGAAATTCACTAAATTTAATTGTCAGATTGTGCTTGTGAAAATGACAAATGTGCTTACTGTGGTGTATTTAATATCGCAAATAGCAGAATGAACTCACTGCAATTTAATGTTGTTTTTACTATAAAGTAAACGGTAACATGTAATCATAAGAGCCGTCTGTGTTACATGCTTGACTAACACCCAGCATGGGAGCTGCAGCATGCTGTTTATCATATTACAGCTGTACACAATGAAAGGTGCCATCACCAATTCCACACACATTTTTAGCCAGTCTTGTATTATAGGGGCCTTGATGCTTCAAAAGTAATTTTTTCTTTTTGTTGATCTTGCCTTACTGTGAGCAGTGCTGAACTAAAGCTACTTCATTGCACTAGGAGCACTTTGTCAGACACTACAGCAGACCACCACTATTCGAGCACGTGCTTAAAACCATGCAAAGATGCGGCAGAATGCACCATTTTAATCCCTTTTTTAAAACATCTCCCAGTGGGAGGGGGGACACGCCCATAGGCCCTATGTGCCCCTACTACCTTGTAAGTAGCCACATACCTTAAAACTAATTGAAAACCCTGAATAAAGACAATCCAACATAAATCATAACCGGGTAGCATACTCCTTAGAAAGACTGCTTGCTTTCACCCACATTTTCCTATATTTTCATTCCAGGATAAAAGTACTGAAGGCAGTCCACTTGTTTATTAGTTTGGGGCATGTACATATCAAAGCAGTCAGAGGGGGAGAGATATACCATCATTTAAAAGTAATAGTGATTTTTTAATGTAGAAAAAAGAATTGTATATAATGTTTGAAAAGGTGGTGCTTTCAAAAGTTAAGATAATAAGAACATTACATAGTCAACCAAGAGAGATGGTGTATGGCAGTTCAGGCCGTTGGTTAGTAAGTTTCAAAGTTATGTGCATCTCTCAGTTATACTGTAATGTATACAGTTATACTGTTCTATTTCAAAAAGATTTTAAATGATTAGAATTCAAAATATCCCTGGTCGGTCACATTTTCTTTAATTCCGTTTTTTTTTTTTTTTTTATTTTTTTAAAAGGTGTGTGTGAACTCTACGGAGTTCGAGAAGTTGCTAAAATATAAAGTTGCAATATAAAATAGATGCATAGATTGGAAACTTAGCATGGTATAATTATGCACGCAGTGAATGAAGGGGATATTTTATTATTTATTTACATTGCAAAAAAGTGTGATGTATATTGCACTAGGAAATAAAACAAGTTACTATTATAGTATCTACGGTATCTGATAACAATTTCTGTTAGTTTCAGACACATTTAGACACCCCACATCGTGAACCACTGGCTTATTAAGTCTGCACAGGCTTACCTGGAGTCATCGAACTGACCAGCAATACAACAGCCACAGGGAAGCAGAGGATCATGGAGAGGTTGAAGAAGTGAAGTAAAAAACCAACCCTCTCTGAGACAAAACCCTTCGGGAGCAAAAACAATCACAAATTAGTGCGATATACTAGTGTGCTGTATCACTTTCACATTAACTCTATAAACACTTACAAAACAGAGCAGAAACAATACATATGTTACTCAAGCTAAGATTCTCCATTTTAAAATGTTACATTGCAACTGTATTCTAGAACTCAAGCAGCCGACAAAACGTTATTAATTGCGACAGCAAGAAATAACAATGCATTTGCAATGGTACAAGCAGCAAAGAGGTTTTCAATCAGGTCAGTCAAAAACTCTACCAAGTGTACCAGCCATGTGAGCTGGAACATGTGCTTTGTTAAATGCTCTGCACAGCTGTATTCACTGCAGAAATGTGCATACAGGTAGTTATTGTTCTTGTTGTATTACCAAATAATATCCATAACGATAATCATAGTCAAAGGAGTTATACTTTCAATGTCTGAAAAAATAGATTGTTTTAATTCTTTGACAATTTTACACTATGTTCAATATTTGTATGCAAGTACCTCACAGGAGCAGCTGTTTATCTGATTAGTGTGGGAACAACAATCCAAGACATTTTCATTCTTTTAAAGATATGATCTGTTCTGCACATGTGATGTGTGGGACTCTCAAACTGAAAGCATTTCTTATTTGACAGGACTTAAACAGGTACAAAAAAATATGCTGCCAATACATCATTACCAGGGATCCTAGTTTTCCCGCAATAAAAAAAGGAATTCTCAGATAAAAAAAAAAGAAAAATCTGTGTTATTCTGGGAATAAAATAAAAAGGGCTAAAAATGAATTTTCCCTGCCACATTAAGGCACACAAACAGTACTATTGGGTAACAGTTAACACAGGAAGTATTTATTGTTGTTCTTGTTACACTTGTTGTGTCTCTATGTTGTATTTTAGTTTATAACTAATTATTCTTGAACTGTAACCTTGTATTACAGTGTAACATGTGCAAGTCACTTTGGATAAATGCGTCTGCTAAATAAATAAAATAAAAATGGTTACACTTTCAAATTCTAAGCAAGTTACAAGCACCGTTAAATCAACAAAAATAAACAAATACTTTGTTTTTTACTTCAAATATTATGAACAGTTCCCCGTTGTAAAAAAAAACAAAAAACCAAAAAATATATATCAGTTTGTTCAACTCCGAGTTAGTCTTCGTCATCCGGACGGCTACTGTGAAAACACAGCTGCAGCATTCCAGCTACAACTGGTCTGACTTTGGAATGGCACCACCTCCCTAATGTGCTTGCTGTAAAATCTCAAACTGCCGGTTGATCCACTTTGTATAGAGGAATGTCGGCTTTTACACACATTTTGACAAAATCTGCAAGTGTTTTACGCTGTTCTTTGGCTGGTGTAAGATGCTGAAATGATCCAAACACAGTGGTCTGTTCCAGTGTTTGATGGCCCTGCTGTTTCGGCCTCATCTTGTTTGCGTTTCCTTCCATTCAATTCATGCTTAGAGCTTCCCACGTGTTCTACAATGGTCTGCCTACGAGTGTAATCTACAGCCTTGCTGCATGAAGTACAAAACAGCACATTACCATCGGTGTGAAATTCATCCTTGTCAAACTCATTGATCTGATCTTTAGGGTTGATTTTTATTGTTTTCGGTGTCTTTGAACAGCTCTGAATAGCGATGTAAACTGAACTTTGATACCGGAAGCAGGTTTTGTTAGGTATGTTTACGTAAATTTAAAGCATAGTTGCCTGTGTTAATGTTTATATATGGTACATGTATTGATTTGGTTATTATCAAACAAACAAAAAAAACTTGCATGTTTTTGCACCTCCCCAAGTGCAAAACTAAAAAATCTGTGTTATCATAGAAAATCTTCTTTTTTCTGTGTTATTCCGCAGCAAACGGATCCATCTTCATTACATAGCTGTATCCTTTATCAGAAACAGAGGAGTCATACTGTGGTTTAAGTCAAGGACTGAACTATGATTGACCCTGGACCCAGTTTCTTTCAGATGTAATGCAGTATCAGATCCAGAAAAAACAAACAATTTTACAAATTCAGATTACCCAACCTGTATGGAGTTCTTAATCATTCTTTAGTCAGTGGAGTAAAAGCACCTTTTTAGGATTCCCGGAGTACCTTGGCCCTGATTTACTGCATGGCTTTCGAACATTAGGGACATGTGTATGGAGAGAATACTCACCACTGACAGCCTTTTCTCTATGTACAAAGCAACTAGTATAAATACATTGGACACTGAAAAACAAAACAAAAAACAAGTTAGAGCACATGTTCATTTTTAAGTTAAAAAGGCAAGGTTGGTGACCTACAAAACACGTATAGACGTCCTGAGAACGTTTCACATTTTATAAGCTTTACTCATCTACCTCAAAAGAACATCTCTCAATATAACCCGCTCAAACTGGAACTATATACAGTACATGACAGCAGTTAGTAGTAGAGGTTTTTATAATATTATATACACTACCGGTCAAAAGTTTTAGAACACCCCCATTTTTCCAGTTTTTATTGAAATTTAAGCAGTTCAAGTCCAGTGAATAACCTGAAATGGTACAAAGGTAAGCGGTAAACTGCCAAAACTGAAAAATAATGTACATTTCAGAGTTATACAAAAAGGCCTTTTCAGGGAACAAGTAATGGGTTAACAACTTATAGCTGTTCTGCAGCAATGGAAGCAAATTAAGCCTTGAAAGTTGATGCTAACAATTCCTACAGGTGTCCCAACTTTTGTTGATTACTTACAAACCCTCTGTCTGTATAAAAGCAGTGTTGGAACAGACTGTGTTACTACACCCTCTTAAGCATTATTTGGACAGTATTGTACTGCAGGAAGTAGTATATTGCTATCATAATGGCGAGAAAAAGGCAATTAACAAAGGAAGACAGACAGACCATTATAACCCTTAAAAGTGTAGGTCTTTCCTTTAGAGAAATTGCAAAGAAAGCCAAGGTGTCAGTGAGTACAGTTTCCTACACCATCAAAAGGCACTTGGAAACTGGAGGAAACTCTGACAGGAAGAGGTCTGGCAGACCCAAAGCCACAACAGAATCAGAAGACAAGTTTCTGAGAGTCAACAGCTTGCGTGATAGGAAAAAGAGGCTTGCCTGGGCCATGAAGCACCGCCAGTGGACTACTGAAGACTGGAAGAAGGTCTTATGGACCGATGAATCAAAATTTGAAATCTTCGGTTCATCACGCAGGGTTTTTGTACGCCGTCGAGTAGGCGAAAGGATGGTTCCTCAGTGTGTGACACCAACTGTCAAACATGGAGGAGGAAGCGTGATGGTACCGCTTACCTTTGTACCATTTCAGGTTATTCACTGGACTTGAACTGCTTAAATTTCAATAAAAACTGGAAAAATGGAGGTGTTCTAAAACTTTTGACCGGTAGTGTATATAATTTCAGGAGACGATTACACAGCCAATAGACAATTAATCTATTAAACTAAAGAGTTGATCGCAGATTTTTTTTTTTACAATTTAACATCATGCAGAATTTTATTTTTGTATATATAATGAAATCAACCAATAGAAGATCTGCATTTTCTCAGCGGTAGTCCAATCATAAGTGAGCGGAGGCGGGACATACAGTTGAAGGTCTTTAGTAGGTTTAACCAATGAGAGTCAAATACCTACCCCTTGTTATACAGGTGTCCAATCATAAGTTAGCACAGGCGGGACATAAATATACTAGGGTATGGTGTAAGAATAGCTGAATTTCACGCAATATTGCTTATTATAGAGACCATTATTGAGAATTATATTGAGAACTTTGAAATAATATTTCAAATTGCTTTTTACAAATTAAAAAAAAAAAAAAATCTAAGACAATGGAGACTTTGTAGTCGATTTGGTTACAAATCAATTTTCAAGAACTCAGAAAAAATGGTGGTATACACCAGAAACACCTGAATTGACACAGGAAGCGAAGGGATATACTCTCCACTTCCAAAATTAAACTTATGAAAGACGGCACGATGAAGGCACCGATTCCTTATGTGGAATTACTTTCTCTGACTACAACAGCATGTTAAGCAATCGCTTGTCAAAAGCCACAGTATTCTCGGGTACCAAGATTCAGAATGGCTTAATAATCTCTTCGGTAGTACAGGAAAGAAGCCAAGTACGTAGCTATAATGGCAGATTAAACCATCGATGCTGGAAACGCGGCTCAGCTGTCTTATTTCAGGTATGTGACTAATAGTGGCCCAAAAGAACAGTTGTTCTGTGAAAATGTGTTACATTTACTAAAATAAAAATCATAATAAAAATGCTTTGAAAAGATCAAATTCCCATTGGGCTTTTTTTGGGGGCGGGGAGGGGGGGATTTTTTAGTATTACATGCAGGACAGCTGCTATAATATTGTTACCTTTATTAAATATGTGCACCGATTAGTCAACTTATGCCCATAAATTAACCAATCAATTTTTTAATTGATTGACAGCCCTAATACATGGACTGGAGAGGAGGCGTATAGTGGGAAGCTATGGCCCCTGAGGTAAGACCTATAGTTACCAACAAGGGGCTATAATGCCCAAAGCCACACGAGGTAACTAGTTCTTCGAGGGGCCTTTAGTTTCCCACTATGAGCCGAGGTCTGCAGTCCATATTTGTTTATGAAAGTAAGATATTTGTGTCAAGAAAGTAATGTTTTTGAAGTCCATCGCGTATAGTTATTAAAGATTATTTTGGCATAGAACTGTCCGTCTGACTCTCACTGTGGCATAGAATTCTCGGGGGAGTCAGTTGAGTTTGTTATTTATTTACATCGTAGAGTTGGATTTGTTTGAATTTTAAGAAGTCAGAAAACACTCAAAGCAAAGCTTTAATGACGATTTTAGTGTTTGCAGCATCTTTGTTTTGTAGTATATTTTGCAATTCATTTTCTGTTGTCCGCCATTTTGCTTTGTTATGTGAAGAGAAGGAGGACATTCAGAGAGATGATGTAATTTGAAGGTGTTTGTAAAAAAATTAAAAAAAAACTATTGACCGTAAGCAGCGTCAAGGGGGCAATAGTTGGATCTATCTCTGGTGATGAGGTTTTAACCAAATCACATGCCAGAATTTCTAAGGACTGATTCATGTAGTATATATAAAAGGGCTGTCAATCACAGATCATTTCTGCAATTAATGTGTTGATTTTTTGGGGAGATTAGTTATTTTCACGCATTCCCTGTCCCTCTTAGCAGACCATAATCAATTTCCTGGGGCACCATTTTAATACACTCTAATGCATGCCAGAATTGAATGAGTGTAGTCATCGTTTGAATATAAAATTAGTCATGGAACTGCATTATGTAGCAAAGCACTCAAACTGAAGGACTTGAGAATGGGAAGTTTATTTTAAAAAAACTTTGACGGTTGATTGGATAGAAAGAGGATTACTTGTATCTACTTGTATCTACTGTCTAAGTGAGTTCCAGTATCACAGGAGTGCATCTAGTCTGCTGTACCATCTGCGTGCTAAACATGCTTTCACTTCTCAAAATACACTTTCTAGTAGTTCTTCCGCTACAGACAACAACAATCCAACAACAAATGAAACTCGCCAGGTTTCGACAGAGTACTCTCTTAGAAATTCAGGATCGCTGCAAACCCAGTTCTGTGTTCAGTTCTGTACTGTTGCAGTGAATAGGTAACTACAGACCAGTTAACATTGTAGCTTTGTTTTATTTCAATAATCATGTTTATTTTTAAAAATATTATTTACAATTATGAAGGATATAACCATTACTCAGTGAATGTTTTGTGTTATTTAGGCAATTTCAAGTTATTAATAAAAGAGATTTTAAAATTATTATTTAGACAGCAATGAAAAACATCAGTTTATGAGTAAAGGAAACTGACAATTTAAAATGTATTAAGGTGAGTAATAAACTGACTCAAATGTGATTTAGCAGTTGGTTCAAACAATTTAAACAACAAATGCAGGATTGTAAATAAATATAAAACTATAAAGAGGGATCAACAAACAGGATCCAGAATCCAGAAATAGGAACACAGGGTTTATATGCTGGGCTGTTTTTTGGACGATGATAACTATTATAATAGCATCAGTATTAAAACAAACTTAAATGAGATGGATGCAGTAAATGTATTAAATATGCAATTAAAACCAAAATTAACAGATTCATTTTTTTTTTTTTAGTCTCAGAATTAATCAACATAAACAATTTTAAAATTGCTTGACAGCCCTAATATTTTATATATATATATATATATATATATATAGACACACACACACACAGTATATTATACGTTTGTCCTGAATCATTGTATGTTTTTGAAGTGTCTGTGTTCATAATTTACTTTCACATCATAGTTTTCAGGTTTCAATATCTCTGTCTTGTGCAGTCACGATGCACCTGCCTGTTCAGCATGCTCTGCTCCTCCACTTTTTCCATAAAGGATTAGTATTTCTTTCCTAGTGCAACTGCAGTGCAGATCTAGATACTAGACAGCTCCTTTGTGCTTGGTTATATACACACAAAGGCAGTACAAACAGAGAGTCAGGCTGTTCAATGGGCCCCAATTTAAATCAACCTGTGCAAATAAGAGAGGTTTGGCAAGGCTATTTGAAAAATATCCACTTCTGTACATTGGCATGCAAAATTGTTTAAGTGGTAAAGGGAAACACAGATATTAATGAACATAAGGTTCAACCCAAACAAGGCCACAATGCATACCAAGAATAAGGCACAGGGCAGGCCAGCTATATGGGTCCTTTAGGAAGAGTGAAACCACCTGGATTGGATCCACTAATATGCCATACCTGTAATAAAAAGAAGAATGTGTAACAGTGTGAGTGTTAAAGATTAGACAAGACTGACTCCCAACATGTACCACTGCAAGTGATTCTGATCAGATGTCCTTTATACTTCTGTATACATTCACAAATCCTCATTTTGTATTCAATGCCAATTTTACTTTATAAGTTTTTATCACTAGTATCAGAATAGTTTGCTTGGTTCTTCCCTTGGAATCTCTATAAATATGTACAGCAACATTTTGGCAGATTTACAGCCATGCAAAGTGTATCAGAAGACAGTCTGAAGTGTTGCAAAGCTTCAGCCCATGTCCTATATTACAGTTTTGTTTGCATGAGCCCTGGGGTCCTCTGTAAATGTTCAATGTTGAAACACCAGTTTACTGTTCGGTAGATAATTACAGCACTGCAGTAACATTTTCCATGGAATAGCCCACTTGTGTTTTTCAATGGGCTTCAAATGTTTAACATTGAACAGCATTCAGCTCTTATTTACATCTCTTAGTCTTGGAAATGTGCTTTCCTCACTTGGTCGGTTTTAATGCAAAATGTGAACAAACAAAACTAAAACACATCTATCTCCAACTTCGATACTAGTGATTTAGTTAGTGTGTGTGTGGGGGGGGGAGGGGGTGAAGGACCCCTGCCAAAGATTTATATAGAGATAAACGGAAGCAGCAGTTAAGATTAGTAGCTGTTTAGATCATTATTATTATTATTATTATTATTTGTTTATTTAGCAGACACCTTTATCCAAGGCGACTTAGAGACTAGGGTGTGTGAACTATGCATCAGCTGCAGAGTCACTTACAATTACATCTCACCCGAAAGATGGAGCACAAGGAGGTTAAGTGACTTGCTCAGGGTCACACAATGAGTCAGTGGCTGAGAGGGGATTTGAACCGGGGACCTCTTGGTTACAAGCCCTTTTCTTTAACCACTGGACCACACAGCCTCCTCTAAATTGACCCCAGTGCCTTTAGGATCTTAAAATAATGCAACGATACGTTTAGCTTATATGATGAAGTATATTTGCACGCCATTGTCAGATGTATACAATTCATTACAATACGAATTCATTTTGATATTGCCCCCTTGTTATAGAGTGTACAGGTACAGCATATTATTTAGAGGGGAGGTACGACTAAATTCAACTGCTTTTGCATTCCTAATTTGAGAGAACATTTGGATTACAGTATTTTGTGCGTAATTAACCTTGAAATACTGTAGTGAAGCAAGTGCTGGTTTAGTAGAGCAAGCATGTTTTAGCAGAGTGTGACTGGGGTCAGGCTATTATTAGACTACACTGTACAGCCAACTAGCCTTGGAAACACTGCAACATTTAGAGCCTATTGAGGCACAGCACTGTGGTGCTGCAGAGCTAAACACAGCACACAACACCAAGAACAAACACGTATGATAGCAAGGGATACAGTAAACAGCAAGTCCGACTATCAGCATGGTCCTCTGAATGGCACTTCCTCCTTATAGCCCCCAGAATGGCATATACAGCACCAATTGATAAACTGTTCTCTGGACACAAACTGCAAAGGCTATGTATTTCCGTCTGAGAGAATGCTGTACATTACAAGACACTCGGATTACTTACTTTATAAGGTTTTCTAAGAAAAGGCGTGCATTGCTCAATACCTGGAAGAAAGAGAGAGAGAGAACCTTCAATTAGTAACTGTTCCAATAATCATACAGTAATAAAGAGATTGGGACGAGAGTGAGAGAGAGAGATCTCCGCAGACACTGCAGGAATCTTTATTATATGCAGTTTGTAAGTAATTTGAAATATAATTGACCCCACGTCTGCACAAGGATAACATGGTGTGTCATCAGTTCCTCACACAGTACTTCAACGAAAGTCTTTGAACCTGGCTGCTGTGAAGAGTACAATATCACAAGGGTAACACGGTGTGTCGACAGTTCTTCACACAGCACTTCAACGAAAGTCTTTGAATCTGGCTGCTGTGAAATGCGGGTTTTGCATGACTTCGCGTGTGTGGTGCAATCCGGATCAAGCCTGAGAAACATTGAACAATGTCAATAAAGCGGCACAGCTGGAAAGGTCCCAAAATAAAGCAATGGCTGTAGGGAAGGGAGGTGGTTTGTTTCAATCTCTTTTTTATTTTACATTAATAAACCGATATAAACTGCTTTGCAATAGGAGTCTTATTGCCATCCCTGTATAGGCAGACATCTCTTTAAAACAGAGAAGGATCCTTCCTGGTGGTTTGCATATTTTACAGACAAAGATACATTAAAGAGACTTGTAGCACCCGCTGCTAGTCTGATCTCATACCCATGGCACAGAGACATGTTTTAATTGATCAACAGGGAGTGACAGTATTAAAATATACCACTTTATGAACTGAATCAACCTCTACTTTAAAAGCGTCTTTACCTCACTGCACTGTACACGCTCAAAATAGTATAATAAGTGGTACAAATTAGCTTCACTTTGCATTGGCAGACAGAAAACATTTTGAGATTAATCTACGATGCACTGTGGGCTGCTACCCATGCTTTATCCATTTATTGTTCATATGCATTTTGAATTATAATTATAAACTTAGCCCAACAAAGAATGTGGGCCCTGTTTTATAATCAAGTGCAGGGTACATTTTTCAGGAGAGGACTAAAATAATATTACTGGAATACAGATTAGAACACTGCTCAGAATACTAATTACTGCTCTATGTTGCAGCTTAATTGTTTTGTTGCTAGATTTATACAATTCCTCCCTGAAGATTCGGCATTGGCTTTGCACCTGCTTCAAAGAAGGTTTGAAGAAAGGGATGATTTAATCTCCCGTTCTAATTTTAATAATCTGCATGCTCTTGGGTAGCAATGCCCTACATTTACGATTAGGAATGATGTACTGCAGTCTGCTGCTCTGGTTGTACTGCTCCTCTTCATCAGGGACGCTGACTGAACCCTGGCGCGGGTAACCAGCGAGAGAAAGATACTCTGTATCCAGTATCGGGTAAGACAGTGCCCCTGCTATTACAGGGACGCTGACTGAACCCTGGCGCGGGTAACCAGCGAGAAAAAGATACTGTGTATCCAGTATCAGGTTAAACGGTTATGGCATTGGGGAGGTCAAAGTGTCAAACAAAATGGCATAGTTAACACTGAGAAAAAGCTTTACTGAATTAAGAATGTGCTGTTCCAGTCTATCGCAGGGACAACAGGTGCCTCTTGATACTGGCACAGTGGATAAAGTATTGTTGTGGTAATTATCGTAATCTGTAATTGAAATGTTTTTAAAATAATGGAGCATTTAAAAATTTTACTGTATCCAGTTGGGGCTCAGGCATGTTAAAATCCATGCAGGGAAGGTATAGTACAGGGAATACGGACCAGTCTCTGCCTTGCTTTCTTTTTTTAAATAAATGCTCCGACACAAGATTCATGGGACTGGAAATATTGGTGGCAGTCCAGGTTTCCAAGCTACAGCAATGCAAGCAAAAAGAACAGCAACACTGTGAAACCTCAAAGCAGGGCAGCTGATCAAGAAGCTTTCTAAAAAGAGGCCAGCCAGACCACATTCGAGAGAACATCAAACACATTGAGAGTGAATTACACAGCAGCAGCGTCCCAGCAGCACAGAAAAGTACAGCTTCCCCTGCCAGTTTGAGGAGGCTGCAGTGCCAGGGTGTTCTTCAGTAGCAAATGGGTAAAAAGTATGGCTCACTGTAGCCACGTTCACTCTGATGGAGATACTGGTGGCTGGAGTGACTGATCTCAGATGGACTGTAAAGAATAAACATTTCTATGTGATAAAACTCAAAAACAAATTCATACTGGAATCTATTTTTTAAATTCTGCAGTTTAATACTGGGCCAGTTTCAATACACTGTACACCGTACAATGGGCAATGCTAATGTGACTACAATCACAGTCAATGCAGTACAAGTCTTCACAGTTACTATTGCAGAAAAATAAATTGTCTTCTGCAATGGTGACTATTTTACAGATGTAGACAGTACTCCACCAGCCTCACTTTCCCCTCCCACTGTACCTGGAGTTTGGTTTACTCCATACATTGCTTGAAGCCCTGTATTCTCCGATATTTTTATCCTTTAGTCTCTATTACCCAAAGTAATTGCATTAGTTCATACAGAAGAGGAGTTAATAGAAATACAAGTAAACAGTTCCAGCTAGCTCTATAAAGAGCCAGGCTAGAGGCTGGCGCTGGATACAACACTGCTCTGTCAGTCATCTTTGATACCCCTTTAAGAATCCACAGTATGATACATGGATTCTCTTATGTTGCTCTTTGTTCTTTCTCTAAGCAGGCTGTAGCTGCTTCATTTGTTTCTTTCCTAGTTAAACAGCAAATTGAAGCACAGGCCAAAGTTACTACAGTGGACAGTGAAGCAGTCTGTTCTCATGCATGGAGTTAGTGTTGAACCCACTTTACATTAGATACATGTATTTTACAGTGAAGCAGTCTGTTCTCATGCATGGAGTTAGTGTTGAACCCACTTTACATTAGATACATGTATTTTACAGTGAAGCAGTCTGTTCTCATGCATGGAGTTAGTGTTGAACCCACTTTACATTAGATACATGTATTTTACAGTGAAGCAGTCTGTTCTCTTGCATGGAGTTAGTGTTGAACCCACTTTACATTAGATACATGTATTTTCTGTGAATACACAATTGCGTCTGTTCATTTGTATAAAGCAGTGCGGATCTAAATAACCAATATAATGGACTCTTTGTACACCAAGGTCATTCAATTAAACATAAAACAATGAGTCTCGTCCTTAATCTTCAGTAAAAAAAAAAGAATCCAATTTTAATGATTTAAAAAAAACTGCAGAATTTGTAAATCAACTGAACACACCCCCAAACAGTAGCTGTTAAAGTAGACATGAACAGATTTACAGATTATCAGACACAAAGTAGTAACATGGCCTGGTTTGTTTCACAGAATTAGCCACATTAAGCAGGGACTATAGGAGTAATGAGCGCCTCATTAACCAGGGACTATAGGAGTAACGTGCGCCTCATTAAACTTCATGCCGCATGAAGTGTCTCAACCACGGGCCTGCCTCTTTTTTTTTCAATTCTCTAGTTGGTCTCACTCTCCTGATGAAGGCAATGCTAAGCTGAAACGTATGAGAAGTGAAAGTAACAAAAAGTAAATAATATAATGCAAACTCATCTATTAAAACAACAAAACAGCATACCTTAAATTAAAATCTAATTTATGCTAGGTGCGGAAGTTCTTTATTTGAGCTGTGTACAAAAAAACAGCTTCCCTAAAATTTAAATTCAATTTACACTAGGGTGCGCAAGATCTTTATTGGAGCTGTGTAGTTTTGCTCCACAGTTTATTTAAATACGTTTTAATTTAACTGTACAAGCACAAAGTGTCAATCATTCCCCTCAGCCTCGCCCACTTCCATCGAGGAAATCGGGGCTTGCTGTCTGCCGACACGTTCAGTCAATCACAGCTAACTTTAGTTGGAACCCAAAACTGACACACAGACGAGTTCTGGATGGGGGCTCCAAACTTCACAGAAGGACCGGGCTGAAGTTAGTTACTTATTCCCCATTCGAGGGCTGAAGTTAGTTACTTATTCCACATTCGAGGGCTGAAGTTAGTTACTTATTCCCCATTCGAGGGCTGAAGTTAGTTACTTATTCCCCATTCGAGGCTGAAGTTAGTTACTTATTCATACATTTATGCACTAAATATTAGCTCACATTCTAAGGGGGAAATCACATAGATAGTCTGGATGTGCCACCTCAAGTAGGGTATCATTTTAAAGCTTGAGCATTTCTCTTCAACATAAAAGTAGACTGCAGAGTGGCACAAGTAGGCATTCACAGGCTATGCTGTGAAATATACACACACACACCATTCATTTCCTGCATATTAACATTGTGAGGGCTTTACCACCTCAAGCTGGGTGTGATGTTGAAGGTTAAGCAATTGTCTTGCGAACATGTAGTATGGTGCATAGTGGCGTGTACATTACTATTAAGTACTATTTAGTATGGAAATTAGAGCATTTATTATGAATTACTTATCTCAAATTGCGAAATGGAAAATATCAAACAAGCAAAGAACAAAAAAGTAAAGAGACAGCAGAGACAGAGACAAATGTAAAATCGTAGATTGAGCAGCACCTTCAAAATCTGTTTGGGAACTGTTCATTTGCTCAAAGCACATTTCGCAATTTGATTATATCGCTTTACTCAAAAATCGAAGAAGCTGTCCCTCTTCCGTTTCGTTCTTTGCTTGTTTGATATTTTTCGTTTCACCAAAATAATTTTCAGACCGAAATAACCTTTCATTTCATTCTTTGATAATTTGCAGGGATGCACCGAATCCAGGATTCGGTTTCAGAATGAGCCCGAATACCTACTTTTTGAGCAGGGTTCATGGTTAGGATTCGGTGAACCGATTGCAAATCCTATATCCGCCCACACACAAACATCCATTTTAATACATCCCACCAATTTGTGCAGTTCTTCTTTAAATAAGAGACACAAATACGGTAATGAACGTAACTGTTGTATTTAATAACAGGTATTCAAGAACAAGAACACGTTTGATAAACTCTGTCGCGGCCCTCAACTCTCTAAATTACTGGTGGAGCACGCACTAAACACGTCATGCAGCTGCTGAATGTAAACATACCCCTGTATGCAACACAGCACAGTCACAACACACTTTACATGGAGTAAAGTTATGCAGTAAACCTGTAATATACACTGAGTGTACAAAACATTAGGAACACCTGATCTTTCCATGAAATAGACTGACGAGGTGAATCCAGGTGAAAGCTATGATCCCTTATTGGTGTAACCTGTTAAATCCACTTCAATCAGTGTAGATGAAGGGGAGACAGGTTAAAGAAGGATTTATAAGCCTTGACACAATTGAGACATGGATTGTGTATGTGTGCCATTCAGAGGGTAAATGGGCAAGACAAAAGATTTAAGTGCCTTTGAACAGGGTATGGTAGTAGGTGCCAGGTGCGCCGGTTTGAGTGTGTCAAGAACTGCAACGCTGCTGGGTTTTTCACGCTCAACAGTTTCCCGTGTGTATCAAGGATGGTCCACCACCCAAAGAACATCTAGCCAACGGCAGGCCAGTGGTCGAAAACGGCTCATGGATGAAAAAGGCCAAAGGAGGTGAAAGACCCATAAAAGAATGCACAACTCGTCGTACCTTGACATGAATGGGGTATGGCAGCCGACGACCTAACAGAGTTTAACTTTCAGCAAAACACAAGAAACTGCGGTTGCAGTGGACTAAGGAACGAAAACACTGGACACTGGAGGATTGGAAAAACATTGCCTGGTCTGATGAATCCCGGTTCCTGCTGTTTCACGCTGATGGGAGGACTAGGGTATGGAGAAAACCACATGAGTACATGCATCCATCATGCCGCGTGTCAACATTGCAGGCTGGTGGTGGTGGTGTGATGGTGTGGGATGTGTTTTCATGGCACACATCGGGCCCCTTGATAAAAGTGGAGCAACGTTTGAATGCCACAGGATATCTGAACATCACTGCCAATCAGGTGCATCCCTTCATGGCAGCAGTGTATCCATCAGCTAATGGATTTTTTCAGCAGGATAATGCCCCATGCCACAAGGAGGATTGTCCAGGAATGGTTCCACGAACATGACAGTGAATTCAGCTTACTGCAGTGGCCTGCCCAGTCACCAGATCTCAATCCAATTGAGCACCTGTGGGATGAGATGGAACAAGCTATTCGAAGTAGAGCATTGGAGTCAACATGGGCCAGCATCCCTGTGGAACGCTTTCGACACCTTGTAGAGTCCATGCCCCGACAAATTGAGGCTGTTCTGAGGGCAAAAGGGGGTGCAACTCAATATTAGGAAGGTGTTCCTAATGTTTTGTACACTCAGTGTATAGTAACGGCAAACTGTTGTAGACTTTTGTGCTTTATTGCTTTGTCTGTGAAACATGTTCTAGAGATCATACCGAGAGAAAAAAAAAAAAAAACTTGTAATTTTTTCCTCATAGCTCTCAGATCAGTTGACACGTTATAAAATAAAATAGTGGGTTATGGCAAAGATGCAGCTCTCCTTTCTTGTAAAGGTAAAGTAAACAGTTCTGTATTTTGACATTTCTGTTGTGGGTGGGAGGGATAAATTGTGGGATAAATTGTGTATGTTTCAAACTAAAATCTTATTTAGGGATATATTGCCATTTGTTAATAAAAATACTATTAACTAAAAGGCTCAAAACTATAGATTGTGAGCGCCCCTTGTTAGTAGCTGCCAGTTTGTTTTTCATTCAACAGTTTCCTTCAGTTTTCTTGACAATTTTCATAGGATTTGGTATTCAGCCGAATCTTTATAGATTCGGTATTCGGCCGAATCCCAAACAGTTGATTTGGTGCAGAGAGAGAGAGAGAGAGAGAGAGAGAGAGAGAGAGAGAGAGAGAGAGAGAGAGAGAGAGAGAGACACACACATATACAAACACACACATATATTTATTTATTAGCAGATGCCCTTACCCAGGGTGACTTACAGTTGTATAAAAAAAAATACATATCAAGAATTACAGTACAATAAAAAGCAAGATACAAAATACAGTGACTTCAGTCCTAATAAGAGCCAATACAAAACACAGTACGATTTGATATTGGGGCAGTTCGAGAGCAGATAAGCGTTGATAGATACATCAGGGTTAAATAAGAGTGCAAGTGAAATACAAAGTGCAGGATTAAATACAGTAAAATAGGGAGCAGATAAGTGCGGGTTAAAGTGCATTAAAGGCAAAGTGCTAGGGAGAGTTGAGTTTTACAGGTGTTGTCCGTCCGTCCGTCCGTCCGTCCGTCCACACACACACACACACACACACACACACACTACATGAAGGTCAGTATACATGAATGTGGACTTTTCAGGCTCCTATCAGAGGTTGATTGGGCAGTAAATATTTTATAAATAGAAAAATAATAATTTTGTAATAATCACTGCATCATACTATAAAAGGACTTTTGACTAAACCGTTTATGTTATTTATGTATTTTTTTTCAGTGCTAGAATCAATAACAGTAATACTTTAAAACAAAATTAAATTAAAAAAGACTGACATCTAAGATCCCTGAAACATTGATTTATGAATAGATTGTGCTATCTGAACTTTCATTTATGAGTTTTTTATTTATTTATTTATTTATTTTTATTAGCCTGGTTCTTCTGTAGCTGAAAAAAAAATACCAAAAGAATAAAAATGGGTGTTAAGGTTCAAATTGCAAGTGAATTTAATGAATAATAAAATGTAAATAAAGTTAACATTAAAGAATCTTAAATATTATTTTTGATAATTCAGGAATGGTGAATTAAACTGGGTAGACAAAGAACTGCAAAAAAGAACATTTTTTTTTTTTTTTTTTCTTAGGTCACTGTCAGAGTCGAAGATTATTTGTCTTGCTCGCTTGTTTGGTGCTCCCGTTGGTGGAGGATGATTGTAAATCTTCACAGAGACAGATTTGTTAATGGTGTCTAAAAAGCACGAACTGTGGGTGTTTGAAAGTGGTCTCGGGGTACACAGGAGTCAAATATGGGCCAACGTATGACTTCGAATGACTATTTAATATATACAGTACTTTAATATATACAGTACTGTGCAAAAGTTTTAGGCATGTGTGAAAAAATGCTGTAAAGTAAGAATGCTTTCAAAAATAGACATGTTAATAGTTTATATTTATCAATTAACAAAATGCAAAGTGAGTGAACAGAAGAAAAATCTACATCAAATCAATATTTGGTGTGACCACCCTTTGCCTTCAAAACAGCATCAATTCTTCTAGGTACACTTGCACACAGTTTTTGAAGGAACTCGGCAGGTAGGTTGGAGAACTTGGAGAACTAACCACAGTTCTTCTGTGGATTTAGGCAACCTCAGTTGCTTCTCTCTCTTCATGTAATCCCAGACAGACTCGATGATGTTGAGATCAGGGCTCTGTGGGGGCCATACCATCACTTCCAGGACTCCTTGTTCTTCTTTACCCTGAAGATAGTTCTTAATGACTTTCGCTGTATGTTTGGGGTCGTTGTCATGCTGCAGAATAAATTTGGGGCCAATCAGATGCCTCCCTGATGGTATTGCATGATGGATAAGTATCTGCCTGTACTTCTCAGCATTGAGGAGACCATTAATTCTGACCAAATCCCCAACTCCATTTGCAGAAATGCAGCCCCAAACTTGCAAGGAACCTCCACCATGCTTCACTGTTGCCTGCAGACACTCATTCGTGTCACGCTCTCCAGCCCTTCGGCGAACAAACTGCCTTCTGCTACAGCCAAATATTTCAAATTTTGACTCATCAGTCCAGAGCACCTGCTGCCATTTTTCTGCACCCCAGTTCCTGTGTTTTCCTGCATAGTTGAGTCGCTTGGCCTTGTTTCCACGCCGGAGGTATGGCTTTTTGGCGCAAGTCTTCCATGAAGGCCACTTCTGACCAGACTTCTCCGGACAGTAGATGGGTGTACCAGGGTCCCACTGTTTTCTGCCAGTTCTGAGCTGATGGCACTGCTGGACATCTTCCGATTGCGAAGGGAAGTAAGCATGATGTGTCTTTCATCTGCTGCAGTAAGTTTCCTTGGTCGACCACTGCGTCCACGGTCCTCAACGTTGCCCGTTTCTTTGTGCTTCTTCAAAAGAGCTTGGACAGCACATCTGGAAACCCCTGTCTGCCTTGAAATTTCTGCCTGGGAGAGACCTTGCTGATGCAGTATAACTACCTTGTGTCTTGTTGCTGTGCTCAGTCTTGCCATGGTGTATGACTTTTGACAGTAAACTGTCTTCAGCAACCTCACCTTGTTAGCTGAGTTTGGCTGTTCTCACCCAGTTTTATTCCTCCTACACAGCTGTTTCTGTTTCAGTTAATGATTGTGTTTCAACCTACATATTGAATTGATGATCATTAGCACCTGTTTGGTATAATTGTTTAATCATACACCTGACTATATGCCTACAAAATCCCTGACTTTGTGCAAGTGTACCTAGAAGAATTGATGCTGTTTTGAAGGCAAAGGGTTGTCACACCAAATATGGATTTGATTTAGATTTTTCTTCTGTTCACTCACTTTGCATTTAGTTAATTGAAAAATATAATCTATTAACATGTCTATTTTTGAAAGCATTCTTACTTTACAGCATTTTTTCACACCTGCCTAAAACTTTTGCACAGTACTGTATATATTATTATTATTGTTGTTTCTTAGCAGACACCCTTACCCAGGGCTATATTGGATTTATTTGCACAATGACTACAATGAGTCTGCCTTAGCACACTGTAAAATATATTAAGATGTCTGTTGTATTTTCAGTTTAAAACAATCATTTCTGTTTAGTTACAGTTCTTTATAGTAGTGCTATAAAACCTGTACTCACCAGCATGACCACACACCAGTTGAGGATTCCTCTGTAGTTGCTGTAGCCACTAGCCGAGCTGAGCAGGGACTCTTGCAGCCTGTGGCAGCTGTGGAATGGGAGAGAGAGAGAGAACAGAATTGTTCACTCAGGGGCGTGGAGTGAGACAGGGCTGCAGTCTGAGTCCAACACTGTTCAACATCTACATCAATGAGTTGGCTACAGTGTTGGAGCAGTCTGCAGCTCTGGTCCTTACTCTACATGACTAGGAAGTCAAGTTCCTGCTCTACGCAGATGACCTGGTCCTGCGGTCACCCACTGAACAGGGGCTGCAGCAGAGCCTGTCACTGCTAGAGCAGTACTGTCAGACCTGGGCCCTGACAGTAAACATGAATAAAACCAGAGTCATGATATTCCAGAAAAAAGCCAGATCTCAGGGAAACAAGTACTATTTCACTCTAGACAACAGCACCCTAGAGCACACCACCAGCTACACCTAACTGGGTCTGACTATCCGCGTGTCAGGGAGCTTTAACCTGGCAGTGAATGCACGAAGAGAAAAAGCCCGCAGAGCTTTTTATGCCATCAAAAGGAGGCTTTATAAAATAAATATACCTGTCAGAATCTGGCTAAAAGTATTCGAAAGTGTTATCCAGCCCATTGCGCTGTATGGAAGCGAGGTGTGGAGTCCACTCAGTCAACAAAACTACACAAAATGGGATAAGCTCCCAATCGAAACTCTGCATGCTGAATTCTATAAAAAACATACTAAAAAGTACAACAAAAAACACCCAACAACGCATGCAGGGCTGAATTAGGCCGATACCCATTGCTCATCAACATTCACAAAAGAGCACTAAAATTCTGGATGCATTTAAATAAAAGTGAATCAGACTCCCTCCAGTACAAGGCCCTCCAAACCCAAGAGCTCAGCCCAGAAAATAATCCCCTCAGCCAGCTGGTCCTGAAGCTCACTGCACCGACACACAGCCACCAGCTTCAGGACAGCACTGCTAAAATAATGCCAATTAGATTAAACCAAATTGTAAAACAAATGAAAAACTCCTATTTAGAACACTGGGACAAAGAAACAGAAACACAAAATAAACTTAATTGTTATCAGGCCCTAAAACGAGACTTTTCTCTAGCCAAATAACTCTTTACTGTCAGAGATACAAAGCAGAGGCAGATCCTGACCAAGTACAGACTCAGTGACCACAGCCTGGCCATTGAAAAAGGTCGACACAGACAGACCTGGCTAGCCAGGGAGAACAGGCTCTGTGGTCACTGTGAGACAGGAGAGGTCGACACAGAGATGCACTTTCTCCTACAGTGCAACAAATATGCCCAAACAAGAGACAAATTCCTTAAAAAAATTATAATTTCCCTCCCACACTTCCCACAAATGACTGACCCAGAGAAACTGGCAGTCATGCTTGGAGAGGGACACACAGCCCCACTTGCTGCCCAATATGTAGCAGCCTGTCAAAACCTGAGGGACATGCAGTGAGCACTTTTAATTGCACTTATTAATTGTTGTTATTATTATTATTTATTAATTGTTGTTTTATTCATTATTATTATTATTATTATTATTATTATTATTATAATAATAATAATTGTTACTGTTCTTATACATTGTTATATGTAAACAATATTGCTTTGGCAATACCTCAAGTCATGCCAATAAAGCACATTTTTGAATTTGAGAGAGAGACAGAGAGCGAGAGAGAGAGAGAGAGAGAGAGAGAATGACTGTGGAAATAATTTAGGAGTGGCACTACAGAATGGAAAACAAACAAAAAGAAAGTAGGCGTCACAGGTTTGCCATTATTCAAATGCAAGCTACAAACAATACAATGTACTGTCTGTTTATAGCATCCTTTGATAGGACTTTAAGGTTGATTTACAGTACACTGCCCCACCACAAATCTACAGCATTTATGAGGGTAAATAACAGGCTACTATAATTACAAGTACAGTGTACTAACTTCTAATGCTGTAGCTGCATAAAACAGTGTTACCCTCAAGGAGTCTTTACACTACATTATCTTAACAGAAATACCACAATATTAGGCCCATTCTCACACTTTCTTGCACACTTTTTTTTTAATTTTTTTTATTTGGAATCACCAATTACTTTCTCATTTTCTCCCCAAATTTGGAAAGCTCAGTTATTTTATTTCAACCCGGCTCATCTGCTACCCCCATGTGACTCGGGAGAGACGAAGACGGACACATGCGTCCTCCGAAACGTGCGATTCAGCCGTCCGCTTCTTTTCACTCTGCAGGTCCGCCATGCAGCCACCTCAGAGCGACAGCAGGTCCGCAGGCGCCCAGCCAGTCTACAGGGGTTGCTGGTGCGCAGTGAGCCGAGGACACCCTGGCCGACATAAGCCCTCCCCACCC
The DNA here is from genome assembly GCA_030684275.1 of Acipenser oxyrinchus oxyrinchus. NCBI lineage: Eukaryota > Metazoa > Chordata > Actinopteri > Acipenseriformes > Acipenseridae > Acipenser > Acipenser oxyrinchus. The sequence goes on from CM060249.1 coordinate 3,015,544, forward strand.
GGGCGGTGCGCAGCCAACTGTGCGCCGCCCCCTGGGAACTCCGGTCCACGGTCAGCAGTGGAATAACCAGGATTCAAACCGGCAACCTCCCGGCTATAGGGCGCATCCTGCACTCCACTCAGAACACTTACTGTTTTTATACATTTGGATATTGGATGCATAAAATTTGCATACACAGGAATGTAAAGAAGACTCCTATTGCATAGCAGTCCCTCCCCTCCACCACCATTCCAGGTCTTAAAACGAGCCCGATTACCCCCAATGTAGTATTGTACCCCCAAGTATCAAGCGCAGATGTGTCTTATTAAACTCCTACTGTAGTAAAACCAGGAATGGATCTAACTGCTATGCAATTGGGGTCTTATTTCCATCCCTGATACAGCTTCACGAGGGAATGAAACAGGCAGTTATACATTTTATAATACGTTGCCCACCTTTTTAGATAGTAGTTACAGTACTTTAGTAGTAGTCCTATAAAACATTTACTCACCAGCATGACAACACACCAAAAACCCACCACCTGGCTATTATATTAATAAATGTATGAGCACAATCAGCTGCAAACGTACTTCTGGTTAAAGTCTGCTTTCTAAAGCAAAGGAAGAAATCCTGTCTCAACTCACACAGTACAGTACTTGGTTCCAAGCTGTAGTGAAAGATTGCAAGTCTTCAGGCAAGCATCTACTGTGCCAACCCCTACTTGTTTCCCTGCCTGTCCTCAATTTAATGGCAGTCAGTTGCACAACAGCTTTTCGTTGATTTTGCTGTACTCTCTAGTGTTTACGCGATGGGCCTGCTTCATGTTCTGCAGTCAATGGAGAAGTTCCATTGAAGTGAGAGGCAGATGAGCACAGTACCAACTTATTTTTTATTAACAAAATCAAGACCCAAAAACACAGTTGACACGGGCAACGGGGTATTCAAAATAAAACAGCCTCCAAAGGACAGCATCTTTATTACAAGAAGCACAACACCCCACTTCTAGATTTCCCCAGCCGACACACAAGGATTGTATTAACATGTAATAACGTATTGTATTTCAATATGCTACACCATAACTAAACTCCCACGCTGTGCTACAGTGTCTGTGTTTGAATCCCATCAAATCCAGCCTATTTAAATGCCCACCCTGCTGGGACAATTCTGGTTTACAAGCCAGCCACACCTAACTTTATCCTACCTCTGAAATAGAGAGAAGAGATACAGTACCATGCCCTGCTCTACCCCCGCATAGAGAGAAGAGGTCCAGTACAGTACCATGCCCTGCTCTACCCCCACATGGGAAGAGGTCCTGTACAGTACCATGCCCTGCTCTACCCCCGCATAGAGAGAAGAGGTCCAGTACAGTACCATGCCCTGCTCTACCCCTGCATAGAGAGAAGAGGTCCTGTACAGTACCATGCCCTGCTCTACCCCTGCATAGAGAGAAGAGGTCCTGTACAGTACCATGCCCTGCTCTACCCCCGCATAGAGAGAAGAGGTCCTGTACAGTACCATGCCCTGCTCTACCTCCGCATAGAGAGAAGAGGTCCTGTACAGTACCATGCCCTGCTCTACCCCCGCATAGAGACAAGAGGTCCTGTACAGTACCATGCCCTGCTCTACCCCCGCATAGAGAGAAGAGGTCCAGTACAGTACCATGCCCTGCTCTACCCCCACATGGGAAGAGGTCCTGTACAGTACCATGCTCTGCTCTACCCCCGCATAGAGAGAAGAGGCCCTCTACAGTACCATGCCCTGCTCTACCCCCGCATAGAGAGAAGAGGTCCAGTACAGTACCATGCCCTGCTCTACCCCCACATGGGAAGAGGTCCTGTACAGTACCATGCCCTGCTCTACCTCCGCATAGAGAGAAGAGGTCCTGTACAGTACCATGCCCTGCTCTACCCCCGCATAGAGAGAAGAGGTCCAGTACAGTACCATGCCCTGCTCTACCCCCACATGGGAAGAGGTCCTGTACAGTACCATGCCCTGCACTACCCCCGCATAGAGAGAGGAGGTCCTGTACAGTATCATGCCCTGTTCTACCCCCGCATAGAGAGAAGAGGCCCTGTACAGTACCATGCCCTGCTCTACCCCCAAGATAGAGAGAAGAGGTCCTGTACAGTACCATGTCCTGCTCTACCTCCAAGATAGAGAGAAGAGGTCCTGTACAGTACCATGCCCTGCTCTACCCCCGCATAGAGAGAAGAGGTCCTGTACAGTACCATGCCCTGCTCTACCTCCGCATACAGAGAAGAGGTCCTGTACAGTACCATGCCCTGCTCTACCCCCGCATAGAGAGAAGAGGTCCTGTACAGTACCATGCCCTGCTCTACCCCCGCATAGAGAGAAGAGGTCCAGTACAGTACCATGCCCTGCTCAGTACCATGCCCTGTTCTACCTCCAAAAGAGAGAAGAGGTTCTGTACAGTACCATGCCCTGCTCAGTACCATGCCCTGCTCTACCCCCAAATTGTGTGTGTTCATGCCTGTAGTAGGCGTGGTTTGGTATCAATTCCACGGCGGAGTAATAACGTTAATGACAAGCGTTTTTTCTGAGTTTGTTCAATATTTAAAATGGCATCTCTAAACAAAGGAAGCCACATTTGAAAGTATTTTGAGGAACCGGATGAGAAAACCGGAAATAACTATGCCAAACAAAATTGCCATACCACAAAAACACAAGTTCAATGCGTCACAATTTGAAATGAAAACATTCAGAATTATTGTGGATGGAGCTACTGGTGGCAATAAAAAGCAAACATCCATAACAACATTTGCTATAGATTTGGCTGAACAGGGCATGATCATGTTATCCCCTATGAGGACACTGCGTGTGACATCGTGAATGCTGCAGTTTTTAAATTGATGTAAGATTATCCCAATACTGTGCCGACCCATAAAACTAACAGCGAGGCTGGAAAAACTTAAAGAAAATCGTGCTGCAGCTGTTCATACAAAACTTTCAAAGGGAGAAAGAGTTGCAATTACCACAGACTCATAGACCCCATTCCCCAATATTCCCATAGGTGGAAGGCTTTTTTCACTTGAAATTGTTCTGTAAGCTTTTGGACAAAACGGCTGTTTATGTTTTGTACAATTTTTATTTGTATGTTGGAACTACTGCACTAAGGTAAAGGACCCCTGAGACACACTTCAAACAGGCAGGCCAGGCATCTCTCTTTAAAATTTAATGTAAAGTTGTGTGGATACGTGAATTTGAATACTTTACGTTATTTAGTAATACTTGACCATATACAATTAACTGCACAAGAAGGCAAACATTATATTAATCACTTAATATATTACTTGATTGTGTGTTAGGTTGACATTTAAATTAGGACTTGTGGCAATGTTTGGGAGGTTTATGTACACTAGTACAGTATGTAGAGGAGAGTGTCGTTTGATACGAGTACTCGGAAATTGTCATGCTCAAGTACTCGTCTCGAGCGATAGATCTCAAAAATCTCACCCCTATTATCAACGACCACAAACTTTTAAATCTCTGAAGCAGACCTTTCAATACCAGGGGGGTGATTTTGCAAACCCAAGAGGTCTGGCAGGTTTTTTCTTAAACGGATTAATTAGATATTAAATCTCAAAGGACTGGCGGGTTAATCCCCTATAATTACAGTTAATCTAATCCTAAATATTGTGGGTTTACTGTCTCTGCTAAAGAAAATGCCAGGAGTGATTTGTCATGCTTTTGTTCATTAAATCAGACTGCAGTAAATATAACTATAGTGTTGTGTTCATTTAGTCAGAACTGCAAGAGAAATATATTTAGGTAAAAGTTTCCAGAAAACTTATAAAGTAGTATTATTAATAAATTGAAATCGTCAATCTGGCAAACAGCACTGTTGGTTTTAAATATTACTGTCTGTTTTCACAGACCCAGATTAGCACTAATCTGGAGCTGTGAATACCCAATGTTACTTTACAGTAAAGTAGACCTTGATTAGTGCCAAAACAGGTCTGTGAACCCAGCCATAAGGCATCCAAGTTGATTTTTCAGGAATATTATACCTCAAGATTAGCTGTCTATACTACAACTATAGTAATGCAACAGAAAATGGTTTACCGAGAGCTACTTCTTGTGAACACAGGATCTTCTGAAATATGCTACAACAAAAACTGTAATTAGGCCAAGTGGAGAACACTTACATTTTGACATGTGGGATTAAAGAAGTGCTACTGTACAGTAACTAAGGTTCTCAAATCTTGTTTTCTTCTTTCAGTTTAGCTCTACACACATTGCCACTGCCCAAGCGTCTTGTGTTGAAGAGCTTTGGTTTTGTATGTCTTGCACTCGCATCACCTCAAACTTAACCTCTCTAAATCTGACCTCCTTTTCTTTCCCTCCTCCTCCCCCTCCTCTGATCTCTCTATCTCTGTTCCTCTGGAATCTACCACACTCTCTCCCTCTTCCTCCGCTAAGAACCTCGGAGTCACCCTGGACCCCTGCCTCTCTTATTCCCAGCACATCTCCACTCTGGCACGCACTTGCCGATTCTTCCTGAGCAACATCCGAAGAATCCGACCCTTCCTCACCAACTACGCCACCCAGCTCCTGGTCCAGGCCTTGGTACTCTCCGCCTAGACTACTGCAACTCCCTCCTGGCTGGCCTCCCTCCGTCCGCCACCCGTCCGCTCCAGCTCATCCAGAACTCTGCTGCCCGCCTGGTGTTCTCTCTGCCTCGCTTCTCCCACGCAACTCCACTACTCCGCTCACTCCACTGGCTACCGATCACCGCCCGCATCCAGTTCAAGACTCTTGTACTAGCCTACAGATGCCTTGACCAGACTGCACCCAGCTACCTCCAGACCCTCATCTCTCCCTACACCCCCACTTGACCTCTCCGCTCCGCCTGCACTAGAAGACTGGCTCTACCTCCTCTACGCCCCTGCCTCCAGAGCCCGCTCCTTCTCCACCCTCGCCCGCAGTGGTGGAATGACCTACCTACAGATGTCAGGACCGCCCAGTCCCTGACCACATTCCGCCTCCTTAAGACTCACCTCTTCAGACAGCACCTGTAGAACTCCTCTGTTTCCCCTGGGACACTTTCACCCTTCCTTAAATGTGCTTTACTTACTCTTATCTGCCCCTATTTTACTGCATTTAATCCTGTACTTCAGAGTACTGTAATCTGCCATGTGTTTAAACTGTAGTATTTGGTATTTAATCATATCTTGATGTAACTATCACTGTCACTTATCTGCTGTTTTATTGAATTGTATTTTGTCACACTTGTACTTGCTTGAACTTGTCATTGTATTTCTTGCTCTTATTGTATTACCTGTACTGTAACACTTGAAATGTATTTGCTTACAATTGTAAGTCGCCCTGGATAAGGGCGTCTGCTAAGAAATAAATAATAATAATAATAGAGTCAACTCCAGTTACTTGAATACTGGATAATTGTATAAACCGCTTAATTGCATGGCATGCAGCCGGCCCTGTTTTTTAGAGTATCATTTTCAAATGACATTTTACCGCAGTATGACGATAACCGTGATATATTTTTTGACGGTTACCATACCGTCAAAATTTGATACTGTGACATCCCTAGGCAATATATCTTTCTCATTGTACCCTATGCTGTAAAATAGAGATTTAAAATAGGTACACGACTACTAGATAGTACTAAAGTAAAAGACACTTCAGCACATAGATCTGCAGTAGTACCAGGTCATTTCCCTGATATATGTTATTAGAAATTCTTGATAAAAGCTCATAACTGTAAATGGTAGAGTTAGAACCCCACTATCTTTAGCTTCCTTAACTAAACTGCCATTGCCTTGAGTCACCAATTGTTTTTATAAACTCATTCTGGTGCTGCTATGCAATTTGCTCATCAATGATGTGGAGAATGACACAAAGTCCATTTGCTGAGCGAGCTGTAGCATTGCACACGTTATTAAACACCAGCATTGGGTAACTAACTGCCTTTCAACACTGTATGGCATTTCACCTCTATTGTGTAAAGACCGTGCCTTAGGGGAAGTTTCAGCACTCTTTCAACATAACAATTGTATACTGGAATTGTACTTACAGCAGCCCGAAAAACTATTAATAATGAGAAGGGGGAAAAAAACTATGGAGTGTACGTTTCACTGGAGCTTGGTTTGCACTGCAGCGAGCATGATCATTTACAAGGAAAGGTTCAGATAGGAAATAAACCTTTAGCAGCAGGTTGAGAATTTTGGGTCACACCCAGAAACTTCACTTCCATAAGGCATACTCCACACCACAACCTGTATGCTCAATAATCAGTCAGGTCATTTTGAATAACGTATTTTTCTCCGAGTTAAAATAACAACAACAATAATAATAATAATAATAATAATAATAATAATAATAATAATAATAAAGGCATATGTTTTATTTGGTAGAAAACATGTTTCGAGTAAGAACTATGATTACTAGAATAAAAAAAGGTAAACAGAAATGTGTAATAAAGATTATAATGAGTTAAACATGTTTGCACCCTGAACTTTAAGTATCCCAGAATAGGGATGCATGCAAACCAGAAAATGCAGTCGAGCTAGTAAAACAGTATGTGCGTTTATCAATGGGTATATTATGTTTACGTATCCTTACCGGAGTTTGTCGTAAAGGGTTTCATGTCTTCCCTTTTCTTTTGCCGGCTTCCCAGTGACTGGCTGTTGTGCTGTTTTCTCTACGTGTGTCTTGTTAATGATGGTGTGGGTCGTAGTATTATTGTCATCATTATTTTCTACACAACCCGACTTCTTGCTATTTGTTTTCAAACTTGACCCTCCTGAGATAGTGGTTCTCCTTTTCCGGCTAAAGGGCACCTTCTCCAATTTATCCCCCATTTTCTTTACACATCAAAACACCTTCGTTGTAAAAAAAAAAAGTTTAACCAAGTTTTTTTATTTTTTAAACCCCGCTCAACACAGTCGCTTCCTATTCATGGGACAGCTGCATGAGCAGCTTGGCAATACCACATCTCTCGGTTTCTAAAGACGTTGTATTTTCTCTGTGTACCATGGGAGTTGTAGTTTTGTTTTTTTACCGCTAAGACGCGGAAAACTCTGGGAGTTGTAGTGCTTTTACGTTTTGTTTCAAGGACAGAGGGAGATTCAAGCATTTGTTTGCTTTTTTTGAGTTATATTATACTTTAGGAGCCCCCTCAAAACATATTTTAAGATTTTACTAGTGGTGTTTTTTTTAACCCGTTTAGTCCAGAAGAATAAACTCCTTTATTGAGAGTTCATAACAGCAGGACATTAAAAAAAAAAAAAAACATATTTTATACCCTACCTCAGACTGGGATTTAGGTGTCCAACGTGATTTTTGACGGCATATGCTAGGACTGAAAGGGTTCAATAATAATAATAATAATAATAATAATAATAATAATAATAATGCAAACCCTTACAGAAAACATGCATGTATCTATCCTGCGTTAATACCCTTTACGTAGAGAGTGCGATGCAGAATGTTAGACATACAATGCAGTACAAGTTATTACTACTGTAGTAATAATACAGAACTTTACTTTGTTAAGGGGACGGTGATATCTGTATTTTTCATGAACAAAATAAAATCAAATATTAATACCACTATGAAATCCATTGAAATCCATGAAGGGTAAATGTAATAACTTGGTGCTTCCCAATCTTGATCATGCAGAATTGCAGGTCAATTGTTTGGTTTATTTCTACATTTCACAATCATCCACACTGTACATATACATTAATTAAAGACTGTATTTTATTCTTGTACAACACATTTTGATTACTTTTCTTCGACCAATGTGTGTGTAATGAAAAAGAACCACAGCCCCCGGAAACTGCATTTCCCACAATCCACTGCATGGTATTGGCGCTTTCGTTGGAAATTCCAGACAATTCTTTAGAGGATTGTGGTGAGACGACATATTTAACCAATCAGATGAACGCCTGGTCTAATTTCAGCACCTGCCCACCAATCAGAGCGGAGAGGCGGTACTAGTTCCTTTGCTTCTGCAAATGTAGGTTTGAAAGACAATACTCGGTTGAGAAGAAACAGCTGTGATGTGGGAAAAAGCTACTGTCGTGCTGGTTTATTTATTTATTGTTCTTTTGTGACTTTTAAAAACGTGTTAATTGTTTGAATTATGTAATACGTTACGTTATACCACAAGGATAACGATTTATACATTGTTATAAGGAAATGAAGAGGGTAAATAAACATTGTAATGTTACCGGTAATGGAATCATCAAGAAACCACAAGGAGGTAGGTACTGCTGTGGTTTCGGGTGTGTCTAATGTTATCACATCTGTGTTGGTTCTACAGTACGTAGTGATTAATATCGGCCAAAAAATGTAGGTCTTCTCGTTACGCGGTCTGTCATACAAAACCACTGTGTGCTGTAAATGTGTCACTGGTTGACTGTATTGCTAAACCAAGTTTGTGTGTTGACTTCTGATACGCCTATGTAATTACCATGTTTTTACTGCAGGAAAATATTTCACAGTGACAGTACTAACACTGCAGTTCGCATGCACTAGGTCTGCTGTTGACGTGGTACTCCTGCGAGGGATTCCGGGTGTCTGTCAGCCGCACTCTCCACTGCCCAAAAACGTGCGACGATATTCGTCGTACTGTGCTAGTATAGTAATATGCAGTTCCAATGATTGATCTCTCCTCCACAATGCAGGCCGACCAAGCACGGAAAGAGGCACAGGGAATGTTCAGTACCTCACCCTAGGCACCTGAAAAGCTTTTTTTAAATGTATTTTTATTTTCACAAGCCAACTCTGAATATATCTTCCTGCCTCATGTGTTCTGTATAGGGTTGCCACCTCTGAGGTACAAAAAACCATGACCTCCGAACGGAAGGTGGGTTGTTAAATGTTTAAACTCTCTTTGAAGTCCTATATTAATCTAATAGGAAACATTGATAATACTACTACTACTACTACAGTATTGACAACCAATGACGATTGTGGGTCTATTGCAGTAATATTGTATCCTAATTTATCTAACGTGTGCTCAATTTATGGTACTGGGAAGGCATATTTAATTCCCGGGACACCTTCCTCAAAACAGTGACGATCCAGGGAAAACAGGTAACGGGCGGCAACCCTAGTTCTGTATTAATCGCGGCTCCTGTGGGTTTCTGAGTTTATACTGGCTCGTATAATTGACTTTTTCTTCTTATTGTCCAGAACAAGAGTCAAGGAAGAAGGAGAAACTGGTTGAGATCCACCAGGCACTGAACAGCGACCCAGTGGACATTGAGACTCTGCGGAGAGCTGCCGTGAGCGAGGGGGGTCTCCTGACTGATGAGATCAGAAGGAAAGTGTGGCCCAAGCTTCTCAGTGTCAATGTATACGATCTACCCGCTAAACCAGGTGAGGCTCCTCAATGTCAATGTATACGATCTACCCTCTAAACCAGGTGAGGCTCCTCAGTGTCAATGTATACGATCTGCCTTCAAAACCAGGTGAGGCTCCTCAGTGTCAGTGTATACGATCTGCCTGCTAAACCAGGTGAGGCTCCTCAGTGTCAATGTGTACGATCTACCCGCTAAACCAGGTGAGGCTCCTCAGTCAGTGTATACGATCTACCTGCTAAACCAGGTGAACCTCCTCAGTGTCAGTGTATACGATCTGCCTGTTAAACCAGGTGAGGCTCCTCAGAGTCAGTGTATACGATCTACCTGCTAAACCAGGTGAGGCTCCTCAGTCAGTGTATACGATCTACCCGCTAAACCAGGTGAGGCTCCTCAGAGTCGGTGTATACGATCTGCCTGCTAAACCAGGTGAGGCTCCTCAGTGTCAGTGTATACGATCTGCCTGCTAAACCAGGTGAGGCTCCTCAGAGTCAATGTATACGATCTGCCTGCTAAACCAGGTGAGGCTCCTCAGTGTCAGTGTATACGATCTGCCTGCTAAACCAGGTGAGGCTCCTCAGTGTCAATGTATACGATCTGCCTGCTAAACCAGGTGAGGCTCCTCAGTGTCAGTGTATACGATCTGCCTGCTAAACCAGGCATGAGAGAATTGATCAGATTTGGCATCCTGTGGTACAACTTCACATTTTCAGTTTTGTGGAAAGTCTAACAGTACTCTTTGCTTTGACCCGTGAGCCTAAGGTGGGTGCCATATTGGTGGTCATTTGACTTTTTTTGTTGAGATGTTTGGTTTGGAAGGTTTCATGCAGGACCCAGGACAAAATAAAATATGTCTCCATAGAATGGCCCTTTAAAAATGACAAAATGCAGGGAATAAGCACATGTGTTGCAGGTGTGCTGTTTGATTTATAGAGGTGTCCTGTTGGTGGCTTTATATAGAGCCATGCACAGAACAGATATCACACAGCCATGCATAATTTGCATACTTAACAGCAATAGTGGATTGGACAGAGTCTTTGAAAGCTTTGGAAGATGAATGCAAAAAGGAATTAAAACAAGTTCAAATACAGTATATTAGGCAGTGGCTCCTTAGAGGAGGAATGGGAGGCAGTGCCTCCTCAATTTCAGTGAGAAAATAAAAGAAATATATATATATATATATATATATATGTACTGTATTTATTTATTTATTTATTTATTTATTTATTGTTGTGTAGCATTATAATATAATTATGTTCAATAAAACAAAAATATTGTCCAAAATGAAACAAAAAATTACATTTTAACCAAAACCCTAGATTCAACATACCTATATTAACAGCAGTTCTGGCCCCTCAGAGGAGGCAAGTATCTGTATAAACTCCTATCTGCTATTATCCACAGTAGTAGCAGTAGCAGATCATGTGGTCAAAGCACAGGTTTTAATTGAAGGAGCCCAGAGAGTTTTTTTTTTCATCAGAGGAGGCAAGCCTCTGTTACAAACCTATCTGCTATAACCACACACAGTACAGTACTAGCAATGGCAGTTTAATTGGAGGAGCAACTCAAACCCTCCCGCCCCCTGCTGAAGCACTGCTTTACTGAGTATGCACAATTATGAGTGAAGTGGAAGTAGAGATTTTGACGAGAAGAAGAAATCCATTATAACGCTAGGAAAATTAAAAAAAGCACATATGGGACGATAGACAGAAAATCAACTGTGTCAGGCTCGATAGTGTAGAAAATCGTATGACTGTTTAGTCCCCATTAAACCATAGTTAATGGAAGCCAGCTTTGTTGACATGCGTGGATTATGGGAGTTGTAGTTTTCCTCTGCATTTCTACTGATTGGAAACACTTTGTACGGTACATAATTATTTTGTTGGTCATTTACTTGCAAAAAAACAAAAAAACGGTGTCTTCCATCTTCCAAAAGTCCACTGAAAACTTGTATTAAATTTTGACCTGACTGATGTGTTTTTTTGCGCAAATATCCCTCTTGAAAAATTGGACAACCAAAAGTTACGTAAATTCTTCAGACTGAGTGTAGCAAATGGTGGAGTGATTCCTTCATCAGCCCAGCTGAGACATGAATACTTACCTAAAGTTGTCGAGTATCACAAGCAGGAGATTATGGAATTGGTAAAACAGTCTGATTGCTTGTCAGTGGTCACACTGGCGAGTCGACTGATGCACAATATCAAAATGGGTTACACATTGTATTTGTTTTGCAAGGCCTAAAAGTATTGCTGCTAAATCAGTTTTGGTGGGATGCTTTAGCCTCAGCTCTCCCGTTCAGATGGTCTGTTATTGGTATTAAATACCTTGGAAGCGACATATCTCCCTGCGGCATGGTGCCCCCGCCCCTGTGCGTATTTTGTCTTTTTATGTTGTATGTGGTGTGTTTCATGTTGCCTGTTATATGTATTATAGTGGCGCACAGAGTGTGGGTTATGTAGCACAGGTGATGTAAAATGTATAATTGTATTTAGGCACGGGGATTGCACAATCACTCCACGTGCAGATTAACATAGGTATTTGTATGGGGGCACGGGAAAGCAATCGAGTCTCAGCACAGCTGTATAAAAGATTGAATGTTTCACGCACACTGGGTTTGGTGTACAGCGAGGAGGTACAGGAGAGAGAAAGAGGAGAACAAAATAATAATAATAATATTAATAATAATAACAGCAATTGATACGTGTGCTGGTTGAGTACCAGCACAATACTTGTTATTGGTCAGTGTTTGTTTGTCTGTTCGTTTGGCCACCATGCCGTGTGTTTGTTTTTTGTTTAAACCTTTTATTTTGATGTCAGCGCTCAAGCCATCCTGTGACACTCCCCAATTTGACGAACAGTTTAATGGTAATCATGTTCCCCTCCTAAAGTCCGTCATTGAAGATCTTGAAGGATGGAATTCCTTTCCTCTTACACTGAAGGGATGGGTGGCAGCAGTGCAGATGAATATATTACCAAAACTTATCAATGGTTCCAGTTCAGTGGTTTAATACCCTTAATCAGGCCGTTAATACATTTTATTGGAAACATAAAAAACCCAGGATAAATTATCTACACTTCAAAGTCCCAAGTCCAAAGGTGGTTTAGGGGCCCCTGATTTTTTAAAATACTTCATTGCTTTTCAGCTTAAAAATGTAGCAAAATGGTTGGATCCCCAAGATGGTGCTTCCCCAGCTTGGGTAGATCTGGAGGATTCAGACTGTGGATCTTTACATGTGAGGGACTTGCCATATGTAAGTCACCCATTTATCTCTGCTACAATTAAAGCATGGTTAATAGCCCATAAAATTACTAAACTAAACCTGTATCCATCTCAATGCTCTCCCGTTTGGCACAGTCCTGATTTTCGGATAGCAGGTAAACCTTTCTTCTGGCGGTAAAAGGGTATTTCCCATCTAAACCACCTTTTTGAGAATAGGAATGTTTAATCATTTGATAGGCTGCAAGATCAATGTTGCCTTTCTAAAAACTCTATTTTTAATATCTTCAAATGAAGGCAGTCTTATCCTCCAAATTTATACTTATGTCGCCCTCCGCTCTGGCTTAGTGTTTTAAAATACAGAGGGATGAATCAGTTTGTTTCTAATATATACTTTGTCTTGAGATCGAATGAAGGGGATATTGTTGGTGGGTGAGGGATCTTAAATTGTCATACAATTCTGTTTTTTGGGGTAAAATATGTAGCTATTCTCTTTCAGGAATGCTAAAGTGACCCTTATTCAATATAAGATTCTTCACAGAGCACATTCTTCCAGTAGAAGGTTGTTTCTCTCTTTTGGACAGCCAGTACTGTTCAGGAGATGAGATAGACAGCTGTGTCCATGCACTGTGGTACTGTCCAGTAATAGAAACATTTTGGAAGAAGGTACTGAGCACTCCATCTTGTATCCTTGGCTGTACATCCCTGCTTCACCTGCACTATTTTACTGGATGACCTCTCATGCTTTTAAAAATAAATAAAGTAAAATACAATTATTACTATCCCTTACAATTGCTAAAAAAGTAATTTTATTACACTGGAAAAACAGAACAAACACATCAATCCCACAGTGGCTAAATATAATGTTTGATCATGCATCTATGGAGAGGCTTACAGCAAGGCTACAGGATAAATACAATGAATTTATTGAAATATGGGACCCCATTTTTCATGTATCGCTATAATGCTATAATGCTTTTTAATGGAATTATTTACACACACACATTATATATATATATATATATATTAGTGTAAATAATAATCAGGCCTGCATTTGTTAATAGATTTCGACATGCATACGTTTGTGTGTGTGTGTATTTATACATCTATATATAGGTGTATATGTATATATGTATGTGTGTACCCAGTGGGTTGTTTTCCCTTATTCCCATTTTTTCACATAATAATAATAGTATCATTATAAACTCTTAATACCCTGTAGTTAGGTTCTCTGTGGAGAGGGTGGGTTTTTGTGGTGAGGGCTTTATTTGTCTTATGTCTTTATTAATAATAATAATAATAATAATAATAATAATAATAATAATTAAAAAAAAGGAACTGAGAGCTCAGTTGAAATGAAAACCAGACACATGGGGTACACACATATACTGCTAACTATTCTCAATTATTTTTCAAATAGTCTGCAAAATAAATACATTATTTTGTACTATACAACCTGTAAGTATGGAATAGAGCAGTATGGGCATGACGTTCTTTATACAGATTCCTTTTTTATTCCTTTTTTTTTTCGTTATTTCATTTAAGAAAACACATTTCAATACCGTTATCAACTTTACCCGAGGTAGCCTGTTTTTCTGGTGGCATAATAGCCTATAACGTGTACATTTTAATGAACATATTGAAATTATATAGTGATAATTGAGGGTGGAACAGAGCACAGTACAGGGAGGGCGCCGCACTGGAAAGGTATGTTATTAAAGTGACCTTGCTTGTTGACTGCTGACGTGTTTTGACTCCACCGGGTGCTAAGTACGGAAGGGTGTATTTGAAGTTCTTCCTGCTTTCGTTGTTGTGCTCTTGCTACATTCTGCAGATTGGATGCACATCTTGTGGTATTTCCCCGCTATATATATTTTTTTGTAGTGAAAGTACACACTAGGGCTGTCATTTAAGCCTCAAAATAGCAATCGATTAATTGAGCACACAAAATATAATCATTCTAGTAAATATTGATGATTGCACCATACATTTTCGGTGCATTACGTTATTATTTTAATATCATTGCAGTTCAGTAAAAGCTTGTGCACAACAACTGAATGCGAGGGGTAATTACGCCTTGGTATTGTCAGGAGAAAAAGAAAACACAACATTCGCAACAAGCCTAAAGCAAGTTTAACATACTACAGGAGTGTTACTAAAATATTTAGTACAAACAGATTACAGTACTTTGGAATGTAAGCTACATAAACTAAACACGAGTTTACGATTCGCTGGTTGGGATGGGACCAGCAAATCAGATGCTGGTTAACACGAGCAGGCGAAGAACAGCACACCCACTGCGTGTGTGGCAGAAACACTGTAAATAGCAAGGCAGGGGGTTCGGTGCAGTTTAGTTGATAAACTTAAATAATTGTATTAACTATGCTTGTTACAAAAATGTAATTGTTGCCTCGATTATCCAGTATTTATATAATTGTACATAATGAGGAATGGAATCGATCGAAAAATAGATTTTTGATTTACTCGTACAGCCCTAGTACACACCGATGATTTTACCCTTATTTGGAGAGAAACTCATCTGTTCTGCTTCCAGCTATGTTTAGTGAGTACATGACTATCGTTTTCTACGATTATCGAATAATTAAAAAAATGTCCACTATACGATTATCACAAATATTCTTATTCACGATATATCGTACTCTCGAAAAATCGTTTCAGCCCTAGTACCTTCTGCCCTGCAGCACCTTCTACATGCAAATTACTAAGAATGATCCCAGGGTGTCAGCAACATTACTGGGGAGTTGGTTCCAGACCCTCACAATTCTCTGTGTAAAAAAGTGCCTCCTATATTCTGTTCTGAATGCCCCTTTATCTAATCTCCATTTGTGACCCCTGGTCCTCGTTTCTTTATTCAGGTCAAAAAAGTCCCTTGGGTCGACATTGTCTATACCTTTTAGGATTTTGAATGCTTGAATCAGATCACCGCGTAGTCTTCTTTGTTCAAGACTGAATAGATTAAATTCCTTTTAAACCTTTTAAACCCGGGATAATTCTGGTTGCTCTTCTTTGCACTCTTTCTAGAGCAGCAATATCCTTTTTGCAACGAGGTTACCAGAATTGAACACAATATTCTAGGTGAGGTCTTACTAATGCATTGTAAAGTTTTAACATTACTTCCCTTGATTTAAATTCAACACTTCTCACAATATATCCGAGCATCTTGTTGGCCTTTTTTATAGCTTCCCCACATTGTCTAGATGAAGACATTTCTGAGTCAACATAAACTCCTAGGTCTTTTTCATAGATTCCTTCTTCAATTTCAGTATCTCCCATATTGCGTCGCACAGTGAAGAACTTATCTGAAGCAGCAGAGAGGAGCAGCAACTGGCTGTGGTTGAGACGGAAAGATTCTGGCTGGGGATCTCAAGCACAATAGAAAGAAAGAAAGGCTGATGTACAGGTAAGTAAGCTGGGCTGAGTTGAGTGGGGACGGAGGGGGTGATGCTGGGACGCCAGAATCACCGTCGAGCCCTCTTGAGGTGTCGTGGGCTAGTCGACGAAACACCGAGGATGGAAGGTGCCCACTTGAAGACCCCAGAGATGTACCCTACTTAGCTCAATCCAGACGGTTGTCATGCTGATGCGCTGGGGAGACCGCACTATGGTTGATCCCGGAGCCAGCATCGCAGCCGTTGTGTGTGCTGATGCGCTAGGGAGGCAAAATAAGCTGATCCCTGGAGCCAGCATTACACTTCAGCCATCAACACCAGACAGAAGGATATCTACATCATCATATGGAAGGAAGCGCAAATGGATGGAGACACATATGGATCACATTAGTTTACTGTGAAGCTACGTCTTAGTTGGTGCTTATCTTGGCGAGAGCCAAGTTCAAATCAGCATGAAGTTTTAACATCTACTCTCATGTAATGGAAATCATTACTGAATTCCTTGTAGTTCAGTTGTTCCTTATAGAAAGATTCAGAGATGCATCTAACTTGAGAACCACTGTGTATCAAACAGGGACACTGAACCCTCAATGAAGACAGCAGCTTCACAAGCTGGGTAAAGATTTAGAGTCTAAACCATTGTTAAATACTGGCAGAGTGGAGCACACCTTTGCAATCTTGTTGGGAACATGTGAATTTGTATCAGTTCCTGTTTGTCCCTCAACAGAAACCTTTATGTGTTGCAGCCAGGGTCAGTACTTTACTGCAATCTGTGAGTTGGCACTGAAACCTCTCTTTTAGTTTCTGATGGACTAATGTAGCATCTGCCTTATTTGAACACTGACCTAAGTGATGATCATCTTGCCCATAGTTATAGCAGAATCTAAACATGCGCTTTTCCCCAGTAGCCCCCTGTTTGTCTAATGGTTTAAAAACACTACTTTTAGTTTTACTACCCCCTGTGCTCCAGTAGCTGTCCTATCTGTCTGTGTGGTCAAAGATTTTAAATCAGATTCCAATTGAGCTACCTTATTTTATAGTGCTAGTACCGTGCTATTAGTGGCCATACTCTGCTCAATGTCAACTGTGTGTGATTTCTGTGACACTTTCACCTGGTTTCCAAGATGTTTCTTCTTCCTTTCTTCTTTACTTTCTCTCATACTTTCCAGGGACCTCAGTTTTACCAAAAATGAAGAATATGGTATGCCTTCACAAGACCCTGACACTCTCAATCTTAACTGAAATATATGATTTTCATCCCAGCACCCAGGTACAAATGGTCTCAATAAGCCTTTATCAGGGTGTGCACCTTTTAGAACATCTCTTTCCACTAGCTAATGCAAAAGTGAATGCAGGCGCTTCAAATATCCAGAAAGCTTCTCCTCCTTGATCTGATGCGTCTCTCACCACTGCACATAAAGCTTCAGTCCCTATGTGCAGTATTATGTTCAAAGCAGGTGGGAGGAGACTATCCTAACTTCCTGCGCTTATCGTTGGGTAGAAGGAATGGATCACACACAACTTGTCTTGCTTGCATGCGCCAAGCTTCATATTCAACTTCACTACTGGGCTTTGGAATGCTCCCAGAAAACATCTTCAGTTTAGCTGGCTGACATATTTTGAAGTATTATAAACGTTACACACTACATGTTCTACCCTTCTGGACAGAAGGTGGGACATGTAAGGCTGCGTAAGTTGGCTGTTTGACAAGGCTGAGAAGTCTAGATAGTCAGTAGCAGCACAAGGTTGTGGAGGAGTGGTAACTTGGCTGTCTGGTACTTGAGGAGTCATGTAGACTTGGCAGTGGTTTAATATAGGTGGTTCTCATATTTGAATCTTTAACGCCAATTCATTGGCACACAGCTTGCTGACTTACATTATTAGCATCCGTGGTATACTAGGAGGCAAGTGAATCTAAAGATTCTTAAAGTGTCTGCCATGGTCCGAATGATTTGATTTAACATGCCATTGTATTGCTCATTAATAGGGACAGTGCAATCCTGCAAACACAATCTGGATCCATGTCAGAGTTTATATCGTGGCTCTGTATCTTTCTTACTGTCCAGTTATTTTCAGTATCTTGTTTGCCTTCTTCTGAAAGCAGTAATGACTCGATGTATTATTACCACTATACTGAAAGGCCGTCAGATTGCCTTGATTGGGGTTCCAGGTGTAAGTTATATATGAAAACATGTTTAGTTCAGGGCTTCAGTGTAAGTTTATTACTGTTGTTTCAATAAGGTTATAGTATTTAAAATATAACAGAACTCATCAGTGCAGTGGTACCAATTGCTTTATGCAGTGCAATTATTTCAATGTACACACAGTTATTCATATGCAGCAATCAAGGTACAACATTTACAGTTTTTAATAAATAATGCAACATAAAATAAAACTGCATACAACAAATGTGTTCTGAATTTAAACTTGTAACCAAACTTCAGTAATTCCACAATGAAAACTATATAATAAAGCTCAGTCCAACACAAACATGTTTACAAATATATATATAGAAGAAGAATGGGCCAAAATCACTCCGACACTGTGTGCAAAGCTGGTACATACTTACCCCAAAAGACTTAAAGCTGTTATTGCAGTGAAAGGTGGCTCTACCAAATATTAATGTATGGGGGTTGAATACTTATGCAAGCAAGATATTTCAGTTTTTTATTTTTCTTATAAATATTTCCCAACATAAAACAAATGTCACCTTACAATAATTGATTTTGAGTTTCAGTGTTTTAAAATAAAATATCAAACAGAACGAAATTTCAATGTACCATTTGTAATTCAGTAATATGAGAGAATTGGTCAGGGGTCTGAATACTTTTGCAAGGCACTGTGTGTGTAATATATATATATATATATATATATACAGTACTGTGCAAAAGTTTTAGGCAGGTATGAAAAAATGCTGTAAAGTAAGAATGCTTTCAAAAATAGACATGTTAATAGTTTATATTTATCAATTAACAAAATGCAAAGTGAGTGAACAGAAGAAAAATCTACATCAAATCAATATTTGGTGTGACCACCCTTTGCCTTCAAAACAGCATCAATTCTTCTAGGTACACTTGCACACAGTTTTTGAAGGAACTCGGCAGGTAGGTTGGCCCAAACATCTTGGAGAACTAACCACAGTTCTTCTGTGGATTTAGGCAACCTCAGTTGCTTCTCTCTCTTCATGTAATCCCAGACAGACTCGATGATGTTGAGATCAGGGCTCTGTGGGGGCCATACCATCACTTCCAGGACTCCTTGTTCTTCTTTACGCTGAAGATAGTTCTTAATGACTTTCGCTGTATGTTTGGGGTCGTTGTCATGCTGCAGAATAAATTTGGGGCCAATCAGATGCCTCCCTGATGGTATTGCATGATGGATAAGTATCTGCCTGTACTTCTCAGCATTGAGGAGACCATTAATTCTGACCAAATCCCCAACTCCATTTGCAGAAATGCAGCCCCAAACTTGCAAGGAACCTCCACCATGCTTCACTGTTGCCTGCAGACACTCATTCGTGTACTGCTCTCCAGCCCTTCGCGAACAAACTGCCTTCTGCTACAGCCAAATATTTCAAATTTTGACTCATCAGTCCAGAGCACCTGCTGCCATTTTTCTGCACCCCAGTTCCTGTGTTTTCCTGCATAGTTGAGTCGCTTGGCCTTGTTTCCACGCCGGAGGTATGGCTTTTGGCCGCAAGTCTTCCATGAAGGCCACTTCTGACCAGACTTCTCCGGACAGTAGATGGGTGTACCAGGGTCCCACTGTTTTCTGCCAATTCTGAGCTGATGGCACTGCTGGACATCTTCCGATTGCGAAGGGAAGTAAGCATGATGTGTCTTTCATCTGCTGCAGTAAGTTTCCTTGGCCGACCACTGCGTCTACGGTCCTCAACGTTGCCTGTTTCTTTGTGCTTCTTCAAAGAGCTTGGACAGCACATCTGGAAACCCCTGTCTGCCTTGAAATTTCTGCCTGGGAGAGACCTTGCTGATGCAGTATAATTACCTTGTGTCTTGTTGCTGTGCTCAGTCTTGCCATGGTGTATGACTTTTGACAGTAAACTGTCTTCAGCAACCTCACCTTGTTAGCTGAGTTTGGCTGTTCCTCACCCAGTTTTATTCCTCCTACACAGCTGTTTCTGTTTCAGTTAATGATTGTGTTTCAACCTACATATTGAATTGATGATCATTCGCACCTGTTTGGTATAATTGTTTAATCATACACCTGACTATATGCCTACAAAATCCCTGACTTTGTGCAAGTGTACCTAGAAGAATTGATGCTGTTTTGAAGGCAAAGGGTGGTCACACCAAATGTGGATTTGATTTAGATTTTTCTTCTGTTCACTCACTTTGCATTTAGTTAATTGATAAATATAATCTATTAACATGTCTATTTTTGAAAGCATTCTTACTTTACAGCATTTTTTCACACCTGCCTAAAACTTTTGCACAGTACTGTGTATATATATATATATATATATATATATATATATATATATATATATATATATATATATATATATATATATTGGAATTAAATTAGTCCTTATCCGCCATCTCCAGTAATGCGCAGAACTGCTGATATCCTCCATGATCTGATGAACAGTAAGGTTCTAATAAGGAAATAAGAAAAGTGCAGACCAGTACTTATGTGTAGCTGCTTGCATGCTCCGGTGCAAAGGCTGATAACTAGTCTGTTTGCTACACGTGTTAAAGGGACAGATAGATAATTAAAGGAGCACTAAAGGCACATGGAATAAATGCCTGGCAAATAATATTCAGTCCCCACTTATAATGAAGTAGAATAGGTTCTACCCTGTGTAATACAGAACACATATTCACTTCTTGATGTAGTAATATTTTAATAAGGGTTAATATATTATATATATATATATATATATAATTTGTTTTTCAGGCAAGGATGCTCGACAAGACCACAAGGATTTCAACCAAGTGGTCCTTGATGTTCGGAGGTCAATGCGGCGTTTCCCAAAAGGTACAGTGCTGAGTATTTGCTGCATCGGTGCTGCTGTCACTAGAGTGGCTGGTTTTGCGATGGTGCTGTACTCAGAAAGAGGAAGAAGTTGCATCAGAGTAAAAGGTGTTTAAATGTTTCATGAGGTTACAGCCACCTGCTTTATTTTCATTGTGATTTTTAAGATGGGGACGTTAAGCTCATGGCTTGTGTCTTCTCTGTGGACACTAAAGATCTGTGCAGCCTTTCTGCTCAAAGTGGTTACAGCAGGTATCATGTATTACCTGTTGTGCACTTCCAGTTGGGTTTTTTTTAATTATTATTTATTTATTTATTTATTTATTTATTTATTTATTAGCTAGCAGATACCCTTATTCAGGGCAACTTACAATTGTTACAACATATCACAGTACAAAGTATCACATTACAAAATATCACATTACATATAAGAGCAGTTATAAAGTACAGTAAAATCAGTAGCATATAAGATCAAATTCAAATGAGCAAAATAAAGAATACAGTAAATAACTACATTTGAGAGTAATTACATTCGACCTAAGAGCAGGTAACTTATAGTAAAAATATCTGCTTATATGAGTAAAGTCCAGTAAAAGCACGTAGTAAGTCCGACAAATAGATGAGAATGATTTGAAAGAGCAATAAAAAAAATAAAAAAAAAGTGAATACGGATAGCTATATACGTTTAAGAGTAAAATGAAATTCAAGATACAGGAAGTAGCTCATTAAGAGCAGTAGTAGAATACGGCAAGGTATGGAGCAGTTGATTGCAGGTACAAGCTGATGCAAGTACAGGTAAAATTGGTTGCCATATAGTCATATGTAGTTGAGAGTTGTTACAGATGCTGTCTGAATAGGTGTGTCTTGAGGAGGCGCCGGAAGGTGGTCGGACTGAGCAGTCCTGATATCCGTAGGTAGGTCATTCCACCACTGAGGGGCAAGAGTGGAGAAGGAGTGGGCTCTGGAAGCGGGGGGTACAGCTAATCTGCCGGTGGTGGAGGAGCGGTGGGGACGAGAGGGAGTGTAGGGAGAAATTATAGTCTGGAGATATGAGGGAGCAGAAAGGTCAAGACAGTGCTATGCGAGTACAAAAGTTTTGAATTGGATGCGAGCAGTGATAGGGAGCCAGTGCAGAGAGCGGAGCAGCGGTGTCGCGTGGGAGAAACGAGGAAGGAAAAAGACAAGGCAATCGGCAGAGTTTTGGATGAGCTGGAGTGGACAGATGACAGAGGCAGGGAGGCCAGGAGGGAGTTGCAGTAGTCAAGGCGGGACAGTACGAGGGCCTGAATTAGGAGCTGGGTGAAGTAGTCGGTGAGGAAGGGGCGAATTTTGCGTATGTTGCTGAGGAAGAAGCAACAGGAGCATCTCAGAGTAGAGATGTGGTGAGAGTAGGAGAGGGTGGGGTCGAGGGTGACACTGAGGTTCTTGGGGGATGAGGATGGAGAGAGGGTGGTGGATTCAAGAGGAATACAGAGAGAGAGAGATCAGCAGTCGCTGTCGGGGGGAAAGGAGAGGAACATCTGGGCACCATCAGCATAGAAATGATACAAGAAGCGATGGGAGGAGATGAGGGGACCCAGGGAGCGGGTATAGAAAGAAAACAGGAGGGGTCCCAGGACTGGGCCTTGGGGGACACCTGTTGAAAGAGAGAGCAAGAGGCAGAGGGTGAGCCACACCAGGACACCCGGTACATGCGATCAGTGAGGTAGGAGGAGAAACCAGGCAAGAGCAGTGCCGGAGAGTCCCAGGTCAGCGAGGGAGGACAGGAGAATAGAGTGATCGACTGTGTCAAAGTCTGCAGAGAGGTTGAGGAGAATTAGGACAGAGGAGAGGGAGGTGGCCCGGGCAGAGAGTAGGGAGATAGTGTTGGAGAGAAGGGCAGTTTCAGTGGAGTGTGCCGGGTGAAAACCAGATTGGAGGAAAGCAGAAAGCTGGTGATGTACCGCTTGCTTGAGAGTTTTAGAGAGGAACGGGAGAAGGGGGACAGGACGGTAGTTCTGGAGGGATGAGGGAGGCGGAGTCAATAGAGGGGAGGTGTGAGAGAGCAGTAGAGGAGAAGATAGAGGGGGAGAGGAAACAGAGGTTTCGACGGAAGGTAACAGGGTGTCATGGAGTAGGAAGGGATGGGAGCGACAGAGAGAAGGAGATGAAGTAGTGATCAGAAATATCAAGAGGAGTGACCGAGAGGGCAGGAGAGGGGGAAAGCAGTCCCTGCTGTTGACGAGCTCCAGTTGACGTCCCGCTGTGTGAGTGGGGTGGGGGCGAGGAGAGACGGAAGGCGAAGGAGTGAAGAAGGGGAAGAAATCCAGCAGAGTGGTTAGGGTTGGAGAGGTGGATGTTGAAGTCACCTAATAGAACAACACGGTGGAGGGAGAATATACAAGTCTCACATTTGCAGTTCCTTGGTCATTTCATCTGGAGATTATTTTTGTCTTTTTTAGTATTTGTCATTGCAGTGCAGCTGTAACTGTAGATGTCAGTTGTTCTCTTCCCTCAGGCATGCGTGATGACCATAGAGGGGTCCTTCAGGAGCAGCTAATTGATATCATCCTGTTCATTCTGAAGAGGAACCCTCAGCTACACTATTACCAAGGGTACCATGACATCGTTGTTACCTTTTTGCTTGTGGTCGGGGAGAGGATGGCAATAGCAATGGTGGAGACCCTTTCCACTCATCATCTCAGGTAAGGGGCTAGGGATTACAGTTTACAAGTATGATTTATCTTCCCAATATTTTTTGCTCTAGTGTGTTTGTTTTTTTTTTGTTTGTTTTTTTGCTATTCAGCTATGCAGCAAGTAGAGGTGTACGGATACTCATACTCGTAATTGCCTTTTGAGAAATATTTATCGACAGGTATTAAAGAAATCCAGTCATTAATGTGTTGATTTCGAAGCAAGAAAAGCTCTCCTTCCCTCACCATTACAACTGAGTACCAATTGATGGCAATTAACATCAGCATTGGATTTAAAAGCTGTCTGGAGGCGAATTTTCTTCTCACCCGGGCGCTGACGTTTCTCCTGCTGTACTGCCATATTGAGGCTGTGGTCTGGCCGGGTGCCTGCGGCCTCCCTGTAAGCTGCGTTGTCCTCTGACGCTGTAGCTCTGGGTGGCTGCATGGTGAGTCTGCAGTGTGTAAAGAAGCTTAGGAGGACAGCGTGTGCTCGTCTCGAGTCGAGTCGAGCGCAGGGGTGGTAGCGGTGAGCTGAGTTGAACAAAAATAATTGGACGCTACTAAATTTGGGAGAAAATAACAAGAAAATAATTGACAACTAAATAAGTTAAGAGACAGCTACTAAGTACAATGCAGTTGCTGAGAACTTGATCAAGATGAACAAGAATAACAGTACATTGGCAAATGTAAGTTGGGGTTTTTTGCACGTTTTACTGTTTTGTTTTTTTTGTGCCTGGAGGGCAATTCTGTATCCTGTTTTCTTTTTGAGATACCAATCAATTTGCAATGCCAGACATGTTTGAAGTTCTCATGATAGGGCACTAACTCTTGTTGCTTAGAAACAGGTCCACAATTCCTTTTTTTGTGGCACATTCAGAAGCTGTTTAGTCTGTAACTTATTTAAAACTTTCACCCTCAAGGAGGTCTGGTTTACAAGGGGGTCCTTAGGGCACACGCAATCAAGTTACAATGTTCATACAATATAGATATCGTTAAAATCCAATATTGCTGGAAGAACTCCAGTATAAAGTCTTTGATGCTGTTCTCATTCCTTGTACTTGGTAATAGATTCCAATCGCTCAGAGCACTACAGTATATGCAAATGCCTGTGTTGTACATTCCTCTTTTTACTCTCAGAACCTGACACACTCTACTCGATAAAGTAGCTTCTTTTAGATTTAACTTTACCAGTCTAGCACTGCACAAACTGATTATTTGCTTTGAGCTTTCCACAGAAATCAGGTGCTGACAATCCTGTGAGGGTCATTGGTGTCAATCGGGCTGATTTACAATTCCAAGTGAAACAAGTGAAGAAACAGCTGCTTGGATTTGTGTGGATCGCTGCTCTTTCTCTTCATTTGGCAAATTAGCTTGATCAACACCAATGACCCTTACCTGTGAAGAACTTGATTGGAATAATCGGTTTGTGCAGCTCTGCTAGTCAGACACTCAAAGAACATGTACCATTGAAAACGTTGCTAAATTATTTAGCATTTTGGTAATTAAACCTTTACATGTTTTGAGTAAATATTGACTTTTTTTTCTTTTCTTTTTGTAGGGATTTTATGGACCCTACAATGGATAGTACAAAACATATCTTGAATTATTTGATGCCAATTCTAGAGCAAGTAGACCCAGAACTCCATGATTTTATGCAGAGGTAAGACATTTTAACAAAGATATATTTAATTCTACTAAACTAAACACATACTACTAAATGCATTACAAAGCATGCAAGGACAACACACAGTTAGTTAGTAACAGAGGGCAATGTGTAATGGTGTCAATGCTGACTTAGCTTGGCCTTGTGCCTCACAACCCACCCAGGGCATTATAACAACTGCACACCCTGAAGTGTGTAATTGCTTACATAACTGCTATGTAGGCTTTTTGTCTGAAGTAATGCTTCCACCACCATTTTCCCTTTCATCAAACCATATTCTATCTATCTGTCTATCTATCTATCTATACACACAGTGCTCCCTCGCTATAAGGCGGGTCTCGGGGGACACACAATATGAACGTTATAACCAAAGAGCGTTATAAACGGGGAGGGGTGCAGGGCCAGGGACTAAAATACAAAAAATAACTCCCTCTCTATAATGCACAATATAGTGAAGCAAAAATGTAACTTTCCATGAATTAACCATGCATAAAGCACCATGTAATCCACGTTATATTTTTTACGAAAAAAAAAGGGCTGAGCGTCTCGTCTCCTGGAGTAAGCCACAGCTCCTCTCGCAGCAAAAAAGCAAATACATTAGAAAAGATAACCATGTAATAGGTCTAATATTTATTTAATTATAAAATGAATGCTGAATAAGATGTCTGTGTTTAATAAATTGCCAGTGCAGGTTTACTTCAGTTCAAAGTCTGTATCAAAAGGGAAAGACAGAAACGGAAGTTAGACTGAGAAGTTGTTTACAGTTTGAACAACACCGGTACTGTATTTACTGTAGAAATATTGCATGAATCACTAGTATAGGGAGTTGGGGGACATGCTGTATTATTATTATTATTATTATTATTATTATTATTATTATTATTATTATTATTATTATTATTTATTTCTTAGCAGACGCCCTTATCCGGGGCGACTTACAATTGTTACAAGATATCACGTTATTTTTTTGCACATTAATTTGATTTTACATACAATTACCCATTTATACAGTTGGGTTTTTACTGGAGCAATCTCGGTAAAGTACCTTGCTCAAGGGTACAGGACCAGTGTCTGCCACCTGGGATTGAACCCACGATCCTCGATGTTACTGATGCTAAACCCTCTTTATTATTATTATTATTATTATTTATTTCTTAGCAGACGCCCTTATCCAGGTCGATTTACAATTGTTACAAGATATCACATTATTTTTACATACAATAACATTATTTTTTTTTACACTATTTTTCCATTCAATTACCCATTTATACAGTTGGGTTTTTACTGGAGCAATCTAGGTCAAGAGTCTAGAGCCCTAACCACTACTCCACACGGCTGCCCTTAGCATCAGTATCTTTAGCATCAGTAACATGCTGGGCTCAGTACAGAACTTGAGCAACTTCCCCAGTTTGCCTTTGACAGACTAATCTAGTTCTGACACAACAACCCTGAGACTGTGCTGTGTACTGATCTGTTTGTTACACTTAGCTGATGATGTAATTCCCAAGTGACAGCCTGAAACTGTACAAAGTATGAGGTGCTGCAGTAATATTAAAGAGTGTACAAAGATGTCCTTGGGCTTTAATGAAGTGGAGAAGAGAAATAAGACACATTCCAAAAAGAAAAGATATTTCATCACTGTGTTGCCACTTTCATTTAACTCATTGGTGACTGAAAGCCAGCTGGTCTTCATCCAACTCCCATCTCCTGACAGATATCCACATCCCTGTCGACAGCTTTGCTGAAGAGCCAGCACTCAAAGCATGTACGTTTTCACCATTCAATGGGTAGGCTCTTGGGCAGGGGTGGGTAATTCCGGTCCTGGAGGGCCTGCTGTACCTCCTGGTTTTTGTTCCAGCTGTACCCTAAATTACTTAATTGGACCAATTAAGTGCTTATTCGAAGCTTAATTGGTCTAATTAAGTAATTTAGGGTACAGTTGGAACAAACACTAGGAGGGACACCAGCCCTCCAGGACCGGAATTGCCTACCCCTGCTCTGGGGGCAGCTTTGAGACAGGTAAGCAGGTAGCATGTAGGCAGGGAAACATGCTGTTTTTTTTACATAAGCCACATCTCAACTAGGGGACTCATCAACTAGAGGATGTCTCCCCAGAAAATGTTCCCTCTGGGTGTGAGAATTTCAATTTCCGTTCAGTAATTGGTGATATAAAAACAATAGGCACTCGTGTGTGAAAATGTTCAACCACTTTGTGTTTTAATTAGGCATCTTAAACAACTTTTCAAAATATTTTACCATTTGTGGCTATGTGTTCCTTTTCTTTCACTGTTTTAAATTGATTTCACATGTGGCCTATTAAAGTCATCGATTGAATTAGACAATCACTAATTTGTGTATTTTAACAATTTTCCAAGATTTTCAGTTAAAGTAGTTTGATTTCATATGCACAACAAATCAAAACAACAAAAGCAGTGGGGTGTTCTAATACATGTGCAGACCACACGTGTGTGTGTGTGTGTGTGTGTGTGTGTGTGTGTGTGTGTGTGTGTGTGTGTGTGTGTGTGTGTGTGTGTGTGTGTGTGTGTGTGTGTGTGTGTGTGTGTGTGTGTGTGTGTGTGTGTGTGTGTGTGTGTGTGTGTACAGGTCGGCACGGGTAGAACATCCCGAACCCGGCGCCCAGGTCTTTTTAGGGTAATAATTTAGTCCCTTCAGATCTGCAACCTTTTCCAGTACTGGAAACATCGAAATAATAATACCTTCATTGTTCGTTTCTTCTAAAGACATAAGCAATGAACCAAATTTTGTTCATCGCGGTTTTCTTTTCAAACTTCTCCAATAAATCACATGAAAATAATATTATTATTTCCCTCATCGTGGTTTGACAAGTTTTCAAACTGTATGGAAAGAGCGGTTAATTTTAGGTTTATTTTCATGGAACAACTATATACACAGTACTTTTAGAAAGCACATCACTAAGATAGACGTTACAAAATACAAGAATAAACCATTGTAAACTCTAATAGGCTAAAGTGTTTTAAAAAAAAAAAAGTACAGTAGGCTAATATCGGTAATGTTAAGCTGCTGTACTGTGCAACAACGTACTGTACAACCAATGTCCTTCGAGAAAAATAAACAGTTGATACTGTGCTTACATTTAATAATCAAGCTCAATTTTAAAAATAGCTATCCAATGTTGTCTGCTTTTTACGATTCGCCACCTCCAAGTGTAAATCCCTGTCAATTTTCCAAGCAGCTTCATAGCTGTTTTCAAAGCCACGATTCTGGCATATCCTGCGAAAAGTGTCCACTGCCTGCAACTGTTCTTTCAGTGATAGTGGTGCAGTATCCTCTTCTGTTTCTTCCACTTCTTCCACCTGTGGGTGCCTGTCAGCTGTTACTACCTCCAAAAGTTCTGCATCTGTGAGCTCACCTGACATCTCCTCCCGACTGTCAAACTCCACCATGGCCTCAAACTCCTCTGCTGTGAGATTGTCAGGAATGGCAGCATCAGCAAGCACGTCAATATCAATCTGTTCCTCGCTGTCTGTGGCAGACACAAACCCTCCCTTTCGGGGAGAACAGCGGCCCAGGACTCTTTAACTAGGTGAAATGCATCAGAAGCGTTCTCTTTTTCACAGCATCCATCGCTCGCAGCTGTGGGTCAGTATCCAGACAGGCAATAATGTGTGCATTGCGACAAGAGCGGCAGAGGCCTTTTAAGTTTTAAATGACCCCCATGTCCATTGGTTGCATAACAGAGGTCGTGTATGGTGGAAAAAACTGCAACACAATGTGAGACAGTTCTGTGTTGCATGGATGAGCTGGGCAGTTGTCACTTAAAAGGCAAATGTGACGGTCTTGTAGTATTAGCTCCCTGTTCCAATTTTTCAGCCACTCTATAAACAGTGAACTTGTCATTCAGGCATTTCCAGAATTCCTGTAGATCACAGGAAGGTGTGAGTGATCTTTTGGAAAACAGCGAGGGCTTTTATTATTTTCGATCATGAAAAGAGGGCGCTTCTCTGTCCCATCCATGTTTGCACAGCACATCAATGTAATGTGGTCCATGGCTTTTACCTCCTGTAAACACATCCCCCCCTTCAAACCAAGTCCCCAGTCTGGAAGGCTCCGGTAGAACAGAGCGGTTTCGTCTGCATTAAAGATGTTACATGGCTGGAACTCGTGTAAAATCCGAGGTTAGGTGTTTGTTATCCATTCAGCAGCCGCTGGAAGGTCAGCATTTTGTTTCTCGCCGTGTTCTTTACGATGAACCACGTTGTGTCGGGTTTTCCAACGACTGAGCCACCCATCTGACGAATTGAACTCCTTTCCCCACTTTATTGCTGGTTGAGTTGCTTTCTGTTTCAGAACGGGTCCGGAGATGCGAGCACCTTGCGCTAGTTTCTGACAGTACCAGAGCCATAAAGCATCGCCAACGTCTGCCTCCTTTCCGTCACGCCAGCCTCGGTTTGTGCTGTTTTCATACTCCTTCATAATGTTGTCACTCATCTTTAGAATGCGGCAAACGGCAGATTCCGAGATGCCAAACTTTCCCGCTATGTGCACTTGCTTAGCTCCGGGTTGACGTAGAGCCTCCAGAATCCAAACTTTATCAGTTATAGACAGGTCTACACGTTTGGAAGCCATTAGGCCTACACATAAACAGTCAGCGTATATAAATGTACAGAGCATACCTGTATACTAAATACTGTGTAGGCTATCTGCAATTTTAATAATACGGTTGAATTCAGTACGTTATGACGTTATGACGTATACAGGGAAGCTGAAATGCATGGCCGTTTTGCATTCCCGCTCATTCTGTAACCATGGAAACTTTTTCAAAAGTTGTCATTAAGTGGCATGCCGTTGTTCATATCCGAAATCCGTAGCATTAAAGTCTATGGGACAGGATTGGTTCCCACAAAAAATGTTGATAATAACCAAAAGTTGTTTATCAGGATTGCAATTAAGCAGCATCTGCTCTGTGTGTGTGTGTCTAATATATATATATATATATATATATATATATATATATATATAATATATATATATATATATATGGGTGGTATAATGCGTCTTCCACTTCTTAATGATGGACTTCACTGTGCTGAGCGGGATAATCAGCGCCTTTGAAATTTTCTTGTACTCTTCTCCTGCTCTGTGCCTCTCTACCACTTTATCCCTGACTTGTTTCAAAAGCTCCTTGGTCTTCATGGTTGCTTTGTTGGATCACTATGTGAGTTGCAGCTTGAAAGTCTGGTACAATCTTTGCACTGACTGTTTGTTTGTTTGTTTGTTTGTTTGTTTGTTTGTATCCAGGGCGGAGGCTGATACAGTCTTTGCACTGACTGTTTGTTTGTTTGTTTCTATCCAGGGCAGAGGCTGGTACAATCTTTGCACTGACTGTTTGTTTGTTTGTTTGTTTGTTTGTTTGTTTGTATCCAGGGCGGAGGCTGGTACAATCTTTGCACTGACTGTGTGTTTGTTTGTTTGTTTGTTTGTATCCAGGGCGGAGGCTGGTACAATCTTTGCACTGACTGTGTGTTTGTTTGTTTGTTTGTTTCTATCCAGGGCGGAGGTTGGTACAATCTTTGCACTGACTGTGTGTTTGTTTGTTTCTATCCAGGGCAGAGGCTGGTACAATCTTTGCTCTGACTGTTTATTTGTTTGTTTGTTTGTTTGTTTGTTTCTATCCAGGGCGGAGGTTGGTACAATCTTTGCTCTGACTGTGTGTTTGTTTGTTTCTATCCAGGGCGGAGGCTGGTACAATCTTTGCTCTGACTGTTTGTTTGTTTGTTTGTATCCAGGGCAGAGGCTGGTACAATCTTTGCACTAACTGTTTGTTTGTTTGTTTGTTTGTTTGTTTCTATCCAGGGCGGAGGCTGGTACAATCTTTGCTCTGACTGTTTGTTTGTTTGTTTGTATCCAGGGCAGAGGTTGGTACAATCTTTGCACTAACTGTTTGTTTGTTTGTTTCTATCCAGGGCAGAGGCTGGTACAATCTTTGCACTAACTGTTTGTTTGTTTGTTTGTTTCTATCCAGGGCGGAGGCTGGTGCAATCTTTGCACTGACTTTGTGTTTGTTTGTTTCTATCCAGGGCAGAGGCTGGTACAATCTTTGCTCTGACTGTTTGTTTGTTTGTTTGTTTGTTTGTTTGTATCCAGGGCGGAGGTTGGTACAATCTTTGCACTGACTGTGTGTTTGTTTGTTTTTATCCAGGGCAGAGGCTGGTACAATCTTTGCACTAACTGTTTGTTTGTTTGTTTGTTTGTTTGTTTGTTTGTTTCTATCCAGGGCGGAGGCTGGTACAATCTTTGCACTAACTGTTTGTTTGTTTGTTTCTATCCAGGGCAGAGGCTGGTACAATCTTTGCACTGACTGTTTGTTTGTTTGTTTGTTTGTTTGTTTGTTTGTTTCTATCCAGGGCAGAGGCTGGTACAATCTTTGCACTGACTGTTTGATTGTTTGTTTGTTTGTTTGTTTGTTTCTATCCAGGGCGGAGGTTGGTACAATCTTTGCTCTGACTGTTTGTTTGTTTGTTTCTATCCAGGGCGGAGGTTGGTACAATCTTTGCACTAACTGTTTGTTTGTTTGTTTCTATCCAGGGCAGAGGCTGGTACAATCTTTGCACTAACTGTTTGTTTGTTTGTGTGTTTGTTTGTTTCTATCCAGGGCAGAGGCTGGTACAATCTTTGCACTAACTGTTTGTTTGTTTGTTTGTTTGTTTGTTTGTTTGTTTCTATCCAGGGCAGAGGCTGGTACAATCTTTGCACTAACTGTTTGTTTGTTTGTTTGTTTGTTTGTTTGTTTGTTTCTATCCAGGGCGGAGGCTGGTACAATCTTTGCTCTGACTGTTTGTTTGTTTGTTTGTTTCTATCCAGGGCGGAGGTTGGTACAATCTTTGCTCTGAGTTGGCTGATTACCTGGTACGGACACGTCCTCTCAGATTTCCGTCACGTCCTCCGGCTCTACGACTTCTTTCTGGCCTCCCACCCTCTAATGGCCATTTACTTTGCTGCAGTGGTATGAATCCATGTCCTTACTACAGTACAGTCTCTTTGTATAGTCTTTTACACTGCTGTCTGTGTGTGTCTCTCTTTGTATAGTCCTTTACACTGCTGTCTGTGTGTGTCTCTTTGTATAGTTCTTTACGCTGCTGTCTGTGTGTCTCTCTTAGTATAGTTCTTTACACTGCTGTCTGTGTGTGTCTCTCTTTGTATAGTTCTTTACGCTGCTCTCCGTGTGTGTCTCTCTTTGTACAGTTCTTTACGCTGCTCTCTGTGTGTGTCTCTCTTTGTATAGTTCTTTACACTGCTGTCTGTGTGTGTCTCATTGTATAGTTCTTTACACTGCTGTCTGTGTGTATCTCTTTGTATAGTTCTTTACACTGCTGTCTGTGTGTGTCTCTTTGTATAGTTCTTTACGCTGCTCTCTGTGTGTGTCTCTCTTTGTATAGTTCTTTACTCTGCTGTCTGTGTGTGCCTCTCTTTGTATAGTTCTTTACGCTGCTCTCTGTGTGTATTATTCATGGTGGTTCCATTGTTTCGTCCCTTCTCTTTAGATTGTTTTGCACAGAGAGAAGGAGGTGAAGCGCTGTGATTGTGACATGCCCAGCGTCCACCAGCTTCTCTCCCAGATCCCACAGAATCTCCCATACGAAGAGCTTATCTCCAGAGCAGAGGAGCTGCTGAAACACTACCCTCCAACCCTGCTGGAAAAGAGAGCAGCTATCCAGCCCCGCAAGAGGTGAGCGATGAAACAAACCACTGGGCATGAGTGGGTCACACAGTGTACGGCACACTGGTATCTCTAAAATAGAGAATATGTGACACTAAAGTATTAAAATCAGGGAGGACATAACCACAAAGGGTGGTAAAACACCATGATTTGTACTCAAATTCAGTGCTTACTCCCAAGACTTAGCTGGCAAGCCGATGCTTTGATTCGATTTGCCCATTGAAAATCAGCTGGCTAGATGTTCATGCATGTTCATTGATCCTTAAAGTTTGGAGACTGCAGCTAAAATAGTTCGTAAGTGCAAATGTGTAATAACTTCTTGCAGAAAAGCCAAAAGTGTGATTACGCTGTAAGTAGATTTCTGTGTTACCGTGCGTGGGGCAAGCAGCATTCTTTCAAATGAAGAAGGGCAGTAGCAGCTTAACTAGTATACAGGATAATCACAGGAATACAGGAAAATGTTTGATAAATGATTAGTTGTTCAATTGAGTTAACCGACCGAACATACACTACAATAATTTGTAGACATTATGATGTTTAGCCAGAAGGTGATGCTGTTGAGTATATTTAAAATAAAATAAAAATCATTGCAATCAATCAATCTTTATTTTATATAGCGTCTTTCATAGTGGACCACCATCACAAAGCGCTTTACAAGATGCAATAACAAGAAAATCCATAATACTTTAAATAAAGAGAAATACATAATACATGATAGACAGTAAAAAAACAAACAAAAAAAAACACAATGCATAGAACAATACAATGAAAAATGCATAGTACATTAAATACAGTGGAAAGTGCATAATACATGATAGTAGCATAATACATGAAATAGTACATTAAATACAGTGGAAAGTGCATAATACATGCAAACAGAATCCAGCTGGTGTTTTCTCCACTGGTGTTAATAAATGTGTAACGGCTGTGACAATCAGAAGGCTTGAAGTTAGGTGTGTAAACACTGCTTGCTAGCTTGGAGATTGATTTTGCTGCTATCCTCTTTTGGGGCAGCTACCTTGTGCAATACAATTTAAAGCAGCCTGCACACAAGACCCCCTCAGAGCATTCTGTAAACCTAAGGGTAAGTATGTGTTTAACAAATGTGCTTTATAAAGGTATAATGTGTCATTTTAGAATCCATTAGGGAATAAGACTGCAGTCCTATTGGATTTGAAATACTGCACTCAGGATCTGGCAAATAGCAAAGGCAGCAATTCTACAGGCATTCTCCCATTGCCAAGGTTAAGTGGAGCACAGGTAACAGGAAGACTCCTTGTTTACTGCTCTACCAAGGAGCTTCTGTCTGTTGTAATATAATTTACATCCCCCTGCGCTCACACACACACACAGGCACACAAACACACACACGCACACATGTGTTTATGAGGACTTTACATTGACTCCCATGCAGTGTTTCTTATCTTAAAGTCCAGAATGGCCTTGGTGGGGGGTGTCAACACAATCACCCAGCAATGAAGGTTCAGGGGCTAACGGAAACACTGCTAATTTTTTATGTTTGAAATATCTATTTAAACATCACAAGGACTTGGCCTGTGTCCATATATGGGTATAGGTTTTGTCACAGTTTACTTCCTTGTGGGGACTTTTCTGACTCAGCAAGCAGTATAAACGAGCACACACACACCCACAGGCCTTGAATAACAGTCAGATCCTGCTATCCCATAAGCCTGGCTGTGTTTTCCATTTCAGTTGAATCAATGTGGCTGTTTCCCACTGTGCCCCTCTGGTATTTGCATACATGTGAGCCCTTTCTGTATGCTGGAACTGGGGAAGTAGCTCGTAGACAGAAGGTCCAGGGCATTAAACCCCAAAGCAGAAAATACACCTAGCATAGAGGCAGCCCCCTGAAGAAATGCATGGAATATTCATCTCATTAGTGGGGAACTCCATAAGGTATGCACTTCAATGAGTGGAGTGCTTTAATTATTTAGTAATAGTCAAGGGAAAGATTCATTAGAACATATTGGTCAGATGAAAGCAAAGTAAAGCTTCTTTTATTAATTTATATGATTAGTAAATGTGGTAGTACATCTTGAAAGAGTTCAGTTCTTACCTTGGTGAGTTGATATACTATTTGATCTTATTCTGTAGATAATTGCTTGGCCCTAATCTCGAACACTAATTTACTCGTAAGTTGTTTTTTTTTTCTTTTTTTTCTGTTTTTAAATATGAAATGTGATTAACATTATTTTTTTCTGAGCCGCCTACAACTACAACATTTACAGGGTTGTGCCAAAAATCTGAAACACAAGCCATGTACCTATCCGATCCACTGGCTTGTGACTCAGCTGGCAACCCGGTACCTATCCGATCCACTGGCTTGTGACTCAGCTGGCAACCCGGTACCTATCCGATCCACTGGCTTGTGACTCAGCTGGCAACCCGGTACCTATCCGATCCACTGGCTTGTGACTCAGCTGGCAACCCGGTACCTATCCGATCCACTGGCTTGTCTCTTGTGACTCAGCTGGCAACCCGGTACCTATCCGATCCACTGGCTTGTCTCTTGTGACTCAGCTGGCAACCTGGTACCTATCCGATCCATTGACTTGTGACTCAGCTGGTAACCCGGTACCTATCCGATCCACTGGCTTGTGACTCAGCTGGCAACCCGGTACCTATCCGATCCACTGGCTTGTCTCTTGTGACTCAGCTGGCAACCTGGTACCTATCCGATCCATTGACTTGTGACTCAGCTGGTAACCCGGTACCTATCCGATCCACTGGCTTGTCTCTTGTGACTCAGCTGGCAACCCGGTACCTATCCGATCCACTGGCTTGTGACTCAGCTGGCAACCCGGTACCTATCCGATCCACTGGCTTGTGACTCAGCTGGCAACCCGGTACCTATCCGATCCACTGGCTTGTCTCTTGTGACTCAGCTGGCAACCTGGTACCTATCCGATCCATTGACTTGTGACTCAGCTGGTAACCCGGTACCTATCCGATCCACTGGCTTGTGACTCAGCTGGCAACCCGGTACCTATCCGATCCACTGGCTTGTCTCTTGTGACTCAGCTGGCAACCTGGTACCTATCCGATCCATTGACTTGTGACTCAGCTGGTAACCCGGTACCTATCCGATCCACTGGCTTGTCTCTTGTGACTCAGCTGGCAACCCGGTACCTATCCGATCCACTGGCTTGTGACTCAGCTGGCAACCCGGTACCTATCCGATCCACTGGCTTGTGACTCAGCTGGCAACCCGGTACCTATCCGATCCACTGGCTTGTCTCTTGTGACTCAGCTGGCAACCTGGTACCTATCCGATCCATTGACTTGTGACTCAGCTGGTAACCCGGTACCTATCCGATCCACTGGCTTGTCTCTTGTGACTCAGCTGGCAACCCGGTACCTATCCGATCCACTGGCTTGTCTCTTGTGACTCAGCTGGCAACCCGGTACCTATCCGATCCACTGGCTTGTCTCTTGTGACTCAGCTGGCAACCCGGTACCTATCCGATCCACTGGCTTGTGACTCAGCTGGTAACCCGGTACCTATCCGATCCACTGGCTTGTAACTCAGCTGGTAACCCGGTACCTATCCGATCCACTGGCTTGTCTCTTGTGACTCAACTGGCAACCCGGTACCTATCCGATCCACTGGCTTGTCTCTTGTGACTCAACTGGCAACCCGGTACCTATCCGATCCACTGGCTTGTCTCTTGTAACTCAGCTGGTAACCCGGTACCTATCCGATCCACTGGCTTGTGACTCAGCTGGCAACCCGGTACCTATCCGATCCACTGGCTTGTCTCTTGTGACTCAGCTGGCAACCCGGTACCTATCCGATCCACTGGCTTGTCTCTTGTGACTCAGCTGGCAACCCGGTACCTATCCGATCCCCTGGCTTGTCTCTTGTGATTCAGCTGGTAACCCGGTACCTATCCGATCCACTGGCTTGTCTCTTGTGACTCAGCTGGCAACCTGGTACCTATCCGATCCATTGACTTGTGACTCAGCTGGCAACCCGGTACCTATCCGATCCACTGGCTTGTCTCTTGTGACTCAGCTGGCAACCTGGTACCTATCCGATCCACTGGCTTGTGACTCAGCTGGTAACCCGGTACCTATCCGATCCACTGGCTTGTCTCTTGTGACTCAGCTGGCAACCCGGTACCTATCCGATCCACTGGCTTGTCTCTTGTGACTCAGCTGGCAACCTGGTACCTATCCGATCCATTGACTTGTGACTCAGCTGGTAACCCGGTACCTATCCGATCCACTGGCTTGTGACTCAGCTGGCAACCCGGTACCTATCCGATCCACTGGCTTGTGACTCAGCTGGCAACCCGGTACCTATCCGATCCACTGGCTTGTGACTCAGCTGGCAACCCGGTACCTATCCGATCCACTGGCTTGTCTCTTGTGACTCAACTGGCAACCCGGTACCTATCCGATCCACTGGCTTGTCTCTTGTGACTCAACTGGCAACCCGGTACCTATCCGATCCACTGGCTTGTGACTCAGCTGGCAACCCGGTACCTATCCGATCCACTGGCTTGTCTCTTGTGACTCAGCTGGCAACCCGGTACCTATCCGATCCACTGGCTTGTCTCTTGTGACTCAGCTGGCAACCCGGTACCTATCCGATCCACTGGCTTGTCTCTTGTGACTCAGCTGGCAACCCGGTACCTATCCGATCCACTGGCTTGTGACTCAGCTGGCAACCCGGTACCTATCCGATCCACTGCTTGTCTTGTGACTCAGCTGGCAACCCGGTACCTATCCGATCCACTGGCTTGTCTCTTGTGACTCAGCTGGCAACCCGGTACCTATCCGATCCACTGGCTTGTCTCTTGTGACTCAGCTGGCAACCCGGTACCTATCCGATCCACTGGCTTGTCTCTTGTGACTCAGCTGGCAACCCGGTACCTATCCGATCCACTGGCTTGTGACTCAGCTGGCAACCCGGTACCTATCCGATCCACTGGCTTGTCTCTTGTGACTCAGCTGGCAACCCGGTACCTATCCGATCCACTGGCTTGTCTCTTGTGACTCAGCTGGCAACCCGGTACCTATCCGATCCACTGGCTTGTCTCTTGTGACTCAGCTGGCAACCCGGTACCTATCCGATCCACTGGCTTGTGACTCAGCTGGTAACCCGGTACCTATCCGATCCACTGGCTTGTCTCTTGTGACTCAGCTGGCAACCCGGTACCTATCCGATCCACTGGCTTGTCTCTTGTGACTCAGCTGGCAACCCGGTACCTATCCGATCCACTGGCTTGTCTCTTGTGACTCAGCTGGCAACCCGGTACCTATCCGATCCACTGGCTTGTCTCTTGTGACTCAGCTGGCAACCCGGTACCTATCCGATCCACTGGCTTGTCTCTTGTGACTCAGCTGGCAACCCGGTACCTATCCGATCCACTGGCTTGTGACTCAGCTGGCAACCCGGTACCTATCCGATCCACTGGCTTGTCTCTTGTGACTCAGCTGGCAACCCGGTACCTATCCGATCCACTGGCTTGTCTCTTGTGACTCAGCTGGCAACCCGGTACCTATCCGATCCACTGGCTTGTCTCTTGTGACTCAGCTGGCAACCCGGTACCTATCCGATCCACTGGCTTGTCTCTTGTGACTCAGCTGGCAACCCGGTACCTATCCGATCCACTGGCTTGTGACTCAGCTGGCAACCCGGTACCTATCCGATCCACTGGCTTGTCTCTTGTGACTCAGCTGGCAACCCGGTACCTATCCGATCCACTGGCTTGTGACTCAGCTGGCAACCCGGTACCTATCCGATCCCCTGGCTTGTCTCTTGTGACTCAGCTGGTAACCCGGTACCTATCCGATCCACTGGCTTGTCTCTTGTGACTCAGCTGGCAACCTGGTACCTATCCGATCCAGTGACTTGTGACTCAGCTGGCAACCCGGTACCTATCCGATCCACTGGCTTGTCTCTTGTGACTCAGCTGGCAACCTGGTACCTATCCGATCCACTGGCTTGTCTCTTGTGACTCAGCTGGCAACCCGGTACCTATCCGATCCACTGGCTTGTCTCTTGTGACTCAGCTGGCAACCCGGTACCTATCCGATCCACTGGCTTGTCTCTTGTGACTCAGCTGGCAACCTGGTACCTATCCGATCCATTGACTTGTGACTCAGCTGGTAACCCGGTACCTATCCGATCCACTGGCTTGTGACTCAGCTGGCAACCCGGTACCTATCCGATCCACTGGCTTGTGACTCAGCTGGTAACCCGGTACCTATCCGATCCACTGGCTTGTAACTCAGCTGGTAACCCGGTACCTATCCGATCCACTGGCTTGTCTCTTGTGACTCAGCTGGTAACCCGGTACCTATCCGATCCACTGGCTTGTCTCTTGTAACTCAGCTGGTAACCCGGTACCTATCCGATCCACTGGCTTGTGACTCAGCTGGCAACCCGGTACCTATCCGATCCACTGGCTTGTCTCCTTTGACTCAGCTGGCAACCTGGTACCTATCCGATCCACTGGCTTGTCTCTTGTGACTCAGCTGGCAACCTGGTACCTATCCGATCCATTGACTTGTGACTCAGCTGGTAACCCGGTACCTATCCGATCCACTGGCTTGTGACTCAGCTGGCAACCCGGTACCTATCCGATCCACTGGCTTGTGACTCAGCTGGTAACCCGGTACCTATCCGATCCACTGGCTTGTAACTCAGCTGGTAACCCGGTACCTATCCGATCCACTGGCTTGTCTCTTGTGACTCAACTGGCAACCCGGTACCTATCCGATCCACTGGCTTGTCTCTTGTAACTCAGCTGGTAACCCGGTACCTATCCGATCCACTGGCTTGTGACTCAGCTGGCAACCCGGTACCTATCCGATCCACTGGCTTGTCTCTTGTGACTCAGCTGGCAACCCGGTACCTATCCGATCCACTGGCTTGTCTCTTGTGACTCAGCTGGCAACCCGGTACCTATCCGATCCCCTGGCTTGTCTCTTGTGATTCAGCTGGCAACCCGGTACCTATCCGATCCACTGGCTTGTCTCTTGTGACTTATGCTGACTTACAACTGGGAGATGCAGCTTTTTTCTTTTTCAGAGTACATTACAGAGTACATTACAAAACAAGATAATCAGTCACCAGTCAAGAGAGCAGTACATATATATGTGTGTGTGTGTGTGTGTGTATGATGAAGTAAAATAATTTTCAAAAGGTAGGGGATGGATGGCCTGATGACTTCCATTTGTTTCTCTGCTGTAACTTGGGTTTTCAGCTGTTCAAATCAGAGTTTAAAAGTGAATTGCTCTGCCATCTATTTCCAGTATGGAAGCTGTGATCTTAACTCATCTGACCTCTCCCTGATGAGGGTAGCTGAATT
Source organism: Acipenser oxyrinchus oxyrinchus (assembly GCA_030684275.1). Classification (NCBI taxonomy): domain Eukaryota; kingdom Metazoa; phylum Chordata; class Actinopteri; order Acipenseriformes; family Acipenseridae; genus Acipenser; species Acipenser oxyrinchus. Next base: position 3,055,872 of record CM060249.1, read on the forward strand.
CTATGTCTAATAAAAAGCTCTTCTCTTGTTTTTGGGCAGCCTCACCATCAGTTCATTCCAAGACTTTCAGAGGGCCAGGCTGCAGCAGCGCCCGGATGCGGTGCTCAGACGGCAGCTCCAGGAGAGACCCCCAGCTGAACTCGCTGCCGTCGAGGATGCTGCAGCAACAGAAACCAGCCACCTGGTGAAAATGGCCGTCTGGGGGATATCGGCAACACTAGGGGCAGCAGCGCTGGCTGTGGCACAGACGGCTTTAGAATGGGCGCCAGAGTTTTTACTACAGCTCTTTTAAGAAGAAAAGAAGATGCCAAAACCAGCCTGACATGTTTATAAATTGTGTGAAATATTATTAAGTCAAATGCCACTCGTATAAGTACGAAGGGTAGGGGAAACATCACTCTGTGTATGTAAAGCACACATCAGTAATCCTGCCCAAGCCAAAAACAAAAAATAAATATATAATAGATTGTTGCACAAAAGTCTTGAGCAATAAGAAAAGTAACAGTGGGAGATGAATTGAAGCAAAAGGGTAATTATCACAGCTGTCTTGCAAAGGATCTCTTTGCTCGCTTTTTAATGACTGTATAAGGTAACCATCCACAATAAAGATTTTTGAAAACACACAGATTAACTCGCAACTGGAGATGTCTCTACAAAGCAGCTTGTTGTAGATATCTGTTCTTTCTGCAGAGCAGCTTCTGTTTCCTCTGTTTGTCAGGGGTTTCAGGAATAACCTTTGGAAATTGCAGGAGATGGTGGCTTGTAATTGTCAGTGGTTACAGCAAAGTACTTTTTTAACTTCTGTGGTGAAGAAGGAAGAACTAGTTTGACACAGTTGTAGTGTGGTTTGATTACTGTATCAGCAAATCCTCTCAGAATGGCTTTGACATGAATATGCTGCTTCCTCAAATAAGGATTTCCAAGTTTGAGAAAGCAAGTGTGATTACAAGTAGCATTCTCAACGGTATTTCATGAAGGGAATTCCCCAGTTTAGCAAGGCGACTCGATGTGCTTGTAGTAGCATCGCTGTGCACAATTTGAATAATGGAATAATTGCACTGCATTAAGTACAATGTCTTCCCTGCCAACGTGACTCAACCCTACACTGAGGGTATCACTCTCTTTTGGGGGGAGAGAGGGTTGTTTCGCTCTTCATTCCCATCTGGTCCTCGAGGTACTGCTTGCTTGTTAGTGTGCATTCAAATTCGAAGATTAAATGCTTCTGTCCCATTAGACAATCCACTGAACCACCAGCTCCCCCTTTGCAGCATCCTGTTGACAATAGAAGTGCAGTATTGAAGAAGTAGTGTTGAATTTTATGAATAAAGATTGCATTAAAAAAAAATACTTCTAAGAAAATAGGTGCCAGCTGTTCATGCTCGTTATTAAAGGGTAAAAGGTTCCCAGACCTTAGGCAGGCTGGGCAACGGGTGGAGGGGTCATAAATCTCTGAGATGAGAGGAAGGCTGGAATTGTAGATCTTCCCTGCAATGGTTAAGGTAGTGCACACTGCTGGACTGGTAGGCAATGGCATGAATTGAATTGTAGTCTTTAGAGGTTTGTCTCTTTTTTTTTTCCCCAGCAGGTGTCACTACTTAGCAGTGGTGGTTAATTGTTCCTATTATAGGGATGAGGAGTAAATGTGAAGAGAATAACAATACATACTGTACTGGGGGATGAACTGAAAGAATGGATTGATTAAATAAACACTGGATTTAAAACAAAAAAAAATGTTTTATAGATCAGAGACTGCAAGGACACATTTCTACTTAACTGGGAAATAACAAAATAAAAAAATTAAGATTTGACCTTAACTTGTGGTTCACAGGAATAATGTGTTTTTAGCTGGCAGTATAATCAATTGGATGTGAAGATTACGTGTACATACACACATCCATTAAATGTATCTCACTAGCTGATCTATGTTTGCAGTGAAAATGGTCAGTTTGATGTAATCATGGGGCTCGTTGAAATGGCTCAAACCTGTTGATGTAGACATTCTCTTTATTTAACCTAAAACATTTGAAACACTACAGCTACCAATTGTTGTGTTTTAAAAATGTAAATTAAGTTTCCCTAAGCACATTACTGCGAGAGTTAATTTCACTTAGCCTTAACTGCAGATATAATCAATCATGTTCTTTAAGAGGTCTGTCAGATCTTAAACTACTGCTATTGGTCAGCTTTGGTTGAATGAAGTAAGGCTTTTTAATGAGCCTCAAAAGTGGTGGGATGTCCTTATCTGTAGGACACAAGTAGGTAACACTAAGGACACAAAGAAGGTCATGCTGGGATTTAAACCAAGGGTCTTTCTGTGGTTTGTCTCAGAATATTATTAATAACCCTGGCAACTTCACCTACTGGTATGTGCGTTCACTGAAAACCGAAGCGATATTAAAGAAAGCCTTCAAATGAGTTAATTGTCACTGTTAAGCACTCATTAAAATTCAGTTAATTTTGTCAGTCATACATGGTGCTGCTGATTTAGTATACAGTGCAATCTCAGGTGCCCCACTTCCTTGTACAGTAACTCTGCCCTAACCCAGTGTGCAGCAGAACCCATGGAAAGTTGCATTGTAGCGTGACGGACACAACTGCAGTTACAGCAGCAAGTGCAGTCTGCGTCATACAGTATGTATCCTCTTTATCTCTGAGCCGGAGAGGGGAGTGTGTGAAGCAGTGCAGTGTGTGCAGGTTAAATGAATGAACCAGGGGCAAGAAAATATGTATACATGTAACTTACTGAGGAGGATAAGCAGTAACCTAACAAAAAAAACTAAAAGTGGGAAGCTGCTTTAATGGGACTCTTCTATATGTGGTACTTCTTATTAAAAGGTACAATCATTCTGCCTCTGATCTTGGGTTACCTTATCAAAATAAGTGCAGTGAAACCACTCTTGTTTATTATACATTGTGGTACACATCCCTTTGAGCAAGAAAAGCTGCAAAGCTGTGGTTTAACTGCATTGAGGGAGACTGGCTTTGGCATTGAAGTCATTGAAAAGCTGCAAAGCTGTGTTTTAACTGCATTGAGGGAGACTGGCTTTGGCATTGAAGTCATTGAAAAGCTGCAAAGCTGTGGTTTAACTGCATTGAGGGAGACTGGCTTTGGCATTGAAGTCATTGAAAGCTGCAAAGCTGTGGTTTAACTGCATTGAGGGAGACTGGCTTTGGCATTGAAGTCATTGAAAAGCTGACAGGTCTTTAGCAGCAGCCCTCGGAGCACAGAGCACACATAGGCGGAATTCTTAGCAGCATCACTTTCTGTAAAGCTTACTGACGCTTCTGAATGACATATTTATTATAGATGTAATGTATGCTTTGATTCATTCATGTTACGCTTGTAAGTGGTCCTCTATTGGTTGCCTTTTTATTCCATGTGCCAGTTTGTTTTGTATTATGATTATATATATATATATATATATATATATATATATATATATATATATATATATATATATATATATACAGTACTGTGCAAAAGTTTTAGGCAGGTGTGAAAAAATGCTGTAAAGTAAGAATGCTTTCAAAAATAGACATGTTAATAGGTTATATTTATCAATTAACTAAATGCAAAGTGAGCGAACAGAAGAAAAATCTAAATCAAATCCATATTTGGTGTGACAACCCTTTGCCTTCAATACAGCATCAATTCTTCTTGGTACACTTGCACAAAGTCAGGGATTTTGTAGGCATATAGTCAGGTGTATGATTAAACAATTATACTAAACAGGTGCTAATGATCATCAATTCAATATGTAGGTTGAAACACAATCATTAACTGAAACAGAAACAGCTGTGTAGGAGGAATAAAACTGGGTGAGGAACAGCCAAACTCAGCTAACAAGGTGAGGTTGCTGAAGACAGTTTACTGTCAAAAGTCATACACCATGGCAAGACTGAGCACAGCAACAAGACACAAGGTAGTTATACTGCATCAGCAAGGTCTCTCCCAGGCAGAAATTTCAAGGCAGACAGGGGTTTCCAGATGTGCTGTCCAAGCTCTTTTGAAGAAGCACAAAGAAACAGGCAACGTTGAGGACCGTAGACGCAGTGGTCGGCCAAGGAAACTTACTGCAGCAGATGAAAGACACATCATGCTTACTTCCCTTTGCAATCGGAAGATGTCCAGCAGTGCCATCAGCTCAGAACTGGCAGAAAACAGTGGGACCCTGGTACACCCATCTACTGTCCGGAGAAGTCTGGTCAGAAGTGGCCTTCATGGAAGACTTGCGGCCAAAAAGCCATACCTCCGACGTGGAAACAAGGCCAGCGACTCAACTCTGCACGAAAACACAGGAACTGGGGTGCAGAAAAATGGCAGCAGGTGCTCTGGACTGATGAGTCAAAATTTGAAATATTTGGCTGTAGCAGAAGGCAGTTTGTTCGCCGAAGGGCTGGAGAGCATATACGAATGAGTGTCTGCAGGCAACAGTGAAGCATGGTGGAGGTTCCTTGCAAGTTTGGGGCTGCATTTCTGCAAATGGAGTTGGGGATTTGGTCAGAATTAATGGTCTCCTCAATGCTGAGAAGTACAGGCAGATACTTATCCATCATGCAATACCATCAGGGAGGCATCTGATTGGCCCCAAATTTATTCTGCAGCATGACAACGACCCCAAACATACAGCGAAAGTCATTAAGAACTATCTTCAGGGTAAAGAAGAACAAGGAGTCCTGGAAGTGATGGTATGGCCCCACAGAGCCCTGATCTCAACATCATTGAGTTTGTCTGGGATTACATGAAGAGAGAGAAGCAACTGAGGCTGCCTAAATCCACAGAAGAACTGTGGTTAGTTCTCCAAGATGTTTGGGCCAACCTACCTGCCGAGTTCCTTCAAAACTGTGTGCAAGTGTACCTAGAAGAATTGATGCTTGATGCTGTTTTGAAGGCAAAGGGTGGTCACACCAAATATGGATTTGATTTAGATTTTTCTTCTGTTCACTCACTTTGCATTTAGTTAATTGATAAATATAATCTATTAACATGTCTATTTTTGAAAGCATTCTTACTTTACAGCATTTTTTCACACCTGCCTAAAACTTTTGCACAGTACTGTATATATATATATATATATATATATATATATACACACTCTTCAAAAAAAGAAACACATAGGTGTTTTGAATATACTTTTTATAGCATTAGTATGGCAGTTTGCATAGTAAAAGACAGTTTCAAAGAACCTTAACCTGTACAGAAATCATTAAGACATTCAATAAAGTCACTTTCAAAGGTCAAACAATGTTCAAGGTCAACAGTACATAAACAGCAACATGACTGACTGCCAAGAAAAGACAATAAAGGGATCTGCCCGAATACAAAAGCAGCAACGTGACACTGCTGAGAAAAAACAAACCAAGCTTCCTGAGGAATTCCAAGAGAAACCTTTACAATTTCAGCATTTCTAACGAAGTACCAGCCTGGACAGATTGGAAATGCTGATCAGACCCCCGTATTTCTTGACTTGCCAAGCAATACCACAGTTCAGTGCTGTTGTGGTTGCTGGGTTACATGTTGCCTGATGCCGTGGAGTGTTGTGTCATGCTTGCTGAGCCAGGATGTGTGATGCTGTAAGTGAGTGGTGATGTGTGTACAACAAAAATGCCATCTTAAGTATTATATAGTGCGCAGCACAAGATGCTGTAAGTGAGTGGTGGTGTGTGTACGACAGAGACGCCATCTTAAGTATTATACAGTGCGCAGCACGATGAACGAGCTCTGTGGTTAATCTACAACAACACTGTTTCGTCTCAGTTTTGTACGATACAACAGCGTAATTGAGGTATCTTTGTAAATGCATATTTATTTGATGTTTTATTTTTTCTTCAAATTGAGGGTGGTAAATTTGGGCTGTGTTTTAAATTCGAGGGCGTCTTAAATACGAAGGAATACGGTAATTATCCCTTTTTCTTTACAAAAAATTGTAAAAGAAACAATTTAATTACAATTCACACCATTAAGGTTTTGTCAGAGTTCCAGTACTTACAGCTTAACTCTAACGACACACAAAGTATTAACTTACTATATATATATATATATATATGCTGTAAGTCTGTGTGTATGTGTATAATTATGTAATATGAAGTAGCAAGTTACTGTGCCTTAAACAACAGCGTCCAACAGGTACTGTAGTGCAGGTGCGTCGATCACCAGCAGTTAATATATCACAGACATGCCCTGGATCAGCACACTGATCACCAGCAGTTAATATATCACAGACATGCCCTGGATCAGCACACTGATCACCAGCAGTTAATATATCACAGACATGTCCTGGATCAGCACACTGATCACCAGCAGTTAATATATCACAGACATGCCCTGGATCAGCACACTGATCACCAGCAGTTAATATATCACAGACATGCCCTGGATCAGCACACTGATCACCAGCAGTTAATATATCACAGACATGCCCTGGATCAGCATCGATCACCAGCAGTTAATATATCACAGACATGCCCTGGATCAGCACACTGATCACCAGCAGTTAATATATCACAGACATGCCCTGGATCAGCACACTGATCACCAGCAGTTAATATATCACAGACATGCCCTGGATCAGCACACTGATCACCAGCAGTTAATATATCACAGACATGCCCTGGATCAGCACACTGATCACCAGCAGTTAATATATCACAGACATGCCCTGGATCAGCACACTGATCACCAGCAGTTAATATATCACAGACATGCCCTGGATCAGCACACTGATCACCAGCAGTTAATATATCACAGACATGCCCTGGATCAGCACACTGATCACCAGCAGTTAATATATCACAGACATGCCCTGGATCAGCACACTGATCACCAGCAGTTAATATATCACAGACATGCCCTGGATCAGCACACTGATCACCAGCAGTTAATATATCACAGACATGCCCTGGATCAGCACACTGATCACCAGCAGTTAATATATCACAGACATGCCCTGGATCAGCACACTGATCACCAGCAGTTAATATATCACAGACATGCCCTGGATCAGCACACTGATCACCAGCAGTTAATATATCACAGACATGCCCTGGATCAGCATTGCTCACCAGCAGTTAATATATCACAGACATGCCCTGGATCAGCACACTGATCACCAGCAGTTAATATATCACAGACATGCCCTGGATCAGCACACTGATCACCAGCAGTTAATATATCACAGACATGCCCTGGATCAGCACACTGATCACCAGCAGTTAATATATCACAGACATGCCCTGGATCAGCACACTGATCACCAGCAGTTAATATATCACAGACATGCCCTGGATCAGCACACTGATCACCAGCAGTTAATATATCACAGACATGCCCTGGATCAGCACACTGATCACCAGCAGTTAATATATCACAGACATGCCCTGGATCAGCACACTGATCACCAGCAGTTAATATATCACAGACATGCCCTGGATCAGCACACTGATCACCAGCAGTTAATATATCACAGACATGCCCTGGATCAGCACACTGATCACCAGCAGTTAATATATCACAGACATGCCCTGGATCAGCACACTGATCACCAGCAGTTAATATATCACAGACATGCCCTGGATCAGCACACTGATCACCAGCAGTTAATATATCACAGACATGCCCTGGATCAGCACACTGATCACCAGCAGTTAATATATCACAGACATGCCCTGGATCAGCACACTGATCACCAGCAGTTAATATATCACAGACATGCCCTGGATCAGCACACTGATCACCAGCAGTTAATATATCACAGACATGCCCTGGATCAGCACACTGATCACCAGCAGTTAATATATCACAGACATGCCCTGGATCAGCACACTGATCACCAGCAGTTAATATATCACAGACATGCCCTGGATCAGCACACTGATCACCAGCAGTTAATATATCACAGACATGCCCTGGATCAGCACACTGATCACCAGCAGTTAATATATCACAGACATGCCCTGGATCAGCACACTGATCACCAGCAGTTAATATATCACAGACATGCCCTGGATCAGCACACTGATCACCAGCAGTTAATATATCACAGACATGCCCTGGATCAGCACACTGATCACCAGCAGTTAATATATCACAGACATGCCCTGGATCAGCACACTGATCACCAGCAGTTAATATATCACAGACATGCCCTGGATCAGCACACTGATCACCAGCAGTTAATATATCACAGACATGCCCTGGATCAGCACACTGATCACCAGCAGTTAATATATCACAGACATGCCCTGGATCAGCACACTGATCACCAGCAGTTAATATATCACAGACATGCCCTGGATCAGCACACTGATCACCAGCAGTTAATATATCACAGACATGCCCTGGATCAGCACACTGATCACCAGCAGTTAATATATCACAGACATGCCCTGGATCAGCACACTGATCACCAGCAGTTAATATATCACAGACATGCCCTGGATCAGCACACTGATCACCAGCAGTTAATATATCACAGACATGCCCTGGATCAGCACACTGATCACCAGCAGTTAATATATCACAGACATGCCCTGGATCAGCACACTGATCACCAGCAGTTAATATATCACAGACATGCCCTGGATCAGCACACTGATCACCAGCAGTTAATATATCACAGACATGCCCTGGATCAGCACACTGATCACCAGCAGTTAATATATCACAGACATGCCCTGGATCAGCACACTGATCACCAGCAGTTAATATATCACAGACATGCCCTGGATCAGCACACTGATCACCAGCAGTTAATATATCACAGACATGCCCTGGATCAGCACACTGATCACCAGCAGTTAATATATCACAGACATGCCCTGGATCAGCACACTGATCACCAGCAGTTAATATATCACAGACATGCCCTGGATCAGCACACTGATCACCAGCAGTTAATATATCACAGACATGCCCTGGATCAGCACACTGATCACCAGCAGTTAATATATCACAGACATGCCCTGGATCAGCACACTGATCACCAGCAGTTAATATATCACAGACATGCCCTGGATCAGCACACTGATCACCAGCAGTTAATATATCACAGACATGCCCTGGATCAGCACACTGATCACCAGCAGTTAATATATCACAGACATGCCCTGGATCAGCACACTGATCACCAGCAGTTAATATATCACAGACATGCCCTGGATCAGCACACTGATCACCAGCAGTTAATATATCACAGACATGCCCTGGATCAGCACACTGATCACCAGCAGTTAATATATCACAGACATGCCCTGGATCAGCACACTGATCACCAGCAGTTAATATATCACAGACATGCCCTGGATCAGCACACTGATCACCAGCAGTTAATATATCACAGACATGCCCTGGATCAGCACACTGATCACCAGCAGTTAATATATCACAGACATGCCCTGGATCAGCACACTGATCACCAGCAGTTAATATATCACAGACATGCCCTGGATCAGCACACTGATCACCAGCAGTTAATATATCACAGACATGCCCTGGATCAGCATCGCTCACCAGCAGTTAATATATCACAGACATGCCCTGGATCAGCATCAATCACCAGCAGTTAATATATCACAGACATGCCCTGGATCAGCATCGATCACCAGCAGTTAATATATCACAGACATGCCCTGGATCAGCATCGATCACCAGCAGTTAATATATCACAGACATGCCCTGGATCAGCACACTGATCACCAGCAGTTAATATATCACAGACATGCCCTGGATCAGCACACTGATCACCAGCAGTTAATATATCACAGACATGCCCTGGATCAGCACACTGATCACCAGCAGTTAATATATCACAGACATGCCCTGGATCAGCACACTGATCACCAGCAGTTAATATATCACAGACATGCCCTGGATCAGCACACTGATCACCAGCAGTTAATATATCACAGACATGCCCTGGATCAGCATTGCTCACCAGCAGTTAATATATCACAGACATGCCCTGGATCAGCATCGCTCACCAGCAACAGACATGCACTGGATTAGCATACTGAACGCTGTGACATGTGGTATCAAAAATACAGCTCTAAATTGCTAAGTTTATGCAAAAATACAGTCATTTATTTTATACAAAAATACAGGCCAAAGGGTCTAGTTTATTATTTAGCAGATGCCTTTATCCAAGGTGACTTACAAAGACTAGGGTGTGTGAACTATGCATCAGCTGCAGAGTCACTTACAACTACGTCTCACCCGAAAGACAGAGCACAAGGAGGTTAAGTGACTTGCTCAAGGTAACACAATGAGTCAGTGGTTGAGGCGGGACTTAAACTGGGGACCTGCTGGTTACAAGCCCTTTTCTTTAACCACTGGACCACACAGCCTAGACTAAGTGCTGAGGATGGTCTTGAACTGACTTGCACTGTTTGTCTATCACCTTTGGCCTGTAGGGGGGGTGACATTGTGAGTGACATTCAGGCTCTGGGGATGCTTCTCTATAATAGATGCTTGATTGTGTGAGGGTTGCAGGATGAAAGCTGTTAATGCTGTATTTCCACATTCCAAAATTTACGAAGAAAGATGCATTACTGGGGTTCGTTTTGCGCTATCATTACCTATTCCTGTCTTTTGCAACCCAAAAGGAAGTAACTTATTTTCTTCAACTTTAGGAGGAAATACAGATATTTTGAATGATGCTCAAAAGAATGGGTCTGTATCTTTGCGTGGTAACACTGTACAACAAAAGCCAAAACAGCACAGCTATACTGAGGTGGGTATATATCACTATATAACAGACAGCAGATTTAAAACAGTCATCAATGCATAATGCAATACAATACAATACAACAAACATTCATAATGTATTTTAAATGCTGTCTTTTTACTATATTCAAGCATGGGTGGAATTATTATTATTATTATTATTATTATTATTATTATTATTATTATTATTATTATTATTATTATTAATAATAAAAAAAGATAGGTGATTTGCACATTTAATTGTTGTTGTCTTCCAAGAACAAACAATATTATTCCATAACTCTGCAAAGACATGTCTTGCCATCTGGTCTGCATTTAATTGGACTGAAATTCACCATGAAATATGGCACTCTCCCAAAGCACTCTACCAGGCTGTGAAACAGGAAGGTGTTTTATAATGCAGGGAGTGACCACCACAGTGTCTTGACCTGTCATCCACTGACCTTGTTTAGGATGAGCTGGACAAGTCAGTATGACAACTAAAAGGTGTTTAACAGCTGGGGAGCTACATGGGGGAAGGAAGCACAACATAAAACCACAATGGAAATTGCTCTCAGAATAGCTGGTGTATCAAATGCCTAATTAGAATCAGAAGAGCTTTCGTGAAACAGAGTTTGTGTGGAAGATTAAACAGGTTTGATTCACCAGCACATCTCTTACCCCTTTTCCACTGGCACATCTGAGCTGTGAGGGCCCCAGGCCCCAGGCCCTTGTGGTATGGGTCTACTGGCCACACAACACATGTGAATCAGGCTCGGAGTTGGGCAGGACCAGGGGCGGGGTTAATGATTTTCATCGAAGGCAGAGTATCTTGCTTGTAGTCAGATCCAAATCACTGCTTTCTCCGAGAAGAATTATTCTCTCCTTTGTGTAATCAGCCCATTGTTGCATTTCAGTGCTATGATATATCCATAGACTACACTGGTGCAAATAGACAGGCAGAATTGTTATTGACAAGATGTAACAGTTGGGCTGCTTTCAGAGTGCACAACAGGCTAAATGAATACTCTTTTTTTCAGCAACTGTCTCTAATAACAGTCAGATCTATAAAACAAGTAAAACCGATGACGGAAATAATCATGCCAATAGCAGATGGATAGTAACCTGGGATATGACAATGGAATCAACACACATTATGAAACCATTGATTCTCCATTGTGTTCCCAAACCATTCTGCAATTGGTGGCACATGGACAATATAGCCCCTAAGAAATACATCTGTATAAATATCGAGTAAGAGGGTGCATCTGATACAGCAGATTGCTGTCCAGCTGCAGATGTCACCTGTGCTGTATGGAGGACCCTTTGTGGTAATAATGAATAGCGGGGGTGAGAACAGAAAGGGTTGAGAAAAAATAAAAAGACTCTTGACAGCGCGGTCATCTGTGTGTCGCTTGAGGGATAGATGACATCCCAATAGGGAGAAGAACATGCGCATTCAGATTAGCGTGACTGATACATTTTCCTGAGAATCAGCAGTCCTTAAACAGTAATCTTACAATCCAAATACACGTGAGAACGAGATGCTCTGAAAAAAAGCAACAATGATACACTGCTCTGCTGTAACTGGAACACAGCGCTATTTACTGATAGCGCTGGAATTGGCAATGCACAGAGGCAATGCACAGGCAGGTTTACAGATCTGATTGAGTCTGGGGCCTTGGCTCTCAGACTGAACTCAATGAATTATTATTATTATTTTCTTAGCAGACGCCCTTATCCAGGGCGACTTACAATTGTTACAAGATATCACATTATTTTTACATACAATTACATTATTTTTTACATACAATTACCCATTTATACAGTTGGGTTTTACTGGAGCAATCTAGGTAAAGTACCTTGCTCAAGGGTACATCAGCAGTGTCCCCCACCTGGGATTGAACCCACAACCCTCTTATCAAGAGTCCAGAGCCCTAACCACTACTCCACACTGCTGCCCTGGTAAAGTGCTGAAGTATTGGTTGTTATTCCAGTTCCATTATATGGTAGAAGGGTATTTGTATAAGAGGAGAGATCCAGTTATTTGGATTCATCAGTGTTTCTACCACCAGTTTCCTTGCAGCTCACAGGTTTCCTGAAACAGCTGTTCCTGACCAACATCCGGCTGCGCACATGGTTATGGATATGCATGGTTTCTGAAGTCTGTCTTTCCCGGAGAAGCAACTAGTAACCCAGTCATTGGGGGAAAGTGACCTCAGTTCTTTTTGCGATGGATATCAAGAGCCTCACCAGATTTTTGGGTTTTGTTTTTAACATCTTAGCTTGCTCAGAGTCACAGAGTCACAGTTATTTGGAAAATGCTCCTCATTGTGTTTTAAAGACAGTGAATGAAAGGTGCATCCTTAATGGCTGCCAGTGGGATATAATTTATGAGAATCGGAGGGTTATCAGTGGGCATCGGTATATTTAGAGGTTAACGCTCTGCCCTGTTGGCATGAGATTTCTATTCTGCTTGAATAGGAAGAGAAAACTCAAGATTCTACAGAACACAGTGCTTAAGGTTCTGTTCAGCTACCGTTCCACTGTTACCAGGCAGATTTTAAATGTGGGTATGTAGTTTGATTCACAGTAACTGGCATCTTATTAAAATACATCTGAAATTGGGGAGCCCCTCCGGCCAGATAACTACTACCAGGGCCAGATTAACCTATAAGCAAATTACGCTATAGCGTAGGGCCCCCAGCAGAATTGGGGCCCCCGCAAGGTCGTCGTTTGTTTGGGACATTTTACAAAAACCGCATGTGGGTGGACGGGCCCACACGCACAGGAAGAGAGGCGCACAGAAGCTTGTTTTTGGTTAATTTTGTTCTTTTATGACGGCTAGGCATTTCTTTCTCGATTACAGCATACCTGGTCTCTGAGTCACGCAAGCAGCTTCCTGCTAATGGACAAATGCTCCACGTCCTCTACCTCCTGGGAGAGATCCATCCCTAGTCCTACTACAAGAGACAGGAGTCTGCTGGATAAAATGTATGAATCGGGCTCAATTTACGTATTCATTTATTTCAGTTTTAGGCCCAATTTAAAAAACTGTCCTGTCTCAAATGTGCACAGAATGCCTCTTTACATTTTAAAAACTTTCCTTTTTCACTTGGAATTTTAGAAACAAAAGCAGGTAAAGGTAAATGTGTACGATGCGGGAGGATGAAGGAAAATCAAATGTGGATGTCTGCAGCCGGCAAGAACTGTTTAAGTCCATAGTGTTTCTCTCGCTGCAAAAAAAAAAAAAGAACCCAAAAAGAAGTAAAGGACAGAAAAGTTATTCCCTTTTTTGTTAAACTACATTGTTTTGTTCTATTGAATGCAGTGCTACTATTGGTCCATAGAAGGGATCTACAAACAGGTCGGAAAAAAATAAACATTGTTTTTGTTTTGCTGTATTTATAATTCTGCTTCTATTGTATATCCAATTGCTGCTGGATTTTCTGGTAAACTAACAAAACCACTGACCCATTAACCTCAGTGGATGTTATATTATTCACTTGCTAATGCTTTTGTACTTTACTGCCTGGGACTGAAGGTTTTTTTTATGTCTGTGATCCATATTGCATCATTTTGAGTTCTATGTTCTCACAGATGTTTGAATGTTAATTAAAATGATCATTAACAGCAGTGAGATTTAATTATTATCACTCGCAGGTGATTTCTGTCGTATGGTACAAGGCAATAAAGGCATACACAGTTTAACAAGCCTCATGCCCAGCTATGATCAGCAGAGAAAAAAGGCTATATAAAGTGCTCAGATAAGTTATCTAATTGAATTCAAAGACGCTTTCTCATTATTGATGCTGCAAACATGCGTAAATTGAAAATGAAGTAAGTGTCAGGCAATCTCAGGCTCAGCTTGCATTAGAACATGTTTTTAACAGGTTCCTAAGATGTTGTGTACAGTGTCTCACATATTTCAAACTGTGCATAGGATTCGTATCAAATTAGCTTTTTACTGGGCTTGTTTGTATCCGATTATCTCATAGGGAGCTCAAAGCAACCGACAAACACATATGAGTGAGTCTCAATGGGGCTGACGGACCACCCTGTAGTGAATGAACTATTAATAGTGCAGAAAATATAAACCATGTTCACAGCGCTGTATTGGGGCATAACCGTGGAACTGTATAAGTACATTATTGACTATTTAATAACTGCTGACAAAAAGACACACAGATGACATTTCTCACATTTTTATATGGCAGCTCCACAATCGGGATAATATATATTCTCCCCTCCATAATGAATTATAAAGTGTAACACCAATCACATTGAATATTAAAGCTTTTTTTAAAAATGCAATTTTCAATTCTGCAAACCATAAAAGTGCCTAATGTTGGTTTAAAACTGGAAACATTAATGGTTACCATGCACAGGCAGTCATGATAGGAAATACTATACAGTGACTTTGTCACCTTCTTTGTTTGAATTTTTTGCGCACACTCCATTGCCGAACACGTATTTAAGAAAAATAAAACCGTGCTCAGTTCTTCTCAGTGCTGTGAAAGAGTGGGCTGGAAATGTCTGCTCCGCTCCAGCAACTACCCCACTCCGCTCCCCCGCTCCATGTACACATAGTTTGCTCCGCTCCGCTCACACTCTGTCCCAATTGCAGGGCTGGATTAACCAATATGCCAATAACACTATTCACCATAATATGCATAGGGCCTCCAAAATATGGGTTAGCGTAGGGCCCCCACATCCCTTAATCCAGCCCTGACTACTACTGAGAAATAATTTATATTGGAAGTAGACCTACAGGCTGGAAAGCAAGCAGGTGTGAAACACAATAAATACATAAATACATAAACATAAAAAAGCCAGAAATATAATAAATGCTGGTAACAAGGGGCCAACCTGATGCTAATCAGAGCATATGTTGTGCTTATAGCCTGGCACAAACTACAGCAGCTAAAAAATGTGTCAAGTGCACATTCATTGGGAGTGATAAGTGGTGTGTTGTTATGGGTCTGTACCTAAAAATGGAAGTGTAAACTAAAGTTGCAAGCTTCCATGTGCAGTATTAAAAATTGTTTAGGCATGGATTGATATAGGACATGCATTTTACTCCACTGTAAATGTATTATTATTATCATCATTGTTAAGTTATTTTCAATGTTAATAAACCCTCATAATAGCGCCCACTTGGTTAAAGACATTAAAGGTTCTCACACAATAAAACAGCATGTCTGGCAAACTCCAAAGAGGATTCATTTAGCTTCAGTACGTTCACTCCCAGGGCTACATTACATCACAGTATTCAAGACTGCTGAGCTGCAACACATTATCAGTTTCTTTATATTGGCCACACAGGACACAATGGAAATCCCTTTCTAAATTCACTTAAACCTCAGCATGCAAAATGGGATCAATTTGCAAACATTTTTCATGCATGCAGCATTATCAATGAAACAATCTGTTTGACCATAAAAGACAGGAATGACTAGCAGCTCCATATAAATCTCATGATGCATTTTATTGCTTTATTTCAGGGTGGCTGCCACATCTTGGAATTGTGAGTGGGTGCAACTGCAAGAGCCAGTGGGCTTCCTCCCCCATCAAACTGGCAGTCAGTAATCTCCATTTTGTTTAATTTTACTGTACAAATACATACACCCAGGGCTTGCTGTAAAAATAATTGATTAAACCAGTTTGTGTTTTCCAAAAGGGGGTGGGGATGAGGGGGTGGGTGTGTTTTATTTACATGGCGGATCATATGGCATCCGATTGAATTGGAAATTCTTCGTCCAAAACATTACTTGCCGTTGCAGTTATAACTGTAACACAGTCTCAGTTTTCACACCAGAGGAACCCAAAACTTTAACACTTTAACAGGTGCTTCAGAGCCTTGGCGCTTGGTGCTTGGACGCTCCCTGCATCAGTGCCCTCTGTGCATAGGCGCCTCGGAGCCTAGTGCATCACTGCTTCGACACCCTTGGTGCTCCAGAGCCTCGATGCCTTGGTGCTTCGGTGCTTCAGAGCCTCTGTGCATCGGTGCTTTGACACCCTCGCTGCTCCAGAGCCTCGATGCCTCAGTGCTTCGGTGCTTCAGTGCTTCAGAGCCTCTGTGCATCGGTGCTTTGACACCCTCGCTGCTCCAGAGCCTCGATGCCTCAGTGCTTCGGTGCTTCAGTGCTTCAGAGCCTCTGTGCATCGGTGCTTTGACACCCTCGCTGCTCCAGAGCCTCGATGCCTCAGTGCTTCGGTGCTTCAGTGCTTCAGAGCCTCTGTGCATCGGTGCTTTGACACCCTCGCTGCTCCAGAGCCTCGATGCCTCAGTGCTTCGGTGCTTCAGTGCTTCAGAGCCTCTGTGCATTGGTGCTTTGACACCCTCGCTGCTCCAGAGCCTCGATGCCTCAGTGCTTCGGTGCTTCAGTGCTTCAGAGCCTCTGTGCATCGGTGCTTTGACACCCTCGCTGCTCCAGAGCCCCGATGCCTTGGTGCTTTGGTGCTTCAGAGCCTCGATGCCTCGCTGCTTCACTGCCTTCGGTGCACAGGCGCTCCCTGCATCAATACCCTCAGTGCCTTCAGTGCTTCTATGCCTCAGAGCCTCAGTACCTCGGTGCTTTGGTGCCTTCGGTGCCTTCAGTGCCTTCGATGCCCCAGAGCCTTGATGCCTCTGTGCTTCAAAGCCCTCGCCACTCGATCGCTCCCTGCTTCGATACCCGCGGTGCCCTTGGTGCCTCAGTACCCCAGATCCTCGGTGCCTCTGTGCTTCGGCCCCTCAGTGCCCCCTGCTCCTGCCCCAGCTCCGCTCACTGACACCCGCTCGACCCCACCTTCACCACTGGTCGCACCTGCCAATACCGTTGCTCTCGGCCTTCCTAGAGAAAGATCGGAGAGAAGAGGCGACAGTTCTCCTGGTCGCCCCCAGATTGCCCAGGAGAATCTGGTTTGCAAATCTTTGTCAGCTGCTGCAAAGCCAGCCCTGAGAAATCCCACTGCACATGGATCTCTGACACCCCAAACCGGGCAGACTCCAACTGTGGGTCTGGCCCCTGAACGGGACCGTCTGTCCGCCTTAGGGCTCTCAGATGCGGTTGTCGGTACACTGCAGAATGCTAGGGCCTCCTCCAGAAGGGCACTGTATGCCTACAACTGGAGGTATTTTCAAAAGTGGTGTATGACCAGAGGTCATGATGCCATCTAGGCGCTCATATTCTGACGACCCATTTTCTAAAGGGTGCTTGTGGCTACGTCCTCGTAAGAAGGACGCCATCCCCGAATGGAGTCTAGATATGGTATTGGAGGTTCTCACTAGGCCCCGTTTGAGCCTATACATTCCATATAGTCGAAATAACTCTCTATACAGCCTTTGTGTTAGCCATCACCTCTGCTGTCAGTGCACAGCTTCTGTATGCGTGTTTGGGATAATGGAAACAGGGTGTCATTACGCACAAACCCCACTTTCCTCCCTAAAGTGGTTACGGCTTACTTAAATCAATCAGTGGAACTAGAAGCTTTCCATCCCCCTCCTTTTTCTAAGGAGGAGGATCGGAGATTGAATTTCTGCCCAGTTTGGCCATTGAGATGTTATGTGGATAGGATGAGAGCGCTGCGTCAGTCTGACCGGCTCTTCGTCTCTCATGGTGAAAGGACCCTGGGTCAAGCCCTCTCAAAGCAACGACTGTCCCACTGGATTGTGTACAGAGTTTCAACTGCATATGCTAATGCCGGCCTGCCCCCACCTAGGACAGTGGCCGCGCACTCTACCAGAGGAGTGGCTATGTCATGGGCCCTCTTTAGAGAAGCCTCATTGACTGATATTTGTACTGCGGCTAGCTGGGCTACTTCGCATACATTCACCAGGTTCTACATACTCAATATGGTAGATCCCTCAGTGCCTTCATTAGGCACAAGTGTCCTTAAGGTTACACGCTCACACCACAAAGATTAATTCTTTATAATTATATAGAATAGACAGGCATATCCCAAAAGTATTGTTGTTGGTTGTCTTCTCTTTCAGGGAACCGGGGTTACATCTGTAATCTATCATTATTATTATTATTTATTTCTTAGCAGATGCCCTTATCCAGGGCGACTTACAATTGTTACAAGATATCACATTATTTTTACATACAATTACCCATTTATACAGTTGGGTTTTTACTGGAGCAATCTAGGTGAAGTACCTTGCTCAAGGGTACAGCAGCAGTGTCCCCCACCTGGGATTGAAACCACAACCCTCCGGTCAAGAGTCTAGATCCCTAACCACTACTCCACACTGCTGCCCACTGCTCTACACTGCTCCACACTGCTGCCATTATAGGATACCTCTAGGTTGTTTTTATCGAGAAAACAGATTAAATAGCAGGAACAAGGTCACCAAGAAAATCACCCAAATACATTTTAAAATACATTTGTTTATTGAACTAAATCCTAAAGTAGCAACACATTGTTTACAAGGTACTTGTTTAAGACAATCATTCCATTCACCTATAGGCAGAGATATTTCAAACAGTTAAACAAGGTTCACATTAATGGGAGTCTTTTATTTTGTAAAGTGCAAATGCAACAACGCTGCTACCCAACAAAGAGGGGATATACAGTAACAGCAATACTAAAATCAAAATACCATGGTCTAAAAGTCTAAACACACACACACAATGTCCGTACAGGGGAGGAAACACAGAGAGAGAGAGACAGAAACCAGCATCACAGTGTAGTCTATTCTGTTTCACTTCCTAAATTCCGGTCGGGAACCGCCAGTCTAAAAACCCTCAAGCCTCTCACATTCATTATTCAACACCAGCATATAATCAGCCCAATACTGTCGGGACGCTTCATTTACTGGTCTGTTTCACTCTCTCTCGCCGTGTTCCCCGCTCCAAGCGCCATGCTCCCACTCCTGCACAGACACAGAAACCCCAGGATGGCCATCCCGTTTGAAGAAACTTGTGCTATTTATATTCACGTACATAAATTTATCAATAATTCAATTAGTCGGTGCCCAATAAGGCAGAAAAAGGGAAACAAGAGGATAAGCCAACATAACGTGATACAAATCAATTATAAAGTGTCAGACATCATAAAGCATGAACTAATAAATACAATTATAAAAATAATAACATACAAGTGCAGAAGACATGTGAGCAGGGCATTCTTAACCCTGTTACAGGTGTGTGAAAGTGTAGCTGGGGAAGGAGAAGCTGAGCACTGCCTGTACATGCTGATCTGCTGATTCACTGAGTGAGTGATTGATTGATAGGCAGGTGAGCTGCTCTTTCACCATGTCACTCCTCACATTTGAATCTAGTTTGAACAAGCAGAGGCAGTGGTGTACCATCTCTGAACAAGCAAACAACTTGGCAAACAGAGAGCACAGGTGGGCTACACACGGACTGCCCTGGTCTTCACAATGTCCAGACAGTAACTCAATACAACGTGCCCCCTCTTCACAAGCAACGGTCTATTTTCAGGAATTAAAGAATGTTCTCCTGGACATCTGTCAAGACATACGTAGAACAAAGGGTCATATGCACACATACTGGTTCCAAGCCCTGGCATCTTCAAGCACAGAAATAGAGTAACACACAGTAATGCAAAACTGATACTAGTTAATGTGTTATTGAGGTCCTTTGATTTTTTTAATAAACTCATAATTACATTTAGCATACAAACAACCACACACACACACACACACACACACCTACAGAATCCATCCCCACCAACTTTATGTGAACTGACCTCAGACTGTCACCCTGTTTGAACTGACCTCAGACTGCCACCCTGTTTGAACTGACCTCAGACTGCCACCCTGTTTGAACTGACCTCAGACTGCCACCCTGTTTGAACTGACCTCAGACTGCCACCCTGTTTGAAATGACCTGAGACTGCCACCCTGTTTGAACTGTTAAGTGGCTCATTAGTGTGAGTCTTAGTTTGTAGATCAACCCAGAATGATTTGCTCAATACAACGATCTGTCAGTTTAATACACAAAGGGTCCTCCATACAACACATGTGACATGGCAGCTGGACATTTCTTTTGTAACTGTTCTCCAGTACAGCTTAGCATCCTCTCGTACCTTCTCTCTTTTAATTTTCTAAGATAAACATACTCACGATTCATGCATTTGACACACACACCCTGCTAAAAAGATATGTTGCTACAGAAGATTACAAGACATCGATATTGGTACAGAAGGTTACAAAACATTGACAACTTCCACATATCATACCGTAGAAGAAATGTGCTTTCTTATCAGTAACTTTCTACAAGCTTCCTTTACACTGAGTTAAAGAAAATACACAGACAAAGAAGAGCAACATACAGAGAAAAACAACCCCAAAACAGCACCTCATGCTGTAACAGAACTCTGAATTCACAGGCACAGCTGGCCAGTGTGCAGAGTCCTCTCTGAACCCACCAGGTCACAGCATGCTCAACTACTGCTACACATTTTGTACCAAGAAACTTTTTTTTTTCCTGACAAGTGTGTTAATTTGTTACATTAGCAAAGTAGAAAAAAAACATATGTCATAGCCTGAGGCCACTGGTAGAATGGGAGACACAGAGAAACAGTGCCCAGTAGTAACAGGGAATGAGACACCGCT
The DNA here is from genome assembly GCA_030684275.1 of Acipenser oxyrinchus oxyrinchus. NCBI lineage: Eukaryota > Metazoa > Chordata > Actinopteri > Acipenseriformes > Acipenseridae > Acipenser > Acipenser oxyrinchus. Next base: position 3,077,138 of record CM060249.1, read on the forward strand.
GCGGTCCTGCCAGTAGTAATAGGGAATGAGACACCGCTGCGGTCCTGCCAGTAGTAACAGGGAACGAGACACCGCTGCGGTCCTGCCAGTAGTAACAGGGAATGAGACACCGCTGCGGTTCAGCCAGTAGTAACAGGGAACGAGACACCGCTGCTGTCCTGCCAGTAGTAACAGGGAACGAGACACCGCTGCGGTCCTGCCAGTAGTAACAGGGAACGAGACACCGCTGCGGTTCAGCCAGTAGTAACAGGGAACGAGACACCGCTGCGGTCCTGCCAGTAGTAACAGGGAACGAGACACCGCTGCGGTCCTGCCAGTAGTAACAGGGAACGAGACACCGCTGCGGTTCAGCCAGTAGTAACGGAACGAGACACCGCTGCGGTCCTGCCAGTAGTAACAAGGAATGAGACACCGCTGCGGTCCTGCCAGTAGTAACAGGGAATGAGACACCGCTGCGGTCCTGCCAGTAGTAACAGGGAACGAGACAATGCTGCGGTCCTGACAGTAGTAACAGGGAACGAGACACCGCTGCAGTCCTGCCAGTAGTAACAGGGAATGAGACACCGCTGCGGTTCTGCCAGTAGTAACAGGGAATGAGACACCGCTGCGGTCCTGCCAGTAGTAACAGGGAACGAGACACCGCTGCAGACAGGGAATGAGACACTGCTGCGGTCCTGTCAGTAGTAACAGGGAACGAGACACCGCTGCGGTTCAGCCAGTAGTAACAGGGAACGAGACACCGCTGCGGTCCTGCCAGTAGTAACAGGGAACGAGACACCGCTGCGGTCCTGCCAGTAGTAACAGGGAATTAGACACCGCTGCGGTCCTGCCAGTAGTAACAGGGAACGAGACACCGCTGCAGACAGGGAATGAGACACCGCTGCGGTCCTACCAATAGTAACAGGGAACGAGACACCGCTGCGGTCCTGACAGTGGTAACAGGGAACGAGACACCGCTGCGGTCCTGCCAGTAGTAACAGGGAATTAGACACCGCTGCGGTTCAGCCAGTAGTAACAGGGAATGAGACACCGCTGCGGTCCTGCCAGTAGTAACAGGGAACGAGACACCGCTGCGGTTCAGCCAGTAGTAACAGGGAATGAGACACCGCTGCGGTCCTGCCAGTAGTAACAGGGAACGAGACACCGCTGCGGTCCTGCCAGTAGTAACAGGGAACGAGACACTGCTGCGGTCCTGCCAGTAGCAACAGGGAACGAGACACCGCTGCGGTTCAGCCAGTAGTAACAGGGAATGAGACTCCGCTGCGGTCCTGCCAGTAGTAACAGGGAACGAGACACCGCTGCGGTCCTGCCAGTAGTAACAGGGAACGAGACACTGCTGCGGTCCTGCCAGTAGTAACAGGGAATTAGACACCGCTGCGGTCCTGCCAGTAGTAACAGGGAACGAGACACCGCTGCGGTTCAGCCAGTAGTAACAGGGAATGAGACACCGCTGCGGTCCTGCCAGTAGTAACAGGGAACGAGACACCGCTGCGGTCCTGCCAGTAGTAACAGGGAACGAGACACTGCTGCGGTCCTGCCAGTAGTAACAGGGAATTAGACACCGCTGCGGTTCAGCCAGTAGTAACAGGGAATGAGACACCGCTGCGGTCCTGCCAGTAGCAACAGGGAACGAGACACCGCTGCGGTCCTGCCAGTAGTAACAGGGAACGAGACACCGCTGCGGTTCAGCCAGTAGTAACAGGGAATGAGACACCGCTGCGGTCCTGCCAGTAGTAACAGGGTTTTGCTGGGGTTGTACTGCACCCATATGTTTATTAGGCCCCTTATCATCCTCACACAGAGTTTATTAAGAAATGAACACCAGGCTCATTGAATAAAAATAATATGGGAGGAAGGGCCTTTTCTTGTAAAGCTCCTAAATTAGGGAATGCTCTGCCTTCTTCTGTCAGGGAATCTGGGACTCTGACTGTTTTTAAGTCAAGATTGACAACTTATTTTTACAAAATAGACTCTTTTCGTTGTTCTATTTCTACAAACTATTTTTTTTTCACATCAGCAGTGCAGAATGACTTTATAATATTAGTAGGCAGAGGTGCTGCTGTAATATTACAATTAGTTCAGTCTGCGTCTCCCAACTTGCTCAGAACACTCAGAGCAGTCAGGTTTGTCATAACTCATTTTCTTCACCCAGTGACTTTTAACAATGCAGGGACTGTATTTATGGTTATTCTAGTTTAATCATGTAATATTTCCACTGCAAATGAAGCTCAATCATTTAATATCCCCCTTAACCATATGCACTTCACATACACATGCTCGAAGAAGGAAGAATTACCAGGATAAAAACCCTTAGCAAACTAAACTGTTTAACCTCCCACTGGGAACCAAGTCATTGCACAAGCAAGACACGTTATGAGAACAGTGGAAAAAAAAAATGAAGCCTATTCATCAGTCTGAAATAACTAATTCTATCTTTTATTAACATACTCAGGGTTTTGCCAAAGACTACATTTAAAGTAATTGTGAATAAGAATTATTTCATAAAGCTCACCTTTAGTGCTCTTCTACTCACGCTATGGTAGAGGTCTCAGTTTTGAAAGAAACACATGCTTTAATAAAATACCCCAGACTTGATCTGCATTGACAGATAGCATCAGAGGGTGTGCACTAGAACAGATTTTTTTTTTCATTAAGCAGAAGCAGGAATGCTGTATTTATGGATTTTCCAGCAGATTGATTTGGAACAGTGATTAAATATAGTTTGAACGCTAACATTCAAGGTCCTTTACCAGAGATTAGGGACCTCATAATGATCAATCAGGTTAAAGGAAACCTCTGATCCATTTTGTGTTCCAGTCAGTGATTACATCCTGGTGACTTTTTAAAACCTGTGACAGGCAACAGGGGTGCCGTTAACTCCTCGTCTGGATGCGATGATGACTGTAACAGAAAATGACAAAGAGGGATTCTAAGCAATGAGAAGAAGAACACAGCTGAGATATCCAAGATATTTCATCCCTGTCCCAGGTTACCCTGTATGTACAGTAAGTAAGACAGCTTTAACATTGCTCACCTGCTCACTCTTTCTTACTGTTTCTTCTCTTGCTGTCTGGGCTGCCTTGTAAATGAGGCAGTGTGCATCTCATTTGGGTTTCTGCTATGGAAAAAGAATATTAATAAATAAACTGTCAACCTCAGTGTTTTTCAGTGCGGCTCAATATTGGCGTAGGCTTTCCCTCCCTTGAGGGGGAGGAGAGGGAAGGGATGGGGAGGGGGCGGGGTTGTAACTCAAGGAGTTGATTTTCATTTCCACTTGGCACCAAACATCCGGCCCCCGAGAACGCAAGCTGGCACTGCATGCTGTCAAAAGCAATCCTGCTGCCTGACCCTCATGCATAATACAGGACGTCAACATAAAGAGAATGATTGTTGTCATATTCTGTTTGTATGCTTTCTTTTGTGCATGGCGTGTTATTTGTTCAACTGATTCGTTCTTTAAATTGTAATGAAGACAGTGAAAATAATTCTAGTTTATTTTAGCATTATTTATTTATTTATTTATTTATTTATTTACGTATCTATGCATGTATTTGACTGCTTGTTTATTTATAATAACAAGTGCAGAGACATTCCCTCGCAGCAACTCACTGTGTGCACCATTTAAGTGATCTTTTTCTGAGTGTTATAACAATGTAAAGCTTAGGGCTGAACGCATGTCAGTTTTACAAGTAGCTGGTGCATAGTATCAACTGGATTAATTCATTTTGTCTTTCAAAGTAACATAACGATAATGATGTGCTGTATGTTATGTGAAGGCCCTTTATTTTGGTTTGTATTTGATATAAATGTATAAATTTGAATTATCTGTGGTGGGCGGTGGAAAAGCAGACACCTTGCTTCTTTTGGGAATGACTGTATTCTGCAGAATCTGTCATATTTCCTGCAACTACCAAATGCCTTGGATAAAGGCGCCTGCTAAATAAACTAATAATAATAATAAGTACCATAATGTTGTGCAAGCAGCACACTTTGCATTAAAGACATCCCCAAAAATGCTGATGTATTCAAACAAAATGAACACCTGGTCTCCATTTTTTATCTTACGGGGTAGTATTTACATCTAAATAGGAAATTATTGTGTGTTATAGCGTGTGTGTGCTATATGTGGTTGCATGTTATTTGTAGAAAGATATGGTAGTCCCTTGTCCTTGAACTAAGCATCAAAGCAATACTACAATAGACGTGGAAGTTTCCTCATATGACTATAATGTGCACACACAGTACCTCCAATAAGAGGGTTTCTTTACTCAATCTATAATAAAGCTAGTTTTTCTCCATCTATGCTCTTTTTCCCACCTGTATCCCCCCTCCCAGTTTTCCACTGTGTCAGATGAATTTACTTTCCTCCGTAGCTCCAGGGGTCACACCTTCTCCCACTCCCAGGGAGCAACTCCTAGAGCCAGCTCACAATCTCCCACTTCTCAAGTCTTTGTCTATAAGCAGCAGGTCGCACAGAGACACTCAGTGAACACTGCCAGAGAAATGGAAAACAGACCGTTTCGATAACTACAGAGCCTCTTGAAATTCAGCCAGATGCACCTCAAACTCCAGCAGCTTCTCCTGTGCTTTCTGGAGCTCGCAGTTCTTCCCATGTCAAGTTCCAATGGATTTATATGGCCAGCAGGATCTGTGGGTTAAAACAAACTCATCACATGGTGATTCTTTTACAAAGTTGCTGCTAGTGGACCCCATTCCAGAAAATCCCATTCTGTAGGAATGAATCCACAGTTCAGCCAGCATAGTTAGAAAGCTTTATCTGGCATTCTTATTAATTCAGTTGTGAATAACTTTTTATTTCACTGTTACTGCAAATACTACCCATATTCAGAAAGAAACTGGGTAGATGAGACAAAACAAATGGCCTTTGGGGAGGACACTGAATTTTGCACCAGCCTTGACAGTCAGCATTGTTGAAATCCATGTTTATGTAAAATGAAGAAGAAATACATTTTATAAGCAAAGTCTCAAAGTGCTTCTATCACTGAGCAAGTTACCACTGAAACAGCAAGTGGTCTCCTCGGGTTCAGCACAGCAGCACATCGCACATCAGCTTCCACTGTGTGTCCCAGATGATATTAAACATCGATACTGAATTTGGATTTTAACTGACATCTGTAGCTGGACACTTTTCAAAAAACAAAACATAAAGCTGGAAAAAAGTGCTTTATACCTTTGTGCAATGCAGACCCTCCATCCCCTCCATCCCCTCTCCATCCACCCCCTCTTTCCCAGCCCAGGCCTGTACACTGCTGGCTTGGGCAGGAGAATAAAACATAGACTCAGTTAACAGATGCAGACTGTATGAATAGACCTCATTAACACTTTGCACTACATATAGAACAGATGTCATGAGCCTATTTTCATACAAATCTGGCTAATTAATTCACAAACAGTAATTTCTTACTGAAATCACACCATGAATTGTATTTTAAATACTATTTTTTCTAAAAAAGCCAAATGAGGTGTTCATAATCTAGCTTGTTTGGATGAGAAAAAAAAAATCTCCATTACAATGGAGCACCGGTTTCGAATTTCACGCTCATGAAATATGAAGGGAGCTCAGAATTGAGAACTGAGGCAGACTGGGGGAACTCAGGCTTCACATTTTTGAAAATGGCAGACATGCTGAAAAGATACTTTTCAAAAATAAGATAAATGTACAGATTTATATATTTTCAGAATGTAATGTGTAGCCTACCCAAAACACATTAGTGTTATTTCAGTGCAATGATTTATATACTGATGCACAATGAAAATGCAACAGTTTAAGTTTTAATTAATGCAAGAACAGCGAAAGATACAACCATGCCCCGCTTGACTAATGAAGATCGCCTGGTTCCTATCGGCATGATTGAAGGCGGTCTGTCTGTGAGAGGCCCTGAGAATGAGATGTTCTGCTTCAATAACCAGCAGACTAGTCCAGAGAAACCAGGAAGCCGGCTCTGTGAGGGACAGGCCACGTCCTGGAAGGCAGAGGGTCACCACACCGGCCCAGGACCGTCACATCCATCTGCGTAATCATTTTCAGACTGCAGTGCCAACAGCACGAGAAATTCCAGTACAAATGACAAAATGTGTACTTTGCGAATTGTTGCAACAGAAATGCAAACTGTGGTATGTTTGCGCTGTCACTGACCCATCTTAGTACATCTACCCAAAGAATGCAGATGATGTAACAAGTGAGGTCATATTCCGACAATGTGTGAAGCAGCTGCTTATGTAAAAGAACCACAGAAGTGGACAGGAAAGACCCCTATCCAGCGCGTCACAGAAACAGATACAGATTCAGCTGAGGAGGGTTAGCTTGCCTTGAACTCTTTAGTCTCAAAGATTGATTTGGCTCAAGCCTACTTACAAATGGAAACATCCTGAAAGTTTCTTACGATTAACACTCACAAGGGCCTTTTTAAGTACAACCGTCTATGTGTTTTTCATCAGCACCAGCGATCTGGCAAAAGGCCATGGATCAAGTGTTGCAAGGAATACCACATACGCAGTGTTACCTGGATGATATCATTGTGACAGGAGCTGACGATATCGAACACTTAGAAAACTTACAGAAAGTACTAACTAGACTGGCTGAGTATGGACAGATACAAATGTGCATTTTTCAAAGAAACCATTGCCTACTGTGGCCAAACCATTGATAAACAGGGGCTATACAAGTCACAAGTCAAGATTGATGCTGTCCTCAGAGCACCACCGCCACAAAATGTTACACAGCGTCGATCCTTTCTCGGACTGATGAACTACTACTACTAGTTTTTGCCAAATCTGTCCACAGTGTTACACTCCTTGAATGCTTTGTTGCAGAGTGGAAGCAAATGACAGTGGTCCAAAGAGTGTAAACCTGCACTTAGGGAGGCTACTAATAACTTCAGAGAAGGTACTCACCCACTACGATCCCTCCTTACCCATTCAGTTAGCTTGCAATGCTTCTCCTTATGGCATTGGTGCGATGCTATCACACGATGGAAGATGGCTCAGAACAGCCAATAGTTTTCGCATCGAGATCCCTTTTGGTCGCAGGATTTATGCCCAGATTGATAGAGAGGGCCTCAGTCTAGCGTGGGAAGTAAAAAAGTTTAACCAGTATTTGTTTGGCAAGAAGTTATTATTATTATTTATTTCTTAGCAGGCGCCCTTATCCAGGGCGACTTACAATTGTTACAAGATATCACATTATTTCTACATACAATTATCCAGTTTTTACTGGAGCAATCTAGGTAAAGTAGCTTTCTCAAGGGTACAGCAGCAGTGTCCCCCACCTGGGACTGAACCCACAACCCTCCAGTCAAGAGTCCAGAGCCCTAACCACTACTCCTCACTGCTGCCTAAGTTCACATTAGTTACGGACCACCAACCCCTAGTCTCCATCTTTAATCCCAGGAAGGGTGTTCCAGAAATGGTAGCAGCACGGCTACACAGATGGGCTTTGTTTTTAGGTGCACACACTTATGACATGAGTTCAAGGGCACGAAACACCATGTGCTAATGCCAATGGTCTATCTTGTCTGCCACTAGAAGCAGCACACCAAAAGATTGAGTCAGATCTTGTTGACATGTTTTACATACATATTCAAAAAGAGACACAATCTGACTCTATACTGGCTAAAGTGTACAACATAACCATAAAAGGCTGGCCGACCCGTGGAGACCCCCAGTTGTCTGCTTTTCATGTCCATCGAGATCAGCTTTCAGTGTACCATGGATGTGTTATGTGTGGCACCAGAGCTGTCATACCTTCCAAACTTTGTTCACAAGTACTTGAGGCTTTGCACGATGGCCACTTAGGAGTGGTTAAGATGAAAGGACTTGCCTGAAGCTACGTCTGGAGGCCTGGAATAGACCAGCAAATTGAAGACCTAGCCAAAGGATATCCTGGGTGCTAACAAATACAACGCATGCCCAAGTTAGCACCACTGCACACATGGGACTGGCCTTTCACCCCATGGCAGGGAGTTCACATTGATTATGCTGGACCTTTCATGGACAGAATGTTTGTTGTGACAGTAGACGCACATTCAAAGTGGCCAGAGGTCATTTGTGTAAAATCCGCTACTTCCACTAAAACAATTGAGATCTTGCCAAAATTTAAGGTCATGACTGGACTTGCTGAAACCTGACCTCCAAAGAGACATACAGAAGAAGCAGTACAACCAAAATATTTGACAGAAAATGATGACGCTTTAGTTGGTAAACTTATGGAACGCATTGATGGACATGTCCAGTGTGATTTTTGATGCGCCACCCAATGGCTTGCACTGTCCAGTTCTGCCAATTTTCTTTTCTTTTTATGATTGCAAGGCAAATAAACCTTCTGTAGATACTATTTTCGCCAGCACAGCAATTGCCCAAAACGTTTGCAAAATACCAGCTAACATGGGAAAATGTGGCTTTGACTTGCACAGATTCTGCTTCATCATACATGCCAGGGACATTAAACTTAATCAGAAACCTGAATTGCTACGCATCATATTCCACACGTAAAGTGTGTATACTGAGAATTTCTTCCCGATTTTTACCGATGTTTCAACTAAAAACTACTTTTTTACCAATTTTTTCCCTATTTTAATATATTTAAAACAAACTGAAAAATTCCCAGATTTTTTTTTTTTTTTAAAGATAAAAACCAAACAAGCGGAACCCTACCATACAGTAGAAGTTGGTCCATATCTCATCTGGTATAGGCATGTTGTTCAGCTGCTGAATGCAGATCCTCCCAGACTATTCAAATCCCTCCCTCTACACCGGCAGAGTCCCCTCAGGCAAGATTAACTTCAACACATGATTCTCAGTGGGCGTCAGAAAGTGCTGAATATCTTGTGGAAAATGTGACTGTCACATCTGAAAATCAGTTCTGCAGACCCTAGACGGTACCAGAGCGAGTCCACCAGTGCCCTTCTCTGTGTCGTGGCGTTGATTTCAATTCTCTGAGCAACTGTCAAATACAAGATGCAAACCGACCTAAGATCTTAACATCATTAAAACCTGGGAAGTTGGCTCTTTTTAACACTCGATCTCTTACGAATAAGAGTCTTATTCTTTCCGATCTTATATCTGAAAAGAAGCTTGACTTCCTATGTTTAACAGAAACAAGGCATCAACAAAATGACTATTTTCTGTTAAATGAAGTAGCGCCACCTGGCTACGGCTATGTGGAAAAAGCTAGGGCTGCTGGTCGGGGTGGGGGTCTAGATGTTTGTCATCATTTAGATATAGAATTGAGCCTGGTACCTATACTTGATGTGAACCCGTTTGAATGTCTGGTTTTTAAATTAAGATGCGCTCATCCACTCCTTGTAATTCTAGTCTAGCACCCTCCTAGACCTAATACTAATTGTTTAGCTGAGTTTGCTGACCTACTTACATCTCTGTGCCCAATTTTTAATAGAATTATCCTGTTAGGTGATTTTAACATTCATGTGGACTCCATGAGCTGTTCATTTGCAGCTGACTTTTTAAATGTACTGCTTTGGCCTTGTTCAGCATGGTAATATTCCTACACATGACCGTGGTCACACATTAGATCTCTTTATTACTGGTGGTTTGTCTGTTTCTGACTTCCATGTTCATGACCTTGGTATTTCTGATCGTATGACTGTTCTTCTGAATCTGATTACACCTCTATGTCTAAAACCAAGCGTCTCATGAAATTCCGTAACTTAAAATCAATCAACACAGTTGTGTTTTGGGATGTGGTTGCTGCCTTATCTTTATGTGATCGTAATCTGTGTTCCTTGGATGATATGGTAGAGTTGTAAAACCGTTCTTTAAGGGAAAAAAAAAACATCTTGTGTCTTTCTTCTGTTCTTCCCCGTGGTTCACTGAGGAGTTACGTACAATGAAAGCAGCAGGGCGTAAACTTGATCAACAGGTCTAACTGTTCATTTACAATCCTACAAGCAGATTCAATTAGCTTATGGTGCTGCATTGAAATTAGCATTACTCAGGCCTTATTCAAGGAGGTAGTGGTAATTCTAGGCTGCTATTCTCTTCTATCAATCGTATGCTAAAGCCAGCATGCATATCCCCACTACCAGCCTCAACTGAGCAGTGCAATTTCTTCTTTGAAATCTTTCAAAATAAGATTGATAATATACGACTTCATATTCTGTCTTCTGAAACCAAGATTACTGCAATGAAAGAGCTATACAAATAAAATGCATTATTATTATTATTATTATTATTATTATTATTATTATTATTATTATTATTAATTGTTTAATTATGTAATTGTCTGAGAGTTAAAAGAGTTGTGCGGGTGAGAAGGTAGGAGGGGAACATGAGGAGGAATTGCTGAGAGTGTGGGAGGAGTTTGCTGATTGTGGAGTAAAGAAAGAAAAACTAAATAAACTGCATGTGTGTGGAACTCGGGGTAAACAGGAGTAGCCTGTCCCCGTTTAGACAGGAACCCTATCCAGTTTAGTTAAACAGGAGTATCCTGTCCCTGTTTAGACAGGAACCCTATCCAGTTTAGTTAAACAGGAGTATCCTGTCCCCGTTTAGACAGGAACCCTATCCAGTTTAGTTAAACAGGAGTAGCCTGTTCCCGTTTAGACAGGAACCCAAGAAAGGGTTGGACTTTTCTTTTGTTTTGTTCGCACAAACTGTGCGTTTGTTTTGATTTAAAATAATGTCTCTGTTTTCCTTCAAAGTACTGTTTCCTTGGAATTATTGTTACATATCACACACTACAAGGTCATTATCCTGAAAGAAGGGGCAATTAATTACTATATATATATATATATATATATATATATATATATATATATATATATATATATATATATATATATATATATCCTACTGCATGACAAATATAGATACCAGTAAATATAAAATGAAAAAAAAATCTTATTCTATGACCCACCCTGGTGCAAGTGACAGACTCCTTGCCCTTGAGAGGGAAGTTTGTTTATTTGGACCCATGACTTAATTCTGTATTGTCCATTCCCCCACTGTTTAGGAATTTAAGAGCTGCACAGAAACCCAAGGCAGTTTTTTAAAGGTCTGGGTGACAGGGTAGATTAGTGTGCTACAGCTTAGGCTGAGAAAGGCATTCTACTTCAGGGAGTCAGAATTCAGTGCAGTTCTTGGAATTCACCTGGAACACATCATTTGGGTTGCTTTTAGATCTCAATATAACAGGACTTTTCCTTCTTTCGTGCTTTACCAGTGAAACCTCTGTCCTATATAATACACTCCTTTGGTTTGTACTGCAGGACTGTACACAACATGTTTTCCACCCAATACAATTGATTGAAGAACAAATTGAATAACTCTGGCTTTTGATCACACAACTATCAATCAATCAATCTTTATTTAAATCAAACTTTATTTTCAAAGCGCTTTACAGACAAAACAAACAAATATGAATAGTATACAAAACAATTTAGAGAAATTGTAAATGACGATCTGATAAAATACCCCTCTAAATAAATATGTAGTGTAAAAAACAAACACAAGTAATATACAGTTGATGCTACATTTTCCCTTTAAAATGCATACGCTGAATAATAAAAATGTGTTTTCAGTCATGCTTTAAAAGCAGCGGGAGATGGTGCCTCCCTTACAATTCGTGGCAGATCATTCCACAACTTTAGTGCTCTAAGTGTGAACACTCTGCCCCCTCTGTGCCCATGGAATTACTGAGCAAACCTCCATCCTGTGATTTAAAAGAGCCATAAGGGACATCTTTTAGATATAGGGGAGTAAGGCCATTTAAAGCTTTATAAGTTAGAAGCAGGACCTTAAAATCAATCCTAAACCATACAGGAAGCCAATGTAAGGCTGCTAACACAGGGGTCATGTGTCCATGCTTCTTTGTTCTAGTTAAAACTCTGGCATCAATTAGTTAAACTTTAAAAGGGCTCTTGTTACAGCTTTCCTCCATATTATTATTATTATTACTATTATTATTATTATTATTATTATTATTATTATTATACAATCATATGTCACCTAATTCTAATGACACTGTCTGCAATGTTTTACCCTGCTGTGATGTCATCTGAAGCCGAGCTGTGTACAGTAATGCTATTGTATGCTATTGGTAAGAGTGCAATGGCTTTATTCTATTGTTTTTGTTTAAAGTCTCCTAGGGCACTACTAGGGCCTGCAGCAATATTAACTTGGGTGCCAACCTGGTTAGCACTTGGAGGAAGGACCTACAGTAACATTGATATATTTGTTCTATATATCTGTAATTATTGTCTCAACCATGCTATGAAAAGAAGCGCCCTCAACAGGTGTGAGAAGGTAAGGTATTTATTTTACATTAAGTGTCACTAATTACTCTATATTTGCATAGTAGTTACTTAGTAAATACATGTGTACTTACACAGAATGACATCGTTATTATGCATAGGTACAATGTACTTAATGTGTAGATCTTTTTGCACAATATATGTAAGTACACAATTGTTAGGGTTATGTTTAAGATTAAAATTAGGGTTAGGGTTATATCGTGCAAACATTTTGTACACATTAAGTACATTGTAACTATGCATAATAGCATTGTAATTATGTGCAAGCACAAACGTATTTACAAAGTAACTACTATGTAAATACACAGTAATTAGAGACACTTAGGAGTAGATGTAAGGATATGCGCAAAGTGATTTGTGGGTACAAAACCCCCATAATGCAGTATATCTAAACAATGGTGTTCGCCTGGCATTCTGCACCCACTATCAAATTTGCACTTTCCCATCATTAGTCCATTAAAATGAGATTGAAATGCATTCAAATGAAGAAAAGAGCATGGAATTGGGTGGGATCTGGATACTAAGCGGGCGCAAACATTATAATGTGATGTAAGGATTTTGCCTTGCACTTAGGCATTTGCTGACCCTGCAGAAACTTTACACCTCTTCTTACAAGGTGCAAACATTGTTGAAGCGAGTAATTAAGAGCTGTATAAAAGCACACACCTGCAGAGACAATGGCTTCAGGGTGGCTGCTGTGGTAGGGCAAGACAAAGAAGACCCTGCATATTCAATCCCAGGGTCACTTTGTTTGGGATGCCGGAAGATGAGGTGCTAAAACGTTATTGCCTCACTCTGCAGGTCATCCTAGACCTAAGGGCTGTGTTCTCTGCATTACTTAGCCTCTGGTTCTTTTCAGACCACAGTTGGAAAGTCTGGAGGGATAGCCCAATCCACCTTTTCCAGAGTGCTAAGCACATTTCTGGGTGTCATGCTGAAAAGGGCAGGCTAATACATATCATTTCCTAAGGATACTAGCATAACTGACGTTGGCTGAGGTTTTTCCAAACAATTCTGTTTCATTCTGACTGACCTCAGCCGTAAGGAATCTCCGCTCCTTCTCAGAAAACTTTTCTTTTCTTTTCAGTGCGCCAAGAGGACTTTGCTGCCCTTCCTCTGACATTTTTTTTGGTTTGTATTTTCGTGCTCCAAAAATGTCATACAGCGACTGCTGCTCTCTGTACTCCTAACTCCTCAAGTGTGGCTGCTAAATATACCGTTGAACTCATCGAGACCCTCATTATCATAATTGCAGATCATTATTTGTGCACGTTGAGTAATTTGCATTGCTCTTCAGCTTACATAAGGTGCAGTGCAAAATAATTGCCTGATCGCAAAGCAATTTAAATTTTGCATCCGCAATTATTTGCACTGCGCCTATACTTAACCCTTCATGTAAAGTGTTATCGAAAGTAGTTCAGTCCCTCAAGCTAGTTCATTGTGTCTTGTCTGATGCTCAACACTTGACCCATTGTGCATTGTGACATGAAGCACCAAAGCACAATGTGATTTAGACTCCTGTACTTGTGCTGTCATTCTACCATCGCAATGTTTTTGTAACCTGCCTGGATGCATCCTGAGCCTTGTTATGCACTGACAGTGACTCCCTGCTTATCATTTGCAGGATCACAATATGTATTTTCTTTCAGTGTATTCTGGTATTGATAATTCTGAGTCTCAAAAGGATAATCGGCAGGAAAAGGCCCCAGTCCTGTCCTGGTAAACCTGCCTGGTGCCATGAAGTCACTCTAATTAATCCTTTATCGAATAACTTTGATTTGTAATTTGTGCTCCTTTTAACATTAACATGGTGTAAATTAGAGATTTTTTGTTTTTTGAAGAGTTAGGTTGAACAGTTTTGAATACGCTTCTAACCCCCTCTGATACAGCAAAAAAAATAAAAATAAATAATTGATGCAATTAGTCACAATAAGTTTAAAAATGTCCTTAACTAAACATTCCTTAAACAGTCCTACGTTTTGTTAAAAGCGCACATTGTAGGGGTTCCCGAGTGGCTCATCCAGTAAAGGAGCTCCACATGGAGTGCAGGATGCACCTTATAGCCTGGAGATCGCAGGTTCGAATAAAATTGGCCGAGCGCCGCCGGGTAGGGAGGGATTAGGTCGGCAGGGCAATCCACGGTTCACCGCGCACCAGCCACCCCTATGGCTGATAGGGCACCTGCCGGTCTGCAGTGGAGCCATTCAGATCTGTGGTGTCCTCCGGCACTATAGGTCTGGTGGGTTCGCTGTGGATCCGCAGTGAAAAAATGACAGATTGGCAGGAACATGTTTCGGAGCATGTGTGTTTCAGCCTTCATTTCCCAAGTCGCCTGGGGGTTGCAGCGGTGAACTGGGATGCAAATAATAATAATTGGGCATTCCAACTTGGGGAGAAAACCGGGGTAAAAAACCATTGGTGACGACTAAATTAAAAAAAAAAACAACAAAGAAAAACACATTGTTTCTTAGCTGCTTGGAAAATAAATAAATAAATACATAAAAAGAATAATCTGTTAAACCAGTTTGAAACTAATTTCATTATATTGTCAATCTGTTCCTAGGCAGTATTTTTCTACTAGTCTATTGTGCAATCCTCCTCTGGAGCCGTGGGAGAGAGTGGCAATTTAGTTTAATTACTACCAGAGGGTTTTGTGGCCAATTTTCCCAAAAGGCACTAGAGGGCGATTTGTTCCAGCTGAGATGGATGAATCCTACTTCTGTTAATTAGTTTGTATTCAATTATGAGTAAGATTACAAAACCAATATATTAACCTGGAGCAATGTGAGTACACCAGATGTATTTCAAGGTGTGTAGCTTGTACCTTTATGAGCAGATTACTGGGTGGTAATAACATCAAACCCAAATGCTCTCTATATAATCCCTTTGCAGTTTAATAGGAAATAGAAATGCATCAGTGTGACAGAGAGCGAATGAATCCGAGTCAACAATCTCCCTCCTGACCTGTGAGGGCGCTGTATAACATGAACAGAGTGCCCCGGCTGGATGGTTTGGCCGTTCATTCCAGGGTCAGTTGGAAGTCGGCCATCCCAAAAGGGGGCGGTCACAATACCAGAAGTCATCGCCTTAATGCGGTAGGTGATGTGTCAGTCACGGATTGGAGGATACGTGATTGCACTCACTACTGAAGGGGGTGTGACTGAGGGTATATCAGAGGATGTGACGAAGAGATCAGTTCCTCTGTTATGGTTATGAAAGGAGGAGTGTAAAATAACCGTGAGTGTTTTATGTTGTCTTGTCTATCTATTAACTGTTGTTACTTGTTCACCATTTACCGTGTATTTCACCACTTACGCTGAGAGCACTCAAGTTGGACTGTGATCGTGTTGCGTATACTGTAAGTGTCACAGGATTATTGCTGTTATTATTTTGGGACTGAAATCTCTGTGGGACTTTGGCTGAGCAACTACACATTGGTGTGCATTGCCAGCCTTATTATTTATAAAGCAAAAGTAAAGCTTTCATTAACAGTGGAACTGTCTTGGGTCATTGCTCTACTGCACTGCATCAGCACTACACCCGCGCACTGCAAACCACTTTGCCACAATCAGTTACTGTTCAGATATAGAATTCTTAGTTTTTTAATGTCTTGCTATAACAGGACGGAGGCTGGGCACAAACCAGCGTCTGAACCAAAATGCATGTGCACTGTATTATTAGCAGTGTCGGGTAGTAATGCATTATTGTAATCTGATTACATTTTTCAGTAACTTGTAACTGTAGTGATTCCTTTTTCAGACAGGTAACAAAATGCAAACTGTAAAATGCAAACTGTGCCTGCAAGATTAGTAACTAGTTCATTTTGATTTTCAAAGTAATAAGTAACTGTAACTGGTTACATTTTTGTTCAAGTAACTGTAACACAATACTTTTTAAAAGTAACTTCCCTAACACTGGAATTTCGCATGTCCACATGACTAAAAGCCATGTGATTTCCTCACATAAAACCTTGCAGCATTTGACCATTCAAATCTCACAGGGCCCAGTCAACCCATGAAGACTTTACAGTTCTTAAGAGATCTTTTTTTATATATAAGTAACTGGGACAGTCGTATGGACTGGCTTCCAAGTGAATTAAAGCAGCTGGTTAGTTAGTGGGCATGATGTCAGAGGTTCACGAGTATCTCAGGATTGACATGAATAGAGAGAGGCCAGACCCTGACCTCTACCTCCAGAGTGACTGTCTGCTGTCTACTCTAATGCAATGCAACACAGTGATGAGGCAATGGACCCCTGGAGCCGCAAGCAGGGAAAGGCTGCAGAGAGAACGGCTTTTAAAAGGTCAATATATCTAACTTTGCGCCTATTAATAATAGATCAGAAACACCAAGCACATTTTTCTCACTAGGAATGTGAAACCCAAATAGCAATTAAAATTAAGCAGGTCTGTAAACCAGGATGGCTTTGTAAAACAAGACAGGAAAACATCTCTACGGTCTCTTCCCAAATGAAATGGTTAGTAACATTTGCTGATAAAGGAATATCATGCCTTTTGGCTCAAGTATGACAAAAAACTAAAAGACAAAGTAAACACTTTGGTATTCCACAGTGCAGAACGCAGAGGAGAGTGCATTTTGTAAGCAGTACAATTTCGAATAGTTTTTCCCTGGATGCCAGCCCTCTCTGTTGATGATGATGATGATCTCAATGCAAGCTTCTCCATGGGGGTCACTGCTTGCTAGCTATGCTGCACATGCTACAGGGCTTCAGGGTGTGCCAGCCTGGTTCAACAGGGGGGCAGATGTGCTCAGACCTGAATTCCCTTCAAAGGTAGAAAATAGCCACTCTCGTTTATTATATTGAAACTCATGATAAAATAACATGTTAAAAAAAGAACAGGTGCAGATGGTGATAAAACGACACTCATAAAAAGCTCATTGAGTTAGAGTGAGCTTAACAGCTTAACGATGTATTCAGTCCCCGCAGCACTCCAGAATATTGGGTAACTTCTTCACATTTTCTGGTGGTTCAATTTCCAGATGTAAGTAATGGGGATTTGATACCTAGTTTACTACTGATTTAATATTCATGATCATTTTAAACCATTTTTCATGTACAAGGCCTCTTGAGGTTATATTTTTATTTATTTAACCAGGAGATTTACCCATTGAGAGTGAGGCCTCATTTACACTAAAACCATGCATGGTTCAAACATGGTTCAGCAGCACGCAGATTAAAGAGTAAGGAAGACTTGTTTTAAATAATTTTAAAGTTGCAAATAATCCAATGACATGTATTGATTAATTACTTTTTAATGGTATTATTATTTTTGAAATGTTCATGTTAATCTATGTAGTTCTATGTGTGTGAATGTTTCTGTATTGCTGCCTTCTTGGCCAGGTCTCTCTTGAAAAAGAGATTTTGAATCTCAGTGTGACTTCCTGGTTAAATAAAGGTTAAATAAAATAAAATAAAATAAAAATCTAAAAATATTTCAGTTCCGATCAAGACCCACGACACCATAAGAGCCGGTTGGTAGCTTCATAGTTTTGGACTGCTGCAGTTCAAGTGTCCTTACAAATAAAGAGGCATGGCTATTAGAAATGGCCTGTAGAAATGATTGAAAACACTGCTGCATGGGTAATTGAAAAAATGCTTAGAAAACTAGAACAGTGAGGTGTTTTTTCTTTGTACAATGCCCCCTTTTCTACATTTTTTGAAGAGTTTATTTAAGTTCAATTTGAGTTTTCACTTGCGTGTAAATCTAAAAAAGGCATAAGTAAACCACAGTAATTACATTACTTTATGAAAATGTGTCTTTCACCACTTTGTTTATTGTGCAGAAACCACAATGCCAGGGATTAAAAAAAAATAGTGTTTCTGCCTGAAGCTTTTTTCTGGAATAGATCATGTTTAATTAATCTACACAGCAACACAACAGAGAAGCACACAGAATATATTATTGTAAGGATAGGTAATATGTAATATATATATATACGGATATATGTTCTAATCCAAGGCTATTATTGTAGCATGACCAGGTCCTATTGTAGGTGAGTACCCAGGGTCTGGAAAGTATGGGGATGACTTCAGAGAATACTATAAGAGTAGTGCCTGTTGCATAATACATTTGAGGGGTATTTTAGCCCCTATTGTGCATTGTTTTATTATTATTTGTTTATTTAGCAGACGCCTTTATCCAAGGCGACTTACAGAGACTAGGGTGTGTGAACTATGCATCAGCTGCAGAGTCACTTACAATTACGTCTCACCCGAAAGACGGAGCACAAGGAGGTTAAGTGACTTGCTCAGGGTCACACAATGAGTCCGTAGCTGAGGTAGGATTTGAACCAGGGACCTCCTGGTTACAAGCCCTTTTTTTAAACCACTGGACCACACAGCCTCCTTGTTTGACTTAGACCTTTTTGTATACTTTTTTCATAGCACAGTGGGGTTTTTTTTTATAACATCATCCCTTTTTAGGATATCTTGAAACAAAACTCCCTCTCTATAGCAGTTACTGCACAGTGTCATATTTCTTAATGCTTGTCATTTGAGGTTTAACTTAAGTGTTATATTACAGTACATGACTGAGTGATACAAGCAGAGGGGACAAAGCTTGCAGTATTTTCAGCTTCTTTGTTAATGGTGAATTGGTTATATTTTATCAGTTATTTTGAAAGGCTTATTTTGGATTCAGAAATGTATTGTGTACCAATATGTATACATTTTAAAAGTATTTATTAATTGGCACTCAAATTGTCTCAATTTTTAAAATGTTTACACCTGGCTGTGTATATATATTACATTGAATTTAATTTTGGGATT
Source organism: Acipenser oxyrinchus oxyrinchus (assembly GCA_030684275.1). NCBI lineage: Eukaryota > Metazoa > Chordata > Actinopteri > Acipenseriformes > Acipenseridae > Acipenser > Acipenser oxyrinchus. The sequence goes on from CM060249.1 coordinate 3,096,217, forward strand.
CGCCAGACCACCAGATTTAGCACTTAAGATGCTATATATATATATATATACAGTATATATAACACATTGATTTGTCCTATGCTGCTGTTGCTGATGCCATTTAACTAAAGGCACTTGTGAATTAGGCTTCCTCACTGTGGGCATGACCTCCAAGAGTGCGCTGAATACATAAAGAATTGCAGTCTATCCGATTGTAATTCAGGAGGTCCCCCGGTGTTTGACCTTGTGATGTGGTACCAGAACTCACTCTTAGGGATGCGCACCCCTCGCTGTGCATTGCAATGAATATGCCTGTCTACCAACCTCTTCCTTTTAAATGACACGACTAGGTTAATAATAAGGAGAAAAATGCCTCTGCTTTGAGTCCTTCAGGGAAAAGAGGTTAAAGAAACACTTCCCCTCCATATTCTATTCACAGCGTTTGAAGATAATTGTACAGCATTGCTTTCTGACAGCCACATGTTTTCATACTTAAGTTGCACCTTTTATTTCTTTTTTAAAGGACATAAATCGTTATAAAACTAGTGGGAAATAACTCAGAATGTTAATCTGATGCCCCCAGCTGTACGAATATAAGCACACACTTAAAAAGGTGTAGAGTAGCTGTACGCACACTTACATATTGCATTATGACTATTGCTTCACAAGGTTATCTGAATATGATGTTATTATGTTACCTTGTCTCCCAGTGTGCATTGTGTGGAGCTGTGTTACCTTGCCTCCCGGTGTGTATTGTGTGCCCTCCTATATCTCACAACCCGTGGGCATGAAGCACTTTGCATGTGATAAGAGGGAGGTGACCATGAAGGTGATTCAAAGCACTAGCTGAATTTATATGCTCTACCCTTGGAAACAAATGTTGTGGAATGATAGGCAATTTAACATTATACCCCCAAAGTCCAATAATTCTCTCTGTTTTCGAAAGTTATTGGTTTTTTTTTCATGGGGCATGGGGGAGGATATACTTTCAAGGTCAGGTGCATTAGCTACATTGCAATTACACTCTGCACAGTTTTCAATAATACATTCTCTGTACTTTTCCAGCTGTCTAAAACAATAAATAACAATGACAAACAGCTTTCATCCATCCACACACAAACACCTAATATTGTAATAATAATAATAATAATAATACTACTATATACATAAAATACACACAAGGGGTGGGTACTCCGTGACACACTTTTACATGCTCTATCCCTGTACTTAGTAAAAACATGTGTACTTACACATACTTACAATGAAATGACGCATAGCTGCAATGTACTTAATGTGTAAATCTTTTTACACAATATATGTAAGTACACAATTGTATCAGAAAAGAGTTAGGGTTAGAGGGTGTTAGGGTTATGTTTTGCAGAAAATGTATACATTAAGTACATTATAACTATGTACTATAATAACATTGTAATTATGTGTAGTACACATGTATTTACTACATAACTACTATGTAAATAAACATTAATTAGAGACACTTAATGTAAAGTGTTACCAGAAAATCTTACTGAATGCAGTTGTACCCACAATAATTTAGATGAACAATCCCTTTCAGAGGCTCATGTTTTCTCATCAGGTATTGATAAAGGTTCTGCTTCAGCTACAGAAGTCTGTCTACCTCTTGAAGAACAATGGATGTACCGTCTCCCACAGCAGTGATGTTGTGACTGAAGTGTGTGGATCAAATAGGAACCTCAGAAGGAGAGTCAGTCACCTGGGATGGAAATGAATGAAAAGGTTGGAATCAAAGAGTTATTTTTCCATCTTGAAACTCTGATACGCTTGGTTCAAGTGAGAGAGGTGCAGTTCAGGTGAGCTCGGATGACTGAAGTTTGTGAAATGCAAACTAAACTTCTAACTTCCAGAGATAAGGTTAAAGAAAGATTCATCCCTGTGACAGGGATGGCTGAGTGGTGACGTCAGGACAGGAACTGAAAACAGAGGTAGGAACTCAGGTGCAAAGCGCACTGCGGCGCTATTTTTATTCAAACAAAAATAAATAAAATATTTAAACAAAACAAAATCACGAACACTAAAACAACACAGACCTAAGGTCAGGCTGGGCAGTTGCCTTCACTGATCTTTATTTTTACTTTTGTTTTTGTTTCGTTCTCCTCTTTCTCTCTCGCTCCCTCGTACACCTCCTACACAGGGATTTGTGTGGATGGGGCTTCCCCATCTACACTGCCAAACAATAACAAAACATTGTATTTTAAATAAATAAAAAATACATTCAAATCAAACAATAACAAAACACATGGCTTTTCACCATCATATTTACAACACATTAATAATATTAATAATAATAATAATAATAATAATAATAATAATAATAATAATAATAATAATAATAATAATAATAAAACAAATCCATTTGAAATCAGCAGGGCTTTGCCTTGCCCCCTTTAGTCATGTGAGGGGCTCTCTCCTGTTGCCCTGCCACAATCCCCGGTAAAGCTAGACAGTTTTGGGCACAGTGTTTCAAATATCAACTTGTCCGCCATAAATAGCATGTTAAGAGCACAGACTCATATAAAGAACTTATACATTAATATGACATGGGCGTTTGTCAGCTGACTTTTTATATAAAATCACTACAGTCAGCACTCGGATATCTGTTACCCAGATACAAGTCAGTTGCGTTTTACCACCCTTGTATTAAGAATAGATCGAATCCTCCAGTTTTCTAAAAAAAATTACAGAGAATAACTTGAAAATATAGTGTAATGTGTGTGTGTGTGTGTGTGTGTGTGTGTGTGTGTGTGTGTACACACACACACACACACACACACACACACACACACGTAAAGCAAATGTGACCCTAATCTGGGTGTACTATTGACTATTCCACCAAGATTCTGTTTTAAAAGAGGCAGAAACTTAAAAGATTCAATTGTTTCTTCAATGTACAAATCATCTCCCGGTGACAATTGGGTAACGGCAATTAGACATGGTAATTATCGTTGTGGTAAATGCTTGCATTGCTCCAATGCTCTGGATACTAAGTATTTTAACCATCCACATACAGGTAGAAAACACAAAATACAAGGTTTCATCAAAAGCAATACAACTCATGTCATTTACATGTTTAAACGCCCTTGTGGCTTAGTATACATCGGTCAAACGAAACGACATTTAAAAACAAGGATAGTGGAACATAAGGCAGCTATTCGCAATAATAACTTAGACTATGCAACTGCTAGACATTAGCAAACAATGAAACATGGTTCAGTTTCAAGCCTTACATTTGTCGGTTTAGAAAAGGTGTCAATACCCGAGAGAGGGGAAATATAGTAAAGTTACTATTAAAAAGGGAAGCCTATTGGATATTTACTTTAAAACCAATGGAACCACATGGCGTCAATGAGAATGTAGATCTAAGTCCATTCTTGTAAATCTTGGAATTGGTCTCAACGATTATGAATGTAATTGGAATGTTTTTGATACAGTATATGTGAGTGGTTGGCTTCTACTTAATTGCTGTTTAATTGAAAAAATATAGTCTATTCATCTATCAATTAAATGAAGAGATGAAATAAGTGTTAACAAAAGTGTTACATGAAGATTTAAACTTGCCATTAATCTGTTAATTGATATTATGATTGAATGTAATTAACGATGACCTGTATAAAGAGAGTTGCTGCTCATGTTTGATCATTGTATTCACCGCCTGACGAAGACTCACTCGAGTCGAAACACATCATGAACGTGGACTTTTAAATCTCCTGTTTGTTTCAATAAAATGAAAAGAATGTTTAATCTTTGAGTTAGTGTGTATCATTAAGGAACATTACAGAGTGTGCGTCCTTAGCTGTCTGTCTATTATCCTGAACCATGGGAAAGTGAAGTTTGAAGGACCATTCCCTACTTATTGGCGTAAGTTAAGAGACAATCCCTTGTACCATAGACTCTTACCTTACTGTGGTCAGCACCTTTGTATAATGAAGCATTGTTGTGCACAAAAGGTTACATTTTTACTTTTGATATAAGATAGATAGATAGATAGATAGATAGATAGATAGATAGATATAGATAGATAGATAGATAGATAGATAGATAGATATTTGTACTCTGTAATGACACATAGCATGGCTGTTTAACTAACTGGTTAATTGGCACAAGTGAGTCACCAGCAGTGTGTTTACCTGCCACAACCCCCAGGTTTGGCAGAACAGCATCATTGTGACCTTTGGTCCCTCAGTGCTGCATGTGTTTGCTAGCCCGAGGGGCTGTGCTGGGCTGTAAACAGTCAATGACTCTGCTGAACAAGCTGGTTGTGGGGAGGCAGAAAGGACAACTGAGGAAAAAAAGTGTCGTTCCTAAAAATCCTTTTCCCTATCATTTATGCTGGCACCATTTTCACAGCTCCAATTATTTATCATTGCACTGTTAAACATTGCTATTTGAAAAGAGTATATGAAAACAAGTTACAAGACAAAAACCAATGTATGTCATGCTTTTGAAAATTGCATGCGTTCAGTTAGCAATAGGGTCATGATTAGAAAGCAGTACTTGTAGTTTACTGTATCAGGAAGGGAAAGTAAATTGAGCAGACAAGGTCACCACCATGTATTCTCTGGACTCTGGACTGTTAAAATGCATGCTTCCAAAACGTGTTACGCACGGAGGGCGTAGTTTTAGCTGTGTTGCTCCTTTTCTTTGGAACTCATTACCAACTTTCATTAGAGAATCCACAACAGCAGCCAGATTTAAAAATACCCTTAAGACGCACTTATTCTCTGCTGTATTTTTTAAACTCTGACTACTGCAGTCTACACAGTTTATTATAATATATTGTACTTTTATGATGATCGGTTTTATTTTTATATTTACCTATTTTATTGTATTTTATTTATTTATGTATTTATAGAATTTTTTAATTGATTAATTGTTTTTCTTTGTGTTTTTGTAATGTTGGTTTGTTTGATTGTTTTGTTTTGAGACATCTAGGTGTGAAAGGCGCTATAATAAATTAAAGTTCTTCTTCTTCTTCTTCTTCTTCTTCTTCTTCTTCTTCTTCTCATTATTATTATTATTATTATTATTATTAATAATAAAAAGAAAATCCACCAGTGGCTCACTAGAATACAGAGCTTTTGTTCCAGCTAACTTAAATGCTTTCATTGAACCTGGTTGAAAGGATGCCTGAGACACCAGTGAGTACTAATGCATTACCCTGCATTTAGAGAGGTGTACTAATCAAGGGCCAGCTTGTTACCTCTGGTATGGCCAGGACACTGGAAGCAAGGTGGGAGTGAGGTCTCATCCCTAGCAGGTGACTGAATGAATCCCATCCCGTTCCATTGGACACTAACCATGTACTGTAGCTGATCTTTAACAGGGTCGGTTTTATAATTAAGGAACCAGCTGGATCAAAGAACCAAGTCAGCTGGAATTATTAATAAAATGATGACGTCGAAGAGAGTCATTTTTAAACATGATCATTCTGTAGGAAATTCAATCTGATTGCATGCAATTTCCCCCAATTTCTTTTCTCCATTGACAGGAACGCTCTGCCCCTGCTTGCAGTGGTTATAACAGTAAAAATCTATCAATGGAAATGATGCAGGATTTTAACAGGAATCAACCATTATGTATTTATTATTTGTAAAAAAGTCAAGGGAGATAGATCCTCTTCAGTAAGATTTCTGGCATCAAAAATAATTTCCATATAGTGTAGCTACTGTTTAATCATAGCTGCAGTTCTGTTTATTAGTTGTTTTTTTGTTGTTGTTTTTTTTACAAAAACTGTAATAATAGTTCAATTAGTTAGCACTGTCAGAAGAGTGTTGAAGATGACTGTGTTTCAATGTAGCACATAGGGAATCACTTGGGTATTCAGCAGTAGCTCTTAAGTGCCGTTAACAGGTTTTTCAGTTCTTCTCTTCTGGAAAAATCAGACCGCACTGAAGCAACGTGTTTCTCGCAAAAAAAATTTTGTCCTAATAAATTCCAGACATACAAAAACAGCAACACACTGCGAACCAGACGGAAAACAGGTGGAGCGCAGCAAGGGCTTTAACAGCAGATCCATTGAAGGCTTCAACATGAAAAACAAGAAGAGAGACAGAGCGACAGAAAAAAAACTACTCAGCCATGGTTCCTTCCCTTATATTCTTGAAGGAATTTCTCAGTAAATAATTGACTTCTGCTGACGGCAAATGTCTATTTTCTTTATTCTGCTAGTTACGTTGCACAGGGTGTTTTCTTTTCTTTAACATATGCTTTATAAATATGCTCCTGTGAATAAGTTAATGGGTCTACATGCTGACTGCTCGATTATTAACATCAACCCCCAACCCCCTCCACCTAACCCCCTCCCCACCAACAATTCCCCTTAATAACATTGCAGCTACCTCTTGGACACGGTCATGCACATCAGCAAATGAGCTAAGGGAGTCTGGGGTTTGACAATCCATCACTAGCAGTGAGAGAGAGAGGGAGAGGAATAGCACTGAGGCAGCTCCAATTACAGAACATTCACTCCCTCTCCCTCTCTCCCTCTCTCCCTCTCGCTGTGATCCCACCTATGGGTCGACTTAGCTAAGGACAGGGAATGGGCATTCTACAAATAAGGTAGGCCTTGCTTTATTAGCTCCCCTTGAGCAGAGTTAATGCTTTCACTCTAGGAAAAAAAAAAAAAAAAAAACTTTACACACCATTTGCATTCACAGATGCAGATATAAAAAAGTTGAAAATAAGCGGGAGGAGGGAGAGGGGATGTTCTGCGTCAAAAAAAACTGAAGCCATAATAGTAGTACAGTATTTCATGTTAGATTTCCAAATGTCCCATTTTTCAGTTTTTGGCAGTTTTTCGTTAAGTATCTGGAAAACTACAAAGCGGTGTGTCATTCAATATGTTAACGTAACATTATTCAGCAGGTTTCATTGGACTTTTTTGCTCCACTGCTAGGTCCACATCTCGTCTCAGAATTTCGGGATATCGAGCGGGGCTAAAGTAGCTTCAGCACCGGGGGCAGTTTTTAAACATTAGTTTATTAATGTTTGCTTTTCTTTTACTTATTCAGTTCATTTCATATGTTGATGCATGTGCGTCATGACAAGTATTTATATTTATTTTTTTATTCATATTGTCTGGTGGCTAACTCCGTCTTAGATGACGTGACAAGATTTGAAGTCCTTAAACTGGGACAGTATGGAAATATCGTGAATAACTCCCAACTTCCAAGCTACGGGGAAGCTCTCTGGTTTTTATTTTCATTTTGGCAGTGTTTGATCAAATATCATATTGAAAGTGAATACAGAGACTCATGATGATATTCAGAGTGGAGTCTTTTACTTTCAAAAACTTTTTTTGTGAATTATCTTATTGTCTTTGTAATTTCATTTCTACACAACAAGTATAGTTATTACATTACACAGTATCAATTCAATAATATAAAATTCCAAGATTCTATTTTATTTGTGATTACTGCTGCAAATCTAGTCCCTTTTCTGCCTGAGAAACAGCATCGTCTCTCTCTGATTTCCACTTTCCATCTTTCTCTCTCTTTCTCTCTCTTTCTCTCTATCTCTTTGCTATCCTCCAATGTCCAATCTGCAAACCAGGCCCTTCCTGTATAAAAACATTACATCATTACATATCTCAATATTTCTATTTATTAAATGGTTACTTTATATCATCTGTTTTTCCCCCTTTAACATGCTGTAAGCTGATGGGCATCACTTTAAACAGAAAGGAACCTGTTCAAAACTTGCTAATTGCATGATGACGTTTCCTGCCTAGTACCAATCAATGAATATGAGAAAGTGTCTTCAGACAATCTAAATTAGATAACCACATTTTATGAAGGCTAATCCCTTTGCTGATCTTTGCTGTTTCTTTCTTTGAGTCAACAGTATAGGCTGAGACATGGATCAAGGTGTAATAAGATTACATTGTATTCCTTTTCTGATCAAATGAAATGCTGTCACGTCTATTTACAAAAGGAATACTATTTAATCTTCCTTAATATATAAGCATAAGCATTAGCCTATGTAAAATGGACAGAGAAGCTTTCAGATTGTCAGGAGATGCTTTCTCGTTATCATTGATTGGTACTGAAAAATGTATCATTGATTGGTACTGAAAAACTGCAGACACAAGGCAGGAAATGTCATCATACAATTAACACGCTTTTAACAGGTTCCTTTCTGTTTTAAGTGATACCTGTCAGCTTAAAACATGTTCAAAAGGAAAACTATTTGGAGAAATGTAAAGAGATACAGCCCAGCCCCAGCCTCCCAGTAATTCGAGCCCTGACATTTACCTCTTTTGCTACAGACATATTTTTATCAATTTGTTGTTTTCTTCTATTAAATTAATAGCTGTGATCAAATAAAATACTTATAAAATACCTTATATAGCTATCACACGTATGCAACAGATAACATTAATCTTAAATATGAATACTCCATTGTCTCTGTTTTTCTCTTAAACTTTGCAGGATAAAATATACTTCTGTAATACATTTAACACAGAAATAAAAACGGGTTGCCAAATTAAAGAGAGATTTATCCTGCCTCAAAGACAGCTAAATTAGATACTTTTTAAAGAAGAAAGGTAAAATGAAATGAGGATGTGATTCTTTTTTTGTAATTGTTTTAAACTATTTGTATCATATACAGTACTCAACTATTACTGTAAATACTTTTTTTAAAGAAATTAAATTGGCACCTGGAGACCTGAAACTATTGCATTTCATTATTGCTAAAAACAACATAAAATGTATACTTAAAGAAATAAAAAATGTTCTGAAAATATTTCTACAACATGAATTTCACAAATGTGAAAATAACTAATTTATAAATAATGTTGTATTATTCACTAACATACATTTCTTACAGGGTATTATGGTGAACTGAAAGTGAATATAGACTTATTTCAAAAGAAAATATGTTTTCAAATACTGTAACAGATTTTACAGCCCCTTCTATTGTTGTGATGGGCTATTTTGATGCACAAAGTGCTCACACCATGACAAGCTTAAGTTCCCTGCGTTGTAAACATGGCACAGTGATTTGACATGGCAGTGCTGATTTCCACAATTGTCGCCTATAGCTACACACGAAGCAAAACCGTTTGCATGCAGATATACAAATATCATGGATGAACAGAATAGTTCCAACACAATACAATGGTACCTGTATGAGCCATTATTATTAGACTACAGTAGTGTAACCTTCGGGCAGCGAGAGTGATGATTCAGACGAGGATATCCGCCAGTTCGTTTAAGCAACATTCAGTGGATAAACCTGCAGTTCTCTGTGATTGGTTGCGAATATGAATGTTCAGTAATTCTCCAGATTTGCACAGCGCTGTTCAGCCGCTTTTTAATGCTTCTGGTCATCCAACCTTCCCTTTATTCACATCAAGTGTCACTGTACTGTAATAAGCTATGGTAGTAACACAGCAGCCTGCATGAAAATACAATATTCTGTTACCAGCGAGATGATGCTCTGGGGGGACTGACAAAATGAGCGTCTCCTAAGAAAGGTTCTGGGGACACTGGGACCAGTATTCCAAAAGTGTGACTGTCCCATCCAAAAACGGGACGCCTGGTCACCTTAGTCTTAGAGAACACTTTGGTTATAAAAGAACTCTTGGCTTGCTTCCCTAGGGGTCTTAGCTGGAGACTACTGTAATACCTTGTGATATTTCTAGCTGCTAGACACACGACTTGGTTTATAGGAAAATTGTGAGCTCTGATGGGCTGAATAGCTTATTTCCGTCATAAAATGTCTTATGATCTTGTAGTTTCATAGTATTTTTATTTATCGATTTTATTTATTTATTATTTATTTTGGTAGAAAAAGCTAGGAAAACAGGATTGGAGGTGTACCACATTTTGATTTTGCTAGGAGTAACACTGTCAAAGTAAACTCTTTTAAAACATTCTTCTGTCTTTGTAATATATTGGATTGCATACATCTTCAGTAAATGCTAATTTAGTTTACATAAGAAGAACATAAGGACATAAGAAAGTTTAAAAATGAGAGGAGGCCATTCAGCCCATCTTGCTCGTTTGATTGTTAGTAGCTTATTGATCCCAGAATCTCATCAAGCAGCTTCTGGGGAGTTGGTTCCAGACTCCTGCAATTCTCTGTGCAAAAAAAGTGCCTTCTATTTTCTGTTCTGAATGCCCCTTTCTCTAATCTCCATTTGTGACCCCTTGTCCTTGTTTATTTTTTCAGCTCGAAAAAGTCCCTTAGGTTGACATTGTCAATACCTTTTAGAATTTTGAATGCTTGAATCAGGTCGCCGCGTAGTCGTCTTTGTTCAAGAATAGATTTTAATAGATTCAATTATTTTAGCCTGTCTGCATATGACATGCCTTTTAAACCTGGGATAATTCTGGTTGCTCTTCTTTGCACTTTTTCTAGAGCAGCAATATCCTTTTTGTAACGAGGTGACCAGAACTGAACACAATATTCTAGATGAGGTCTTACTAATGCATTGTAAAGTTTTATCATTACTTCCCTTGATTTAAATTCAACACTTTTCATTATAAATCCGAGCATTTTGTTGGCCTTTTTTATAGCTTCCCCACATTGTCTAGATGAAGACATTTAATAGGTTCCTTCTTCAATTTCAGTATTTCCCATATGGTATTTATAATGGAAGATTTTTTATTGTCTGCATGCAGTACCTTACACTGTTCTGTATTAAATGTCATTTGCCATGTGTCTGCCCAGTTCTGAATGCTGTTTAGATCATTTTGAATTACCTTTGCTGCTGCAACAGTTTGCCACTCCTCCTATTTTTGTGTTGTCTGCAAATTTAACAAGTTTGCTTACTAATTTAACAAGTTTGCTTACAAGTAAACGCTAATTTGGTTTACATTGCTAGTTTCTGTATTTTATTCATGCATTCTACTCACATGCAATGACACCTCATTTATCCATGGATTTCACACATCCATGGACCTGTGTCCCCCCAAGCATGTGGATAAATGGAGTTCCACTGTACTGCTGCATTGAGGTTCATGTTCACACAGACAGAATAAAAGAACATAACGAAAGTAAGCGACACATTAAACTAAAACAAGAAAGTGAACTGAGAGACAAGCAATCCATTTCTGCAGCTTTTACACAAGCTTTAATAAAAGAGCATGCAGAATGACTGTGTTCATGAGTTAGTCAGAGTGCTGTGCTTTGCTGGACAGCCACTGTTTATTGCAGAGAGGTATGTATTGGTGACCTAGTGCGACAGTACTGTCTGTCCATCGCTAAAACACTGTCTTTTCTTGTTTGTTTTTACTTTTTATTTAAACAGAAAAGGTGTTGATACATACATCATACCACATTTTTACAATTTTTGTTCCTGTAGTTTTTATCGTCCACCCTTCCTTGTTTTTGTTTTCCTTTTTACAATTCACAATTCTGTATGAACTACTTACAAATGGACTGCCTACTTGGAAATACTGTTACATACAGTACAGGGGGTCTTGTTAATAAACCACAAACCAAATCATGCATGTTTACGGCTGTCTTTCAAGGTACCAGGTCTGGGTACAAAGTTGTTATAAACAACATCCAGTTTGCCTGTACATTTTTCCATTTGTAATCTCAAAGAAAAAGTCAATTTTTCGATAGTATATATCTCGTTTACAATAGCAATCCAATCATCAAGTACTGGAGTTTCCTGTAATAACCATTAACCCTAACCATTTCCTTGTTATGGCTTTCTTACTTGCTGCTAGAAGTATTCCCATCATATATCTATCTTTCTTTTCTATTGATTCGAAAGTGAGGTTTCCTAAGTATATTACTGAGAATTCCAGGGGGAATTCAGTGTGAAGTATTTCTTTTAAAGCATCTCTTATGCCAGTACCCCTTGTTGGTTCAGGCAAGACCGGAACACGTGAGGATGGTTTGCTTCCTGGTTCCCACATTGTCTCCAGCACTGTGTCATTTCTCCAGTTTGTTTCATCTTTAGTTTTGGGGTAATAAAGAAGCAAACCAAATTCTTCCAACAATACTGTTATATAATTTGGATATTATTTTTCTAGATTATTTTCCTTTAAACAGAAACGATAATTTGAATTATTTCATTAGCAATTCATTTCTTCCTATCCGGTCTTATTAGTTTAGGAAAGCACTGGCGCAGTGGAAAACCTGGATTAGTCTAGCTTTGTCAAGCAGCATGTCTGTCACAAAATGTGCTGCCCTGGTTGCAACAGGATTTCAGATGAATGGTACAAGGTTCAGAGGGAACACAAAGCCACTGCACAGCCACTGCACAGCACACCAGGGGAGACAGGGTTTGATACAGCAGAGTTGCATCAAACTAGGACCCATTCACACTACAGTGCTGACCCAGGACCGCCGCATATTTAGGTCTGCAACACCGTTCACATTTACAGATTACGGTGCCTTTGCACGTTCACATATGTGACTGAAAAGCAGGCCTAAAATGTGGCAAATTGCTTTTTTAAAAATGTATTTATTTATTTACTTTATGGAACGATAGCCTGCACTCAGAATGGAAGAGCTACCAGGATGTGCAGTAATGCTTGATTTGTAGCAGATGTTTCTTATTAATATATCTTTTTTCAATGTAGCAATTTTATAGTATATATTTTTTTTAAAAATTATATACTGTATATTATTGACTATTTTGACTTAATGTTATGGTGCATCAACGATCTTAATATTTTTGGATGAGAACAGTATGTGTGTGTGTGGCAAAGTGCCCCCCTGTGTGTATTTTGTGTTACGTGTTGTGTGTAAATGTTGGTGTATAGTCATTGGTACACGGGATATAAGCGGGTCTGTGTTTCACGTGTATTTAAAAATGTAGATTTGTATTTAGGCACGAGGATGGCACAAATCACTTTCACGTGCTGGTTAAAATGTAATGTGTGGTCACGGGAATTGCACTTTAATTAATTCACGTGCAGTTGTACCGAGATTCCAATTTAATGATTGACTAGCAATCGAGTCTCGGTACAACTGCATAAAAGCTGCATGTTTTCACTCACTCGGGGTGGTGTGTTCGTTGAGTGGAGAACGGGAGAGAGAGAAGGAGAGTAATACGTATAACAATTGCTATCGCGTGCTGTAGGACCAGCACGATACTTGTTTATTTATTTACTCACCGTGTTTGTGTGTCTGTCCGTCCACCGTTTGTTTAATTGATAGTCCGTTTTTGTTCGTCTATTTATTTTGGCGCAAGTGCCGTGTCCTGTTTTTGTGTTCTATTATTTTGTTTATTAAATGCTGAGCGCGATCACGCTCAGCTTCACTAAAACCCCAAGTCTCTGTCTGCTGTGTGTTTCTATCTCTGGTCTGAGTTCCTCCCTGCAGCCAGCCTGTCACACGTGGTGTCAGAACCGGGAAAACAGCGCCTCCAGGACTCAGGCCAGAGCAGGAACCGCAATTTGTTTAAAAAAAAAAAACCCAACAACAACAACAAGAAAATGGAAGGCTGGAACTGGAGAGATGGCTGCCAGGATCTGGAGGTCCTCCTCGGTGGTCTAGAGGACCAAGGCTGGTGCCTTGCCTGTGGGGAGTTTGGGCACCCGGTGGTGCGCTGCCCCTACCAAGAGGGAGAGGAGGAACTGGCCCAGGAGAGGAAGGTGAGGAGGAGGCAGAGAAGGGGAAAGGGGAAGAGGAAGGCTGAGTGTCCACAGCCCAAGTGGGAGGAGCCTGAGTGTCCACAGCCCAAGCGGGAGGAGCCCGAGCGTCCCTACGCCTGAGTGGGAGGAGCCCGAACGTCCCTACGCCTGAGTGGGAGGAGCCCGAACGTCCCTACGCCTGAGTGGGAGGAGCCCGAACGTCCCTACGCCTGAGTGGGAGGAGCCCGAACGTCCCACGCCTGAATGGGAGGAGTCGGTGCGTCCACAGCCCAAGAGGGAGGAGTCGGTGCGTCCACAGCCCAAGAGGGAGGAGTCGGTGCGTCCACAGCCCAAGAGGGAGGAGTCGGTGCGTCCACAGCCCAAGAGGGAGGAGTCGGTGCGTCCCACGGCCCAAGAAGGGGAAGGTAGAGCGTCCACAGCCCCAGTCTCCACCAGCAGAGGGTGAATTCCTGCTGGGTCCACCTCCATTGCCATGGGAGGACTGCTTGCAGCTCCCACCTCCACCAGCAGAGGGTGAATTCCTGCTGGTCCCGCCTCCGCCACCTCCATTGGCAGGAGCAGAGCAGCAGGAGCTGCCTCTGCCTCCGCCAACCCCACCAGCAGGAGCAGAGCAGCAGGAGCTGCCTCTGCCTCCGCCACCTTCACTGGCAGGAGCAGAGCAGCAGGAGCTGCCTCTGCCTCCTCCACCAGCAGAGGGTGCATGCCTGCTGGGTCCCTGTCCACCAGCAGAGGGTGAATGCCTGCTGGTCTCCCCTTCCGAGGCAGAGCCGCACCAGTCCCCTGCAAGAGAGGGAGGGCCGCACCAGTCCCCTGAAACAAGGGTAGACTACACGCTGCTCCCACCTCCGCCGCCAGGAGACTACACGCCGCTCCCACCTCCACTGGCAGGAGCAGAGCAGCAGGAGCTGCCTCTGCCTCCGCCACCTCCACCGGCAGGAGCAGAGCAGCAGGAGCTGCCTCTGCCTCCGCCACCTCCACCGGCAGGAGCAGAGCAGCAGGAGCTGCCTCTGCCTCCGCCACCTCCATCGGCAGGAGCAGAGCAGCAGGAGCGGTGGATGAATGCCTGCTGGTATCACTTCCCCCACCAGCAGAGGATGAATGCCTGCTGGTATCACTTCCCCCACCAGCAGAGGAAGAATGCCTGCTGGTATCACTTTCCCCACCAGCAGAGGAGGAATGCCTGCTGGTAACACTTCCCCAACCAGCAGAGGATGAATGCCTGCTGGTACCACTTCCCCCACCGTCACGAGGAGAGGAGCAGGAGCTGCCTCTCCCTTCACCAGAAAAACCAGGACTAGATGCTGGCGGTCCTCAGCAGCCCTTGCATAGGCTGCTGAGTAAAGCATGGGAAGAACTGCCCGGCCGCAGTGGCGAGAAGAGGGCCAAAACCCGCACCCCAGCTAGTTCTGACTCCCTGCCTCGCCGCCCAAGGATGCCTGCCTCGCTTAGCCCAAGGATGCCTGCCTCGCTTCGCCCAAGGATGCCTGCCTCGCTCGCCCAAGGATGCCTGCCTCGCTCGCCCAAGGATGCTTGCCTTGCATCGCCTGGGGTTGCCAGCCGCTCCGCATCGCCTGGGGTTGCCAGCCGCTCCGCATCGCCTGGGGTTGCCAGCCGCTCCGCATCGCCTGGGGTTGCCAGCCGCTCCGCATCGCCTGGGGTTGCCAGCCGCTCCGCATCGCCTGGGGCTGCCTTTGCTCCACACAGGGTGCAGGGGTGAGGGAGAAGTGGAGCTCCCGCTGCCGCCTCTATGGCCAGGGGCTCCCTCCCGAGTTCGCCTCCCGAGGGTCCGCTGCTGCTGCCGCCGCCTCCCGAGGGTCCGCTGCTGCTGCCGTCGCCTCCCGAGGGTCCGCTGCTGCTGCCGTCGCCTCCCGAGGGTCCGCTGCTGCTGCCGTCGCCTCCCGAGGGTCCGCTGCTGCTGCCGTCGCCTCCCGAGGGTCCGCTGCTGCTGCCGTCGCCTCCCGAGGGTCAGCTGCTGCTGCCGTCGCCTCCCGAGGGTCCGCTGCTGCTGCCGTCACCTGGGGTCGCCAGGGATCCTGCTTCGCCTGGGGTCGCCGGGGCCTCTGCTTTGCCTCGGTCGCTACACTGTGGCCGGAGCTCCATGAAGGGGAGCTGCCGGCCATGAAGAAAGGGGAGGTCAGGAGACCAGCTCCCCAGCCGCATTTCCGTGGCAGGAAACACGGTGGCCGGAGCCCCACGGAGGGGAGCTGGCGGCCACAAAGAAGGGGGAGGTCAGGAGACCAGCTCCCCGCAGCAGTTTCGCTGCCGGAATTGGGTGGCGGAGCCCCACGGAGGGAACTGCCGCCATGAAGAAGGGGGAGGTCAGGAGACCAACTTCCCCGCAGCAGTTTCGCTGCCGGAGATTGTGTGGTCGGAGCCCCACGGAGGGGAACTGCCGGCCATAAAGAAGGGGGAGGTCAGGAGACCAGCTCCCCAGCTGCACTTTCGGCAGGAGATAGTGTGGCTGAAGCCCCGAAGAGGGAGCTGCCCGCCACGAAGAATTGGGGTGCCGGACATTCCACCATGGCCACCCCAGAAACAACTTGCTTCCCCTCTTCCGGGACTTTGGGACTGAGGGGGAGGTGGCCATTGAGGCCATGTGTGCTTTGCACAAGGGGGTATATGTGGCAAAGTGCCCCCTGTGTGTATTTTGTGTTACGTGTTGTGTGTAAATGTTGGTGTATAGTCATTGGTACACGGGATATAAGCGGGTCTGTGTTTCACGTGTATTTAAAAATGTAGATTTGTATTTAGGCACGAGGATGGCACAAATCACTTTCACGTGCTGGTTAAAATATAATGTGTGGTCACGGGAATTGCACTTTAATTAATTCACGTGCAGTTGTACCGAGATTCCAATTGAATGATTGACTAGCAATCGAGTCTCGGTACAACTGCATAAAAGCTGCATGTTTTCACTCACTCGGGGTGGTGTGTTCGTTGAGTGGAGAACGGGAGAGAGAGAAGGAGAGTAATACTTATAACAATTGCTATCGCGTGCTGTAGGACCAGCACGATACTTGTTTATTTATTTACTCACCGTGTTTGTGTGTCTGTCCGTCCACCGTTTGTTTAATTGATAGTCCGCTTTTGTTCGTCTATTTATTTTGGCGCAAGTGCCGTGTCCTGTTTTTGTGTTCTATTATTTTGTTTATTAAATGCTGAGCGATCACGCTCAGCTTCACCAAAACCCCAAGTCTCTGTCTGCTGTGTGTTTCTATCTCTGGTCTGAGTTCCTCCCTGCAGCCAGCCTGTCACACGTGGTGTCAGAACCGGGAAAACAGCGCCTCCAGGACTCAGGCCAGAGCAGGAACCGCAATTTGTTTAAAAAAAAAAAAAAAAAAAAAAAACCCAACAACAACAACAAGAAAATGGAAGGCTGGAACTGGAGAGATGGCTGCCAGGATCTGGAGGTCCTCCTCGGTGGTCTAGAGGACCAAGGCTGGTGCCTTGCCTGTGGGGAGTTTGGGCACCCGGTGGTGCGCTGCCCCTACCAAGAGGGAGAGGAGGAACTGGCCCAGGAGAGGAAGGTGAGGAGGAGGCAGAGAAGGGGAAAGGGGAAGAGGAAGGCTGAGTGTCCACAGCCCAAGTGGGAGGAGCCTGTGTCCACAGCCCAAGCGGGAGGAGCCCGAACGTCCCTACGCCTGAGTGGGAGGAGCCCGAACGTCCCTACGCCTGAGTGGGAGGAGCCCGAACGTCCCACGCCTGAGTGGGAGGAGCCCGAACGTCCCACGCCTGAGTGGGAGGAGCCCGAACGTCCTACGCCTGAGTGGGAGGAGCCCGAACGTCCCTACGCCTGAGTGGGAGGAGCCCGAACGTCCCACGCCTGAATGGGAGGAGTCGGTGCGTCCACAGCCCAAGAGGGAGGAGTCGGTGCGTCCCACAGCCCAAGAGGGAGGAGTCGGTGCGTCCACGGCCCAAGAAGGGGAAGGTAGAGCGTCCACAGCCCCAGTCTCCACCAGCAGAGGGTGAATTCCTGCTGGGTCCACCTCCATTGCCATGGGAGGACTGCTTGCAGCTCCCACCTCCACCAGCAGAGGGTGAATTCCTGCTGGTCCCGCCTCCGCCACCTCCATTGGCAGGAGCAGAGCAGCAGGAGCTGCCTCTGCCTCCGCCACCTCCATCGGCAGGAGCAGAGCAGCAGGAGCTGCCTCTGCCTCCGCCAACCCCACCAGCAGGAGCAGAGCAGCAGGAGCTGCCTCTGCCTCCGCCACCTTCACTGGCAGGAGCAGAGCAGCAGGAGCTGCCTCTGCCTCCTCCACCAGCAGAGGGTGCATGCCTGCTGGGTCCCTGTCCACCAGCAGAGGGTGAATGCCTGCTGGTCTCCCCTTCCGAGGCAGAGCCGCACCAGTCCCCTGCAAGAGAGGGAGGGCCGCACCAGTCCCCTGAAACAAGGGTAGACTACACGCTGCTCCCACCTCCGCCGCCAGGAGACTACACGCCGCTCCCACCTCCACTGGCAGGAGCAGAGCAGCAGGAGCTGCCTCTGCCTCCGCCACCTCCACCGGCAGGAGCAGAGCAGCAGGAGCTGCCTCTGCCTCCGCCACCTCCACCGGCAGGAGCAGAGCAGCAGGAGCTGCCTCTGCCTCCGCCACCTCCACCGGCAGGAGCAGAGCAGCAGGAGCTGCCTCTGCCTCCACCACCTTCACTGGCAGGAGCAGAGCAGCAGGAGCTGCCTCTGCCTCCGCCACCTCCATCGGCAGGGAGCAGAGCAGCAGGAGCTGCCTCTGCCTCCGCCAACCCTCCAGCAGAGGATGAATGCCTGCTGGTATCACTTCCCCACCAGCAGAGGATGAATGCCTGCTGGTATCACTTCCCCACCAGCAGAGGAGGAATGCCTGCTGGTATCACTTTCCCCACCAGCAGAGGAGGAATGCCTGCTGGTAACACTTCCCCAACCAGCAGAGGATGAATGCCTGCTGGTACCACTTCCCCACGTCACGAGGAGAGGAGCAGGAGCTGCCTCTCCCTTCACCAGAAAACCAGGACTAGATGCTGGCGGTCCTCAGCAGCCCTTGCATAGGCTGCTGAGTAAAGCATGGGAAGAACTGCCCGCCGCAGTGGCCGAGAAGAGGGCCAAAACCCGCACCCCAGCTAGTTCTGACTCCTGCCTGCGCTAGCCCAAGGATGCCTGCCCGCCGCCCAAGGATGCCTGCCTCGCCTGCCCAAGGATGCCTGCCTCGCCGCCCAAGGATGCTTGCCTCGCATCGCCTGGGGTTGCCAGCCGCTCCGCGATCGCCTGGGGTTGCCAGCCGCTCCGCGTCGCCTGGGGTTGCCAGCCGCTCCGCATCGCCTGGGGTTGCCAGCCGCTCCGCTCAGCCTGGGGTTGCCAGCCGCATTTCCGTGGCAGGAACACGGTGGCCGGAGCCCCACGGAGGGAGCTGGCGGCCACAAAGAAGGGGGAGGTCAGGAGACCAGCTCCCCGCAGCAGTTTGGCTGCCGGAGGTGGGTGGCGGAGCCCCACGGAGGGAACTGCCGGCCATGAAGAAGGGGGAGGTCAGGAGACCAACTTCCCCGCAGCAGTTTAGCTGCGGAGATAGTGTGGCTGAAGCCCGGAAGAGGGAGCTGCCCGCCACGAAGAATTGGGGGTGCGGACATTCCACCATGGCCACCCCAGAAACAACTTGCTTCCCCTCTTCCGGGACTTTGGGACTGAGGGGGAGGTGGCCATTGAGGCCATGTGTGCTTTGCACAAGGGGTATATGTGGCAAAGTGCCCCCTGTGTGTATTTTGTGTTACGTGTTGTGTGTAAATGTTGGTGTATAGTCATTGGTACCACGGGATATAAGCGGTCTGTGTTTCACGTGTATTTAAAAATGTAGATTTGTATTTAGGCACGAGGATGGCACAAATCACTTTCACGTGCTGGTTAAAATATAATGTGTGGTCACGGGAATTGCACTTTAATTAATTCACGTGCAGTTGTACCGAGATTCCAATTGAATGATTGACTAGCAATCGAGTCTCGGTACAACTGCATAAAAGCTGCATGTTTTCACTCACTCGGGGTGGTGTGTTCGATGAGTGGAGAACGGGAGAGAGAGAAGGAGAGTAATACGTATAACAATTGCTATCGCGTGCTGTAGGACCAGCACGATACTTGTTTATTTATTTACTCACCGTGTTTGTGTGTCTGTCCGTCCACCGTTTGTTTAATTGATAGTCCGTTTTTGTTCGTCTATTTATTTTGGCGCAAGTGCCGTGTCCTGTTTTTGTGTTCTATCATTTTGTTTATTAAATGCTGAGCGCGATCACGCGCTCAGCTTCACCAAAACCCCAAGTCTCTGTCTGCTGTGTGTTTCTATCTCTGGTCTGAGTTCCTCCCTGCAGCCAGCCTGTCACAGTGTGTAAAAGCAAGCAGCTAAAAGAAATGATCAGCATTTTAATGTAAAGACGCACACTTCTGTAGCTATGTATATCGTTGCGTGCAAAAAAACAATGGTGGCTGAATGCCAAGTCGCCGCATTATTGATCATTATTGAGATCCACAATCCTGCAGTTTTTATATTTATCACTTAGTTACTAAATAACAGGAAAAAAATGTAATTGTGACAAATGAAGCTTAATTATGAATGCACTGCAGCTCGTATATTATGTGAAAGAAACAACCTGAATGCTAGATTATTTTTTTTTATTTAATATTTTTATAATTAAAGTTGTATGATGTAAAAATAATTACCATTCAATACTGATCCACTGCCGTCTTGGCTAGCAGAGCATTCAGCTTTCACATGCGTGGGAATATGGGAGTACTGAGCGACATAACCAGACTGGTCATGTGATATGAAAAGGCGGCCCTAAGTCTGCTTTGCGTTCATATACATCTTCTCTCATGTAATGGAAATCATGAAGATCTGGATACGTCCAGTGACTGCTGTGAATAGTGCAGCTGGCAACAAGGGAAAGACCTTGTGACAGCCTGGAGAGACAGCTGACTGGAGGAAAGAGACCCCATTGGGGCTGGCAAGGGTTAGCTACCCTTGTCGGCAGTATCCAGCTCTGTGTTTACAGGATGCTGGAGACACCCGCCCAAGGCTTCAAAGAAATTAAAGAGGAAAATACCCCTAGAGTCTGCGAGAGCGGGGCGGAAGATGACTCAACGTTGGACAACACGGTTAAGGACTTAGGAACGGAAACGGATATGAGTATGGAGAGTACTTCACAAAAGACTAGTTCAAGATCTGCAGTTAGCAAAGACATGGAACTCCAGGTTTGTGTCTGCGGCTGGAGCAAGGCGACAACAGTCAGGGGTTTGAAGATTCATCAAGGGAGAATGAAATGCTTGAGGGAGAAGGGACAAGGGCCTCGCATTGATCAGTACTTCTTACGAAGTCAGTCAAGTCAGTCGAATGAAATCCAGCGACAGGAAGCAAACCACAGTTCGCAGGATATCAGCACCCCTGTCATAGATGTGAGGAGGACTTGCATGGACACAGTTAGTGATGAACCTAATGATCCTTGTGAACCCGGTCAGACAAACCAGCGTAAGAGAGAAAAGAACCTCAACGGGCACAAGCCTGGAGTTAAATGGCCAAGAGCTTGTGAGAAAACTGCATGGGACACAGTAAACACAGATCTCTGCTTTGCATTGGAAAGGTTAAGTGGAACAGTTGAAAAGAAACTGGATAAATTTGGGGACATCATCTACGATATGGAAGCGAGAGGTTTGGAGTTGAAAAAGGAAGGAAAAAGTACAAACTATTCCTGGAAAGTCTAGACGGCAGCAGGAGATTGAACGCTTAGTTAGAGAAAGGAGACAGCTGAGGAAGCAATGGAGAAGAGCAGAAGAAAGTCAGAAGGAGGGACTCAATCTCTTACAAAGGGTCATAAAAGATAAGCTTGCAACATTGCGCAGAGCTGAGCCTACGGAAACGCTACAAAAAGAAGGAGCGTGCGAGAACTAACTTTATAAAGACCCATTCAAATTTGTAAAGAAGTTATTCACCAGTGAGAAGAATGGCACACTAAAAGCATCTAAGTTTGAGCTGGAGAGATATTTGGAGGAAACGCATACAGATTCAAAAAGGCAGGAGCCTATGTCAATTCCTTCAGACATCCCACCTATCAATCCACCAGAATACCAAATGGAGGACTGTGCACCTAAGTGGAAAGAAGTAGAGCAAGCTGTGAAAAAGCAAGGGCTTCATCATCTCCAGGGCCTAATGGAGTTCCGTACAGAGTGTACAAGAGTGCTTCAGGAGTTCTACGAATCCTGTGGAAACTGATGAAAGTAGCATGGGAAAAACAGGTTGTACCAAGAGCATGGCCCGAGCAGGTGGAGTCTTTATACCTAAAGAAAAAGATTCTAGCAGCATCAGTCAGTTTCGCCCTATTTCCCTATTAAACGTAGAAGGCAAGATTTTCTTCAGCATTATTGCTCAGAGATTGTCAACTTACCTATTAAAGAACTGCTTCATTGACACTTCAATACAAAAGCGGGCATTCCAGGTTTCCCAGGATGCTTAGAACACATCAATGTGATCTGGCAACAAATTCAATCAGCTAAAAAGGAGAGGAAGGAGCTCCATGTGACATTCCTGGATTTGGCTAATGCATATGGTTCAGTGCCACATGAACTTCTTTGGGCAGCATTTGATTTTTTCAGTGTACCAATGACAATAACAAATCTAGTGAAAGCCTACTTTGGAGATTTGCAATTTAGTTTTTCAACTTCAGAATTCAGCACTACATGGCAATGCCTAGAAGTTGGAATAATGGCAGGATGCACCATTTCTCCACTGGCTTTTACCATGGCAATGGAAGTAATCATTAGGGCATCAAAATGGGTAGTGGGAGGAGAGCTTGGCTTCTGGAATACGACTACCACCAATTCGAGCATACATGGATGACATGACAACCATGACTACAACAGTAGCCTGCACTAATCGGTTATTGGGCAAATTAACCAATAACATTGAATGGGCACGAATGCAATTCAAGCCCACTAAATCAAGGAGCATCTCTATAATTAAAGGTAAAGTAGTAGATAAAACGTTCTTCATTAATGGTGAGGCAATACCAACAGTGTCTGAGAAGCCAGTGAAGAGCCTTGGGAGATGGTACGACGGGGATCTAAAGGACACAGTTCGTGTGGGAGAAGTTAGACAACAAGCTGTGGAAGGGTTGAAGAGCATAGACAGCAGCGCTTTACCAGGCAAACTAAAACTCTGGTGCTTTCAGTTTGGCCTACTGCCAAGGTTGCTGTGGCCACTGACTGTGTACGAGGTTTCTTTGACAACAGTAGAGAAGCTGGAAGCTTTAATCAGTTCACACATCAGGAAATGGTTGGGAGTTCCACGCTGCCTCAGCAGAGTGGGACTTTATGGTAAAGGAATACTGCAGCTACCTGTCTCCGCTCTAACCGAGGAGTTTAAGTGCGCCAAGGTCCGACTGGAAATGACATTAGTAGAGTCACGCGACAAATGCGTAAGGGAGGCAGCACCTGTGTTGAAAACTGGAAGAAAGTGGGTGGCAAAGAAAGCTGTGGAGGATGCAAAGGCTGCCCTTCGAATTGGTGATATCATGGGGCAAGTTCAGCATGGAAGAGGGGTCTTGGTCTCAGTTCAGCTCCTCCTACATGGCACAAGGCAGCCCCAGCGCAACGGAGGAAGCTTGTAGTCAACGAGGTGCAAAAGCAGGAGGAGAGGATGAGGTGTATAAAGGCCATTTCCCAGGGCAAGCAGGGAGAATGGATGAGATGGGAGAGTGTGGAACAACGCAAGATTGGCTGGCAAGACCTATGGTCAATGGAACAGAGCAGGATCAGTTTCCTTATAAGGTCAACATATGATGTTCTCCCATCACCACAGAACCTAAACCTCTGGGTAGGAGAGGATCCCTCATGTCCTTTGTGTTCATCACCTGCAACATTAAGGCACATTTTGACAGGATGTAAGGTGGCTCTTAGCCAAGGACGGTTTACTTGGCGCCATGACCAGGTGCTGCGATGTTTGGCCTTAGCATTGGAAGACAAGCGTAACATGACCAATAAGTTGCCACCTGTTCCATCAAAACATTACACACAAAGACAACATTCCTCCGCCCAGGAGAGCAACCACCAAGAAAAGGTGTTAAAACCAATCCTCGCCCAGGACAACTGGAAGCTGCTAGAGACTGGAAAATGCTGGCAGATGTTGGTCAACGGCTTATTTTTCCACCTGAGATTGCCACCACAAACCTTCGACCAGATATTGTCTTGTGGTCTGGATCAGCACGCCTTGTTCACCTGGTGGAGTTAACAGTGCCATGGGAGGATGCTGTAGATGAGGCGTATGAGAGGAAGAAACTGCGGTATGCTCAACTAGCCACTGAAGCGGAACAGCGAGGATGGAGAGTCTGGGTTTACCCAGTGGAAGTGGGATGTCGAGGATTTGTGGCACACTCTACAACCCGGTTTCTCAGAGATGTCGGATTCAATGGCCAAGAGTTGCGTCGCACAGTGAAGAACTTATCTGAAGCAGCAGAGAGGAGCAGCAACTGGCTGTGGTTGAGACGGAAAGATTCTGGCTGGGGATCTCAAGCACAATAGAAAGAAAGAAAGGCTGATATACAGGTAAGTAAGCTGGGCTGAGTTGAGTGGGGGACGGAGGGGGTGATGCTGGGACGCCAGAATCACCGTCGAGCCCTCTTGAGGTGTCGTGGGCTAGTCGACGAAACACCGAGGATGGAAGGTGCCCACTTGAAGACCCCAGAGATGTACCCTACTTAGCTCAATCCAGACGGTTGTCATGCTGATGCGCTGGGGAGACCGCACTATGGTTGATCCCCGGAGCCAGCATCGCAGCCGTTGTGTGTGCTGATGCGCTAGGGAGGCAAAATAAGCTGATCCCTGGAGCCAGCATTACACTTCAGCCATCAACACCAGACAGAAGGATATCTACATCATCATATGGAAGGAAGCGCAAATGGATGGAGACACATATGGATCACATTAGTTTACTGTGAAGCTACGTCTTAGTTGGTGCTTATCTTGGCGAGAGCCAAGTTCAAATCAGCATGAAGTTTTAACATCTACTCTCATGTAATGGAAATCATGAAGATCTGGATACGTCCAGTGACTGCTGTGAATAGTGCAGCTGGCAACAAGGGAAAGACCTCGTGACAGCCTGGAGAGACAGCTGACTGGAGGAAAGAGACCCCATTGGGGCTGGCAAGGGTTAGCTACCCTTGTCGGCAGTATCCAGCTCTGTGTTTACAGGATGCTGGAGACACCCGCCCAAGGCTTCAAAGAAATTAAAGAGGAAAATACCCCTAGAGTCTGCGAGAGCGGGGCGAAGATGACTCAACGTTGGACAACACGGTTAAGGACTTAGGAACGGAAACGGATATGAGTATGGAGAGTACTTCACAAAAGACTAGTTCAAGATCTGCAGTTAGCAAAGACATGGAACTCCAGGTTTGTGTCTGCGGCTGGAGCAAGGCGACAACAGTCAGGGTTTGAAGATTCATCAAGGGAGAATGAAATGCTTGAGGGAGAAGGGACAAGGGCCTCGCATTGATCAGTACTTCTTACGAAGTCAGTCAAGTCAGTCGAATGAAATCCAGCGACAGGAAGCAAACCACAGTTCGCAGGATATCAGCACCCTGTCATAGATGTGAGGAGGACTTGCATGGACACAGTTAGTGATGAACCTAATGATCCTTGTGAACCCGGGCAGACAAACCAGCGTAAGAGAGAAAAGAACCTCAACGGGCACAAGCCTGGAGTTAAATGGCCAAGAGCTTGTGAGAAAACTGCATGGGACACAGTAAACACAGATCTCTGCTTTGCATTGGAAAGGTTAAGTGGAACAGTTGAAAAGAAACTGGATAAATTTGGGGACATCATCTACGATATGGAAGCGAGAGGTTTGGAGTTGAAAAAGGAAGGAAAAAGTACAAACTATTCCTGGAAAGTCTAGACGGCAGCAGGAGATTGAACGCTTAGTTAGAGAAAGGAGACAGCTGAGGAAGCAATGGAGAAGAGCAGAAGAAAGTCAGAAGGAGGGACTCAATCTCTTACAAAGGGTCATAAAAGATAAGCTTGCAACATTGCGCAGAGCTGAGCGCCTACGGAAACGCTACAAAAAGAAGGAGCGTGCGAGAACTAACTTTTATAAAGACCCATTCAAATTTGTAAAGAAGTTATTCACCAGTGAGAAGAATGGCACACTAAAAGCATCTAAGTTTGAGCTGGAGAGATATTTGGAGGAAACGCATACAGATTCAAAAAGGCAGGAGCCTATGTCAATTCCTTCAGACATCCCACCTATCAATCCACCAGAATACCAAATGGAGGACTGTGCACCTAAGTGGAAAGAAGTAGAGCAAGCTGTGAAAAAGCAAGGGCTTCATCATCTCCAGGGCCTAATGGAGTTCCGTACAGAGTGTACAAGAGTGCTTCAGGAGTTCTACGAATCCTGTGGAAACTGATGAAAGTAGCATGGGAAAAACAGGTTGTACCAAGAGCATGGCGCCGAGCAGGTGGAGTCTTTATACCTAAAGAAAAAGATTCTAGCAGCATCAGTCAGTTTCGCCCTATTTCCCTATTAAACGTAGAAGGCAAGATTTTCTTCAGCATTATTGCTCAGAGATTGTCAACTTACCTATTAAAGAACTGCTTCATTGACACTTCAATACAAAAAGCGGGCATTCCAGGTTTCCCAGGATGCTTAGAACACATCAATGTGATCTGGCAACAAATTCAATCAGCTAAAAAGGAGAGGAAGGAGCTCCATGTGACATTCCTGGATTTGGCTAATGCATATGGTTCAGTGCCACATGAACTTCTTTGGGCAGCATTTGATTTTTTCAGTGTACCAATGACAATAACAAATCTAGTGAAAGCCTACTTTGGAGATTTGCAATTTAGTTTTTCAACTTCAGAATTCAGCACTACATGGCAATGCCTAGAAGTTGGAATAATGGCAGGATGCACCATTTCTCCACTGGCTTTTACCATGGCAATGGAAGTAATCATTAGGGCATCAAAATGGGTAGTGGGAGGAGAGCTTGGCTTCTGGAATACGACTACCACCAATTCGAGCATACATGGATGACATGACAACCATGACTACAACAGTAGCCTGCACTAATCGGTTATTGGGCAAATTAACCAATAACATTGAATGGGCACGAATGCAATTCAAGCCCACTAAATCAAGGAGCATCTCTATAATTAAAGGTAAAGTAGTAGATAAAACGTTCTTCATTAATGGTGAGGCAATACCAACAGTGTCTGAGAAGCCAGTGAAGAGTCTTGGGAGATGGTACGACGGGGATCTAAAGGACACAGTTCGTGTGGGAGAAGTTAGACAACAAGCTGTGGAAGGGTTGAAGAGCATAGACAGCAGCGCTTTACCAGGCAAACTAAAACTCTGGTGCTTTCAGTTTGGCCTACTGCCAAGGTTGCTGTGGCCACTGACTGTGTACGAGGTTTCTTTGACAACAGTAGAGAAGCTGGAAGCTTTAATCAGTTCACACATCAGGAAATGGTTGGGAGTTCCACGCTGCCTCAGCAGAGTGGGACTTTATGGTAAAGGAATACTGCAGCTACCTGTCTCCGCTCTAACCGAGGAGTTTAAGTGCGCCAAGGTCCGACTGGAAATGACATTAGTAGAGTCACGCGACAAATGCGTAAGGGAGGCAGCACCTGTGTTGAAAACTGGAAGAAAGTGGGTGGCAAAGAAAGCTGTGGAGGATGCAAAGGCTGCCCTTCGAATTGGTGATATCATGGGGCAAGTTCAGCATGGAAGAGGGGTCTTGGTCTCAGTTCAGCTCCTCCTACATGGCACAAGGCAGCCCCAGCGCAACGGAGGAAGCTTGTAGTCAACGAGGTGCAAAAGCAGGAGGAGAGGATGAGGTGTATAAAGGCCATTTCCCAGGGCAAGCAGGGAGAATGGATGAGATGGGAGAGTGTGGAACAACGCAAGATTGGCTGGCAAGACCTATGGTCAATGGAACAGAGCAGGATCAGTTTCCTTATAAGGTCAACATATGATGTTCTCCCATCACCACAGAACCTAAACCTCTGGGTAGGAGAGGATCCCTCATGTCCTTTGTGTTCATCACCTGCAACATTAAGGCACATTTTGACAGGATGTAAGGTGGCTCTTAGCCAAGGACGGTTTACTTGGCGCCATGACCAGGTGCTGCGATGTTTGGCCTTAGCATTGGAAGACAAGCGTAACATGACCAATAAGTTGCCACCTGTTCCATCAAAACATTACACACAAAAGACAACATTTCTCCGCCCAGGAGAGCAACCACCAAGAAAAGGTGTTAAAACCAATCCTCGCCCAGGACAACTGGAAGCTGCTAGAGACTGGAAAATGCTGGCAGATGTTGGTCAGCGGCTTATTTTTCCACCTGAAATTGCCACCACAAACCTTCGACCAGATATTGTCCTGTGGTCTGGATCAGCACGCCTTGTTCACCTGGTAGAGTTAACAGTGCCATGGGAGGATGCTGTAGATGAGGCGTATGAGAGGAAGAAACTGCGGTATGCTCAACTAGCCACTGAAGCGAACAGCGAGGATGGAGAGTCTGGGTTTACCCAGTGGAAGTGGGATGTCGAGGATTTGTGGCACACTCTACAACCCGGTTTCTCAGAGATGTCGGATTCAATGGCCAAGAGTTGCGTCGCACAGTGAAGAACTTATCTGAAGCAGCAGAGAGGAGCAGCAACTGGCTGTGGTTGAGACGGAAAGATTCTGGCTGGGGATCTCAAGCACAATAGAAAGAAAGAAAGGCTGATGTACAGGTAAGTAAGCTGGGCTGAGTTGAGTGGGGGATGGAGGGGGTGATGCTGGGACGCCAGAATCACCGCCGAGCCCTCTTGAGGTGTCGTGGGCTAGTCGACGAAACACCGAGGATGGAAGGTGCCCACTTGAAGACCCCAGAGATGTACCCTACTTAGCTCAATCCAGACGGTTGTCATGCTGATGCGCTGGGGAGACCGCACTATGGTTGATCCCCGGAGCCAGCATCGCAGCCGCTGTGTGTGCTGATGCGCTAGGGAGGCAAAATAAGCTGATCCCTGGAGCCAGCATTACACTTCAGCCATCAACACCAGACAGAAGGATATCTACATCATCATATGGAAGGAAGCGCAAATGGATGGAGACACATATGGATCACATTAGTTTACTGTGAAGCTACGTCTTAGTTGGTGCTTATCTTGGCGAGAGCCAAGTTCAAATCAGCATGAAGTTTTAACATCTTCTCTCATGTAATGGAAATCTTAATCGTGTATATGTAAATGCTGGCCCTGGTCCTGGATTGCAGGCCCAGGCATGCATCGAAACTGTGGCTTAAATCTAGGCCGGCCCTGGGCTCCCTTTTCTTTTTTGGAGCGTTCACATACTGTAGGAGAAAAGGAGGCCCTGAGGCGGCCTCGTTATGAAAATGAAAGACATACTATCGGATACAAATAAAAAGTTTTATTCATGAACATCATATCTAACATTTGCATCACAGAAACACTGTATTTAAATGGAAAATTAAACATAAAAGGATTTATTTTTGAAATGAGCGCATATACAGCACAACTACAAACAGTGAAAAAATATAATAAAATATACATTTCAAAAGAAACAGATATGTACATATACCCATGTACAGGTGTAAACGGGTACATGTACACACAAAACTATAAAACCAAAATCATTGTTTCTAATACTACATAAAAAGAAAATATAACACTACTTCCAGCATGACGGCTGCATTGTACTCTATGGAGGAGCGTACGCATCTGCCAGCTGACTGTGCCTGCATCCAGGAGCTGTGTTGTAAACACAGATGCAGTTCCATTGAACACTATTGTGTAAACACGTCGTAAACTGGTACATACAAACCTGTAAAACCAACATGTTTTTTTTTCTAAAAGTAATATAAAAAAACAATATATAACATACGTTTCATATTAGGCACATAAGTTGTTATCCTAGCTGTCATTTCAGTTTGCTGCATGCATCTGAGTGCAGCTTGCCGTATTCCAATCCAAATGACTACTTTTAAGATTAAATATTTCCTTCTGATATATTCCCAGTTGCATTTGTGGAACAAAACAAAGGATTGTTGTCTCCCAGGTACATTGAAAAATAAGCAACTAGGCTTTCACTGAGTTGTCATCTTGACAAATCCACAATCATAGCAATCTCTGTCTCGTAGTCAGTTTACAAACAAAGGCTTGAAATAAAGAAAACGTGTGCTAGGAGGTGTGTCTTGTTTGCTGCTTTTACAAAAAAATAGAATCTCTTACATTATATTAAAAAAAGACATGTATTGTAATGTATGGGTCACATTGACCCATGTGGCGGTTCTAGGTATAACTGTTTATAACTTTATCATTTTTGCGATTCTGGCTATCAAACGCCGTCTGGATTTTTAATTCATATATTTAGGAGATGTCAAAAACAGACATATACATATGATTTGCAACGGAAGAGTAATTAACATTTTAAATGCAAAATGGGTCAAACTGACCCGCATGGAGGCTCTAGTGTTAAATCACAAGTGTGAATGGGGTCTAGGTCTCCTGTAATCCAATTTGAAGCCACGGTTCCTGAAAAAAAGTGGTGCTGTGTTCTTCAGCTTTAGGTCTTTAAATAACACAAGTTCATGCTTTCTGCATAGTGACCTGTAGCTCGGGTAATAAACATATTATTATTATTTGTTTATTTAGCAGACACCTTTATCCAAGGCAACTTACAGAGACTAGGGTGTGTGAACTGTACATCAGTTTCAGAGTCAATTACAACAACGTCTCACCCGAAAGACAGCACGAGGCGTTTAAAAGAAAATGTGCACAGCAAATGGAAGAGCACAGCAGGAAAGGGCATTTTACCCCACTTGAGTGTTTAAGGATTAAAACTCTATTAAGGCTACAGTACAGAACTTAGAACAATTACAATGATCATAAAAGGGAAAATGCATTTTTTTAAAATTTAGTAATCGCCAATTATTTTATTATTTTCTCCCAATTTGGCATATCCAATTATTTTTTAGGCTCCTCTCACCGCTTCCACCCTTGCGCTGCCCTCTGAAGCATGTGCCGTCAGCCGACCGCTTTTTTTTCACACTGCAGACTTACTGTGCAGCCACCTCAGAGCTACAGCGTCAGAGGACATTGCAGCTCTGGGCAGCTTACAGGCAAGCCCGCAGGTGCCCTATTAGACTACAGGGGTTGCTGGTGCGCGGTGAGACGAGGACACCCTGGCTGACCTAAGCCCTCCCCCACTCCCCCTGGGCAACGCTCGGCCAATTGTGCGCCGCACCCTGGGAGCTCCCGTCTATGGTCGGCAATGGAAAATGCATTTTTTTAAAGCATTAAAATGATACTTGAAGCTATGTACTCTAATAAAATAAGAAAAAAAATCTATCCCTGTGGTATTTTTGTGTATTTACACCATGGGTAAACCAAATACAGTGCAAGTGAATATTTATGAAACCTATCGAAAAAATAAACAGTGCTGTAATTATCTCCTAGACTTCCACTGTATTTTTAACATTGCCTGTAAATTAAAACAGTTAGTATATTCAGCAAGAAAACCTCTAATGAATATCAATGCACACAGGGCTTACAAATACGTCATCTTTAGTATCCAAACTGGAAATACAAGACACACAATTAAATAACGGACTGTATAGAGTACTTACATTTTACATCTACTTAATTATGTTTTAAAACCCTGTTGACCAGACATATTATTAATCTTCCAAGCTCGCTTGGGAAGCCTATTGTTATTGTAAAGATTTTTTTTTTTTTGTGGCATTTTTCCTCCCAAAACTTTAAACAGCTCCTGTTCGCACGCAGTGTAACCAATCAACATGAAACTTGGCAGGTATCATCCCGTGTAGATTACAGTTCAGATGCAAACTTTTAAAATCTTCTTCTTGGAAAGCGGTGAACTGATTGATGTGAAACTTCGCATACGTCATCAGCAACCACACCCGCTTCAAGTTTGTGAAACAGAAGTTGCTGCGATCAATTTTATTATCAAAATGGCTGCCACCAAATTCGCCAAAACATGCCCAAAACATCAAACTGCTTCTGTTGCAAACCGTTTAACCAACTAACTCCTAACTTGGTAGGCATCATCCTGGGGACAATGTAATTCAAGTATGGCAAAATGGTGTTATTTTGTAAAGCAAGATGGTCGCCAGACCTACGTTTCATTCTTAAATTTAAAACCGCTTCAGTTGAACACGGTTTAGTTGATTAACTCCAAAGATGACAAGCATCATCTCTGTGTCAATGCAACTGACTTTTTCAAAAATGGTGTTTGTGCGTAAAGCAATATGGCCTCCTGAAGCATTTCTTTAAAAACCTTTCAAAATCTTCAGTCAAATGTAAAACTAACTTATAACTACTTACAAAG
This sequence comes from Acipenser oxyrinchus oxyrinchus, assembly GCA_030684275.1. Lineage (NCBI taxonomy): Eukaryota > Metazoa > Chordata > Actinopteri > Acipenseriformes > Acipenseridae > Acipenser > Acipenser oxyrinchus. Next base: position 3,128,150 of record CM060249.1, read on the forward strand.
TGCAGATAGGTTAATGGTTATTATGGTGTTTAAAGTTATAAAGCAACGTGAGATAATGAACTAATGCAGTATTTCCTAACACTGACACATGTATACACACAAACACTGACATGCACAAACACACACTGACAAGCACACAGATACACACTGACACTGACACGCACACACAGACACACACTGACACAAACACACACACTGACACACACATACACTCACAGATGCACACACACACTCTGACACACACACCCACACACTCACACATACATGCTGACACACAGAGACACATACATGCTGACACACACACAGACACACACACACACTGACACCCACACACTCACACAGACACACACACACACACTGACACCCACACACTCACACATACCGCTGACACACACACACACACAGGGCCCGATTAAAGGTTGCACTCGGTTACCAAGGGGTCATGTGTGACTGCATAAAAGGGGACGGAGAATCGTAATCTGTTCCTTCGCACTGGCGACCCCATTCCGTAGTAAAAAGTACCGTGAGTGTTTTGTTTGTTTTGTCTTGCAATTGTCTTGTCTTGTCTTGCACATTACCAGACAGCTAACACAGTTCCGGAGCTGTCGACAAAGGCCAGCACTAAGCCGGAACGGCACTTCACCAATAGTTACTAATTAACCTGTATCACCCACCACGAGCACTACTGCACGCACCCAGGGCTGGTGACCGTGTTTGTATTATTTTGGGTCAGATATCGTGTTTATTAGTTGGGACTACAGTCCCGTTATTGTTTACCCCATGTACACATTGTTGTGTATTGCCTGGGGATTATTGTTTAGGTCACCAGACCTAGAATATAAAATAAAGTTCACTTTTCCAAACTGGATTACAAGGCTCTGTCTGTTTAATTCCTGCACTGCATCACTCCTGCACTCCTGCATCACTCCCACTTTGTCACAGGGCCCTATGCATATTATTGTGAATGGTGTTTTAGGCATATTGGTTAATCCGGCCCTGCGTTGTGGACCTATGCCAAGCCATATTTTGGGGGCGACCTACATACTCTAACACAACAACCAGGATACTCAAGGTATGAAGCTTGTTAAACTATTTATGCCTTTATTGACAGAAATCACATGCGGGTGATAATTAAATCTCACGGTTGTTAATTTAATGATAATTTGAAATTACATTCAAACATCTGTGGGAACATAAAACACAAAATGATGCAATATGGATCACAGACATTAAAAAAAGCTTCAGTCCCAGGCAGTAAAGTACAAAAGCATTAGCAAGTGCATAATATAACATCCACTGAAGTTAATGGGTCAGTGGTTTTGTTAGTTTACCAGAAAGTTCAGCCGCTATTAGATATACAATAGCAGCAGAATTATATCTGTGTGTTTTTTTTTCCCAAACCTGTTCATAGATCCCTTCTATGGACCAGTAGTAGCATTACATTCAATAGAACAAAACAATCTAGTTTAACAAAAAAGGAAATAGCAGACTGATGTCTCTGACGTAGGACTAGGGACGGATCTCTTCAAGGAGGTAGAGGGCATGGAGCGTTTGGTATTGTCCATTAGCAGGATCTGCTTGCGTGAAAGACTCAGGTATGCTGTAATCGAGAAAGAAATGCCTCGCCGTCATAAAAGAAAAAAATTAACCGAAAGCAAGCTTCTGTGCGCCTCTCTTTGTGCGTGTGTGGGCCCGTCCACCCACATACAGTTTCTGTAACATGTCCCAAACAAACGCCAGCCTTGTGTGGGCTCCAATTCTGCTGGGGGCCCTGCGCACACATTGACACACACACACAGACACACGCACGCACACACACAAACACACACACACACACCAAGACAAGGTATCAGTCTCCATTAGGCTCACAAACAAATACCAATCAATATTTAAAGAAGCGTTGTTGATTTGCCCATACATACACTGCATACACCCTACTGTGACTTTTCTGCTGATCTATGGGGGACTTAGGAACTCAGCCCATGCAATACTTCTCCAGGGAAGCAGGTTTTCAATCCCTGCTGAGTAAAAGTGAGCTGGAGTGCAGAGAGAAGCCACACCAATCTCCCTATAACTAAAGGCTTTTGTTGTAAATTTACATAAGATACTTAACTGTTTATCAATGGCTTCTACCCCCTGTAATAATGAGCCTGTAAATGCATGGTATCTTTTACAGAAGATTATTTTCCATGATGTCAATCTTAAAAACAAAAAAAAAACAGAGTGACATCAGTCTGTGGAGAGATCAAGGATGTTTTAGCAGACTTCAAGAGCTACCCCATTTTTTACATCTAGGGACATTAAACCTAAGAAGTGTCATGTATTAACACTGAAAAAAAAAATATATATATATTTATATTTTATGATGTACAACTTATTCAAAGATGTATGCATTTATTGTTTTAGATGCAGGTTGAGAGTAGTTCATTTTCTGTTGTTCTCTTTACAGTGTGGTAGGATATAACTGGTGACTCCAACACCAGCATCAAAACCCTTGCAGATTCCTCATGTCCTGGCTGTTCATGATAATCCAGCACCTACTGACAGTGCTATGGCAGGTGTTTATAATTCTCTTCCTGACACATCTGTCTTTGCTATACTGTGGTTAAGTGGGCACAAATTCAAGCTGTAAAAATAGTCTAAAATTATGGGGTCTTCTCTTGGGCCACAGTATAAAAATAAAAAAAATGTATTACTTTAAACCCAGTCACTATTAACTTGTCACTGGTGTCAGCCAAGTGAAAGTGGCCAACTGGAAAAGTCAAATGGAACCCTTGGTAATGAAGGAGTTAAATCAATACTGTATCTTAGAGGTGCCACACTGACTGTAATCTTTCACAACGGGGTGAAGTGATTGGTTGCAAATTGCAGTTTCTATACGCTGGCTTTTTGTCTCTGAATTATTTTTCAATCGTCAAGGGTAACAGGTGAACCTCTGATAGAGGTAGAAGTGTAAGCAGGACTGAGGTTTGAGTTTAGCTTCTCAAGGAAATCGATACTCTTAATATCGAAAAGGTCTTGAGGGTTTTTGAGAAGACGTTCTGTCAAGGAAATAATCTGTCTTGGCCAGGAGTAGTAGCTCAGGTGTTTTTTTCTCCATTTTGTCTTGCAGTCAGAGGGGAGATCGCCAGATCAGTTAATAACTGCCAAGATCTGCTAGCCCAACCGGGCATCTGAAACTTGCACTATAGGTTTTAATGGTACAGGCTTTTGTGTGTCTAATAGTTACACAGGTGGATTTCAACCAGGTTTAGCATGAAATGGGGAGTTTAGTTTTTTGTTGTTTGTAAATTGTTACTTAGTAGCCTTAAAACATCCAAATTGATCCTATACAGATAAAAAAATGTATCCTATACAGATAAAAAATGTATCCTATACAGATACAAATGTATCCTATACAGTATAAATACAGTCAAGGCTCAAAGTACCATATCGCCCAAGGGAGTCAAATATATGGCTCATATACAGCTCATTGAGATCCAAAATATGGCTGTCAAGGTCAGAGGTCAAGCCCAGTATCCTGTTTATACAACCATTTTATTACTGTGTTTGACAAGAATACAAGACACATGGTTGTCTTTGGTACCATCAAAATGCAACACCAATATCATGTTAAACACAGGCATACTGCAGATGTGTCTTAGTTTAATCTTTTTATTTCAATTGATTGGCCACTATTCAGTCATTTTTTTTTTTAGTTTTAGTAAACTAAAGCAATGTATCTTCTTCAATTTGCATGATTGTTTTAGCCAGCGAGGTTTGGGAAGCTGTGATACTGCCCGGTTTACAGACTTGGGCCCATAGAGCAAAAACATCAGTCCCTGATTCACAGGAGACATTGATCTCTTCAACAGTGCACTTCCCTTTTTAACAATTATCAGTACGGTTGTGTCGGAGTAAAAACAAATTGATAGAAATGAGCTACAGCATGCCATGTATTCATTATTGCTTACAATTAGTAATATGGCTGGAATGTACACCTATGCCTAATACAAAGGGCCCAACAGTACTGTTTCCTCAAAGAATGATTAATACTTCCCAATTATCGGTAACCAGGCAGCATTTAAAGGTTAGCTACTGCCCGTTGTTAAAATCAGGGGATTCCCGATTTCCTAATTACTCTTCCCTCCCTCTGTAATAAGTAACACTGGATAATAGCTTGGCTCTCTCCCAGTCGAGAGAGAGCATTGTTTGTATTGAGTGGAAGAGCTGAGAGGATTGGAAAGCCTGGTGTTTATGGATGTATTCTTGGCGTCCTGTTAATCAGATATTTAGTGGCCTCTTTCAGTGGTTTCTTTACTTTGGAAAACTACACAGATATTTGTGTTAATTGTATTATAATACAACTTGACTATAATTATGTTTGAGGAATAATTACTGTATGTGCACATTGTACACGTACAGACATAGGTGAGATCAAAGTCCAAAATGTGGAGGGACTAAACCAATTCACAGCTACTGAAACCTTCATACCCACTGTAACAGGGCGAGCAGCCCTGTACATTGTTTTGTTTATTTTAGTTTAGAACGCGGGGTCCCCCTCCGCCCCTGTGTTATTTTGTATTGGTTTATTATGATTTAGTATTTAAATGTATGACGCTGCCGCATGTTATTGCTTTGTATTAGGACGGCATGGCCGATTGTTTGTTTTGTTTAGCGTGGATGGGTAGCCCCATCCACAACATAATTAAACTCGTAGAAGGTGGCCATCTCCCGAATTAATTAAGTGATTAATTTGGTTGCTAATCGGGAGATGGTCACCTGAATATAAAAAGCCTGCAGCTCTGCAGCTCGAGGTGGTGGGTGTACAGAGGAGAGTACGGGAGAGCGAGAAGAGAGAAATCTAAAACTAAACGAAACTAAAAAGCTATAGGTTCCGTGAAGGCTACTGCCCAGCCGGTCCTTAAGGATTGTTTTGTGTTTGAGATTTGTTTTGTTTAAATCTTTTATTTTCGCTCTGTGAGCAAAGTGTTTTTGTTTAAACCTTTTATTTTATTTTTGTGGTATTTACAATAAAGACGGCGCAAACGCCATTTCACTCTACCTGCGGTATCCTTTTCCAGTTCCTGCTTCTGGTCTGACGCCGCCCACTCCGGCCGTCTTTGTGACACCACACATCACCTATGTCTTAAGGCATCTTAAGATGTCTTTAGACATAAATGAAAACTGTCTTGAGACATGTTCATAAAATTGACCATTTCAAGACATCCTAAGACACCTTCAGACACTTCAAGACACCCTTTATTTTTTAACTGCAGTGTGTTACAGTGTCTTAAGTCCTTTATTGAGAACAGTATGAGTGACAGACCATGTCTTGAATACACTCCCATAGCCAATATGAAGTTTTTAATTTATTGTAGACATCTTGAACATATGTGTACAGACTTGGTTGAGCAATTAACTGAATGTCACTTTAAAAGTAGCAAACTTTTAGGATAATTTTGCACTTTTCAAATTACTTTTCTATTCTTTTAACACACACTTACCTTGCTTTCACAATGCCTCTGAATGCTTTCCTGTGTTCTACCATGTTTTCACATTATTGAACTAACCTCAACATGCTTTCACTGTGTTTTACTTCTTGTATGTTATTTCCCCACATGCATTCGTCTTGGGACTGGAGCCCCTTGAACGGCATTGTAACCCATTAAAACCCCAAGGTGTCTGTAACAGGGCGAGCAGCCCTGTACATTGTTTTGTTTATTTTAGTTTAGAACGGGGGTTCCCCCTCCGCCCCGTGTTATTTTGTATTTGTATTATGATTTATTATTTGCATGACGGCGAGCGCCGTGATGTTTTTATTGTTTTGTATTTTGACGGCTTAGCCGATTTTGTTTTGTAGCGTGGATGGGTAGTCCCATCCCCAAGTAATTTAATAAACTCGTGCAGATTGTGGCCGAGGGGTAATAGAATAATTAATTGCAAGCTAGTTAAACCCCTCGGCCACGATATAAAAAGGCTGCAGCTCTCTAGCTCGCGGTGGTTGTTGTTGGTGTTCGAGAGGAGGAACGAGAGCGGAGAGCGGAGAGCGGAGAGAGAGAACGAAAGTAAACTTAAAAGAAAATACAGGAACAGTGACAGCGACTGCCCAGCCTGACCTGTATAGTTTACTTATTATTTTGTGTTCGAGATTTGTTTTGTTTACTCTTTTATTTTGCTCTGTGAGCAAGTGTTTTTTTTGTTCAAGTATTTTATTTATTTTTGTTATTAATAAAAACGGCAGCCAGCCGATTCTTTATTTGAAAACTGCAGTACCTGGTATCAGTTTCTTTTCCTTCCTGCTTCTGCCGTGACGTCTCCGCCCAGTCACCCTGCCACACGTGGTGTCCAGCGTGGGATCACCAGCGCCTCCTGGACTCAAGCAGAAGACGGTACTGCAGTTTGTTTGTTTTTTCGTTCGTTTTTTTCGTTTTTTTTTTTTTATCGCTTGTGGAGAAAGGAGAGTGAGGAGGAGGGTGAGGAAGAAGGATGAAAGGAAAGAGGAGGATGAGGAGACAGCAGCTGCTGCAGCAGCAAAAGCCGCAGCAAGTCTGCCTTACCTGCCTGTTGGGGGAGGAGTGGTGCTTCAATTGTGGGGAGCCATGGCACATTGCCCCTGGCACCTTCCCCATATGGCAGGAGGAAGGGACACAGACAGAGGTGAGGAGGAGGAGGCAGAGAGGAAAAGTGGAACAGGGGAAGAGGAGTGGTGCATCAACTGCATGAGGTACGGGCATGAGGAGCACCACTGCCTGGAGGTCTTCCAAGACACAGACCTGGAGTGGGAGGAGCCCGAACGTCCCTGGCGCCTGAAAGGGAGGAGCCCGAACGTCCCTGCGCCTGAAAGGGAGGAGCCCAACGTCCTGCGCCTGAAAGGGAGGAGCCCAACGTCCTGCGCCTGAAAGGGAGGAGCCCGAACGTCCACAGCCCAAGAGGGGGGAGTCGGTGCGCCCACAGCCCAAGAGGGGGAGTCGGTGCGCCCACAGCCCAAGAGGGGAGTCGAGCGCCCACAGCCCAAGAGGGGGAGTCGGTGCGTCCAGAGCCCAAGAGGGGGAGGCCGAACGTCCACAGCCCAAGAGGGGGAGTCGGTGCGTCCACAGCCCAAGAGGGGGAGTCGGTGCGTCCACAGCCCAAGAGGGGGAGTCGAGCGTCCACAGCCCAAGAGGGGAGTCGGTGCGTCCAGAGCCCAAGAGGGGGGAGGCCGAACGTCCACAGCCCAAGAGGGAGGAGCCAGTGCGTCCACAGCCCAAAAGGGGGAAGGCCGAACATCCATAGCCCAGGTACCTGCCAGCAGAGTGTGAATACCTGCTGGTTCCGCCTCCACCGCCCTGGGAGGACTGCGTGTCGCTCCCACCTCCGCCAGCAGAGGGAGAGTTCCTGCTGGTTCTACCTCCACTGCCCTGGGAGGACTGTGTGTCGCTCCCACCTCCGCCAGCAGAGGGAGAGTTCCTGCTGGTTCCACCTCCACCGCCCTGGGAGGACTGTGTGTCGCTCCCACCTCCGCCAGCAGAGGGAGAGTTCCTGCTGGTTCCACCTCCACCGCCCTGGGAGGACTGTGTGTCGCTCCCACCTCCGCCAGCAGAGGGAGAGTTCCTGCTGGTTCCACCTCCACCTCCATGGGAGGACGACGTGTCGCTCCCACCACCACCAGCAGAGGGAGCATGCCTGCTGGTTCCGCCTCCGTCGCCGCCACCAGCAGAGGGAGCATGCCTGCTGGTTTCACGGCTGCAGCCTGAAGGGGAGGAGCCCCTGCCGCCTTCGCAGCCTGAAGGGGAGGAGCCCCTGCCGCCTTCGCAGCCTGAAGGGGAGGAGCCCCTGCCGCCTTCGCAGCCTGAAGGGGAGGAGCCCCTGCCGCCTTCGCAGCCTGAAGGGGAGGAGCCCCTGCCGCCTTGGCCGCCGGAAGGGGAGGAGCCCCTGCCGCCTTGGCCGCCAGAAGGGGAGGAGCTGCCTCTGCCTCCACCACCACCCCCACCCGAGGGAGAGGAGCAGGAGCTGCCTCTGCCTCCACCACCCCCACCCGAGGGAGAGGAGCAGGAGCTGCCTCTGCCTCCACCACCACCACCCGAGGGAGAGGAGCAGGAGCTGCCTCTGCCTCCACCACCCGAGGGAGAGGAGCAGGAGCTGCTTCTGCCTCCACCACCACCACCTCCCAAGGATGCCAGCCTCGCACCGCCCAAGGATGCCAGCCTCGCACCGCCCAAGGATGCCAGCCTCGCACCGCCCAAGGATGCCAGCCTCGCACCGCCCAGGGATGCCATGCCCGCTCCACTCAGGGATGCCACGCCTGGATCACCTGGGGCTGCCTGGTGCTCCGCGACGCCTGGGGCTGCCTGGTGCTCCGCATTGCCTGGGGCTGCCTGGTGCTCCGCGACGCCTGGGGCTGCCTGGTGCTCCGCGACGCCTGGGGCTGCCTGCTGCTCCGCATCGCCTGGGGCTGCCTGCTGCTCCGCGACGCCTGGGGCTGCCTGCTGCTCCGCGACGCCTGGGGCTGCCTGCTGCTCCGCGACGCCTGGGGCTGCCTGCTGCTCCGCGACGCCTGGGGCTGCCTGCTGCCCGCGACGCCTGGGGCTGCCTGCTGCTCCAGACGCCTGGGGCTGCCTTTTGCTTCGCACAGGGTGCAGGGTACGAGGGAGAAGTGGAGCTCCCGCTGCCGCCTCTATGGCCAGGGGCTCCCCTCCCGAGTTCACCTCCCGAGGGTCCGCCGCTGCCGCCGTCGCCTCCCGAGGGTCTGCCGCTGCTGCCGCCGTCGCCTCCCGAGGGTCCGCCGCTGCTGCCGCCGTCGCCTCCCGAGGGTCCACTGCTGCCGCCGTCGCCTCCCGAGGGTCCGCTGCTGCTGCCGCCGTCGCCTCCCGAGGGTCCGCTGCTGCTGCCTTCGCCTGGGGTCGCCAGGGATCCTGCTTCGCCTGGGGTCGTCGAGGGTCCTGCTTCGCCTGGGGGCGCCGGGCGCTCTGCTCCGCCTGGGGTCGCTACACTGTGGCCGGAGCCCCATGAAGGGGAGCTGCCGCCATGAAGAAAGGGGGGAGGTCAGGAGACCAGCTCCCCAGCCGCATTTCCGTGGCAGGAAACGCCTGGCCAGAGCCCCACGGAGGGGAGCTGCCGGCCACAAAGAAGGAGGGGAGGTCAGGAGACCAGCTCCCTCGCAGCAGTTTCGCTGCGGAATTGGGTGGCCGGAGTCCCAAGGATGGGAACTGCCGCCATGAAGAAGGGGGAGGTCAGGAGACCAGCTCCCCGCAGCAGTTTCGCTGCCGGAATTGGGTGGCCGGAGCCCCACGGAGGGGAACTGCCGGCCATGAAGAAGGGGGAGGTCAGGAGACCAGCTCCCCAGCCGCACTTTCGCGGCAGGATAGTGGGTGGCAGGAGCCCGGAAGAGGGAGCTGCCGGCCACGAAGAGTTGGGGTGCCAGAGATTCCACCATGGCCACCCCCAGAAACAACTTGCTTCCCCTCTTCCGGGACTGAAACTTTGGGACTGAGGGGGAGGTGGCCGTTAGCCATGTGTGCGTTGCACAAGGGGATATGTAACAGGGCGAGCAGCCCTGTACATTGTTTTGTTTATTTTAGTTTAGAACGGGGTTCCCCTCCGCCCTGTTATTTTGTATTTGTATTATGATTTATTATTTGCATGACGGCGCCAGTATGTTTTATTGTTTTGTATTTTGACGGCTTAGCCGATTTTGTTTTGTAGCGTGGATGGGTAGTCCCATCCCCAAGTAATTTAATAAACTCGTGCAGATTGTGGCCGAGGGGTAATAGAATAATTAATTGCAAGCTAGTTAAACCCCTCGCCACGATATAAAAGGCTGCAGCTCTCTAGCTCGCGGTGGTTGTTGTTGGTGTTCGAGAGGAGGAACGAGAGCGGAGAGCGGAGAGAGAGAACGAAAGTAAACTTAAAAGAAAATACAGGAACAGTGACAGCGACTGCCCAGCCTGACCTGTATAGTTTACTTATTATTTTGTGTTCGAGATTTGTTTTGTTTACTCTTTTATTTTGCTCTGTGAGCAAGTGTTTTTTTTGTTCAAGTATTTTATTTATTTTTGTTATTAATAAAAACGGCAGCCAGCCGATTCTTTATTTGAAAACTGCAGTACCTGGTATCAGTTTCTTTTCCTTCCTGCTTCTGCCGTGACGTCTCCGCCCAGTCACCCTGCCACAGTGTCAGACTCTCACGTACAGAAGCCTTGAATTACATTATCCAATCTTAAGATCTAAAATACATTTAAAATGACCAAACATTCAAATATCCCCCCAAAATAACTTAAAAAAATGCTTTTAGCGTTCTACAATAAAATGTTTTGGGGGGATAACTGAGCATGCATTCATTAATTTATTATATTAGAAAACATTTGGAGTTCATACCTCTTCACAGAAGACTTGATGATTCCACCAACTTTGACAGATTGAACCATCTTACGTCCTACAAATTGTCTTCACCCTTCCTTTCCCATATCCCCACCTCACTCCCTGATCTCCAATCCTTTCCTGAGAATGTAGCTGTCCTGAAACGAAGCTGTAGTTAATGAACCATTTGTTAATGGTCTTCATTTTTACTCCAGGAAAAAGGAGATGCTCTTTCACCTCTGATGAGGGGTATCTCTTCTTTATGAAGACCTCCTTGTTTCTTGCCAGATAAAATCATGATGTATTATTTCCAAAATTAGATTATAAATAACATTTATATACATAGTATAGGTAGGCATGGGATGATCCATACTGAGTTCCCTCCATTTTAAATTTAAATTTAAATGTTTATATTTTATTATAATCTTTAAATGATTAATGAACTGAAGCAACTTCAAGCAATATTCTTTATACAAATCCCCAACACCCCTTCCCTCATATGCTCCCACTGTGAGACATTTGAAATTATTATATTTATTCAAAGCTTACATTTTTTTTACGTGAACAGTAACTAGGGAAGGTGAAATTTATTTATAGACAGTCATACCTGAGCTATGAGCAGAAATCCCATGACGGGCACATACACACCTATGACAAGGACAGCATTACATGGACCCAGCTGAAGTTGACAATCCTATAGAATGAAGAAACAAATATATATTTTAATGTTATTATATTTACTTGCCAAATGTATTGGTTGTCAGTTGTGAGAAGAATATGATACATTGTTGTTTTCTATGTTTGGTAAATAGTTTTGAAGCCAGATTACCCGTCCTAAATGTGTTTAGAATTTTATCAAAATAACAATTTGTTTAACCCCAAACAAGTGTTTATCTGTGTTTGAGTTTAAAAAAATGTGTTAAGATATGGTTGTGCTTCCAAATTGTTCACCAAAATGATGTCTAGCTTTATGATTATCAGCTAGGTAAGTATTTTGGACAGTATTTAAGTCCTATAAAAACATGCATTAAATTAACATACAGCTCAGAGTAACCCTAATCATTTTTTGGCCCTTTCACCTAAAAATATTTTACAATAAAATAAAATAAATGGAGTACTGTAAGTTATAATGTTTTTGTTTAGGATATTTTAAAATCCCATATTAACGAACAAATCATAATTACTTAGCTAACTATGTAATTTGCCAGACATGTCTTAAGTCATCTAAAGATGTCTTGAGATGTCTTTATATCCGTGTCTTAGATGTCTAAAGACATGTCTCAAGACATCTCACGACACGGTGATCATTTGGTATGTTAATAGGACCTTTTGGAACCCACAGTTTGAAACCGCTGAGCCACATATCTTTATTTGGAGACTGGTATTACTGTTTCTTCATGTGACTGTCAATAGTGATTCTAGTGCATTTTGTAAAATACGAATCTAAAGTATACGTTCACTCTTGTTTTATTTACGATAGGATTAGGCTTACATATTGATTAGTATCACACTTTCAAAGATAATATTAATAATAAGGAATGATTAATTAAGGGCAGCAGTGTGGAGTTGTGGTTAGGGCTCTGGACTCTGCACTTTTTTCACACTGCGGACTCACCATGCAGCCACCCAAAAGCTACAGCTTCGGAGGACAACGCAGATCACGGGCAGCTTACAGGCAAGCCAGACTACAGGGGTCACTGGTGCGCGGTGAGCTGAGGACACCCTGGCAGACCTAGCCCTCCCTCCCCCCGGGCGGCACTCGGCCAATTGTGCGCCGCCCCCTAGGAGCTCCCGTCCATGGTCGGCTGTGGAATAGCCTGGACTCGAACTTGTGACGTCCAGGCTATAGAGCGCATCCTGCACTCCACGCAGAGCGCCTTTACTGGATGCGCCACTCGGGAGCCCCATGGGCTCTGGACTCTTGACCGGAGGATCGTGGGTTCAATCCCAAGTGGGTGACACTGCTGCTGTACCCTTGAGCAAGGTACTTTACCTAGATTGCTCCAGTAAAAACCGTATAAATGGGTAACTGTATGTAAAAATAATGTGATATCAATTGTACAACAATTGTAAGTCACCCTGGATAAGGGCATCTGCTAATAAATAAATAATAATAAATGGATACTGCAACTTTTTCCTCTTGAACACAATTACTATGTAAAAAGTAATTCCATAATTCCACCTATGCATACAAAAATCACAGTACAGGGAGGTCATCATTCTCATAACTTTGTTAGGGGCTGAGTCCTACACTGGTTATGACAGGGTCATCATTCTCATAACTTTGTTAGGGGCTGAGTCCTACACTGGTTATGAGAGGGACATCATTCTCATAACTTTGTTAGGGGCTGAGTCCTACACTGGTTATGACAGGGTCATCATTCTCATAACTTTGTTGGGCTGAGTCCTACACTGGTTGTGAGAGGGTCATCATTCTCATAACTTTGTTAGGGGCTGAGTCCTACACTGGTTATGACAGGGTCATCATTCTCATAACTTTGTTGGGCTGAGTCCTACACTGGTTGTGAGAGGGTCATCATTCTCATAACTTTGTTGGGCTGAGTCCTACACTGGTTATGAGAGGGTCATCATTCTCATAACTTTGTTGGGCTGAGTCCTACACTGGTTATGACAGGGTCATCATTCTCATAACTTTGTTGGGCTGAGTCCTACACTGATTATGACAGGGTCATCGTTCTCATAACTTTGTTGGGCTGAGTCCTACACTGGTTATGACAGGGTCATCATTCTCATAACTTTGTTAGGGGCTGAGTCCTACACTGGTTATGAGAGTGTCATCATTCTCATAACTTTGTTGGGCTGAGTCCTACACTGGTTATGACAGGGTCATCATTCTCATAACTTTGTTGGGCTGAGTCCTACACTGGTTATGAGAGGGTCATCATTCTCATAACTTTGTTAGGGGCTGAGTCCTACACTGGTTATGACAGGGTCATCATTCTCATAACTTTGTTGGGCTGAGTCCTACACTGGTTATGACAGGGTCATCATTCTCATAACTTTGTTGGGCTGAGTCCTACACTGGTTATGAGAGGGTCATCATTCTCATAACTGTGTTGGGCTGAGTCCTACACTGGTTATGAGAGGGTCATCATTCTCATAACTGTGTTGGGCTGAGTCCTACACTGGTTATGACAGGGTCATCATTCTCATAACTTTGTTAGGGGCTGAGTCCTACACTGGTTATGAGAGGGTCATCATTCTCATAACTGTGTTGGGCTGAGTCCTACACTGGTTATGACAGGGTCATCGTTCTCATAACTTTGTTGGGCTGAGTCCTACACTGGTTATGTCAGGGTCATCATTCTCATAACTTTGTTGGGCTGAGTCCTACACTGGTTATGACAGGGTCATCATTCTCATAACTTTGTTAGGGGCTGAGTCCTACACTGGTTATGACAGGGTCATCATTCTCATAACTTTGTTAGCGGCTGAGTCCTACACTGGTTATGACAGGGTCATCATTCTCATAACTTTGTTAGGGGCTGTGTCCTACACTGGTTATGTCAGGATCATCATTCTCATAACTTTGTTAGGGGCTGAGTCCTACACTGGTTATGTCAGGGTCATCATTCTCATAACTTTGTTAGGGGCTGAGTCCTACACTGGTTATGTCAGGGTCATCATTCTCATAACTTTTGTTAGGGGTTATGGTTTTGGTTATGGTTTTAAGAATGAATGGCTCACTGGTTTCCAGAGCAATCCCATTTTCTGTCTGTTTCCCTCTAAAATTGGCGTCAGCTTCTTTTTTCTCAGCAGCACCTTGTCAGCAATGTATTTTTATCTAGGTCCCAGGGTGGGGATGGATTCACAGTCCTTTACATTGTCCTCTCGTGTCCTACAGCAAGCCACGTGACCGTGGACAGCCACAGGGGCCTCCTTCTGCAGCTGCCATGTCATTGACAGAACAAAACATTTCAGGCTGCAGGGCTCTGATGCGAAACTGTATCTGAACACATGTACCATCAGATTACTTTTCAGATTTACCAAACAGACCAAAAACAACATATATATATATGTATTATTATTATTATTATTATTATTATTATTATTATTATTATTATTATTATTATTTATTTTTTTACAGATATCGTACTGAAGTTTGTAACCATATTCTATATGGGATGGAGTGTGAATGGGGACTGCAAACTGTGTTATGCATCTCTAGACAATATGCACTCCAACCAGATGCTGAGACACAGTGTGTTGGAGGGTAGTGTGTGTGTGTTTTTGTGTGTCCTGCTTGGAGGCCTTCTTGCTTCTATGAACTAAGGAAGCCTATCATTTAAAGGCTAAAAATCTGGCTTTTTGTTTAATTTTTAGATGTTTAAGTCTCCCTTGATAACATATTAGCCTTATGAATTTGCATGGTAATTGTGCAGTTCACCGTGTTTAAACTATACTGTGCTTAACCAAAGTTAACCATGTTCTTTAACATTTGTGTCAACACTATGCTTGACTACACTCCTCTATGCTCTTAATATGGTAAATCTTTTAAAGAGATGGATTCAGTGGTTGCCATGTCCTAACTGTATGCAGGCAATCGAAGCTCTGTGGTGGCTAAAGATCTGTGCCGCAATGTTTACAATACTGCCACTTCATGGGTCTGGCGTTCACTGTTTACAATACTGCCACTTCATGGGTCTGGCGTTCACTGTTTACAATACTGCCACTTCATGGGTCTGGCGTTCACTGTTTACAATACTGCCACTTCATGGGTCTGGCGTTCACTGTTTACAATACTGCCACTTCATGGGTCTGGCGTTCACTGTTTACAATACTGCCACTTCATGGGTCTGGCGTTCACTGTTTACAATACTGCCACTTCATGGGTCTGGCGTTCACTGTTTACAATACTGCCACTTCATGGGCCTGGCGTTCACTGTTTACAATACTGCCACTTCATGGGTCTGGCGTTCACTGTTTACAATACTGCCACTTCATGGGTCTGGCGTTCACTGTTTACAATACTGCCACTTCATGGGTCTGGCGTTCACTGTTTACAATACTGCCACTTCATGGGCCTGGCGTTCACTGTTTACAATACTGCCACTTCATGGGTCTGGCGTTCACTGTTTACAATACTGCCACTTCATGGGTCTGGCGTTCACTGTTTACAATACTGCCACTTCATGGGCCTGGCGTTCACTGTTTACAATACTGCCACTTCATGGGCCTGGCATTCACTGTTTACAATACTGCCACTTCATGGGCCTGGCGTTCACTGTTTACAATACTGCCACTTCATGGGCCTGGCGTTCACTGTTTACAATACTGCCACTTCATGGGCCTGGCGTTCACTGTTTACAATACTGCCACTTCATGGGTCTGGCGTTCACTGTTTACAATACTGCCACTTCATGGGTCTGGCGTTCACTGTTTACAATACTGCCACTTCATGGGTCTGGCGTTCACTGTTTACAATACTGCCACTTCATGGGTCTGGCGTTCACTGTTTACAATACTGCCACTTCATGGGCCTGGCGTTCACTGTTTACAATACTGTAGTTAGTGGTTGGTTGCACCTGAATGGAGTAATAGCTGATTAACTAATTTCTATTTATAATTAGTAAGATAACAAAAGCAAACTGTAGTCACGTATGTTGTGAGCCTGCTATAGTATAAATAACAGGCATAGAGACGACACAGAGAGAAGCTCTGAATAACTCCAGAATCATTGTGGAACATCGGGAAGGCAACTTAATCAATTGCCTTATCTCTTTAATACTAGTGGCACGTATTGTATCTAAACAATAACGTTTAGTGTAGAATGTAATGTGGGTATTTGGAAGTAATAAATGGAAAACATTATTAAAATTTGAAACATGGTCTGGTGACTGGTCACATCCTTATAGCGTAACAAAGTAGTTAATTCCATGTTTACCTGAATACATAAACCATACAGACTGGAGTAAGTACATTGAAAATACCCCCCAGTGAGTACCACATGGTTTCTGCATGCCCAAAATGTGTTCTGGTATCTTTCACCAGTTTCCAATAGGCTTTAGTTCTTCTGTGAGAGGAACCTGTTCACAAACATTCCTGGTCCACGTTGTCTTCATGTTCAGTGGAATTATTTAGCCTTTTGGTATTGGTGTTTAGTATTCCTGTCTGTGGGATAGTAGTGTTCCAGTGGTGTTTCTCACTCAGGGACACCAGTTCCCATTTCTTTTTAATAAATAAGAGTTTGTATTATGGACTGAAACATTCGGTCAAGCAATCTATTCTTAATGTATCCTTATTGCAACTCAATCCCAAGGGCCAGTTTATGTTGCCATAATATAAAAGACAATAACATACAATAAAACCAATTATGTGCAGTACTAAACTACATCAGATAACAATATAAAAATATCAATAATACGCAATATATAAAACCTGATTTAAATACCGGTAAAACAGTGTCATACAACATATGTGATGTAGCAGTGAATATAGCAATTTGGGTCGAATGCTAAAATGGCTCTGAATCATGTTTGTGGCACACACAGTAAAGCCAGTTATACAACAGATTGTCATCTAAAAACTATATCTGCTAACCTTTGGACAGTGGTTCCCTACCTTTTTCAATGCAGGGACCACCTTGGTGTTTGGATTTTTCCCACAGACCACTTGACATGCATTTTTTCACAACAGCATTTTGAAACTAGTTTTTATGTGTGTACAGATGAGTAGAGGTTAGCATGGAATGTTGTCATTTTGTGCATTGAAAGTTGCTGATGGCAAAGTTCCTGTTTTTTTTTTGTTTAAAATGTTTTATTTTTTCACATTCTGAATGCTTTTTAGAGAAATGGCTTCTCAATTTTGCAGGTTTAAGAGTTTTGTTTGACAAAACCTCCTGACAAATAATGCACTGGGGCTTGGGTCGTCCCTTGATCCAGTAAACTTAAATGCCAATGCTGGTCCCCGCAATCGTTACCTCGTTCGATGTACATATAAAACACAATGGAATATGAAGACGAGGTGGGTGGGAAGCAATCTGAAAAATTAAAGAATGATTGGGGAGTGTACAGGATGTTACCACTTCTGGTGGGCTGTGATGTGTACATTAATTGGTGGCGCACAGTCGATAGGATTTATAGCATTTTGGTTAAATATGACGCTGTCCGAACAGACTGTACACATTATTTCCAGAAGTAGTGTTAATAGAATTTCCTTTTGGAATATAGTCTTGTGAGATATTAAACCTCGCTGAATAAACCCATATGATAACATGAAGCTGAAATCGATGATTCACACTACGGTACAGTTCACAATACAAATATAGCCTCTTTTTGTTTCACATTAACTTCTGTTAGTATATGCAGCTAACCTCTCTAAAAATATATAATATGGAAATAATAGGAATAGTCCTGTATCCCTGGCAACACTGTAACACATAGTTTATATTGTTGAGAATGAAAATAACTAAAACTGTGTTTTTAATGGTTTGTTTGTTTTAATTTAGTCATTCTACCCGAGTTAGGAATATTCAGTGTAGTGCGTTACTTTTATGTGGAGTGAAAATGCTGGGACAGCCAGATTAGGGTTTTTTTTTTCCTGAACAGTGAACACAAGCAGTAGTATGAGCATGGACTAGAAAGATGTGCATTTAGTGAATGCTAGATGTAGATTTAAAAAAAAAAAAAAGCTAAAAAAAAAGAAGTCTAATTTTGAAAGACAAATGTGCCTTCATAATGTGTAAGTTATTTAGTTAGTATTTGTTTTACATTAGAAAGCAGTTTCAGTTAATGGCGGCTTTGAAGGCGATGCTTGGCAATGCATCAAAGGGAGTTGTAATATACTGTATATTAATTTATAAACACACCTGCAATAAAAGAAAACAGATAATGGGGGAGAATGCAGACTTCATGCATATCTTATAATTATATATCATGTGGATAAAGCTGTTTGTTGTGTTTAGTAATAGTAGCAGCACAATGTGTGATTGTTTAGAAATGGGTTTTTGCAAGAACTGCATAACCGAATTTTGGGAGTTGTTTGCGGACCACCTGGAATTTACTCATGGACCACAGGTTGGTAACCACTGCCTTAGGGGATTATAATCCCAACCAAACAGTAAATTCGTATACCTGTGTATGTACACATATGCAATACTCCCTCATGTGAAATCACACCCTGCCACAAATGCAATTTAACCATTAATTTAATCCTAGTTGGAGTCTGCAAGGATACAGATGAACCTCTAATAACGTCTAATCTTCTGGTGTTTTTTTAAAACATGTTTCTATTTATATTTAGTATGTGCATTCAGCAAACACGTTGAAATTCTCCCTCATGCTTACATGTTTACATCATAATGTCTTAATAAAAATGTAAGCAAAAGGACAGAATCCTGACACTTGGATTGAATCAATGAAGGGCTCACGGGTATTTTCAGTATCTCTCTATAGGGTTGACAGACTGTGCATGCTGCGCTCATGTGCACTCTTAAGCTGAGAAAACTTCCTGTAGAAACTGTTTGTTTGGTAGCTGGCATCACCAGCGAGATTTGATGCTTCTAAAAAAAAGCTAAAAATGTGTGAACAGCAGATGTTTTAGCAAAACCATCTGGAGTGCTTTACAGTGACGGTAGTAAACTGTGATTGCATTTGAAGTGGAGAATCTCCTCCACCTGTCGCAGTGGTCTGGGAAGTTTACATATGTCATACAGATCCTTCATAACAATTAACCTTTAGAAAGGAATTCAAAAGACACCAGAGACCATTTAAGTGAAGCTATAAGCTATCCACCCACATTTATAATAAATAACTCAGTTTAAAATATACAGCTGTGGCCAAAAGCATTGCATCAACCTGTAGAATTAACTAACTGTGCTTCATAAAGTCATATGAAACTTGCTGGATAATGTTATGTTAAAATAATGATTACATTCCGCTTTGTAGTTTTCACTATACTGACAAAAATTGAAAAATGTGACATTTCGAAATCTAACATGAAATACTGTACTACAATCATGGCTTCTGGTAGACTTTTGCAATATTATTTTGTAGTTTATTTGATTACATGGTGTAAAATCCAGTTGCATGGTAGTTAATAGATCTAATTTATGTTCATATCTTTTTTTTTTTATTCAGTTCTGGTCTCCATATCATAAGAAAGAGAGGCCTTGGTACAGAGAAGAACAGCACGATTAACTCCAGGATTAAAAGGCATGTCATAGACTGAAAGAGCTGAATGTGTATAGTCTAGAAAAAGGAGTCTGAGACAACAACTTAATTGAGGTATTTCAAATTGTCAAGGGGCTTAACAATGTAACTGCTGAGAATTATTCTTCACGGGTCACAGAGAACAGAACCAGGGGCCACAGGTGGAAGCTGAAGAAGGGCATATTAAGAACTCAGGGGAGAAGAAGCTTTTTCATGGAAAGGGTGGTGAACCATTGGAACAGGCTGCTAGACAGAGTTGTTGAAGCAGAGACTATCGGATCCTTCAAGAATAGACTGGATGTTGTCATGAACAATGCTGTATAACCCTCTCTGTGACCATAGTAAGACCTTTAGCTAGCCATCTGGAGCCATCTAGCCAAGGATTCTCACAAAAGTTAATTTCCCCTACTAACCTGGTTGGAGAGTTTTGCTAACGGACCATGCTGGCACCAAATGGCCTTTTCTCGTTCTTGAATTTCTTATGTCTCAATCTTCTCATAAATGTTGTTTTTATTTTGTTTTGAATTATCACAACTTTTTATTTAGCTTTAAGACTCATCACAATGGAAAGGATGCCTGATTGTTTTCACCATAAATATCTGATTGCCTCTTCATTATCCAACGATAAAAGCAAAACTGTATGCCTGATGCCTGCCACTGGCATTGTTCAAAACTAAGATTATGTTAAAACATGGCTAGGCAAAGGTCGGCATGCACCTACCGACACCAATAATAAGGCACAACCTCCCCCTTAATCCACAGGCAGATGAGAACATAAAGCATATATGGAAGCTACTGTAAATCAAGGTCAGTACATCTCTGGTATACAGTTCCAGTACCGTCTCATGTCTGATTCTTCTGGCCATTCCAGCAATCCGCCTGATGCTCCGTGGCATGTCTAAGACCTCCCCTCCTACTTCCCCATCTCAACTTCCTATATCTTCAGCTATTCTACAGTCGCTCATATCAATCTTGTGAAAAGGCTGTGTCAAGCCCTTCGATCTCCTCATGGAAGTCATGTGCTTAACTGCTTTCTTTGGCTTCCTCAGATGCTCTGAATAGTCCCATCCCTTTCCAGCTTCCCTTCTCTCGGCATCCATTCCAGTGACATCTGCTTAGTTCCAGATTCTCATTTCCTAATTATGCTCCGCATCTCTAAGACAGATCAACTTCGTCAGGCTCAATTTATACAGCTGTCGAAGATTAATTTTCCATTATGTCCCTACACCACCATGTCTAGATACATCTACAGCAAGAAGCCTTTTCTCATGACGGATTCACTGTTCACCAGCTCCTCCCGTGCAGTAGTTACAAGACATTGGTTCTCATCTCACCTTGCCTCTCTCATCTCCAAAGCAGACCTTTCTTCTCAGTTCTACACTCCTCACTCCTTTAGAATTGGAACAGCCACCTCAGCAGCAAAAGCCAACATCAATCAGCATCTAATTAAGAGCCTGGGTCGCTGGTCCTCCTCAGCAGTAGAATCATATATATGCACATCTGTTTCCGATATAGCTGCAGCTCACCAAAACATTGTTAGCATGCCTGGAGTGGGGGCTACCTGATCCGCCGGGTCCACCAGAGGTTTTCCCCCTAATAGGGTGGGGTTTTTTTCCTCTCCACGGTGCAGCAGGTAAGCACATAATTTCACACTACCCATTCTTTTGTCCAAAAAAAAACTAATCCATCTTGTTTATCTAGTATGTCTTTTTTCCTCCTTTCTTAAATGCATTGGCACGTGAACTATTGTTTGTCCCACGGGTGTGGGGTTATGCGAGAAGCCGAGAGTCCAACCTTTTGGGGTAAGTGAGGCTCACTTCCCTGACCTCTATGACCACCACCATCCGTGCCTCCGCCGGGGGGGGGGGGTTCTCACCGCATGAGTCAGAGGGGACCCCCGGCCACACACTCTATCCTTTAGCAGCTCCTGCTATTTATCTTCCTCAAATTGAGACTGGGCTCTATCATTCCTTTTCCAGGTTCTTCAGCGCAAGAGTCTATTCCTCCTACAAGACTGCCACTCCACAGAGCCTGTCATGAGCTCCGCTGAGCCAATCTATCTTATGTGTTTTCTGGTTCCTGAGGCTGCTGAACGGCCTCTCCTCTGGCCAAGAAGGCTCCTGTCGATCGGGAACCTCTTTCCTTTCATATCCTATCCCCTGAGGCCACTCCTCAAACTACCTCTCCAAGCAACATCCTTTCACTCCAGCCCCGGCTCTCGCCCCGTGAAATGCTTGTTTTATTAATCACATTTTTCGGATTTCTAAACTATAACTATAATGACTGTCAACAGAGTGTTTTCTCTCTTTTGATGTTGACACTGAGTCTTTTCTAAACAGCGTGATTATTTGGAGCATTGCTTCCTCTCTTACACCAGGGAATGCATGAGTTTCAGACAGCACACTCACAATCTGGTTAATGATGTTTTTGAAATGTTTTTGAGCTGTAATCCCATTATAAATGACACAGAATCTCATAATCAGTTTCTTTATGCATATTTTGAAGCTTTGACAACAGCTGAGTGGAAAAAAAACAATAGCAATTATTTTCCTTAAACTCCCAGGCCTTAATGGTGTAAGATGCAAGGATTTAAAACACATTTTCTTACCTTTCATCAGCATATTAACAGGTACCATGCAAATGGATCTTCTACTTTCGCTTACTAAGTTGTGTTGAAAACACCCTTTTTAGTTAAACAGACACTTGCAATATGAAAATAAATTACATGTCCAAGTTAAAGAATACAATATTACATATGTTTACTACAGAATATTTGATTTTGCCATAACACCAATAACACAATGGTACTAAATTAAATAAGCCATGCATAATCAGTACTCACTTCTCCAAGTTCCTGGTATATGACTATGTCATTTAATATAACAGTTGCAGACTATGAAGGGTCATGGTATTCCAGCAGTATTTAACACCATGACCCACAGAAGCAGAAAAGTGGTTATTTTACCCACATTTTATTTTACCCACATTTAGGGGTTCCAAAGGGTTTGAGGTTCTGGGTTCTGGGTTCCGAGTGCAATAGTATACATCCTGGTAACAACACCATTGGAAAGTCACTTTATAAATGTAATTCACTGTTTTTAGCATCAAAAGCTGTATTAAAACAAGGTTAGGTAAGGGGAGAGCCCCCAGTCATATTCATCACACATCGAAAAGTAGCTATGAAGTGGAAATGGGTGTGCTGGAAAATAACTCAATGGGTTCAGAAGCAAAGTCCCTGAATCAGGGAAAAAATAAGTTTAAATAAGTTCAACTGTGCAGATCGCCAAGAATCCTATCAAGAATG
The DNA here is from genome assembly GCA_030684275.1 of Acipenser oxyrinchus oxyrinchus. Classification (NCBI taxonomy): domain Eukaryota; kingdom Metazoa; phylum Chordata; class Actinopteri; order Acipenseriformes; family Acipenseridae; genus Acipenser; species Acipenser oxyrinchus. Next base: position 3,150,941 of record CM060249.1, read on the forward strand.
AACAGCTGCTATATTCTAATTACAAGATTTTATGCGATAAATACTGGCACTTTAAGGGTAATTCCACGATCTACAGTAAACCTCAAATTAGGCAAACTCAAATGCCTCACTGAAAGAAATGAAAACAGTTTGCTGGAAATGACTACTGTATAATAGTAGTAGCCTGCCACATTAGAAATACATACCTTGACAGTGTTGAATAAAAAAAAATGTCCAGATAGCAAAGTGCTGAAGTACTGTACAGTAACAACCTATGAACAATGGTACATTTGAGCTGTATTAATTAAAGACAAGACCTGACAGTGGCAAGATAACCCTCTGTTGCTGTAGCCAGGTGGAGTTGTATTTTAAACTGAGTGGATGTGATGAGTTTGCACAGCGGAAATGTCTGGGACAGCGAGGTTGTTTCATTTTCTGTTCTTATCAATGAAGCAATTGAAATGGAAGAAGAGAGCAACGTGCCTGCTATTATGATATGCTAAAATAAAGATGCTGAAAGTAATCAGTCTGCATCCACGTGTTTCATTTCTACAGCTTGTCATTCAAACCGCAGACTAGTTGCTATTACTGTTGTGCTTACTGTATTGCTGCTGACATCCAACTCTATTCTCACTTTGTTTTTTTAAACTTTATTTGCTACAGTTTTATTTGAAGAAGCCAAGACTAATCATTTTCATTTTGTTCTTTTTCAGTTTAAACAGGGACTGTGAAACCAGACTCTAATCAAAGCATCTCAATACAAAAGGGTCCAGATACAGTAATTGTATTTTTCTTTTAAGTTTAAGAGGAGAATCTCTATTAGTTTTATAGATTATAACTTTAAATAAGTAAACATCAAAACTTAAAAAATGTTGATAAAAGGTATTAAGCTATCAAGTGCTATGATGACTCACTAAAGTCTTCATTTAAATTAGGTTGTTTCAAACAAGTAATGAGAGTGACTGTGGGGAATGTAAATAATTGCTTTGTGGTTGTGTTTCCAAATCGCATTGGAAAGCTGAGTCAGTTTAAAAGGCAGACAGTTAAGCATATGGTCCAAGCAGAGGGGACACATGGCATCTATTTCAGTTTAAAGAAGGCCTGTGAATAATTTAGAAATTACACCTGCCTTACCTGAAACATTACCAGGCTTGTTGAATTTAAATAGCCTGCAAGAGATGGCCTTTCTGATACTCAAACTCGTTCCCTTTCAGAAATGTTTACCAGCAGGTATTCAATAAATCCATTCACTAATGTGTTGATTTCAAAGCACCTGCAGGAGTCGGACCCTGCGTAATGGCTCCAGCCACATTCCCACATGTTTTTGCAGGGAGGATTTTAATTGCCTCCCTGTCACCCACTGAATTACAAAGCATACTACAAAAGAAAGATGCTCCAAACACTAAAATGGTAATTAAAACGTCACTGTCACTGTTTTCTGACACGACGATGTAAACAAATGACGGCCGGGATATAAAGTGAATAATGCAGCAGTCAGCAAGACGCATGGAGAGCTGGACGCCAAAAACACTTTGATAACTACTGTATGCGGTATGAACTTCAACACTTTTTTTCTGTGTCAGCTATATTTAAACAAAAGATATGTCAATATTTATTTACATATTCTGTATCAGCTATATTTAAGCAAAAGTCGTGTTATCTATCCAACCTTGCCTCCCTTATTTTCTTGACTGATTCCTATATTAAATATGTACTGCAGACTCAGCCATAGTGGAAAATGAAATGCCTCTCAGGAAGATTATTGCTATCTCCTGCGGCTTCAGGCATTATACCTCCCTGTCGGGTCAATCATTTTCCACACCTATATATATATATATATATAATGTGTGCACAAAAAAAAGTTTCTTTAGGAACAGAGGGGCTGGCCAAAAGGTACTCAATGTTTAAACAAGTCTCTGCATTAGTGGGAATTGTTCAGCAGTGGTATAAGTTTTTCGGGTTTTATTAATTGTATTTTTCGGTGCTTATTTTTAGCTATTTTTGAGTTTTATGTTAATCAGTTTTTTTCGAGGCTTTCGGTTTTGATATAATGTATGAAATTAGTGTTTTTTCGGTCACTTTCGAAAATGCTTGAGTGCTTTTTTTGTGTCAATATATATATAATAACTCGACAGTACTTGCACACTTAAGTTGTACCTTCTTTCCTTTGCTGTCTTCCAAAATGAAATCCCTATGGTCACGAGCACATTCTTCTGGGGTTTTTGTGTGGAGGCATTTTTGTACATTTCACCACAATTCTGTTTTAAATCCTTCATATCTTAACTCTAATACAGCTTTAAATCCCGCTAGCAAGCCTCCATCCTGATTGTAATCTTGTTTTAAATTTTGCAAGCGGAGTCTTCAATAGAAATGTAGGAATGTGCTGTCACTCAGTAGTTGGGGCGGGTTTAAAGTATTCAGAACAAATCAATGATAGATACAAGTCAGGAAGGCGGGACATTGCCCAGCAGCACAGGGAAATGTATTTATTATTATTTTTGTAGTTGTTTTTTTTTATGGGAAAAGGGTAAAGTAAACGTGAATAGATTAACCATTTCCACAGTTTTTCCAGTGTTTTCCAGTGTTTATCCACCGATTTATTTATTTTTTGTATCGGGGGTGTTTTATCAGGTTTTATCGGTTAAAACCAAAAATTAGAAGCCCTAGGTATAATTATAAAAAAGCTTACTAAAGCAACTGCAAATAACAGGTTTGGCCGCACACCCAAAGCATTTTTCTTTATCCTTTTAGATCTTTAAATGTGAGCAGTTCATTAATAGAAAGGAGAAACACTCCATATTCCAAAACAAGAGGAGTTTTATTATTAGAAAATCATCAGCTCAGCAACGCGTTTTGACACGGAATGTGTCTTCACAAAAAGGTGACAAAGTCGTCCAGGCTGGCCCTGTGCCCCCAAGTTGAGAAGGAGGTGTGCTGGGTTCTCATGGGTGGACTGAGAGACAGATAGAGCGGTGCTTGGACAGGCAGTGCCTGGTGTTGTTTTATAGTAAAGCCCTCTAAGCACTAGACTATCCAGGCTGGCCCTGTGCCCCCATGTTGAGAAGGAGGTGTGCTGGGTTCTCATGGGTGGACTGAGAGACAGATAGAGCGGTGCTTGGACAGGCAGTGCCTGGTGTTGTTTTATAGTAAAGCCCTCTAAGCACTAGACTGTCCAGGCTGGCCCTGTGCCCCCATGTTGAGAAGCAGATATTGCTGGCTTCTGGCTTTATATTCTTTAAAACACAGAACAGTTATTACAACATTTTAACACACATGCAGTTTCACAAATGTTCAATTTGCATCCCAAAGATCAGCTTGCTTCCAGTAGCTGTCACAGTCCTGGGTCAGTTTATGCTGTCAGTGAGTCTGTCAAAGCCACCGCAGGTGTGTCTTTAAAAACTTGATACCTTCAAAAACTTGTCTTGTTAGCAGAGCTTCCATCTCTACATTCCCATTCCCATCATCAGTGGGAAGACTTCAAATAAATGAAACTGTTTCTATCAAAGAGTCATCTATCACATACACCTTTCACTCAAAAAAGGTGGTCGCACCTTGTACAAGGGAAGGCATGCTTTAGATAAATTTAGATAATGTAATGTTGTTGGACTATGTATTCCTTTTTGAGTTTTCTAGTATAACAGTAGAAATTATTATTATAGGGTCTGTATAAGTTTCAGTAAAAGAAACTCGCTGAATTGAGGACATGCTGACTGTTTGCACCTGTGTAATGTACTAGCTTTCCTTATCAGGTGAAAGCATTTTTTAACCCTTTGCGGACTGTGAGAATTTTGAGGGCCGACTGAAATGACGTAACTTTCAGACTACATATCCACTTAAAGTATACAGTATGATACATTTCAAAAAAGCTGCTGCTCTGCACATTACTAAATAAATAATGATTTCATTCTATGATCAAGTATACCCATACTGACCTAGTTTGAATGTGACACAAAAGTTTAAACATCCACTTGAAAATTCATTTTTCTTTAGCAATGTCCTCATAAGTGTAATTTACTGATCTCCTACTTAAAATATGTAAAGTTATCAGTGGTAGCCACACACCACAGGAATCTGAAATCATTTTTTTAATATCATGTATGGTCTTGATTTTATACAAAATTGTTTGACAGGTGCGCATTTTTACCTTTTTGAGAAGTGATTGGCAGGGTTTTAGCTTATTATGTGAGTTAATGTATATGTCCATTTAAAGCATAGAGTGTGATAGCTTATGTGAGTTAATGTATATATCAATTTAAAGCATAGAGTGTGATACCTTTTTGAAAAGCTGAGTGTCTGTAGAACCTGGACATACCAAGGGTTACACTCTGACATTAAGTAAATTTTTAATTTACCCAACTAGAAAGCAAAACAAAAGTAGAAAAAACACACTTTCTTTTTTTTAATTGCTTTTAAAATATTTTTAATTCATAACAAATATTGTCTGTATATTATGTACATACATATGTTACAATATGAATAATGTCTGAGCAACTGCAAACAAACAAAAAAAATCTGATTTTAACAGAAAAAATACTTAAAGTGCACTTTGTCCATAAAATATTTAAAGAACAACACGTTTTCAATATAAATAAATATACAAATAAATAAATAAATAAATACTAAATTATAATAATTAATTAATAGCTATACAAGTAAAATACTACATTGGACCAAATTCATAAATGGCAAAATGAAAAAGGAACCAATAATGTAAAAAACCAGGGCTTATTTCACATAACTAACATCAATTGAAAACTAAACATGCAAAACCGGAGTGTTCACAGGTTCATCTACTTCAGAATCTTCATATCAGTGTGAAGAAGTTCAGAATTCCAGGGATATTCTCCTTCTGGCATTCATTCGTAAAAATGTCTTTGACCATATTTCTTTTAGAACAGTAAGTGCTCTGGGTCTTGGAAAATGATTTAGAAACCCCTCTGGTAAAGAATTGTGCTTTGATGCCGTGGTCTATGGTTATCTCGAGTAAACACTGCAACCATAGATACTGAAATGCTGCACTGTGTCCAAAAACTCAACTCTATTGGTCATGCCTGAAGTTTGTTTTGTTGTTTGTTGTTTGTTAGATTGTCTGAAGTCTGGCGCAGGTTTTTATGCTAATTTGAAAAAAAATAACACACTTGTCACAGCGTAGTAAGCAATTACGTCATTGATCGAATTCGATCGAAATTATAATGGGCCATCTGCAAAGGGTTAAACTAAACACAGAGCCGCTATACAATCTAGTAGAAATTAAATAACAAACTCTGGGGAAATAACTCATATGTTTTGGTAAATTGAAACAGAATATCTGAACTAAAATAAGTGTTTTTACTTATTTACTAGAAAACAGAAGTATTATTACAGGAAAAATGTTAAGTCTAAAAGCAAGAGAATTCAGTACAAGCCACAACCTAATTTAATATCCTTAAATAAATGCATGAAGCCACAAGCCCTTATCTGTAGACTTACTGAAAGAGACCCCTCGCCTCTACCTGCCTGAGCAAAGCAGTATTAGGCTTAGAAAATAGAAGAGATGTGCTTTGACATCCAAACTAAATTTATTGGTCAGCTGCTGTCCCAATTCAAGGTTCTTTTGCCATGTATAATCTTTTATATAAACCAATGAAAGGTACCTCATGGTACCAGAAAACACAGTTAATGGTCTTATGCTCATTACCTCATTATGTTACCTACAAAATGAATGAGAGCTTGGTAGTTGTTGGCCTCTTATCTGTAGAGATACCAGTACGAGCAGCCTCTTGAATCTAGCAAAAGTATGATCTAATGTAATAGATTTAGGAATGTGCTTACAGTCAAAGTTTCTTATTAATTAAAAGTAACTCTGGTTATAAAGTGGGGCCTCTCAAATTCTTATCTCTAAGTTGCCAAGGACTAATGAGAAAGGGATTTTAGCTAAAGCAAGTTGTTAATGTTAAGAAGGAAATCTATTTGAGACCAAGGCTGGACTAACTGACAGAGCAGGTGTTATATATATTAAAACATACACTTGTATCTCCATAAGTGATAAGAACGTTATGGCACAGGAAAAACATATTATCAGTTCGAGTATTAACTCACATATTTTAGGGATTAGAAAAGTAGAGAGCGTGAGATCATATACAATTCATTTTAAAGGAGTTGCTGGGACTTTTTAAATATATTATTCACTTAAAAATAAGAGTTGTCAAACAGACCAAATGTTTAGATTTAATTAAGTCTTCTGATGCATGAAGCAGAGGAAAAGCTCCTCCTCTGAAGATCTCTGACAAGCTGGTTGCTGTTTGGTTGTATTCAGAACTGCCTTCGAAGACAGCTCTTGTCTTTACATTATATTCTACAAAATACATGCTTTGTCAACATGTTTTATTTATATTTGTGAATATTTTTATAGAAACCACTATGCACATTTTTCTATTACCAGTTTTTTTTTTGTTTTGTTTTGTTTTTTTTAGGTTATGTTACTATCTCAAAGAAGGTTTTCTGGTCATGACGTAGAACTAGGCCTTGGTTGCTGATGAGGTTAGAGAAAGTTAAAGGTAAGATAAGTGGTAAAGAGAAATTTCTGCTACTAACATTTTAAACTAAAATGCTTTTGTCAAAGCATTTCATCAAATAACTTGAGAGAAACACATTCTGTGTTACATATTTTCATTATCCAGTAGTTCTGTCAGCCCATGAAACATGGGAAAAAACAGGACAGTGGGTCCTAGATTGCCAATATTAGGCCCCTGTCCTTTGGGGGGGATTTCATGCTGAAGACCTATGTACAAGTTGCAATGATATTCTTTACCTGATTCAGTTAAAAGTTGTATGTAGTATCAAGGCTTTTAAATAACAGTTACGACTTTATTTATTTTTTATAATTGTTGATCTTGCTCTTATTATTGCCCGTCTGCCATTATTTTTTTTATTTTCCCCATAACTTTTTTAAGCTTTCTTTTTTGGAGCAATACACTGCCTCTGCGTTTGTGATCCCCTGGACACTCTCTAGATTAGATGATTTGTCTCAACGAGCCCTTTCCTGGTAAAATACATCACACATTAAATAAATAAACCAAATCTCAAAGGGAGACTCTTTTGTAAGGGACATAAATCAATCTATAAATGGAATAAGATTCAGTCTTATGAGTACTTATTGCAAAATAAATAACTCACGTACCTGGCACTGTATTGAGTGACAACATGGACCCCACAGGTGAGCTGTAGAAGGCGGGTGCCTTCAATATAATTTCTATCTTTAAAATTGTACTTTATAAAATAGCTATAAATGTGGTGTTTATCAGTTTAATCACAATAAAAACCCAGATTAGAAAGACCTTTCCTGTATTATTATTATTATTATTATTATTATTATTATTATTATTATTATTATTATTATTATTATTATTATTATTATTATTATTTATTACCCAGGGTGACATACAGTTGTATACAAAAAATACATATCAAGAACTAAGTACAATTAAGAGCAAGATACAAAATACAATGACTTCAGTCCTAATAAGAGCAAATACAAAACCCAGTATGATTTGATATCGGGGCAGTTCAAGAGCAGATAACAGTGTTGATAGTTACATCAGGATTAGATATGTGTGCAAGTGAAATACAAAATACTACAGATTGGATTAAGTGCAGGATTAAATACAGTAAAATAGGGAGCAGATAAGTGCAGGTTAAAGTGCATTAAAGGCAGAGTGCTATATTGCCCAGAAGGGAAGACTTGAGTTTTACAAGTGTTGTCTGAAGAGGTGTGTCTTGAGGTGGCGCTGGAAGGTGGTCAGGGACTGGCCAGTCCTGACATCCGTAGGAAGGTCGTTCCACCACTGCAGGGCGAGGGTGGAGAAGGAGCAGGCTCTGGAGGCAGGGGAACGTAGAGGAGGTACAGTCAGTCTTCTAGTGTAGGAGGAGCGGAGAGGTCGAGTGGGGGTGTAGGGAGAGATGAGGGTCTGGAGGTAGCTGGGTGCAGTCTGGTCAAGGCATCTGTAGGAAGGTCATTCCACCACTGCGGGGTGAGGGTGGAGAAGGAGCGGGCTCTAGAGGCAGGGGCCTTCTTAATAGTACTCTCTAGAACCAAAGTCATTGTATTTTTATCTTGCTCTTAATTGTATTATTACTTGTACTGTGATTCTTGAAATGTATTTTTGTTTACGACTGTAAGTTGCCCTGGATAAAGGCGTCTGCTAAGAAATACATAATAATAATAATAATAATAGGTTAAAATAAATTAATAGAAGCTCAAGAGAGGGAAACCTGACCCAGTTTTGTAAGAGCGTTCTTAGTGTGTGGTTTAAGATGATGAGTGTTGATTCACACACTGTACTTCTGCACTTGTTGGTGCTTTTGGCTGCCCTTGTGGTTTTTCAATTATTCAGCCAGTGAGCATTATATTCTTAAGGCACATGAATGTTTAATGCACTGCAGTGCCCAAGAATACATTTATATGCCACATTTGTATCCACTTATAAGGAATGACCAAATTACACACAAGAGGGGAAGCCTCCCGAAAGTTAAGGAAGTCATAAAAATGTATCTTAGGCAAAATGTACCTTTAAATATTTTTTCTGTGTTTGAATGTATCTTAATTGTCACTGATATATATAGAAAATATGGCCTGGAGAGGTGGCATCCCCCAAGGACAGAACTATAGTTACCAAGGGGGGACTATAATGCCCGAAGCCCAAGGCTGAGGACACTGTCCCCTGGAGGTAACTAGTTCTTCCCGAGGGGCCTCTGTTTTATGAATCAGTCAAGAAAGTAATGTTTTCGGTCCATACCGCATATTTTTTTTGGCATAGAACTGTCCGTCTGACTTTCTCTCTGCAGCACAGAATTCTTGGAGGAGTCTGTTGTTTGTGAGCGTCGTATTTATTTACATTGTCAAGTTAAATTTCAGGAAGCTTAACCATAAACAAAGGAACAGATCACCTTGCTGCGTCCCCTTATATACCTTCAGTCACGCCCCCTTGGTTAACGAGTGCAACTGTTTCTTCTCCAATCCAAGGTTGCCACATCGCTTCCCTTCTGTGGCAATGACTTGGTGTACCATAGCTCTGCTCCCTTTCTAGATGGCCAACTTCCACCTAACCCTGGGAATAAATTGTCAGGCCATCCAGTCCAGGGCACTCTGTTCCCTTTACATAGTGCCCTCACAGGTTGGGAGGGAGATTTATAACCAAGATTCATTCTTGCTCTGTCACACTTATATAGCGTCTTTTGCGATAAATTGCCTCAAAGCACTTTACATATAAAAATAACAAACATGAATCAAATACAAAACAAGTAAAAGATAAGACGACAAAATGCAACCCCCTTAAACTTTTTTATCACTTTAAAAATAAGAATAAAAAAAGAAATATATTTTTCAAAAAGGCTGATAAAATGCCCCCTTTAAAATACATATGCTAAATTATAAAAAGGTGTATTTAATTTTAATTTAAAAGCAGCAACAGATGGTGCCTCCCTTACAATTCGTGGCAGATCATTCACAACTTTGGTGCTCTAAAGCTGAACACCCTGCCACCTGCCTTCTTTCTCTGTAACCATGGAATACAAAGTAAACCTTCATCCTGTGATTTAAGAGACCGACTAGGAACATATGGGGCCAGCAAATCCTTTAGATATAGGGGAGCAAGGCCATTTAAAGCTTTATAAGTTAAAAGCAGGACCTTAAAATCAATCCTAAACCGTACAGGAAGCCAATATAAGGCTGGTAACACAGGGGTCGTGTGTCCATGCTTCTTTGTTCTTGTTAAAACTCTGGCAGCAGCATTTTGTCACAAGCTGCAATCGAGATAAAACACAACTTGAAATACCAGAGAAAAGAGCATCGCAATAATCAATCCTAGATGATATAAAAAGCATGCATCAGTCTCTCAGCATCCTACAGCAAAAGAGAATGTCTTAGCAATATTTCTTAAATGAAAAAAAGACACTTTAGTTACATTCTTAATTTGTGGCTCAAATGAAAGATCTGGATCAAAATGACACACACTTTTCTCATTTCAGCCTTCAGCTCAGAGGAGTAACTACCAAATGTGAAATCAGATTTATTTATATTATTTAGTTGATTCTGTGATCCCAAGAGCATCATTAAAAAAAGTGTACATTTAATTGATGAACCCTTGACTAATTGACTGCTGCTCAGGTGGTAAAACAAACGTGGCTGTGTAATACTACAAAGGTTAAATTATGCTACTAGCTCATTAGAATAAAATAGTTATTGTCATGTATATAACTGCATAATGTAACATTTAATTTCAACAATGCACTTAACCTTGCTTCTGGTTGTGAAGAAGACTTCAGGGGATGCAGTAGTTTTCTACACTGAACTCTGCAATTTATTATTGATTTTAGGCACCACAGAACACCCTCTGTGGAAAGTACGTCAAGGGTCCCATGAGAACAGTAGAATTTACCAGAAATATGCTTCAGCGTTTGACCCACATCGTGCTTGTCAGCCTTTAGGAATATTTGCTGTGAATAAACACAGGAATACTTGAAATTGTTTTTAGCTATGCAATGATCTCTTTTGCAGACAAGAATGCCAATGAAGTTGGATTCATATCCAGCTGTGCTCTGTGGATTTTGACCTGAAATTGTAATGTTACAGAGCTAAATAGTCATAAGCCTAGGTTAAAAATGCTGAATTACTTTTGTTTCATAAAGGATGGTATTTGTGAAGGACTGAGAATCAGGTTATTGTTGCTTTGCTTTTTTATTCAGACATGTATGACCTTGAGTGGTGCAAGTCACCTTGTGCCTCTGTGCTGGCCCAGTTGTGAAACAAAGTACAGAGCATCCATGGGAGGCACAATGTAGGCTTTTGTAGAAAGATAGCTGTACAATGTTACTTCCTTGTGTTAGTTTTGTTTGAAAACAGATTGAAATGTGGAGGAATTAACCAATAAGCATGCTGTTCTCGTTCTCATTTGTATTTGTATTTGAGCTGACTATATAATACAAACAAACTATATATTTTAATATAAAACTGTTTTAATTTATTTCTGTGACAGGGAGGGCCCTGTTGCTGGCTCTTGCACGGATGTGTGCAGCTGGAAACAGGAGACACATTGCTAGGCAACTAATAATTATTGTTGAGTGACGACCCACGTGTAACACACAGAAGAAATCCCCCTTAAGCCCGAGACAGACGAGTGCAGTGCAGCACACGAGTCATTTTACCGCCAGTATCGCTGCCATTGCTTTCATATGGTGTTGGACAGATCAGCGCGAGACGATACCGCTAGTCCCGCGGTGCCGCTCAAATCGAATCCAGAGCGTTTTGTTATGGCTGCCACGCGGTACCGTCGGTGGATTAACCAATCACAGCCAAGTGCTGACAACACGTGCTTGCCAGGAAAAACTGTTGTCTACGGAGGTGTCCAAGCACCCTGAAGTGTTTGATCCCTCCCATATTTCATAAAAAGACAAGCAAGTCAGTATTTTATACATCACGCCTGATATGCATCCTTCCTGCCTTTTTTTAAAATTATTTCTGTAGTTCACTACTATTTTTACTCAATAACTGGCTGTTTCTTTGCTCAGCTCAGATCACTCATTTCATACACCTGAATATAGATGAGAGAAAAACAAAGTTGAAAAACAAACCAGTGTTTTTATTTAGTAGATTATATGGGGGGCATTACAGCTATGGCCAAAAGTTTTGCATCATCCCCTATAGAATTAATAATGTTACGTTGACATATTGAAATTAAATATCGCTTTGTAGTTTTCCAAAATTTGAAAAATGTGACATTTCGAAATCAAACATGAAATACTGTACTATTATTGTAGTTTCTGGTAGACTTGGGAGATACCATTTTGTAGCTCCTCGCGGGGTTTGTCTCGGGGTTTACACAGTCGTACACAAATTTATAGTGCAGAAATTTCAGGAGACAGTCAACCCACCATAAATGTTTAATTTAGTATTATTATTTATTTATTTATTTATTTATTTGTCTTTTATTTATTTTTTTAACTTTGGATACTAATTTAGCTTTCATTAGGACTCTGGGGACCCTTTTACTTGCACATGCACTCGGCTGTTTTGCACCGTCAAGTGGACTGAAATAAAACCCAGCTCTAACCATCTGCAAGAGTATCCTTACAGCATAGCCTCTCTTTTAACACTTCTTGTATTAATGCTGCTCAACACAGACCCTCCTCCTCCTCGGTTTTAACTCAGTGTTATATAACCCTGAGAATCTAAGTGACTCTAAATTTGGCGTGCACCCCTAATAAGGAATCCCTCAACAGGGTCAAAAGATCATTGACACCTTATTACCTGGTTAAAAGAAAGGTTGGCTAACTGTGAAATTGAAGAATGCCACACTGCCATGGGTCTGCGCAGCAGCACAATTACAATTGTTATTCGCTTGCGTTGAGCTGCCTCCGTACTGCACCATAAGAGTGACTCACCCCAGCCTTTCCACAACTCGCTCCCAGGGCACTGATGCATGCAGCATGAGTCTGCTGTGTATCAGCAACTTGCAGAAAGCCCTTTTAATGAGATCCCCCAAGGGTAAGACAAAATAAAAAAGTGAGCCTGTGATCATATACAGTATGTGCAGCCACACTCTCCCTCTGCCGATTTTACTAAATCCACCTCCTGCTTTGAACTGGAAATCCAGACAGCTCGGGCCCTATGACAATGCCTCTCTCCACCTCCTGCTTTGAACTGGAAATCCAGACAGCTCGAGCCCTATGACAACGCCTCACTCCACCTCTCACTTTGAAATGGAAATCCAGACAGCTCGGGCCCTATGACAATGCCTCTCTCCACCTCTCGCTTTGAACTGGAAATCCAGACAGCTCGGGCCCTATGACAATGCCTCTCTCCACCTCTCGCTTTGAACTGGAAATCCAGACAGCTCGGGCCCTATGACAACGCCTTTCTCCACCTCCTGCTTTGAATTGGAAATCCAGACAGCTCGGGCCCTATGACAACGCCTCTCTCCACCTCTCGCTTTGAACTGGAAATCCAGACAGCTCGGGCCCTATGACAACGCCTCTCTCCACCTCTCGCTTTGAACTGGAAATCCAGACAGCTCGGGCCCTATGACAACGCCTCTCTCCACCTCCCGCTTTGAACCGGAAATCCAGACAGCTCGGGCCCTATGACAACGCCTCTCTCCACCTCCTGCTTTGAACTGGAAATCCAGACAGCTCGGGCCCTATGACAACACCTCTCTCCACCTCCTGCTTTGAACTAGAAATCCAGACAGCTCTGGCCCTATGACAACGCCTCTCTCCACCTCCTGCTTTGAACTGGAAATCCAGACAGCTCGGGCCCTATGACAACGCCTCTCTCCACCTCCTGCTTTGAACTGGAAATCCAGACAGCTCTGGCCCTATGACAACGCCTCTCTCCACCTCCTGCTTTGAACTGGAAATCCAGACAGCTCGGGCCCTATGACAATGCCTCTCTCCACATCCCGCTTTGAACTGGAAATCCAGACACCTCGGGCCCTATGACAACGCCTCTCTCCACCTTGGTGTCTCCTTTCTCTGGACTCTGGCTCGGTTCCTGCTGCCCTCAAGCTTGCCCGAGTTACGCCGGTACTCAAAAAACCCTCTCTTGACCCGACTGACTTATCTAATTTCTGTCCCATCTCCAATTTCCCTTTTATCTCAAAAACTCTTGAAAGTGCTGTAGCCAGTCAGCTGACGAAACATCTCACGGACAACAATCTTCTTGAATCTCACAGTACTGAAACTGCTCTGCTCCAGATTGTGAATGATCTCCTGCTCAATGCTGATGCTGGTGCTTCCTCTGTGCTTGTCCTCCTTGACCTAACAGCCGCTTTTGACACCATAGATCATGACATTCTTCTTGACTGCCTTCAGAAGTATGCTGGGATCTCTGGAACCTGTCTCTCCTGGATGTCTTTTTACCTATCCGGATGCATGCAGTCTGTCTTCTATGATGGAAGCAGTGGTGTTGCAAACCCGGTCACTTGTGGTGTCCCCCAAGGATCTGTTCTTGGGCCCTTCTCTTTAATATCTACATGCTTCTCTTGGGTCACCTCATCCACCAATGTTTCACTCCTATGCTGACGGCACCCAGCTCTACTTAAAACTCGACCCTGGAAGCCCTTCTTCCATGGTCCGGCTCTCGGCTTGCATTCAAGACATCGAGGCCTGGATGTCTGCCAATTTTCTTCATCTGAACTCAACTTAAGAATCTCAATATAGCTGCCCTGAACCTCGGAAACTGTCTGCTGCTGCCTTCCCCCACAGTATGAAGCCTTGGTGTACTTCTTGACAGCAACCTCTCCTTTGATGCCCACATCTCCTCCGTAGTCAAATCTTCCTTCTACCATCTTCGAAACATCTCCAAAGTCCGTCCCTATGTTTCCCTCCCGGATGCGGAGATACTTTGTCATGCATTTGTCTCCTCTCGACTTGACTACTGCAACTCTCTATATATGGTGGTCTCCTGACACGCACCATAAACCAACTGCAGCTAGTCCAGAATGCCGCTGCCAGGATCCTTACCAGATATAAAAAAACTTGATCACATCACCCCCCGCCTTGCCCAGCTGCACTGGCTACCTGTCAAGTTCAGGATTATTTTCAAAACTCTCCTTCTCACCTACATTGCCCTTCATCACACCTGCTGACCCGCTATGTCCCTGCCCGCAAGCTGAGGTCCTCCAACTCTGTCCTGCTTGTTCTCCCCAAGCAAAAGTGCAGCACACTTGGAGAGCGCTCGTTTAGCTTCATGGCTCTGACTCTTTGGAACTCTTTCCCAGCTTTGGTGCGTGATTCTCCCATCGTCACTCACTTTAAATCAACTCTCAAGACCCACCTGTTCTCTCTTGCTTTCCATGCTCTTTAAGCTTGATATCTGCTATTAGTTGCTGCTACTATTTCATGTATTATGTTACTATCATGTATTATGCACTTTCCACTGTACTTAATGTATTATGCATTTTTCACTGTATTGTTTTATGCATTTTATTATTTATTTTTTTAATGTGTATCATGTATTATGCATTTCTCTGTATTTAAAGTATTATGGATTTTCTTGTTACTGCATCTTGTAAAGCGCTTTGTGATGGTGGTCCACTATGAAAGGCGCAATATAAAATAAAGATTGATTGATTGATTGATTCCACAGTAAAGCTGACAAACAGGACCTTTTACGGTTCCCTGATTGCTTGATGTTGTAGTTTCACTGTGGCCCTTGTGACCCTGACAGCACTTTTACGGTTCCCTGATTGCTTGATGCTGTAGTTTCACTGTGGCCCTTGTGACCTTGACAGCTCTTTTATGGTTCCCTGATTGCTTGATGCTGTAGTTTCACTGTGGCCCTTGTGACCTTGACAGCTCCTTCTTTCTACTTGTGTGAATAGCTGATTCCCCTTCACCTCCAAATAATGTATGTATTTTCATTCTTACAGGTAATAATGGCACATAATAGTGCTTCCTCAAAACCTACAAATCAACTCACAATTACATACCCCCAGCCTGCTCTGCCATACAGACAGTAAAAATAGGGTTTGCACACTGCAATTTGATACTGCCACCAAATGTGTTATCCTTTAGTAATCAGTGAAAGACACATTTTCTGAGAGAAAAAAAACAAACAATTTTAGTGTTATAAAACTAGGAAAGAGGAAGGAGTATTCTTGTTTTTTTTTTATAGAATACAATTACAGTTATTTGCTTTCGCCTTTGCGCACATTGCATTGATTTTTGATCTAACTCAATTAAATAAGTTAGGCCTTAATATTAAGGCACAGTAGAAAACACTGTACATTCTTTCTCAGTAAAAAGGTTTTATTTTTGGTGGACTTCTTACAGTTTTTTTTAATCGCTTTGGTACTATTTTCACAAGTATGTGGTAAAATTTCACAACTCTTAGTACAAAACTCAAAACAGATCATCAGAAAGGCTGTTTTTTCAAAACTTTAAGCACATTTTCAATTGACTAAGTACAACACACAAAATCACACAGTGTTTCATCTAGAAATACCTTTCATATAAAGTAATTGCCTTTCACAATGCAATGCTCACAATACTTTTCATATGATTCTTTTCTCATTTGTTTAAATACATTTAACCATCACTTAATCCAACTGCTCTTAATAGTTAATCACTTAACCATTTGGTAAACCTATAGATTTTAAACTGGTTTGTCCACTATATATGGATTTTGAGAACTACAGAAATAAAATGTGTGTTTGTAAAGTATAAACATCTAAATCACATGTATGATACATGATAGCCATACATAATGACTACTCATTATTGCTAATTGATTTCACATAGTGGAAACCACAATTGGTCACCATATAAAAGGGGGTGTGAGGAGACTTGCAATTTCTTTCAAAATGGAGCAGGATAGACAGCAAGGGAGAGGAAGAAATCAAAGAGCTCGTGGACAAGGGGCCCGTCAGAGAGGTGGGCATGGGCCCCATCAAAGAGGTCAAAGAGGTTGGCATGGGCCCCATCAAGGAGGTCAAAGAGGTGGGCATGGGCCCCATCAAAGAGTACAGAGAGGTGGGCATGGGCCCCATCAAAGAGGTCAAAGAGGTGGGCATGGGCCCCATCAAGGAGGTCAAAGAGGTGGGCATGGGCCCCATCAAGGAGGTCAAAGAGGTGGGCATGGGCCCCGTCAAACAGGTAGGCATGGGCCCCATCAAAGAGGTCAAAGAGGTGGCCATGGGCCCCATCAAAGAGGTCAGAGAGGTGGGCATGGGCCCCATCAAAGAGGTCAAAGAGGTGGGCATGGGCCCCATCAAAGAGGTCAAAGAGGTGGGCATGGGCCCCGTCAAAGAGGTCAAAGAGGTGGGCATGGGCCCCATCAAAGAGGTCAGAGAGGTGGGCATCAGAGAGAGGGAGGCAGACGGCAGGGAACTGTTGTGTCTAAAAAAGTCCGGGCCATTGTCGTTGACCATGTGCTAAACAGAGGCCTTACCATGGCAGAGGCTGCCAGATTAGTTCACCCCAATCTGAAAAGATCAACTGTCAATTTGATCATGAGAACATTTCGCCAAGAAAACCGGTAAGTCTGCAGGATATGCACTATGCTTTACCATTACATTTACAGTAAATGACATATTGTAATGCATGTAAATTCACAAAACATGTTACAGTATTCTTACAGTATGATCTATTGACAGCACAACTCTGTTCTACCCTCAGAATTGACAGATGACCCCATGGTGGTGGCCGTGGCCGTGTGCTGACCGACCAGCAGGAGTGGGTAGTGGTGGAAATGGTGAGGGCCAGGAATGACATACAGCTGTCCGAAATAAAGCAGGCCATTGAGGAGAACAATGACACCTTTGCCAATGTGGCATCCATCAGCCTACCAACAGTCGCCCGCCTTTTGAAGAGGCACCAGGTATCTATGAAACACATTTACCTGGTGCCTTTTGAGAGAAACAACGACCGGGTGAAACAACTGCGGGCCGAGTATGTTCAGGTACAGCACTATATACTGTATTACTGTTACTATTTGATGCACATGCTACTTCACAATATCATATTGGAACTACACTGTAAAAAGAACTAACCAAAATATATTTTTAGAGGGTGATGGTGCTTGATGCTGCTGTGAATCATCACAAGTATAACTTTGTTGATGAAGTGGGCTTCAACCTGGCCAAAACTCTGCATCGTGGGCGGAACCTCATCGGCCAACGGGCGACCGTCCAAGTGCCTGGACAACGTGGGGGAAACATCTCCATGTGCGCAGCTATCTCTGAAGATGGTGTGGTAGGACGTAGGCCATTACTTGGATCCTACAACGCTGCACACCTCATTGTGTTTCTCAATGAAATTGAGCAGGCCTGTCAAGGTGAAGGGGTCACCTATGTCATTGTGTGGGACAATGTCAGGTTCTACCATGCAGAGGTGGTTCAGGCATGGTTTTGGGTGCATCCCCGATTCGTGACCCTATACCTGCCCCCATACTCTCCTTTCCTCAACCCTATTGAGGAATTTTTTTCAGCATGGAGGTGGAAGGTGTACGATCGCCATCCCCATGAGCGTGCCTCCCTCCTTCTGGCCATGGATAAGGCATGCGACGACATCAATGCAGACCAATGTCATGCTTGGATTCGCCATGCCAAAAGGTTTTTCCCGTGGTGCATGAATAATGAGGACATTCACTGTGATGTGGATGAGAATTTATGGCCAAATGCTCAAGACAGGCTTGATGCAAATTAATGTGTGCTAAACATTATGTTTTATTTTCATTCATTTAATTTGTTTCATTTAATTTCTTACATTTGATTACAGACAGTACACCTATGTTGCAATTATATCTGAAAAATGAAATGTTTTTTTTGCATGAATGATTGTAGAGGATGTCTTTATTGATCACACCTTTGATTACACATTGGATAGATATTATGGAAATGATAGATTTTTTGTCAGTTTTGTTTGGTAATGTGAAAACTGTGTAATCTACTGTAATTTACAGTACTGTACCATATTACTTTCAGCACTTCGAAGGGCGATTTGAAACACGTAGCTTGCATTGTTTGCTATTGGATTAACTGGTAGTTAAAACGACTAATTTGAAAAGATATCATTATGTTGTGTTTTGGTGATTAAACCAATGTTCTCATTACATTTCACAATAAACTTATATTTTGAATCAATGGTTGTGTGGTGAGAGATGTTTACAGTCCAAATGAATGCACAATGACAGGTTTTGAATGAAAGACTGGCTGCGTTACAAGTGTGACCAGTTTGGAGTTTTGTACTGAGAGTTGTGAAAATGTACCACATACTTGTGAAAATAGTACCAAAGCGATTAAAAAAAACTGTAACTGAAAATCAATCCTCCTAAATCATTTGGTTACATAATACATCCACAGGACTGGATTGTGTGTGTGTGTCTGTCTGTGCACGTGCGTGTGTGAGTGAGTGAGTGTGTGCGTGTGCATGTGAGTGTGTGTGTGTCTGTTTGTGCGTGTGAGTGTGTGTCTGTGTGTGTGCGTGTGCATGTGAGTGTGTGTGTGTGTGCGTGTCTGTTTGTGCGTGTGAGTGTGTGTCTGTGTGTGTGCGTGTGAGTGTGTGTGTGTGCATGTGAGTGTGTGTGTGTCTGGCTGTGTGAGTGTGTATGTGTGTGTGTGTGCGTGTCTGTCTGTCTGTCTGTCTGCGTGTGCGTGTGTGAGTGTGTGTGTCTGTGTGCGTGTGTGCATGTGTGTAATTTTCCCATTAACCCAGCATATATTTTGTAATCACAAGGTAATAAATGTTAACGAGTAATACATTACATTTTGTAGTTACCTGTTTTACAGTTTAATATGTATTGCACAGATTTTTGTTTTTGTAAAGCTACTGATAAATACCTGCTATTTTCTGACTGTTTCACCTTCTGAGGCAGGGAGATTCCACAGTCACCATGGGAACAACAAACTTAAAAACATCAAAAACAAACCATCAACATGTATTCTTTGGGTCTCTCATTCTTGATGTGTTTGCTGCTGAGGCATGCCCTGGATTTTGAATGATCTGTTCAATATCAGATTTCAAAGATTGAAGGTAGCTAACGCAGGCTATGAAAAGACTACAGTTACTGATATTCCAACCTGAGGGAATGGAACAGCATGTATTGAGGCAATTAGACAATATTATTAGCCTGCTGATAGTTCCTTAAAATCTTGCAACCCGTACAATAGTTAGGACAGCAAGCTGAATCAAGGGAAACATACTGTATCAATCAATCAATCTTTATTTAATATCGTGCCTTTCGCAATAAATTGCTGCAAAGCGCTTTACAGGGACAAAACAGTATATTGACAACTATAAAAAGAGTAACAATAAGCAATAAAAAGTAGAAAATACAATAAAAGCAGTAAATACAATAAAACAGTCCAAACATAAGAATAAAAGAAACAAAAATTAGAGAAAGAAAAACACAATAACAGCAATAACACAGTGATTATGCACACGGTTATGTAGTTACAATGCAACATGATTTTTAATTACAAAAGGAAACTTTTAGGCAATTGCTAACATTTTTGCTGTATTGTATTTTTTTTTACATCTTCTAACCACGTGTGTAGTTATTGTGGAATTACTGTACTGTATTTGTGACAATTTAGATGGTTACCAAACAGCAATGCACTGGACGTGATTTATCCCTCAGCAGTTGAGTGAATAAAGAAGGTCCCATTTATTCCATCTGTAACAGGGTGAAGTGTTACATGTGTGGGTAGTCACTGGAAAATACTGACAGACACAGAGCATTGGTGTTGATTCGCCGCTCAGGCGCGCAGATTTAATTTTAACACGAGCTGACCCTAGGGTACCAGCAATGGTAGACCTAGTGTCACATTGAATAAAGCAATAAAAACAAAAGGTAAAAAATAAAAGTTTGCCACACAAAATGACGAGCGCTAGTCCCACTAAAAGGAACGTCCCGCTCCAGGAACCGCACTACTCTACGTTAACCCTCTCTATACGGGTTTGGGATCCGCATCCCCTAAGCTGACCTACTTCTGTTGTGTTGCTTCTGAAGTCCTGGCCTCCCAGCGACTCCGGGCCATTCTGACGGTCCTGGCTGGGCAATCGCCTTCATAGGCCCCGTCCTGCAGTTAAAGGGCTCCGTAGTAGCAGTTCCCGCAGAGCGGACGCTTCCCTCCTGATGTAAACAAACACTCACTCACTCAGCGCCGGTCTGCACAGCAATGGCCTTGCAGCAGCCCCGAGCTGTAGCGCAGCTGCTTTTTGAGCTCTGCACAGCATCCCCAGGCACGCCCCCCAGCCAATCCAGACCTCCCGATCATCTCAGCTCAAGGCGAGCCTCCTGCTCAGCTGGTTGCTTAGCAACACGTCTCCAGCTGCGCGTTGCAGCTGATTTTTCACAGGCACACACTAGCGCAGGAACCAGCGACCCGGTTGTCTGTCACACCGTCCATTATCTGTAACCGCTTAATCCTATAGAGGGTTGCGGTGAGCCGGAACCTAACCCAGCAGACACAGGACTACACCCTGGATGGGATGCCAGTCCATCGCAGGACAACTAAGAGAGGCCAATCCACCTTGGACTGTGGGAGGAAACCGGAGTACCCAGAGAAAACCCACGCGAGCACGGGGAGAACATGCAAACTCCTGAGGCCAGAATCGAATCCAGGACCCTGGAGCTGTGAGGCAATAGCGCTAACCACCGTGTCACTGTGCTGCACTCCCGTTTATTGAAAATATACATATATATATATATATATATATATATATATATTTCTCTGAAATGCCACCCCACCTCTACCTCAGCTATAAATAGTACAGGCCTCTATTCCTCCTGAGGTGTTTTCTCAGGTGGCTATTCAGAAATTCACTTCATATATTAACCCCACACAGCTGAACCAAACTCACAGAGGCTCCAACTGTGAATTCTGGACCTTACTCCTTACAGATGGAGGTAAATCAAATATCCCACTGCAAACCATAAATACATAATACGTTTGGGTTGTGTAAAATATTTTTAAGGATAGGGTTAGAAATGTCTTTATAAATCTCAGTAAATGACATTAACCATTGCATGTACTATACATAACATATGTGCTTTAAATGATACTGTATTTTTGAATGATAGTTTATGTAAACCCTGATCACAACAGCAGCTTGTAAATACTGCTGGATGGTTGGCTGGCTGGCTTGAGTGGGGCAGGTCTTTGTTCGGCTGATAGCCTGAAGAAAAACGTTTCCATTCATGGTCACCGCACTGAAGGGGAGCATCCAATCAGGACAGAGCTGCGTGATGGGATTGGAAGAGAGCCAATCCAATCAGGACAGTGCTGCGTTATAGAACTGGAAGAGAGCCAATCCAATCAGGACAGAGCTGCGTGATGGGACTGGAAGAGAGCCAATCCAATCAGAACAGAGCTGCGTGATGGGACTGGAAGAGAGCCAACCCAATTAGGACAGAGCTGCGTGATCGGACTGGAAGAGAGCCAATCCAATCAGGAGAGAGCTGTGTGATGGGACTGGAAGAGAGCCAACCCAATCAGGACAGAGCTGCGTGATGGGACTGGAAGAGAGATTTAAAAACAAGGGTAGGGATAAGTTAGTGTGTGAAGGCCCAATAAAATTTAATACAAGTAAGCTACAGTACTACAGAAAACATAAAAAAATATATTATTGTTTTAAAAAATTGACAAAAAGTCATAATGACTACAAAGGGTGTCTTAATTCCAGCTTGTTTTCGGATGTATTTACACTTGTACGTATGTTCTATTCTACACAATGCTGGCTGGGTCTGTTTTAAATTTTTTTTTTAAAATTAAAAATGCTTGTAAAAATCTTGATTCCCATTGTTGAGCGCTCCTCTGTGCCTAGTTGTGTTGTTCACTCTGTACTGCACATGCAAAGCCAAGGTCAAAAGCTGCTGTGTCGTTGTAATTGAGCTTCAGTGACTTCCCAAATCCCAACACGTGTTTTTCCATCTAAAGGTCAGCAAATCAAAAGCTGCATCCCCCACAAAAGGCCTTGAAGTTGCGGTATAGGTAACAAGACAAAAAAAAAACATTGCAGAGGAGTCAAGACTTCATTTTGATAAACAAACAGAACCTGAGAAACTCCCTCGGGATCCTACTTTTTTTTTTAACCTTACAATGTAGCTGAGGACATCTTAAACACACCATGCAGTGTTCTCTATGCAGTGCTATTTGATGCAGTCTCAGTGCATGTGTGTGTGTATGCGTGTGTGTGTGTGTGTGTGTGTGATAGCTGTGTGTGTGTGTGATGGGTGTGTGTGTGTGTCTGTGTGATGGCTGTGTGTGTGTGTGTGATGGGTGTGTGTGTGTCAGTGTGTGTGTGTTTGATGGCTGTGTGTGTGTGTGTGTGTGTGTGTGTGTGTGTGTGTGTCAGTGTGTGTGTGTATCTCTGTTAGCACATGCTGTGCCTGATTTCCCCCCTTCAGGGATTGTTGAATCGATTGCAGTAGAAAGTGCTGAAATAGCATCACAGGATCCCCGACGCAGGCCTGTGAGTCACTGGAGCTGAAAACATGAACAAGACTGCTGACTTCTGAAACAAGGCAAACACTTAAAAGCGTTACTTGAAGATGGCAATTGTGAGATCAGACCCATTCTAGACAGCCCCTACTGCATTGCATAACAAAACAGTATCTGCTTTAGAGAACCTGTGCTGTCTAACGCCTAGCAAAGGTGCATTTGTATTAGCATTCAGGGGTCACGGCTTTGTGAAAACCTTCCTTCTAATGTGTTCAGATATTAATATAATGTCTGTTTCTAAATCGTATGTAGTTATTAACAACATGTAGTCGGAAACACAGCTGATCCCCAGCCTGCAGTGTAGAAAAACAGCAACATTCAAAAGCACTGTGTATGTGGTTTAAAATGTGTACTGTGTGGGATGTTTTGTATTATGATTTTATTTTACCATATTTAAGTGGGTTTTTTTGTATTATGATGGTATTTTACCATGTTTAAGTGGGGGTGTTTGTATTATGATGGTATTTTACCATGTTTAAGTGGGGGTGTTTGTATTATGATGGTATTTTACCATGTTTAAGTGGGGGGGGTTGTATTATGATGGTATTTTACCATGTTTAAGTGGGGGGGGGGTTGTATTATGATGGTATTTTACCATGTTTAAGTGGGGGGGGGTTGTATTATGATTTTATTTTACCATATTTAAGTGGGGGGGGGTTGTATTATGATGGTATTTTACCATGTTTAAGTGGGGGGTTTTGTATTATGATTTTATTTTACCATATTTCAGAAGGCTGTTACTGAGCCCATGAAGAGAATATCATCTAAACAGTGTTTTTTCTCCTCAGTGGGATCAATCTGTATGAACATTTTATGAAGTAATGCATAAATATCCTGGGAAATCATTTCTAAAGGATACCCATTTAGGATTGAATCAGTCTCTATATACTTTAATCCACGGGGAAGCTACATCAGCATGCAAACTGCAGAATAAACAAGGTATAGTTCATTCCATTTAAAGAATATACAGTAACTTGTATTAGAAAGTGCATAGTTTGTATCCCATTTGATGCGCGGTTGGTGTTTCAGTCTCTGATTACATAACAAAGTTTTTTTCATAATGTTTATTTATTTACTTTCCTAGTAAGCCAGTTCTAGTTCAGTAAAAAAAAAAAAAATGACAACAATACAGCAAACGCGAACAAGCACTGTATTGTTTCATTATTTATAGCACTTGTACCTTGTTTTCCTCCATACAACCATGGGAGCTCCTGAAACACTCTATATTAGCAACAATTGGAAACAACAAATGGTCCTCTGAGTCCTAGACCTCCTGCTGTAGAGGAGAAGGAGAAGGAGAAGGAGAAGGAGGAGAAGGAGAAGGGGGGAGGAGAAGGAGAAGGAGGAGAAGGAGAAGGGGAGGAGAAGGAGAAGGGGAGAAGGAGAAGGAGAAGGAGGAGGAGAAGGAGAAGGGGAGAAGGAGAAGGAGGAGGAGAAGGAGAAGGGGAGAAGGAGAAGAGGAAGGAGAAGGGGAAGGGGAAGGAGAAGGAGAATGGGGAGGAAAAGGTGAAGAGGAAGAAGGAGAAGGAGAAGGAGGAGGAGAAGGAGATGGAGATGGAGATGGAGAAGGAGAGGAGAGGAAGGAGAAGAAGGAGAAGAGGAAGGAGAAGGAGAAGGGGGAGAAGGAGAAGGGGGAGGAGAAGGAGAAGAGGAAGGAGAAGGGGGAGAAGGAGAAGGAGAAGAGGAAGGAGAAGGAGAAGGGGAGAAGGAGAAGAGGAAGGAGAAGGGGAAGGAGAAGGAGAAGGAGAATAGGGAAGAAAAGGAGAAGAGGAAGAAGGAGAAGGAGAAGGAGGAGGAGAAGGAGATGGAGATGGAGAGGAGAGCAAGGAGAAGAAGGAGAAGAGGAAGGAGAAGGAGAATGGGGAGGAGAAGGAGAAGGGGAGAAGGAGAAGGAGGAGGAGAAGGAGAAGGGGAGAAGGAGAAGAGGAAAGAGAAGGGGAAGGAGAAGGAGAAGGAGGAGGAGAAGGAGAAGGGGAGAAGGAGAAGAGGAAGGAGAAGGGGAAGGAGAAGGGGAAGGAGAAGGAGAATGGGGAGGAAAAGGAGAAGAGGAAGAAGGAGAAGGAGAAGGAGGAGGAGAAGGAGATGGAGATGGAGAAGGAGAGGAGAGGAAGGAGAAGAAGGAGAAGAGGAAGGAGAAGGAGCAGGGGGAGAAGGAGAAGGGGGAGGAGAAGGAGAAGAGGAAGGAGAAGGGGGAGAAGGAGAAGGAGAAGAGGAAGGAGAAGGAGAAGGAGGAGAAGGGGGAGGAGAAAGAGAAGGAGGAGAAGGAGAAGGGGGAGGAGAAGGAGAAGGAGGAGAAGGAGAAGGAGAAGGAGGAGAAGGAGAAGGAGGAGGAGAAGGAGAAGGAGAAGAGGAAGGAGAAGAAGGAGAAGGAGAAGAGGAAGGAGAAGAAGGGGAAGGAGAAGGAGAAGGGGGGGGGTGTCATTCCATTAAGGGCCTGATTTTTGAAAGGGGCAAAATAAGACATAGTTCACAAAATTGTTTTTAATACCTGATTTATGTAACTAAATCAAGTTATTTATATTTTTAAGGGTTCAACATGTGGATGCATGACACAACCCTTTCAATCCTTTGAAAGGCATATATTTAGTGACCCAAATCAAGTTTTAGAAATCACTTTGTTCTTATTTTGCCCCTTTTGAAAATAATGGGGTAAATCTCATTGTATAATAATACAGTGTGTAATGTTAAGGTTGTCGTTTTCACTGAAATGTTTGTGTTTTGAAAGTAAGTAAAGGGTTTAACGTTAACCGAATTGCTCTGCTGCCAGCTTCCGATATTCCAGTTAGTACACATTTCACAGTTAAATACTGTAATTACTGCTACATTAAACAAATAGCGGTACAACATTTTTTTTCAATCGTTTTACAGTAGCAGATAGGGACATTGAGCTACTCTTATTTCAGATCCTTGAAAAAAATGTCATGGGCTTTACAAAAAGAACGAGGGGTAAGAACAGTTTAACTCTTCATTTGAGAGCTTCCATCCAAATACATCTCACCAGATTTGCTACATACAACCTTGACTTAGGTACATTTCACCTGCTTTCCACAAAGAATGACACTTTGTATCAAATATAAACCAATGAACATAAACTGCTAAATAAACATCACATTCCTGTGAAGGTCGAAAGTAGAAATATGTAGCAAAGTTTTTAAATAACATGTTTACACAGATAATCACGAATAAACTAAAATAAAAGGGGGCAGCGTCTCCCTTTACCTTGGCAAATTTGTCAACACCAGCCTGTAAGTAATGTTTTTCCTTCTCAGGATAGCTCACAATAATCAAAAGGTCGCTCAGTCTCTCCTCCCCAGTAGCTGTACGCAAGTATGTTTTGACCCTTTTCATGCACGAAAAGAACCTTTCATTTACAAAACTAATACCAGCATTTTGCATACTGCGTAAATATGTTAAAAAAATAAATCCATTGATTTTCATGTATAACATCGCCTAATCATTTATTTCCATATAAATGCATATTTACACAATGTAACATTTTTAAACAGTAATTATAGCAGTACATTTCAACCAGAATGGATCTAATACTGTAGTGTACCACCTTAGTTTAAATATAATTTTGCACCGATCCACTGTGAAAAAGACAAACCCAAGAACGCACAGCACAACCCTACACATGAGCCGAAATCTCGTTTTCAAAGCTATGGTCCCTTTTCTTTACAGCATGTATAAATAATTGTACCTGGGCATCAGCAATATTTATAGTTTCTTCCACAAGTGAATCCCTCCTTGTTGTCTCGCATTTCTTCTGTTTTCCACCTACTGTGGCAAACATATCCTACATTTCCCTTTGTGTCATGATGATATCAATAATAATAATAATAATAATAATAATAATAATAATAATAATAATAATAATAATAATAATAATAATAGAATGCAATGTAATTCTGTGTTTTCAGTATAATCACTGGACAACGATGAACTATCAATCAAAAATCAGCCAATGTCTTGAGACTCTGAGCTTGAGCAATTACATCACATAGCAACCTTTGCTGACTTCATTCCGGATCCGGGTTAGATTAGAAAAGAATGATGTTTGAAATGTGTCATGTAGATTGTCTGGGAGGGTGGGGCAAACCATGGTCTGGGGGGAAGCTGCACCCCCTGCCCTATAGGAAATGATGTCCCTGGTGCACAGCATTGTCCTTTTGTAGGGTGCAAATAAATACAAATGGTACAGCATGTTTGGGCTAAAAAGCAGTGCTCTAGAATGAAACCATGATGTTGGTCATTGATATCCGATTTATTGGAGTATCTGCATCTGTTAAAGTAGCGCTGTATCCTGGATCGGCAGGCAGCTCAGAAGCACATTACTGATTAGTTTAATTACTGCTGATGAGGAAGTTATCTGGCAATCAATACAAACAAAAACCCAAATGCACAGAGAGTTTATTAATCCAAATAAAGTGGGCATAACATGTAGTGTTGACTAGTTTCATTGACTGTGGTGATAATCGTCCTTCCCTTTTGTTCACACAGAAGATACACAGACTTTTAAATATGCAGTATTAATTCCATGCTGCATTGCTTTGTTTTGAATTGCTTTCATCAGGACCCTTGGATGTTATTCTTACTCTGTTCTTAGCTACATGACTTTCTCTTCTTACTTTCTCTTCTATCCACAGCTTGATCTTCACTCCACTGTACTGTACATATAACATATAAAATGCAGCATGCCTAAAATCACCCATTACAAGTTCCTTGGCACTGTCAATCAAGCCGGCTGTTTTGCACTGACTCGTTTAGATCAAAGCCCATTGTACCAGCTTTCTGCTTTTATTCTCATTGAATATGCATGATGCTTTCATTCCCGGAGAATGGGATTGAAACAAAAGCCACAGCTCACAACCCCCAATGACAGTCAAGCTGGGTCCCCTATCATTTCTGGAGTGAAAACACATCTGCCGGTCTCAAGTTAGTAACTTCTCTTCATCTTATTCCCGTTGTATTTGCAGTTATTTTATTGATCTGAGCTTGCATGCTTTCTTCAAAAAGGAAGGTGGACAACAAACAGAAAGATCCAGTATGAATCTCTTTGAAGGAACCCTATCGAGGCCCAGTGGTCAAAATCCCTAGAAGAACATTGGAGTTTAATATTAGAAGTCACATTGGAATTTCCTGAACCTCATTCACTGAAACTCAAGGATTGAAGATACTTTTTCACTATGGAGGAAGTGCTTACTGTAAAGAGCTATTTCCTCTGCACATATTGCATGTTTGTAAGTGCTTGGATGCTACTAGAGTGTACTTTCTCTTGCAATCTTTGTATGACCGACCTGACACTGCAAAGAGTGTGCGGGAAATACATTCTCAACTTGATTAGAGGTAGCCATCTAGTTACCAGAAGTACGACAAGCCTATATATAAAACAACGTTTTCATTGCAGATAATGGATTCTGCTGATACTGTCATGGAATAGCAATTACCTAGGGCTCTGGAGACTGAACCAGGAGCCTTTTTTATATAATAGATAATGATTTCCAGCAAATTGATGACCTTAAGGTCAAGTCTTTATCACTAATGCTTCAAAGATTCCTAGGAAGGTTCCTAGGAAAGCAGTCGACTTGCTGGGCTGGGTGAGGTGTGTTGAGCGATACTGGAGGTTAAAGTAGTCACCATCAAATGCCTCTATATTCAAAACAGGTACAACTGAAAGTATACCCGTAGTCCCCCCAGCTCACAGCCCCATAGGCAGCCTTGCCAAAAGCAAAGAACAATATAGTCAGTAGCAACAACAGAAAATCATACAGAAAACACCGACTGGGATATTAAACTGATAAGCAATTAAATAGTAGAATGTAATAATAATAATACAATAAATAATAATAATAATAATAATAATAATAATAATAATAATAATAATAATAATAATAATAATAATAATATGTCACATAATACTCATTTTTAGTGTAAAGAAGTATAGAACCAGCATGGTGAATGTCATGCCTGGAGGGTTTTTACAGTCCTGTGCTTATCTAACACAGGACCTTTCATTATGGGACTGACACTGAGACAATCCTGGTGTGTTTCTATATACTGGTGATAATGCACTGGGGACTTTGAAACTGCTTCAGAGCCAATCCAAACAGGAGCTGGGGTCTCTCAAAATGAAAGTGATAGACTTGAAGCCACTTCACCCTGCAGTCTCCAGAGTACCTGATTACACAGTGAGGGCACTCCACCACTCCATTACCTAATAATGAGCTCTTGAATCATTCACTGCTTCACAATGCCACTTGTGCCACATTCGGTGTGTTTTGTGCAACAGCATTTTGCTGCAGTCACAAATTTGAAATGTAGGTTTGGAACAAGAAGGGGGAAACTGTAAGATCACACTGGAAAAACAACAGGCAACCAAACCAACAGCATTGACCTATTTATTTGATATAAAATATTGATATAGGCACTCAAATAATATAGTCATTTCTGCACAGCAATGAAAACGTTTCTTTTTGGGGTTTTTTTGCATTAACTTTCAATGAAATATTTATCTTGCTATCCAGGCTGATATAAATCAAAAGCAGGGAGTGTGTAACATAGCTATTCCTTCCTTGATGTCGTATTGTATGTACAACAAACCTGACTTAATCAACTTCCATTGGAAGCTCTTAAAGAAACAATCCTGTTATTTCAAGATGCATATTATAGGAGTACAGTGCTAATCATCCAGGGCGAGTGCTTATTCTTTTAATGTACACTGTGCATGTGTTAAGATTGTTAATTATAACTTACAGCTTTGTGGAGATCAGTTCAGAAATTAACATATTTAGAACATTTCAAGGGAAACCTTTTGGAAACTGTGTTGGCAACAGGATGCAGAATAGAAAAGGTAAGTGTTCATCTATAATGGGGTATGAAATGGCTCTCTTGTGCCCTATTGCTCTGTTTTAGTGCGGTCATGTCACTGGTGCCAGCTACCCGAACCAGACGAGGGGGAATTAGCAGTCCATTTTCCACAAGGTTCCCAGATGCAGTGTTGTTAGTAGGGGCACTCAGGTGAGACATAATGATGACATGGGATAAAATTAAACAGGCCTGGTATCATGCTGTCGCCCTCTAGTGGCATTCAGTCCAGTTAATGGACTGGCCTTTGATACCTTATCATCCTTATGTAATGGGAGAGTGGAGTAGATCTCTTATGCAAACCTCTGAAATAGAAAAAAGAAATAGGACCCTCCTGATTATTAAGTGCAGCATTTATACAAAAGACAACTATGGGATCTGTCAATAACTGGTCATTGGTTAATAAATGTTTTTAGGTCTTCATTTGGAGAGGGGCTAATTTTTGTGTTTTAGGTTCTTCAAGAAGCCCAAGACAGGCTGTAGAGGCTCATTGCTAAAACAGACATGATGTGCTGGTGCCACTCAGCTTTTAATTATATTGACTGCAGTGGATTACCACTGCAGTATGTGTAATACAGGAGTTCCAGGACAGATTCTTCTCATAAACGGTATGCTTTTTTTAACAGTATTACCTACCACATAAAATCCTTTAGTTGTATGTATTCTACTGGGTCCTTCTGCAGACAGCAATAACAGGAGCAGACATGCAAAGTTGAAGTAAACCACATCCCTATTAAAATGAGGTTATATCATGTAGTTTAAATTATTCCATCTCCACTGCACACAAATTTAAAAAAGAAGAAAATGTCTTTTCCACTTTGATCAAAACAGCAGGGTAACTCTCCAGAGATGCGAGCCAAGGAATGACAGACCCTGTGTATTACAGTATGAGAGAGGAAAGTCAAACCCTCAGTTGTGAAACACTGCATCACCAAGGGCGCATGGAAGGGGCACCTGGTTAAATATAGGAAGGCTTTGGCGTTGGCTAGATTATCATATTATTCTAATTTAATTGAAACAAATAAAAAATAAACCTAGATTTATTTTTGCTACCTTAGATACATTAATTAATCCTTCCCCTAATAGTCCTACCCTTGACATTGGCTCCTCTCACAGCTGCAATGACTTCTTATATTTCTTTAAAAATAAAATATTAGACATCAGAAATGAGATTCCACAGACACCTTCTATTAAGGCTACTATGGGGGCTTTTTCTTTGATTAACAGGAACTGACAGAGCTAGTTCAACATATGAGAGCTACTATATGTTCTCTTGATCCTATGGTGTTATTAATACCCACGTTTTTAAAATTATAAATGGTTCCCTTTCCTCCGGTATAGTTCCCTCAGCACTTAAGGTAGATGTGGTAAAGCCTATGCTTAAGAAACACAATTTGGACCCTAAAGTCCTCAATAACTTTAGGCCAATCTCCAACCTACCATTCTAGATAATGTTCTAGAGAGAGTTGCTGCAATTCAATTACACACATTTCTAATTCTTAATGGTATATTTGAGAAGTTTCAGTCTGGTTTTTGTGCTGCACATAGCACCGAGACGGCCCTTGTCAGAGTTGTGAATGATCTACTGATAAGCTCTGACTCAGGCTTTCCATCAGTTTTAATTCTTCTAGATCTAAGTGCTGTCTTTGATACTGTAGACCAGTGGTTCTCAATCCTGGTCCTGCTCCTGCTGGTTTTTGTTTCAACCAAGCTCTCAATTACTAAATTGAACCCTAAATTGAACTAATAATTAGCTTAATTTGACTTTTTAAATTGTGTAGCTTATAAAAAGTTGGAGAATTTAAGTTCCTTATATAATTTTATACCTAAATTGAACTCTCCATCTGTTAAAAATAATTAAAAAGATCAGATTAGGCAAATTATTAGTTCAATTAAGGGTTCAATTATGTAATTGAGTGCTCGGTTGGAACAAAAACCAGCAGGGCAGGGGTCCCCCAGGACCAGGATTGAGAATCACTGCTGTAGATCATTCCATCCTACTGAATCGTCTTGAAAGCCTTGTCTATCCTGGTTCAAATCTTATCTTTCCGATAGGTTTCAGTTTGTCTCTGTTGGGGAAGTAAAATCGACATTATCAGAAGTCTCCATTCTAGGTCCCTTGCTGTTTTCATTATATATGCTACCATTAGGTGACATTATCTGCAGACACAGAGTGAACTTCCATTGCTATGCTGATGATATCCAGCTATAATTGTCCTTAAAGCCAGGAATTTCTTCTGCCTGGGTGTTATTAGCTACTTGACTTACAGACATCAAGCATTGGATGTCACAGAATTTTGTAATGTTGAATTCAGATAAAACAGAGGTTATGCTAGTGGGCTCACAGAACCAACTAAAAGGAAATGTGGGATTACATGAGCTCGACCCTTGCAGTCTTTCATCAAAACTTAAACTAGAAATTACGAGTTTGGGGGTCATCTTTGATCCTGATCTATCATTTGAGATTCATATTAGGGAAGTTACTAAAGTATCTTTTTCCCATTTGAGAAATATAGCCAAACTTAGACCAATTATTTCTGTATCTGATACCAAGAGACTAATACATGCCTTTGTTTCATCTAGAATAGATTATTATAATGCACTTTTTTCTGGTGTCCGAAAATGTGTGGCATCCCGCTTGGAGCATGTTCAGAATACCGCCGCTACAATTTTGACAAAAATCAGAAAGAGTGAACATATTACCCATTTTGGCCTCTTCACACTGGCTAACTGTGCAATATAGAATTGATTTTAAAATTTAGTTGTTAACTTACAAGGCCCTGAATGGATTAGCACCAAGTTATTTGCAGGAGTTACTGACCCCGTATCTTCCAAACCGCACTCTGAGATCACAGGCTGCGGGCTGCTGGTTATTCCTAGGGTCAACAAAAGCAACACAGGGGGTAGGGCTTTTTCTTGTAGAGCTCCTAAATTATGGAATGCTCTGCATTCGTTTGTCAGAGGAGCTGGGACTGTTACAGTTTTCAAGTCAAGACTAAAAACGCACTTTTATAAAATGGCTTTCTTATCTTAGTGGTTTTTAATGTAACTTTAAAATTGCTGCTTTTGTATTATTTGTATACTGTTATTTAATTATGTTATTTCAGTGGTCTGATTGTGGCAGTTGTATGTGTGACATGCTATACAAATGTATTGTGGTTTGTTCTTTTTTCTGTAATGTACTGTACAGTGCTTTGCGATACTTTTGTATAAAAAGCGCTATATAAATGCAATAAATAAATCAAATAAAACAGTTGTCACACAAACCATCAGATAATAATAATAATAATAATAATAATAATAATAATAATAATAATAATAATAATAATAATAATAATAATAATAATTCCTTGTCAGTTCCCAGTGTCTATCATTACAATAGCATTGAGCTCTGCTAACAGAGATGGGGGTCTGGGGGTATTCTTTGTTATGGATGTGTCTTTAATTAGAGCTTAATGGATGACAAGGACGTTGGTAGAATTGGAAGGCAAGAGAAAGGTGACTCGTTGGGAGAACACTCTCCCCTGTACGTGACCAGAATGCAGATCTCGTGCAGCAACTTCCAAACACCCAACCAATCAGCGCCATGAACCCTCCTCTTCACCCATACATGCATAGCACGGTGAACACATGTAACAATACGTGCCTCAGACAAGAACAGGCACACCAAACTCACAATAGTACTGGTAACTCGAAGGGTAAGAACCTGGGTTGTGTTTTCTTTTAATACAATTGTAATATTTTTTTCAAACAATAACGTTATTGTCCTTGTATCTACTGTAGTGTGATTCTAAACTGTAATGCATTTTTTAAAAATATTATTATTGCATTGCTTGACATTTAACTAGGTAAATAAACATCGTAAACTCTACAGTTGGCTAAAATACTTTTGTAAAGAATAAATAAAACACAGATAACTTTTTAAAAATTCTTTATTATGAAGTGCGACAAAATGCCTGGTGTCATTGTGCTTAGATCATTCAAATACTGGCTCGAAAAATCCCAGGAAAAAATCTCCAGAAATAACGTTATTAGATTCTTTACAGTTGTAAAAATCTTGTTAAGTTCCAAAGTATTATTTACAAGGCTTCTTGCAATAAACAGTTGTTCCTTTTTTTCTAAGTACAAAAACAGAGGTCTAGCTAGTACAAGTTCCTTCTACCTGATTCTATAAGATTGTTGTGCTACTTAAACTGTGGGACCTCCACGTGGCTAAAAACAAGGCATCTTTTGCTCTTGGGCAACTTGTGCTGTTTATGTCTGAATACAGTGCAAATAGTCTCGGATCGGGTTTGCATGGACGCGGTATTCTAGCCCTACCTCTCCTTATTGGGTAAAATGATGGGAGGTGCCAACTTTTTTGCCTGGGTGGACGTTCCGCAGGTTTGCAGAAATTATCTCAACTGCTTGGAGCTGACCAATCAGCACTACAAGCCTACGTCCTAAAACTACTTTAGATTAGAGGCAGGCAGTGCATACCATAGACGAAAGGAAGTTTTGTTTTTCATGTATCCTATTATACTACATTGGCATTTTCCCTGATATTGGTTCTCTGTATGACTAATACGAATACTGGATTAAACCATACCTGATTTATTTTAACTGTTATACTTTTTTTGTATTTATAAAATACCATGCATTATGTCATTATTGCTTTATAGTTCATTATGAGATTCCTATACGAAATATTGCCCTCAGATACTATCTAGATTTTGGCAAAATCAAAAGCTTCGTAAAATTGGCATAGATGTAATACTTTTTTGCATGCAATAACGTCAAAAGGTACCAACATAAAGGTTCAAAAAATATTATTCAGAAAGTGGCAAATGCTTT
Source organism: Acipenser oxyrinchus oxyrinchus (assembly GCA_030684275.1). Lineage (NCBI taxonomy): Eukaryota > Metazoa > Chordata > Actinopteri > Acipenseriformes > Acipenseridae > Acipenser > Acipenser oxyrinchus. The sequence continues at coordinate 3,185,596 of CM060249.1, forward strand.
GGCATATTAATGAAGAAGGATTGGCAAAATAACGTTAAAGTGCAAATTAAAAGTTTACAGAGTTCAGTAATAAAAGTTACAAAAAATGCATTATTATAATAAATACTTAAAATAATAATAATAATAATAATAATAATAATAATAATAATAATAATAATAATAATAATAATAATAATAATAATAATAATGTTTTACCTCAAAGGTTAACCCTTTTGTGGTCACTGGCAGCAGTACAATATCATCCAATCATAAAAGGTTTGACCTTTGTGACAAATAAGAGACATTTTAATGTCTTCACTGAGTTTCAGCAAAACGACATGATATTTTAGGTTCTAAAGTTTTTAGGAAAAAAAACGGTCTTTCTAAAGTACATGCGTAGAAATCCAAGGAGGTTTTTTTCTCTTCATTCCATTATTGTAGAAGAAATAGAGAAGACATGTGCTATTATCAGGTCAAAGAAGACAAAGAAGAAGAAGAAATAGAGAAGACATGTGCTATTATCAGGTCATAGAAGACGAAGAAGAATAGGAAATAGAGAAGACATGTGCTATTATCAGATCAAAGAAGACGAAGAAGAAGAAGTTCTTAAATATGGAAGTCAATCTTCGAGTGGACTCAAAGGCGAGAACGCGCCCTTAAAACAGGCGGACTCATAGTGCTTGTTTAGGTAGGACTTGAGGGCAAATGTTTTGTTGCATCGCTTGCATTTGTAGTGCTTGAAAGCAGAATGAGTCTGCATGTGGGCGCGGAGGTTGGAGCGGTCAGCGAATGCCTTCCCACAGTGGGCACATCCGAATGGCTTCTCACCCGTGTGCGACCTCATGTGACCCTGCAGTAGCCACGGTCTGCTGAAGGCTTTACCACAGATGTCACACTTGTGCTTGAGGTCATGGGTCAGCAAGTGCATGGCCATGGCTGGCATGGACACATAGACCTTCCCGCAGGTGTGGCACTTCTTGGCCATCTTGCTGTCCATGCTGCGGTGGGTTTGCTTGTGCCGGCTCAAGTTGGAAGACGTGGCGTAGGTCTTTCCACACTCATTGCAAGTATGGCGCTGGATGGTCCTGGGGCTGCTGATGACTTTCCTCCTCGACCTTCCATCCGTGATGAAGAAGGCATCTACTGTGTAACCTTCACTCACGGCATTGTCTCCATTGATGTAACCAGATGTGATCTCCGACTGGGGGCTGTCTGGCTGGTCTGAATCTGGGGCTCTGTAATCTCCATGCACACCGCTGTAGATGGGTTCAGGAGAGGGCACTTTAATTGCACTGTCATTCTCTCCATTGTAGACAGATGGGGTGATGTAGTCGCTGATGTATCCTAGAATTGAAAAGACCAAGAATCTTTATTCAATTATTTATATGCACATGGGGATTAATGTGTGAACTCTAAGGTTCTTAGCTGCAACAAGCAAGTTCTGCCAGTTTCCCACATTATTTGTCTGCTTCATTCATATTTCTGTTGTTTACAATAAACAATTGTTCCAGCAACATATAAATCTACTGAATTCTTACGGAATTCTTTTTTTTCTGCATCACTCCCATTAATCAGTAGCACTCCATTTCAATTAACATTGTAACCCATTTAAGGACAAAAGGCATGGCATATAAAAGAAGCCCCATTAATAACTGCACATGGAATTAAAACAGGATTCACACAATGAGGTCAATGCAATCGAAACAGACCTTTTTTAGTACTGGAAACCATTATGATAATTTTGTCAAAAAAATGTTTTTCGAATGTTTCCGTGAACATTATAGTGGGCTATGAACAAATATTTAAATACGTGTATTATATAGAGCAGAAATACTTTAAACAGACCTGTATGAATCTGAGTCTGTTTTACATTTCTGATTTAGACATTGAGTTCTTATTTGAAAACTTGACCCTACTCAGGTTTTTACTACTAAAACGTGCAACGCTCTATGCACGCTAACATATAATTTCTTATACACCCTAACACATTTTGTTTAGTGCGTTAGATTGTTAGGAAGTAAACATAGCGCTGCATATTATTAATTTTTATTTGTAATATGTAGGTTTTCTCCGAATTTACCTTACAGTTATTCTGTCCCATTAAATGTGTTGAGGCAAAAAAAGGGTCTTTTGCACACAGCATGACCCGAGTCAGCGAAGCTTATTTAGTACTGCATTCTGCAAAAATACTTTAAACGTGCATACGCTGACAAAACCCAATAACCATTCAAAATAATAATAATAATAATAATCATCATCATTATCATCATCATCATCATCACCAGGCACAAATAAAGCGCACTTGTAGCTAGCTTTTTTTTTTTTACCTTTGTCGTGTAGTCTTACGCTAATATCCGTTCTGGATTTACCATAGGAGCGTTCGAGATCAGCAGATGAAAAATCATCAAGCTTGACCTTTTTAACCAGGAAAGACCTTGGCATGTTTTTGTTTTTCTGGGTTTTGTTGTTTTTTTGGGTTTTGTTTTGTTTTTTTGTGCTGCAAAAAAAGAGAACAAAAAAAGGACAAATGCTCGTTCAGCACTGAATGTCTCTCTGTTCTTGCAGCGTTGATGCAGACTATTTTACAGCTCTGCGGCCGTGCAGCGATGAAATTCCAGTGTCAGATGAGGATATATAAACCAGCTCTCTAGTACTGCTGTTACGGGGCTGCTGTGTTGCAACGCCGCTTTCTGCTGTAAAGAAATGCAACTTCAGCACTGGATAGCTCCTTTATTCGTGACGCTCAATCGATGTAATTCAGCACCGGACAGCTTCCAGCTTTGAAGGTGCTCTCGTTTGATTCCTCGAGTTGCTACTGCAACACATTACAACTACTGTGCATTAAACAAACAAACATATAAAAAAAATCTATTTATAGAATTGCTGCTTCAGAACAGTAGAGCTTCCCGTTTTGTGCACTTTTTACCAACAATCTGTTGTAATGCAGAAGCGTACAGGACTTGATTTTTGAACACCCAAAGAAAAGAAATCAAACAACAAAAATCTCCCAAGAACAAAAATATCTGGACAGCTCCCAGTCTCTCCGCCGCCTCTCCGATGCAAGGTTCTGAATTTCTGAAGTCTGTTGATCCGTTGTCGGATTTATAGGGCTGCGATCAGGTGGTAGATGGAATGGAAGTGCTTAATTTAATCCATCAAAAAATCTCCCGGGAACAACGGCGGGCTAGAATGATTTATTGATGCTGTTCCTCGTCTCCCCTCTCTCCCTTTTTGCGATGCCAAATAAATAAGTACATTATGAGAAAAAATATATATTAAAAAAGCCAGATTGCATGGCTTCCTTAAATAACATTTAAATAAAAATAACTGGGTTAAAACTAGCAGAATGCATAGTGTAATCATCATCCGCTTTTAAGAGTTGTTAAAATGTGCAAGAGTTGTTAAAATGTGCTTGTGTGTGTGTGTGTGTGTGTGTGTGTGTGTGTGTGTGTGTGTGTGTGCCCGTGTGTGCCTGAGTGCGTACGTGTGTGTGTGTGTGTGTGCCTGAGTGCGTACGTGTGTGTGTGTGTGTGTGTGTGTGCCCGTGTGTGCCTGAGTGCGTACGTGTGTGTGTGTGTGTGTGTGTGTGTGTGTGTGTGTGTGTGCCCGTGTGTGCCTGAGTGCGTACGTGTGTGTGTGTGTGTGTGTGCCTGAGTGCGTACGTGTGTGTGTGTGTGTGTGTGTGTGTGCCTGAGTGCGTGTGTGTGTGTGTGTGTGTGTGTGTGTGTGTGTGTGTGCCCGTGTGTGCCTGAGTGCTTACGTGTGTGTGTGTGCCTGAGTGCATACGTGTGTGTGTGTGTGTGTGTGTGCCTGAGTGCGTACGTGTGTGTGTGTGTGTGGGGGGGGGGGGGGTCGATTGTTACCACAGATCCAATAATAATAAACTCATTTGTGAATTTATGGGCCCACCACGCTAAATGGAAACTGAAGAATAGGATTGCAGCGAATTATTTATTCACCGTTGTAGTTAAATTTGCCGTTGTTGCCAGATTAGTAACTGATGAAGACATAAGGGGTTAAAGGTTCAGAACTCTGTAGCAATCAAATCGCACACCGTCAACAGGTGATCCGCTGAAATAGACGCAAAATACAAACGTTTTTTAATATAGATAGATATGATCTATTATTTATTTCTTAGCAGACGCCCTTATCCAGGGTGACTTACAATTATTACAAGATAGCACATTATACAGATATCACATTATTTATTTATATACAGTTACCCATTTATACAGTTGGGTTATTACTGGAGCAATCTAGGTAAAGTACCTTGCTCAAGGGTACAGCAGCAGTGTCCCCCACCAGGGATTGAATCCACAACCCTCCGGTCAAGAGTCCAGAGCCCTAACCACTACTCCACACTGCTGGTGACAATTAGGAGGCTGTGTGGTCCAGTGGTTAAAGAAAAGGGCTTGTAACCAGGAGGTCCCCGGTTCAAATCCCACCTCAGCCACTGACTCATTGTGTGACCCTTGTGCTCTGTCTTTTGGGTGAGACGTAGTTGTAAGTGACTTTGCAGCTGATGCATAGTTCACACACCCTAGTCTCTGTAAGTCGCCTTGGATAAAGGCGTCTGCTAAATAAACAAATAATAATAATAATAATTACAGTGGTCTATAATGCTATAACGCTAGTTGCTGCTAATGGGTTCCAATGGGCATACACAAGTGAGCAAAGTAATATAAGTATATATATATAAACAATAAAACCTCATTTGATTTACATTCTCTTCCCTCCCTCTCTATAATTTCCTCATACACTATCACCATTAACCGCTAAACTAAGGGATGGATGCGGCCTAAAGTTTGCAGGTCACCCTGTTACATCACACCCAGTAAGCCAATGGTGTTCCTGTATGCAAATGAGGGGAGCTGGATGCCAGAAGGTCCCTTTCTTCAGTGATTCCTTTATGAGGCATATGCCCGTAATTAACAGAGATCTCGTAGCGAGAGCGTTCTGTGTTGTTAACACCGTGTACTTTTTTGTTCAAAGTTACAGTGAAAACCTCAGCAGTGGTGTATTGATGCGACACTGACCCCGACTAAAACACACGATATGACCCTTTATTATAAACTCCTCATAATCGCGACTTCACAATTGTTTTAAACCAAGTGATGGTTTGCATTTACTACGCTATTGTTATATTATTATTGTTTATTTCTTAGCAGACGCCCTTATCCAGGGCGACTTACAATTGTTACAAGGGATCACATTATTTTTTACATACGATTACCCATTTATACAGTTGGGTTTTTCCTGGAGCAATCTAGGTAAAGTACCTTGCTCAAGGGTTCAGCAGCAGTGTCCGCCACCTGGGATTGAACCCACGACCCTCCGGTCAAGAGTCCAGAGTCCTAACCACTACTCCACACTGCTGCTTGTGTTCTAGTTGTTAAACTGGTTAAAAAAAAAAAACACGACGTCATAATAAATATGTATAGAGTATTTTCATGTTATCAATGGCTAATCAAGTCACTGCAATGTATTATGCAATGGTGTTTGTTGTTTGGAAAAGCTGGATTGCAGCTCAAAATGACAAAACTGGGGATTGCTACACTCAGTCTACAGTACGTGAAAACACCTTTATGAACATGATTCATACTTCTTTTTAGTTTGAAGAGCTTGGAAGAAAAACAGAAAACTGGATGAAATAATTTAGTGATGAGTTTCACATGTCTGAAAACTTAAATAAAAGTATGGATTCATGAGCAAAGTATCTTTAGAACGCACATTGTACCTCCGTCTCGGCTAATTCTGGAGCTACTTTTAACTGAAGGCTACAGTCTTTCTGCCTCACTCGCCCACGCTTGTGAGCACCCATATTAATTCTGCCCTAGAGTACAATTGTCAGCCTAAAACTGTAATTGCCATTATATTTGGCACAGTACATTTAACATCTTCTGTAAATTATTGCACGCTGTTCAGTAACTAAACACGCTGTAACATTGTATATAACACTGGTGTATGTCTCCCCAGGGATTTAGAAAAATGCCCACTTATTATTTTGCTTCAGTATTAGACCTACTCTATTTTATTGTTGTTCGTAGTAAAAACCCTTCATTTCTTAGTAACATGTAAAATGTCTGATGACTGAAACGCAGCCAAGTCAATGTTCATTTCGAGTTTTTGAAGTGTAGGCTGCGGTTTCTAAGCCTCGTTTAATTGCCCAAATGTATTTAATCAATGAATCTAATCAACTAAAAGAAACGTCGTTTTTGTAAAGTTAACAAAACTTTAGTGTGTGTCTTTAGCTGGGGTGACCTGATGTGTTTATTGAAAAAGATGTAAAAGGAGCAGCCACTTCTAGAATTCTGAATGTTCCCCCAGAAGAGCTGAGTTCAGCTGAAAAAGAGAAGAAAATAGAAGCTGTTTTCATTTGCATAATGATAGCATAAGATGTGCTGCAATTCTGAAACGTCTTGTCAGATTTGAAATAAAAAAAAATAAAATAAAAAGGTTCATTAGCATTTAATTCTCACATTGAATTTTTACAGTAATACCGTCGGGATCCGTGTTATGTCATTACAAAAAAATTATATATATTTGTGTGTGTGCGCGCGCGTGTGTGTATGTGTGTGTGGGGGGGGGGGGGGATTAGATCAAACTAAATAAATAAAAGCATGTGAGACGTCTGGAATTGTCGCCATTAGATATAGCAGCCAGCATATTTTCCCATCTCCTAAATCCTAAATCAAAGCTCCTATCACACCAGGCGTCACCAGTGTTGGCAGGCAGGCCGACTCCAGTAACATTGTTCCAATGAAGGGATCCCTCTGAAGACCCGCCTTCAACATGCATTTCTTATTTATGATGTTTGTATAATATCCTGCTGATTCAGTAGCATGCTGACTAAGCGAGAAACCGATCTGAAAGTGGAATCCATACTAAATGAGGATGTGCCTGAATTATTTTAAGGCATGAACAACACATTAGGTGCTTAGTGGTTTAGTGTGAGCCTGCAGGAAATCACCATTTGTATTGCTTTACAGAACTGTAAATATTTATTTAAAAAAATAATAACTTTGGGAATTGCCAATCATTACAGATCAGTTTGTTAAGTAATGGGCCAAAGACTAAACCAAGCAGAAATCAGTACATTGGTCTTATACTTAATACTGTACCGTGATTAAAAGAAAGATGCCACAAACCTGCACAGTCAAGTAACGGTTGAAATAGATCAGCATCATAAAGCAACCTAAAACTAAAACATGAGTGGTCAAAACCTCCATAAAGTGATCCATGAAATGTCTTGTGTTTATACATGCTACAACCTGAATGAGAAAGAGCAAATGCATTCCTATAGGGATTGCCAACAGCTAAAACACGACAGATTGGCCTTGATTTTCTTTTTGTGCTCACTCATTGCCCTTCATTTAAGTTAGATGCTTCATTTTTATCTGTAGCTTGTAAAGTGGGGACCAGATACTATAATGATGCTTTCCATCTGTCTGTCCGTCCACCTTTCACACTCCATAACTCACAAACTGAGCAGGTTCTGGAGGGCTTTATCACAAAGGTAGACTAAGGGATAAACAAGGATTGTGGGAAGCCTTTGACTTTCACCTCCAGAACAAGGTTACACCCAGTAGAACCAATTATTCGATTTAGATTTTTAAAAAATTGAATTAAGCATTTAGGTACAAACTTGGTTCGTATTGTGTTTGAAGTAAATACATGAATCACAAGTCGGTCAAGATAGCTTCTGTTTTCACCTTTCTCAAAGTGCCACTAACCAAAAACCATTGACCCAACAATGTCCTGCGAAGGATTCTCATAGTGGACAGTAGTTCATTGTGAAAGCAATTATTATTTTTATTTGGTGGATGCTGGGGGTCTATTTCCATATTAACCTAAACATCATCTTTTTCTATATATGGTTAATTACTGTAGATTTGTGAGATAAAGTAGTGTATTACCATGTCATATAATATAGTAACCTACTTTAATATAATGAAACTAAGACTAGAAATGTGCAAGAAACAAGGTTCATCTTGAAGAGCTTGAAGAGCTTTTCTATACAGAACGTTCTTTACAATATTTGAAATCTGTTTTCCAACTTTATATGCAAAAAACAAACAAAGAAACCCAATGATGAATCAGACCATACAAGCAAGAAACCATAAGTAATACGTTTTACACAGAAATAAATGCATTCAAAAATATATTTGTCTTGTTAGAAGAGCTGTCTGTGTATTGAACTCTTTCCTGCCGAGTTAACAGGCAAGAGTGATTAATGACCTTGGTTTCACTTTGGGCCCGGGAACTCCTCCAACCAAGCAGTGGTTTTCAACCCCAGTCCTGGGGACCCCCTGTGTCTGCTGGTTTTCATTCCAGCTGAGCTCTCAGTTACTTGAGTAGACCCTTCATTGAAATTATAATTTGCTTAATTAGACTTTTAAAATTGTTTTCAGCTCTTAAACAGTTGCAGATTTCAAGTTAGCATTAACATTTTAGTAACTTAAATTATGTAACTGTTTAAGAGCTGAAAACAATTAAAAATGTCTAATTAAGCACATTATCATTTCAATTAAGGGTCTAGTCAAGTAATTGAGAGCTCAGTTGGAATGAAAACTAGCAGACACAATGGGTCCCCAGGACCAGGGTTGAAAACCACTGAGTTACAGTATTATATTACCCTACATGGGTATAGTTCATACATACGGTATTGCGTTACAGTATTATATTACCCTACAGGGGTATAGTTCATACATACGGTATTGAGTTACAGTATTATATTACCCTACAGGGGTATAGTTCATACATACGGTATATAACATTCAATCTTAAGATATGTAGAAATGCTAAAAGAAACCAATACATTTAAAGACATTGATTAAGACTTCTAGTGAAAGGAAGACACTAGTGAAGAATTGCAGTTGAAAGGAGGGGGCACATTTCTCCTCTTTGTACGTTAGATCCGACAGTAGCAATTAGCAGTAAGACCTCATGAAAGCTGACCATAGACAATGTTTCCGGAGGTACTTTCCCACCCAGCATGTGTGGACCGATACTGTATATCTGAGTGTTTCTTCACTGATAACCCTTCAATTCCAACCTTGTTTGTGTATGAAACCAGGAACGTGCCAAATGAGTCCAAATCAGTGATATTGACCAAATGTAAACCCAGACAGATGCGAACAATGCCATGACTGTCATGTTTCTATTTAAGTGAGTTGGGGTTTCGTCCATCCTGACTAGAAACACAAAACAGAGCAGCAACCATTGCTGTCTATAGCAGTGTGCTTGTAAACTTTGCATGGTATGTATAATTTCAATTAAAATGTAGTTTTTGAACCATTAGACACAAATCAGCCAGCAAATTATTAATATAAACAGTTTGCCTACTTTTCCTTTGGGTTCATTTTCATTCACAACCCCCCATCTCCCACTGAGGGTGTCTCAATGACCTTGTCCAATGGTCAGATAATAGCCACTTGCCAAAATGACCAGGTAACATGCACAGCCACTTTAACACTTTAATTTCATTTTGAAATTGAAGGGGTCTTAAAATAATGAACAGCATGAACATGGGGCAATATTTAATTAAATTAAATTAAAACATCACTGATCGTGGTGCTCTTAGCTCTACAATTTCTTGGATGTCATTATCATGGCAGTGATAAGTGTGCCTAAGGCTGATCCTGCATGGTAGAGGACTTACAATGCCACATTACACAGGCTAACCTTGGAGCATATCCAAACAGCCCCGAGCCTGGTGTTTCTTTGCATGAGACCATGGCACCATGCCTATACTAATAAAACTCCTTACATAGAGTTGTAACTGTTTTAGAAATTGACTTGTGGTTTTACTGCTTTGCAAATCGTTTGTTGGGCATGCTAGAATATGAAATGTTGTTTGCTATTTTGTGTGTTGCTATGCTAGCGTTGTCTGTATGTTTTCTTTAACTCAATGTAAAAGCAAGCCTGTGGAAAGTTACTGAGAAAAAAATACAGTACATTCCTTATTTGGGTATGAGATAGGAAGGTACCAAGAAGAGTTATTGAGGAATGATGGAACCTGAGCAGTGATAATGAAGGAAGAGTTATTGAGGAATGATGGAACCTGAGCAGTGATAATGAAGGAAGAGTTATTGAGGAATGATGGAACCTAAGCAGTGATAATGAAGGAAGAGCTATTGAGGAATGATGGAACCTGAGCAGTGATAATGAAGGAAGAGTTAATGAGGAATGATGGAACCTGAGCAGTGATAATGAAGGAAGAGTTACTATTATTTATTACTTCACAGACGCCCTTATCCAGGGCGACTTACAATTGTTACAAGATATCACATTATTTCACATTATTTTTTTACAAACCATTACCCATTTATACAGTTAGGTTTTTACCATTTCTCCACTGGCTTTTACTATGGCAATGGAAGTAATCATTAGGGCATCAAAATGGGTAGTGGGAGGAGAGCGCTTGGCTTCTGGAATGCGACTACCACCAATTCGAGCATACATGGATGACATGACAACCATGACTACAATAGTAGCCTGCACTAATCGGTTATTGGGCAAATTAACCAATAACATTGAATGGGCACGAATGCAATTCAAGCCCACTAAATCAAGCAACATCTCTATAATTAAAGGTAAAGTAGTAGATAAAATGTTCTTCATTAATGGTGAGGCAATACCAACAGTGTCTGAGAAGCCAGTGAAGTCTACTGCCGAAGTTGCTGTGGCCACTGACTGTGTACAAGGTTTCTTTGGCAACAGTAGAGAAGCTGGAAGCTTTAATCAGTTCATACATCAGGAAATGGTTGGGAGTTCCACGCTGCCTCAGCAGAGTGGGACTTTATGGTAAAGGAATACTGCAGCTACCAGTCTCCGCTCTAACCGAGGAGTTTAAGTGTGCCATGGTCAGACTGGAAATGACATTAGTAGAGTCACGTGACAAATGCGTAAAGGAAGCAGCACCTGTGTTGAAAACTGGAAGAAAGTGGGCGGCAAAGAAAGCTGTGGAGGATGCAAAAGCTGCCCTTTGAATTGGTGATATCATGGGGCAAGTTCAGCATGGAAGAGGGGGTCTTGGTCTCAGTTCAGCTCCTCCTACATGGCACAAGGCAGCACCAGCTCAACGGAAGAAGCTGGTAGTCAATGAGGTGCAAAAGCAGGAGGAGAGGATGAGGTGCATAAAGGCCATTTCCCAGGCCAAGCAGGGAGAATGGATGAGATGGGAGAGTGGGGAACAATGCAAGATTGGCTGGCAAGACCTATGGTCAAGGAACAGAACAGGATCATTTTCCTCATCAGGTCAACATATGATGTTCTCCCATCACCACAGAACCTAAACCTCTGGGTAGGAGAGGATCCCTCATGTCCTTTGTGTTCATCACCTGCAACATTAAGGCACATTTTGACAGGATGTAAGGTGGCTCTTAGCCAAGGATGGTTTACTTGGCGCCATGACCAGGTGCTGTGATGTTTGGCCTTAGCATTGGAAGACAAGCGTAACACGACCAATAAGTTGCCACCTGTTCCATCAAAACATTACACACAAAAGACAACATTCCTCCGCCCAGGCGCGCAAGCACCAAGAAAAGGTGTTAAAACCAATCCTCGCCCAGGACAACTGGAAGCTGCTAGAGACTGGAAAATGCTGGCAGATGCTGGTCTAACGGCTTATTTTTCCACCTGAGATTGCCACCATTAACCTTCGACCAGATATTGTCTTGTGGTCTGGATAAGCACGCCTTGTTCACCTGGTAGAGTTAACAGAGCCATGGGAGGATGCTGTAGATGAGGCGTATGAGAGGAAGAAACTGTGTGATGCTCAACTAGCCACTGAAGCGGAACAGCGAGGATGGAGAGTCTGGGTTTACCCAGTGGAGGTGGGTTGTCGAGGATTTGTGGCACACTCTACAACCCGGTTTCTCAGAGACATCGGATTCAGTGGCTAAGAGTTGCGTTGCACAGTGAAGAACTTATCTGAAGCAGCAGAGAGTAGCAGCAACTGGCTGTGGTTGAGACGGAAAGATTCTGGCTGGGGATCTCAAGCACAATAGAAAGAAATGCTGATGTACAGGTAAGTAAGCTGGGCTGAGTTGAGTGGGGGACAGAGGGGGGTGATGCTGGGACACCAGAATCACCGTCAAGCCCTCTTGAGGTGTCGTGGGCTAGTCGACGAAACACCAAGGATGGAAGGTGCCCACTTGAAGACCCCAGAGATGTACCCTACTTAGCTCAATCCAGACGGTTGTCATGCTGATGCGCTGGGAGACCGCACTGTGGTTGATCCCGAGCCAGCATCGCAGCCGTTGTGTGTGCTGATGCTTAGGGAGGCAATAAGCTGATCCCTGGAGCCAGCATTACACTTCAGCCATCAACACCAGACAGAAGGATATCTACATCATCATATGGAAGGAAACGCAAATGGAGACTCAGATGGATCACATTAGTTTACTGTAAAGCTACATCTTAGTTGGTGCTTATCTTGGCGAGAGCCGAGTTCAAATCAGCATGAAGTTTTAACATCTACTCTCGTGTAATGGAAATCATTGTTACAAGATTTCACATTATTTCACATGATACATTATTTCACATTATTTTTTACATACAATTACCCATTTAGATAGTTGGGTTTTTACTGGAGCAATCTAGGTAAAGTACCTTGCTCAAGGGTACAGCAGCAGTGTCCCCCACCTGGGATTGAACCCACGACCCTCCGGTCAAGAGTCCAGAGCCCTAACCACTACTCCACACTGCTATTGAGGAATGATGGAACCTGAGCAGTGATAATGAAGGAAGAGCTATTGAGGAATGATGGAACCTGAGCAGTGATAATGAAGGAAGAGCTATTGAGGAATGATGGAACCTGAGCAGTGATAATGAAGGAAGTTATTGAGGAATGATGGAACCTGAGCAGTGATAATGAAGAAAGAGTTATTGAGGAATGATGGAACCTGAGCAGTGTTAATGAAGGAAGAGCTATTGAGGAATGATGGAACCTGAGCAGTGATAATGAAGGAAGTTATTGAGGAATGATGGAACCTGAGCAGTGATAATGAAGGAAGAGTTATTGAGGAATGATGGAACCTGAGCAGTGATAATGAAGGAAGAGCTATTGAGGAATGATGGAACCTGAGCAGTGATAATGAAGGAAGAGCTATTGAGGAATGATGGAACCTGAGCAGTGATAATGAAGGAAGAGTTATTGAGGAATGATGGAACCTGAGCAGTGATAATGAAGGAAGAGTTATTGAGGAATGATGGAACCTGAGCAGTGACAATGAGGAGAGGATTGTTATAGACTGATGTATCCAAGTTAGGTATAAAACAGGCTTATTTAGCTCTTTGTTAGATCAGTAGAAGAAAAGAGGACTGCTACGCTCTGGTCTCCAGAACTGGTAACTATGCCTTTTTCATTTTTGCTTGCTGTTTTCTATGTTTAATAAAGTATTACTATTAAACTGAATCTCTTTCCTATTGAGTGAATGATTCTGGGTTAATTCATCACACTCACACCAGTGAGACACTTAACACGCACATCATGGATACGAAACATGTATCAAGGCCAGCATATAGAAATGATAGTGGCTTTCCGCACCTTTTGTTTCAATGTAACAGACATAAGCTTGGTGTGTCAGTGACCATGCAGGCAGCAAGTGAGAATCTTAACAACTGCACAAAAGAGCCCGGCTTGTCTCACTCGACTCACATCTCTCCTGCACCCCAGTGCACTGCCTGTTACAACAACGCCATCCACCAAAATTGCTTCCAGCATAATGTTTTATATGGATTGTTTAGTCATTTTGTTTAGAGCATGGGGGAAGTTTCCCCAGAATTAAGTTCATTTAGCGACATAGGTTCTAAAATAGCCGTCAGATCAGAATGGTTTTCAGTCTTTCTATAATGGTCTCCATCAAACCAAGGTCTAGATTAGTGGACCCAGGGGCCCCTGAGAGGCTGGGTGATGGGTTCAGGAAATATTACTACAGAAATATTAGCCCTGTTTAGACTTGTCTTCCACACCTGACATGCCATACCGCATCGATGCCTGCCAATAAGAGTGAGGGTTATTATACTACAGTTCCAAAGGTCTTCAGAAACAAGTTGAACTGACGACTAACACCATCCAACAGCCAACATGTGCTAGGCTCACCAAGATATTGTAAAGTGTCACCGGCATCCCAGTTGTGGTCACAAATTATAAATTGCTGTGTAATTTAAAGACAAGCAAGTAGTAATTGTATTCATTACTTTCACATCTCTGACAATAAACCACAAGGGCCTGTCTGCCAACCTATTTATTTTTATTTTTTGACTCCACTCTTGAAAGAGCTGGCATCTGGGTCTCCAGCCATGGTTTGGGATGTAAGGATTTAAACACTGCAATGCACTTGCATCCGTAGCTGTCAAAGTACAGCTCTATCCAGTAGTGAAGTAAATTGTGGTGAGACTCCAGAAGTGGGAGAATAATACAGTGTGTTGCAGCAGCACAGCAGCAGAGCAGCGTTAATCCGATCCCTGCAGGCACTTTGAAGAGTCTGAAGTCTGAATGTAGTTAATGCTGAACTCCATCGTTATGTTTGTGTATTTATTATATTGGCCATTTCCTAATTCTGGAAACCTTTTACCTTTTTTGAAAAAAAGGAAACAATCTTCCGTTTTGTAGTTACAATGTGCCGTGGTAATTATGTATCTTAATATGTAATTCCAGAGAATTTAATGATGAAAAAAAAATGTTGATAATTTAATCAATTTTCTTTGCTATCCTGGTGACATCCCTTGTGAAATATGAAATGTTCAATTAAAGTCTGAATAACTTTACTTTCTTTCCTCTTCTTTTAGTGTCACCAGAATTCACCTTAATTTTCAAAGAAACATATATATGAAAAGAGTAGTCTCTCTTTAGTCATCAACCATGTTGTGTAAAAGACAAACCAAAGTCCACTCGTTTGTTGTTTGTAGAGACTGGGTGGGTCGCACACTCAGGATCGCTCAATTGTATCCTTAATTCATTTTAGACTTGATATTCAAGAAAGTAAAAAGCAAGCGGCAATATTTTACATTTAAAAAGCAATTCTTTATTATTAAAAACACGAAACACAACGCATTCCAACAATACTTGTCTTCATCAGGTGTTAGAGATTCAAAAACAACATCAGGTGAATCCTATATGTCAGTAAATGGAGCCAATTAAATAGAATAAAATAGTAATTAACTCATTAGTAAAGTATCTAAATTCAAGATAATTGATCCTGACATATACTTAAATAAATGTGCTGGTATAAATATCATTATTGTATATATTACTGCAGTTTGTTTTTTTTTAATTCATCAGCTTGCACCAGTGAGTGATACTGATTCCATTGAGTCTTTCTCTGTAGCAGCACAATATAATAAATAGTGCTCACTGCAATCTTTTCTCCTGAATTTAAATCTTTTAAAACAAAATGAGCTTTAGCTTTTTCAGGCCATGCATTGAATTCACACAACAGATTCACATTCTGAATTCAATTTCCCACTGCTGTGTCAAACCTGCAAACACTGACTTCAGATTACCATTGCTGAGTCATACTAGGTTTTGAGGCAGTATTGAAATAAAATGCCTTATTCACTCAGCTGTGGTGGATTAAAACAGTTTTAGTATGTATGAAACATGCTTGAGACAATTGTTACAAAAGGCCAACAAGTCTGGAACCGTTTTTATGAATATCACATTTTATTGAATTCAACAAAACAGACTTTTAAAATCTAACTCATGGTATCAAGCTCCGTGTATGTGGTTGGGCTTAAATAACTCCTAGTTAAAGCTGTGTATCTGGAGCCATGGCATGTGTTATAATTATTGCATACTTCTGACATTGGTCCTTATCTTGGGGGTGAAAAAAAATCAATCTTTTAGCTTGTCATCGTTCCATGATGGAAAAAAAATTGTAAAGACTAGAAGGTGATGCAAGGGGGTGAGATGGGTTTCTTTACAAGACACTCTGTATTCCTAACTGATAGGGACGAGCATTGCTGGAAGATTGGACCAATACTGAATGAGATTAGTTTAGTCGTACTTCTTCAAAATCAAGCTATGTGATTTTAAAAGGATGTCAAATCTTACTGTAGGGCTAGCCCTTTCAATAAAGTGCATGTTCCCTCCACTGTGGGATCTCTCTGCCTTTCTCCCTTGACTGTTAATTCAAGGTCACAGCTACTCTGTATTAAACACCCACTCAAGTACATTCCTATTCAGTTCAACCCTAATGTGCACAATAATAATATTAAGTACCTGCGCTGTTTTTTTGTTTTGCATCCTGGGGACACAGCTTATGTTAATTTGTTTGAGTTTGCTTTCTTTGTGGTCTTGTGGTTAATCCTTCTTGCATATACAGTACTGGACCATCAACAGTATGTTCGAAAGCTTTACTGCTATTATGTCCAACCAAAATGACAGGAGCAGGGCTCTACCCTAACTTTTTTTTCCTAGGATCACATGTACGCCCAGGATGAAAAATGTAGTCACGTTCTGAGAAATGTAGATAATAAAATGAAAAATACACAAACACAGTTTTGCAAGCATAATGGTACCAACATTTCTGGTGAACATCTATACATCTATTTTTTTTTCTTTTTTTTTCAGAGCACTTGTGGAGTTTAATATTTTTGCATCAACAAAATAAATATTTTTTTTCCAACTGAAATGTCTTTTCATCTGAAGTTGTAAGGTTAGCTGAGACGCTTGCTGAGGCCCAGTAGTAACTCTCTTGGCCTTTAGCGGTTGAGTGGTTCTGTTTAAAGCCGAGGTGCCTGTCTGCCTGTCTGTGTGAGCCAGACTTCTCTTGTGAAAATTCCCTATCAGTCAGATCTCTGTGCCTGGAAACCGTGACAACATTAATCTTATTTGTCATAACCGGTCCCAGGGGAGGCCTGGCCAGCCTGGGCCCTCGATTTGAGGATTTGGTGGACCCCCTTTATCTCATCCCTGCAGTCTGTGAACCTAATTAGATGTGAAAGTTAAAGAGGCTGAAATGGGGACAAAAGCGACATTATGCAAATACCATTTGATTTGTGTCCATCCATTCCACTCTCTTTCTATCTTCCCCTCTGGAATGGTCATTTAAAACAGTGAAGAAGAAGGCAAAACCTCACAGGAGACTCTGTAAACTGCCCCCCTCGCTCCCTTTCTCGTGATAAATCATTGGGATAATTGGACACTTTGTCTAAAATCCTTTTTATCATTTTTCTCTTTTTTTTTACAGAAAAGCTGTCCTCTAAGTCCCACTGGTGTGGAGGGGATGTTGGCAACAAAGATAAGAAGAGAGAGCGACATTTAAGAGCTGACAAAGACATTTCTTGTGGATTACGATATTGTTCATATTTGTTCACTTTACATCAGATTATTATATTACAGATTTACAATACAAATAAAACAACAAGAAAACTAAAATGAATCGTATGAATAGTGTACATAAAGGGCTTGTGCCATCCAATAAATAGGAGCAAGATTGCCCAACAGGCAGATCTGCACAGCTGTTTGACTAAACTTGTTGCAAGGATTGTAATATTTTAAATTACAGGATATGATTTATAGCACTTTGTAACAATGACTTGGATTATAATTATTTAAGTAGTGTAATTATCATTATTATTATTATTATTATTATTATTATTATTATTATTATTATTATTATTATTATTATTATTATTATTATTATTATTACATTAAGCAATAATACTGTATCATACAGCAAATCCAAGAAAAGGATATTTATTTGCAATCTTTTTTTTTATTATTTTATTACACCCACACATTAGAAAAACGTGCAAAAAATAAAATAAAAAAATAAATAACCAATAAATGTGCAATTACGGACACACCCAGACAGACACTCACACAGACACCCACATTCACACACTGCACATTTAGTTATGTTGGTCACAAAAAACGATGTCATTACACATACCATATAACACATAGAACGAAAACACATCACAGCATAGAAGAACTAAACTGTAATATTTTTGTTGGTGCTCCATTTTCTTGTTATATTATCAGACAAGTGTACATTTCGCGCAAGTACTAGCTGCCTCTTATTAGTGGTTGCCAATATAAAACAGAGGTAATGTTGCTTGGTTCAAAAAAAGTAAGACCACCATTTGTGCATCTACTGGAAACATCTTCCCTTTTGCACTGAAGGCTGAAATGAGAAGCTTGGGTGTACTTTTTGACCGAGTTCTTTCTTTCGAACCTCATATTAGGAGAGTAACTAAAGTGTCTTAGAAATATTGCCAAAATAAGATGTTCTCTTTCACTACAAGACGCAGAGAGACTGATGCATGCTTTTGTAACATCTAGAATTGATTGTGGAATTGTCTATTCTCCGGCATTCCAAGTCAAGTTTCATCCCTTTTGCAACTTGTACAAAATGCTGCTGCCAGGATTTGAACTAAAACAAGAAAGTATGACCATATTACACCGGTATTAGCAACTCTACATTGGCTTCCAGTTCGGTTCCGGGCTGATTTTAAGCTTCTGCTCATAACCTACAAAGCCTTACATGATCTGGCTGCCTCTTACCTGAATGGTGCCGGGCTGCTCACTCTTCCCAGAGCTTTCAGTTACAGGGCCGCTAAATCATGGAACGATTTGCCCATTTCTGTAAGGGAAGCACCAAAAGTAGCAGGTTTTATAATAAGACTAAAGATACATTTTTATAATCTTTCTTATCTTAAAATGATTGTTTTCTTGTATCATCTATGGTTTTATTGCTTCACTGATGTTGTTTTTATTGATATGGTTTATCTTCTTATTTATGCATTTAATTGCATTGCATTCTTATTACTTTATTGATCTTGTTTTTATTTCCTTCTGTTTTATCTATTTATTCATGCATTAACTATCCTGCTCATGTATTTTCATTTACTGTGATTATTGCTTTTCCTGCTTATGTTTTCTGTTTTAGACATGTAAAGCGCTTTGAGACATTGCTTTTGTGAAAGGCGCTATATTAAATAAAGGTTGATTGATTGATTGATTGGTAAATGTCCAGGATCCTGTGCATGAGTGAAACTGCCCAGGGTAGACGCTAACAAAATATTCTGACCAAAGCTGTCGCAGAACCCCCCTCTGGAGCAGGCCACTTTAGAGATTGCTGGAATTAGGACGGCTATGTTTATACTACAGGAAAAAGAAAAACCGTCCTAAGAGATAGGCCTCCTCAAAGCCGGCTTAAAAGTGTCTGGTGTAAAAGGGGTATACAGGCAGACAGTCCAATAAAAAAGATTAGGCTTTTTTTCCTCTGAGATAGCATGACCTTTAATTAAAATGAAGCAACAACCAACTCTTGAAAAAATGCCATTGTCATAAGCAAAAAGAGGTGTAAAAACATCCAGGGCAGGATGTTTAATGAAGAATACGTACATTGATTTTTTTTGTTTTGTGCTGGTAAATTGAGAGTACACATGTGTAGCAGGGAACTTTAACCTGTTTTACATAGCCCGGGCTGTCTGGGGAATTCAGCAGATTAGCATTTTTATTGCAGAGCTGAACGCCAGCATCCCAAGCTGTTCCAGGAGGATGAGCACTGCCCAGGCCGCACAGTCACATCACCCGCTCTCTGCCCTTCACAGCACAGTTCAGTGGAGGGCTGGGCTCCATAACATGGGCCAAAAGAACACAGGAAAATAATGCACCTGTTTCTTAAAACATTCCCACAAGTCACATAGAAACACAAATAGAGAGAAGGGGGTAACGGTTGAAAAAATATGTTTTATCGACAAGCCTGTATCTATCTATCTATCTATCTATCTATCTATCTATCTATCTATCTATCTATCTATCTATCTATCTATCTATCTATCTATCTATATATGTGTGTGTGTGTACAGCTATGGCTAAAAGTAAAAAAAAAGAAACTATATGAACATAATTTAGTTCTTTTATTTAACATCATGTAATTGAAGAAACTACAAAAGTGTACCTGAAGCCATAATAGTAGTACAGTATTTCATGTTTTGCCAGTATTTCGTTAAATATACGGAAAACTACAAAGCGGTATGTAATTCAATATGTTAACATAACATTATTCAGTAGGCTTCATTCAACTTATGAAGCAAAATGTGTTAACTATATAGTTTACTACTATATATTAGTTTACTGCTCAGCAAGTTTCAACAGCTTGATATGCAGAGAAAAGCCATGTACATCTTTCACTACCTGAGGAAGGAGAAAATATGTGACTCTATTAGAAGAGAACGGGTTACTCATAGATTCCCTCTTCATACCCGTCGTGTTGTTATTTATGTATTCATGTATGGGGGGGGTTAGGGTTAAGGTTGGGGGGGGGTTGTATCCATTAGCTTGGACCAGTTTAATTTCTGTTGATGTTCCATTAGTGCAGGAGATGAGCTAGAGAATGCATATTGTGTCTCTCCACGGCATGTAGTGGTTGTGTGGGAAAAGAACCTTATGATCCTATAGATGGGAGATACAGAGTGTATCAATGTCAAGAGAAAGGTGTCAGGTTTCAGATTAGTCAGGTGTTTGGGTTCTGCGGTGAGATATCCCCTGTTACCAAAAGCCTGATAGTTTATCTGAGCGCTTTAAAATGCTTTTCTTATGAATGCAGAATATGGATGAGAGCAGTTTTATTATAGTTAAACCAGGGCAGAATCTTTTTTAACTTGCGGCTTCTGATGGTGGTAACACCAGCAATTAATAAATATAGAATAAATACATTTTTTTAATTAAAGCAAAAATTAAATCCACACATGTCTTTTTTTGTGTGTGTGTGTTTACAGAGCAGTGAATCCAGTTTCTAAAAACTGCTTACATTGACATCTGATTTTTTTTTTCAGGGATTGCTGAATACTTGTATACTTGTTTGCATGTGACTGCACTTCTGTTTGCAAGCAGATTCCATCTTTAGTGTAATAATATATTAATCAGGTTACTACTTGGACTGAGATTTATACTAGGGTTGTGAATAAATAGAAGCACCTGCAATATGTAAATGAGCTGTCCCTCAGTGATTCATTTGCATTGCTCAGGCAAATATTGGGACACCTTACTGTGGCATAATACTGTGGCATAAACACAGAGGAGGCTGTGTGGTCCAGTGGTTAAGGAAAAGGGCTTGTAACCAGGAGGTCCCCGGTTCAAATCCCACCTCAGCCACTGACTCCTTGTGTGACCCTGAGCAAGTCACTTTACCTCCTTCTGCTCCGTCTTTCGGGTGAGACGTAGTTGTAAGTGACTCTGCAGCTGATGCATAGTTCACACACCCTAGATAATAATACCCATTTTCCACTAGCTATCGAGCCTCACAACCAAACCGTGAAACTCTGGCCTCACAACACCTGTGAATCAGACTCGGAGCAAAGCAGAGACAGGGGCGGAGTTCATGATTTTCATTATTACATTTTGGCGAAAATTAAAAAAAACACAACCATGACCTCTGGATTTTCTCAACTCAAACACAGTGCCTCTTAATACCGTGTCATCAACATGCAACTCAACGCGTTCATTGTTTGTGACTTTAGCTGCATGGCTTGGGCTCTGCAGTGGAAACACAACCAGACTCCTCCTAACCAGCCCCAGGCTGGCTCGGCTCTGCAGAGAAAAACAACCAGGCTCCTCCTAACCGGCCCCGGGCTGGCTGGGCTCTGCAGTGGAAACACAACCAGACTCCTCCTAACCGGCCCCGGGCTGGCTGGACTCTGCAGTGGAAACACAACCAGGCTCCTCCTAACCGGCCCCGGGCTGGCTGGGCTCTGCACTGGAAACACAACGTGGCTCCTCCTAACCGGCCCCGTGCTGGCTGGGCTCTGCACTGGAAACACAACCAGGCTCCTCCTAACCGGCCCCGGGCTGGCTTGGCTCTGCAGTGGAAAAACAACCAGGCCCCTCCTAACCGGCCCCTGGCTGGCTGGGCTCTGCAGTGGAAACACAACCAGGCTCCTCCAGACCGGACCCGGGCTGGCTTGGCTCTGCAGTGGAAAAACAACCAGGCTCCTCCTAACCGGCCCGACCTGGCATGGCTCTGCAGTGGAAACACAACCAGGCTCCTCCTAACCGGCCCCGGGCTGGCTCGGCTCTGCAGTGGAAACACAACCAGGCTCCTCCTAACCGGCCCCGGGCTGGCTCGGCTCTGCAGTGGAAACACAACCAGGCTCCTCCTAACCGGCCCCGGGCTGGCTGGGCTCTGCAGTGGAAACACAACCATGCTCCTCCTAACCGGCCCCGGGCTGGCTGGGCTCTGCAGTGGAAACACAATCAGGCTCCTCCTAACTGGCCCCGGGCTGGCTGTGCTCTGCAGTGGAAACACAACCAGGCTCCTCCTAACTGGCCCCGGGCTGGCTGGGCACTGCACTGGAAACACAACCAGGCTCCTCCAGACCGGACCCGAGCTGGCTGGGCTCTGCAGTGCAAACTCAACCAGGCTACTCCTAACCGGCCCCGAGCTGGCTTGGCTCTGCAGTGGAAAAACAAACAGGCTCCTCCTAACCGGACCCGACCTGGCATGGCTCTGCAGTGGAAACACAACCAGGCTCCTCCTAACCGGCCCAGGGCTGGCTCGGCTCTGCAGAGAAAAACAACCAGGCTCCTCCTAACCGGCCCCGAGCTGGCTCGGCTCTGCAGTGGAAACACAACCAGGCTCCTCCTAAACGGCCCCTGGCTGGCTCGGCTCTGCAGTGGAAACACAACCAGGCTCCTCCTACCCGGCCCAGGCTGGCTGGGCTCTGCACTGGAAACACAACGTGGCTCCTCCTAACCGGCCCCGTGCTGGCTGGGCTCTGCACTGGAAACACAACCAGGCTCCTCCTAACCGGCCCCGGGCTGGCTTGGCTCTGCAGTGGAAAAACAACCAGGCTCCTCCTAACCGGCCCGACCTGGCATGGCTCTGCAGTGGAAACACAACCAGGCTCCTCCTAACCGGCCCGACCTGGCATGGCTCTGCAGTGGAAACACAACCAGGCTCCTCCTAACCGGCCCCGGGCTGGCTCGGCTCTGCAGTGGAAACACAACCAGGCTCCTCCTAACCGGCCCCGGGAAGGCTTGGCTCTGCAGTGGAAAAACAACCAGGCTCCTCCTAACCGGCCCCGGGCTGGCTGGGCTCTGCACTGGAAACACAACCAGGCTCCTCCTAACCGGCCCCGGGCTGGCTGGGCTCTGCAGTGGAAACACAACCAGGCTCCTCCTAACCGGCCCGGGCTGGCTGGGCTCTGCAGTGGAAACACAACCAGGCTCCTCCTAACCGGACCCGGGCTGGCTGGGCTCTGCAGTGGAAACACAACCAGGCTCCTCCTAACCGGCCCCGGCTGGCTTGGCTCTGCAGTGGAAACACAACCAGGCTCCTCCTAACCGGACCCGGCCTGGCATGGCTCTGCAGTGGAAACACAACCAGGCTCCTCCTAACCGGCCCCGGCTGGCTTGGCTCTGCAGTGGAAACACAACCAGGCTCCTCCTAACCGGCCCTGGGCTGGCTGGGCTCTGCAGTGGAAACACAACCAGGCTCCTCCTAACCTGCCCGGGCTGGCTCGGCTCTGCAGAGAAAACACAACCAGGCTCCTCCTAACCGCCCCGAGCTGGCTGGCTCTGCAGTGGAAACACAACCAGGCTCCTCCTAACCGGCCCCGAGCTGGCTCGGCTCTGCAGTGGAAACACAACCAGGCTCCTCCTACCCGGCCCAGGCTGGCTGGGCTCTGCACTGGAAACACAACCAGGCTCCTCCTAACCGGCCCCGGGCTGGCTTGGCTTTGCAGTGGAAAAACAACCAGGCCCCTCCTAACCCGCCCCTGGCTGGCTGGGCTCTGCAGTGGAAACACAACCAGGCTCCTCCAGACCGGACCCCAGCTGGCTGGACTCTGCAGTGCAAACTCAACCAGGCTACTCCTAACTGGCCCCGAGCTGGCTTGGCTCTGCAGTGGAAAAACAACCAGGCTCCTCCTAACCGGCTTGACCTGGCATGGCTCTGCAGTGTAAACACAACCAGGCTCCTCCTAACCGGCCCCGGGCTGGCTGGGCTCTGCAGTGGAAACACAACCAGGCTCCTCCTAACCGGCCCCAGGCTGGCTGGGCTCTGCAGTGGAAACACAACCAGGCTCCTCCTAACCGGCCCCGGGCTGGCTCGGCTCTGCAGTGGAAACACAACCAGGCTCCTCCTAACCGGCCCCGGGCTGGCTCGGCTCTGCAGTGGAAACACAACCAGGCTCCTCCTAACCGGCCCTGGGCTGGCTTGGCTCTGCAGTGGAAACACAAACAGGCTCCTCCTAATCGGCCCCGGGCTGGCTCGGCTCTGCAGAGAAAAACAACCAGGCTCCTCCTAACCGGCCCCGAGCTGGCTCGGCTCTGCAGTGGAAACACAACCAGGCTCCTCCTAAACGGCCCCTGGCTGGCTCGGCTCTGCAGTGGAAACACAACCAGGCTCCTCCTACCCGGCCCAGGCTGGCTGGGCTCTGCACTGGAAACACAACCAGGCTCCTCCTAACCGGCCCCGGGCTGGCTTGGCTCTGCAGTGGAAAAACAACCAGGCCCCTCCTAACCGGCCCCTGGCTGGCTGGGCTCTGCAGTGGAAACACAACCAGGCTCCTCCAGACCGGACCCGAGCTGGCTGGACTCTGCAGTGCAAACTCAACCAGGCTACTCCTAACTGGCCCCGAGCTGGCTTGGCTCTGCAGTGGAAAAACAACCAGGCTCCTCCTAACCGGCCCGACCTGGCATGGCTCTGCAGTGGAAACACAACCAGGCTCCTCCTAACCGGCCCCGGGCTGGCTGGGCTCTGCAGTGGAAACACAACCAGGCTCCTCCTAACCGGCCCCGGGCTGGCTGGGCTCTGCAGTGGAAACACAACCAGGCTCCTCCTAACCGGCCCCGGGCTGGCTGGGCTCTGCAGTGGAAACACAACCAGGCTCCTCCTAACCGGCCCGGGCTGGCTGGGCTCTGCAGTGGAAACACAACCAGGCTCCTCCTAACCGGCCCCGGGCTGGCTGGGCTCTGCAGTGGAAACACAACCAGGCTCCTCCTAACCGGCCCCGGACTGGCTGGGCTCTGCAGTGGAAACACAACCAGGCTCCTCCTAACCGGCCCCGGGCTGGCTGGGCTCTGCAGTGGAAACACAACCAGGCTCCTCCTAACCGGCCCCGGGCTGGCTCGGCTCTGCAGTGGAAACACAACCAGGCTCCTCCTAACCGGCCCCGGGCTGGCTGGGCTCTGCAGTGGAAACACAACCAGGCTCCTCCTAACCGGCCAGGCTCCTCCTAACCGGCCCCGGGCTGGCTTGGCTCTGCAGTGGAAACACAACCAGGCTCCTCCTAACCGGCCCCGGGCTGGCTGGGCTCTGCAGTGGAAACACAACCAGGCTCCTCCTAACCGGCCCGGGCTGGCTGGGCTCTGCAGTGGAAACACAACCAGGCTCCTCCTAACTGGCCCCGGGCTGGCTGGGCTCTGCAGTGGAAACACAACCAGGCTCCTCCTAACCGGCCCGGGCTGGCTGGGCTCTGCAGTGGAAACACAACCAGGCTCCTCCTAACCGGCCCCGGGCTGGCTGGGCTCTGCAGTGGAAACACAACCAGGCTCCTCCTAACCGGCCCAGGCTGGCTGGGCTCTGCAGTGGAAACACAACCAGGCTCCTCCTAACCGGCCCCGGCTGGCTTGGCTCTGCAGTGGAAACACAACCAGGCTCCTCCTAACCGGCCCTGGCTGGCTGGGCTCTGCAGTGGAAACACAACCAGGCTCCTCCTAACCGGCCCTGGGCTGGCTTGGCTCTGCAGTGGAAACACAACCAGGCTCCTCCTAACCGGCCCCGGCTGGCTTGGCTCTGCAGTGGAAACACAACCAGGCTCCTCCTAACCGGCCCCGAGCTGGCTGGCTCTGCAGTGGAAACACAACCAGGCTCCTCCTAACCGGCCCCGGCTGGCTCGGCTCTGCAGTGGAAACACAACCAGGCTCCTCCTAACCGGCCCGGGCTGGCTGGGCTCTGCAGTGGAAACACAACCAGGCTCCTCCTAACCGGCCCCGGCTGGCTGGGCTCTGCAGTGGAAACACAACCAGGCTCCTCCTAACCGGCCCCGGGCTGGCTGGGCTCTGCAGTGGAAACACAACCAGGCTCCTCCTAACCGGCCCCGGCTGGCTGGGCTCTGCAGTGGAAACACAACCAGGCTCCTCCTAACCGGCCCCGGCTGGCTGGGCTCTGCAGTGGAAACACAACCAGGCTCCTCCTAACCGGCCCCGGGCTGGCTGGGCTCTGCAGTGGAAACACAACCAGGCTCCTCCTAACCGGCCCCGGCTGGCTGGGCTCTGCAGTGGAAACACAACCAGGCTCCTCCTAACCGGCCCGGGCTGGCTGGGCTCTGCAGTGGAAACACAACCAGGCTCCTCCTAACCGGCCCGGGCTGGCTGGGCTCTGCAGTGGAAACACAACCAGGCTCCTCCTAACCGGCCCCGGCTGGCTGGGCTCTGCAGTGGAAACACAACCAGGCTCCTCCTAACTGGCCCCGGGCTGGCTGGGCTCTGCAGTGGAAACACAACCAGGCTCCTCCTAACTGGCCCGGGCTGGCTGGGCTCTGCAGTGGAAACACAACCAGGCTCCTCCTAACTGGCCCGGGCTGGCTGGGCTCTGCAGTGGAAACACAACCAGGCTCCTCCTAACTGGCCCCGGGCTGGCTGGGCTCTGCAGTGGAAACACAACCAGGCTCCTCCTAACTGGCCCGGGCTGGCTGGGCTCTGCAGTGGAAACACAACCAGGCTCCTCCTAACCGGCCCCGGCTGGCTTGGCTCTGCAGTGGAAACACAACCAGGCTCCTCCTAACCGGCCCGGGCTGGCTGGGCTCTGCAGTGGAAACACAACCAGGCTCCTCCTAACCGGCCCCGGGCTGGCTCGGCTCTGCAGTGGAAACACAACCAGGCTCCTCCTAACCGGCCCTGGGCTGGCTTGGCTCTGCAGTGGAAACACAACCAGGCTCCTCCTAACCGGCCCCGGGCTGGCTCGGCTCTGCAGTGGAAACACAACCAGGCTCCTCCTAACCGGCCCCGGGCTGGCTCGGCTCTGCAGTGGAAACACAACCAGGCTCCTTCTAAACGGCCCCTGGCTGGCTCGGCTCTGCAGTGGAAACACAACCAGGCTCCTCCTACCCGGCCCAGGCTGGCTGGGCTCTGCACTGGAAACACAACCAGGCTCCTCCTAACCGGCCCCGGGCTGGCTGGGCTCTGCAGTGGAAACACAACCAGGCTCCTCCTAACCGGCCCCGGGCTGGCTGGGCTCTGCAGTGGAAACACAACCAGGCTCCTCCTAACCGGCCCCGGGCTGGCTGGGCTCTGCAGTGGAAACACAACCAGGCTCCTCCTAACCGGCCCCGGGCTGGCTGGGCTCTGCAGTGGAAACACAACCAGGCTCCTCCTAACCGGCCCCGGGCTGGCTGGGCTCTGCAGTGGAAACACAACCAGGCTCCTCCTAACTGGCCCCGGGCTGGCTGGGCTCTGCAGTGGAAACACAACCAGGCTCCTCCTAACTGGCCCCGGGCTGGCTGGGCTCTGCAGTGGAAACACAACCAGGCTCCTCCTAACTGGCCCCGGGCTGGCTGGGCTCTGCAGTGGAAACACAACCAGGCTCCTCCAGACCGGACCCGAGCTGGCTGGGCTCTGCAGTGCAAACTCAACCAGGCTCCTCCTAACCGGCCCCGGGCTGCCTGGGCTCTGCAGTGGAAACACAACCAGACTCCTCCTAACCGGCCCCGGGCTGGCTCGGCTCTGCAGAGATTCACAACCATGCTCCTCCTAACCGGCCCCGGGCTGGCTGGGCTCTGCAGTGGAAACACAACCAGGTTCCTCCTAACTGGCCCCGGGCTGGCTGGGCTCTGCAGTGGAAGCACAACCAGGCTCCTCCTAACTGGCCCCGGGCTGGCTGGGCTCTGCAGTGGAAACACAACCATGCTCCTCCTAACCGGCCCCGGGCTGGCTGCAGTGGAAACACAACCAGGCTCCTCCTAACCGACCCCGGGCTGGTTGGGCTCTGCAGTGGAAACACAACCAGGCTCCTCCTAACTGGCCCTGGGCTGCCTGTGCTCTGCAGTGGAAACACAACCAGGCTCCTTCTAACCTGCCCCGGGCTGGTTGTGCTCTGCAGTGGAAACACAACCAGGCTCCTCCTAACTGGCCCTGGGCTGCCTGTGCTCTGCAGTGGAAACACAACCAGGCTCCTCCTAACCGGCCCCGGGCTGTCTCGGCTCTGCAGAGAAAAACAACCAGGCTCCTCCTAACCGGCCCCGAGCTGGCTCGGCTCTGCAGTGGAAACACATACCAGGCTCCTCCTAACCGACCCCGGGCTGGTTGGGCTCTGCAGTGGAAACACAACCAGGCTCCTCCTAACTGGCCCTGGGCTGCCTGTGCTCTGCAGTGGAAACACAACCAGGCTCCTCCTAACCGGCCCCGGGCTGGCTCGGCTCTGCAGAGAAAAACAACCAGGCTCCTCCTAACTGGCCCTGGGCTGCCTGTGCTCTGCAGTGGAAACACAACCAGGCTCCTCCTAACCGGCCCCGGGCTGGCTCGGCTCTGCAGAGAAAAACAACCAGGCTCCTCCTAACCGGCCCCGGGCTGGCTTGGCTCTGCAGTGGAAACACAACCAGGCTCCTCCGAACCGGCCCCGGACTGGCTCGGCTCTGCAGAGAAACACAACCAGGCTCCTCCTAACCGGCCCCGGGCTGGCTGGGCTCTGCAGTGGAAACACAACCAGGCTCCTCCTAACCGGCCCCGGGCTGGCTGGGCTCTGCAGTGGAAACACAACCAGGCTCCTCCTAACCGGCCCCGGGCTGGCTCTGCATGGCCCTGGTGCAGCTCATTTGTACAATGGAAACTAGGTATAACAGTTACTCAAGCAGTCCAGTTAGCACAGCGATTAATTCCCGGTTGTTAATCAGGATTCTAACTCATGGTCTTGAAAAGACATGCATTCACTCTGTACTAAGTTTATTCATTGCATTAGGCACCTACCGATAATATGGGTTGATATTTTGGTGCAATGTAGCTTTAATGAAAAAATTTTTAAGTAGATTCTTTGGGCTCTTGATATATGCTGCATTCTTTCCAACTGTGTAATTGGTATTGGATGATACTCTACTTCAAGTAATCTAATCTGCCTGGAGACAAGAAGCAACTACGAGAGGAGCAATGGTTAATGTGTTTTTTTAAGAAGGCTCTAGATATTGAAAGGAAGCCAATGCTTTGCTTTGACATATATATAGTCCGACATAGTTGGTGCTTTCTTTTTTTTTAAATGTACAGGTCAATAGTGCAATCAGTAATACACATGGGACCCCACAGATAAACAAACAAAAACATTAATATATGTATTTCAATTAAAATAGGGTTTAAAAGCTTTACGAGGGTAGAATCACTGTATTACATGCCCATCCATCAACATCAAACATTCATTCTGAAAATGGCCTTTGACATGACTGGACCATGTGAAAGTGGCAAGGACTCAGAAACCAGCACCAGAGGCTCAATTTAGAGCATCACTGCCAGACATCTCAACCTCAACACTGTGCAAAGAAAAGGAATAGCCATCCCGTCTGACGTTCACAGGCTTGTGTAGAGCGGGACAGTGTGATTTTAAGTGAAGTTCACAGGCTTGTGTAGAGCGGGACAGTGTGATTATAAGTGAAGTTCACAGGCGTCTGTAGAGCGGGACAGTGTGATTTTAAGTGAAGTTCACAGGCTTGTGTAGAGCGGGACAGTGTGATTATAAGTGAAGTTCACAGGATTCTGTAGAGCGGGACAGTGTGATTATAAGTGACATTCACAGGATTCTGTAGAGCGGGACAGTGTGATTATAAGTGAAGTTCACAGGCTTCTGTAGAGCGGGACAGTGTGATTATAAGTGAAGTTCACAGGCTTCTGTAGAGCGGGACAGTGTGATTTTATGTGACGTTCACAGGATTCTGTAGAGCGGGATAGTGTGATTATAAGTGACATTCACAGGCTTCTGTAGAGCGGGACAGTGTGATTTTAAGTGACCTTCACAGGCTTGTGTAGAGCGGGACAGTGTGATTTTAAGTGATGTTCACAGGCTTGTGTAGAGCGGGGCAGTGTGATTTTAAGTGAAGTTCACAGGCTTCTGTAGAGTGGGGCAGTGTGATTATTAATGAAGTTCACAGGCTTGTGTAGAGCGGGACAGTGTGATTATAAGTGAAGTTCACAGGCTTGTGTAGAGCGGGACAGTGTGATTTTAAGTGACGTTCACAGGCTTGTGTAGAGCGGGACAGTGTGATTTTAAGTGATGTTCACAGGATACTGTAGAGTGGGACAGTGTGATTTTAAGTGAAGTTCACAGGCTTCTGTAGAGTGGGACAGTGTGATTTTAAGTGAAGTTCACAGGCTTGTGTAGAGCGGGACAGTGTGATTATAAGTGAAGTTCACAGGCTTGTGTAGAGCGGGACAGTGTGATTATAAGTGATGTTCACAGGCTTCTGTAGAGCGGGACAGTGTGATTTTAAGTGAAGTTCACAGGCTTGTGTAGAGCGGGACAGTGTGATTTTAAGTGAAGTTCACAGGCTTGTGTAGAGCAGCACAGTGTGATTATAAGTGAAGTTCACAGGCTTGTGTAGAGCGGGACAGTGTGATTATAAGTGAAGTTCACAGGCTTGTGTAGAGCGGGACAGTGTGATTATAAGTGAAGTTCACAGGCTTGTGTAGAGCGGGACAGTGTGATTTTAAGTGATGTTCACAGGATACTGTAGAGTGGGACAGTGTGATTTTAAGTGAAGTTCACAGGCTTCTGTAGAGTGGGACAGTGTGATTTTAAGTGACGCTCACAGGATTCAGGATTCTGTAGAGCGGGACAGTGTGATTTTAAGTGACGTTCACAGGCTTGTGTAGAGCGGGACAATGTGATTTTAAGTGAAGTTCACAGGCTTGTGTAGAGTGGGACAGTGTGATTATAAGTGACGTTCACTGAATTCTGTTCTCAGCTACCCCTCCTTTTCCAGATGGCCTGTCTCGTCAATTCAGAGCGTGAAACAGAAAACATGCAGCGTTATAGACATATGTATGAAAATGTAAATATCTGCAGTAACATGACAGCGTTTGATTAATTACCCAAGACTGAGACACAATTTCTATTTCAATTTACTTTACAGTTTAGCTTTAAAGAGACATTATCAAATCTTCCTTTTTTTTTCTTTTAGATTGTTTTTATTTAATTTAACATCATTTTATTAAAGTTTTATGCTGTTATTTGTGATGCGGGCCAGCTGTTTGACTGAGACCACCAGAACTCACTTAGTCCCCTGAATAGATTTTATTCAGGGAGCTTGTGCCCTGAACATTGTTAACTGAGTCAGCTGGAATCTGCATGTGATCCCCAAGCATCACTTATAGTTCAACCAGCTGTTTAAGAATAAACAGGACTGTAAACGAGAAAGAGAGAGAGACAGAGACAGAGACAGAGAGACAGAGACAAAGAGCGAGAGAGAGAGAGGAGAGAGAGACAGAGACAGAGAGAGAGAGAGACAGACAGAGACAAAGAGAAAGAGAGGCTTATATCCCCAATTCACAAGAGTGGAGACAAATCCGACCCCAGCAACTACCGAGGCATCTGTGTGAGCAGTAACCTGGGGAAGGTATTCTGCAGTATCATTAACGCCCGGATACTGGCCTTCCTTACCGAACACAATGTCCTGAGTAAGAGTCAAATTGGATTCCTACCAAATCACCGCACAACAGATCATATTTACACCCTACACACCCTAATAAACAAACACGTACACCAAAAAAATAAAGGCAAAATTTTCGCCTGCTTCATTGACTTTAAAAAAGCATTTGATTCTATTTGGCATGAAGGTTTATATTACAGAATTCTTCAAAGTGGTGTAGGGGGTAAAACCTATGATATAATAAAATCAATGTACACAGAAAACAAATGAGCAGTCAAAATTGGCAATAAAAGAACTGATTTCTTCACTCAGGGGCGGGGGGTGAGGCAGGGCTGCAGTCCAACACTGTTCAATATTTATATTAACGAGTTGGCTACGATGTTGGAGCAGTCTGCAGACCCCGGCCTTACTCTACACGACACAGAAGTCAAGTTCCTGCTCTATGCAGATGACCTGGTCCTGCTGTCACCCACAGAGAAGGGGCTGCAGCGGAACCTGGCACTGCTGGAGCATTACTGTCAGACCTGGGCCCTGGCAGTAAACTTTAAAAAGACCAAAATAGTGATTTTTCAAAAAAAGGCCAGAACTCAGGGAAACAGATACCACTTCACCCTAAACAACACTACACTAGAACA
Organism: Acipenser oxyrinchus oxyrinchus; assembly: GCA_030684275.1. Lineage (NCBI taxonomy): Eukaryota > Metazoa > Chordata > Actinopteri > Acipenseriformes > Acipenseridae > Acipenser > Acipenser oxyrinchus. Next base: position 3,217,797 of record CM060249.1, read on the forward strand.
CACCTCAGACTACACTTACCTGGGCCTGACTATCAGTGCGTCAGGGAGCTTTAACCTAGCAGTGAATGCACTAAAGGTAAAAGCCAGAAGAGCTTTCTATGCCATCAAAAGAAGATTCTATAAAATAAATATTCCTATCAAAATATGGCTAAAATTAATTGACAGTGTCATCCAGCCCATTGCGCTGTATGGTAGTGAGATATGGGGTCCACTCAGTCAACAGGACTACACTAAATGGGACAAACACCCAATCGAAACCCTGCATGCTGAACTCTACAAAAACATCCTACAGGTGCAAAGAAAAACACCAAATCATGCATGCAGGGCAGAATTAGGCCGTTACCCAACACTCATAAAGAAAAGAGCACTAAAGTTTTGGATGCACCTAAAGAAAAGTGAATCAGACTCCCTCCAGTATGAGGCCATGCAAACCCAAGAGCTCAGCCCTGAAAAGAGTCCTCTAAGCCAGCTGGCCCTGAAGCTCACTGCACTGAACCCAACTAATAATACTAAAACAAACCAGCTTCAGGTCAGCACTGCTTACCAGCCCCCAATCAGAGTCAACCAAATTATAAAACTAACCAAAAACTGCAGAAACAAAATCTCAAAATAAACTGGATTGTTATCGGGCCCTAAAAAGAGATTACACTCTGGCAGAGTATCTCTCTACTGTCAGAGATACAAAGCAGAGACAGATCCTGACCAAGTACAGGCTCAGTGACCACAGCCTGGCCATTGAGAAAGGCCATCACCGGCAGACCTGGCTTCCTAAAGAAGAAAGGCTCTGTGGTCACTGTGAGACAGGAGAGGTCGAGACAGAGATGCACTTCCTTCTTCAATGTAAGAAATACTCAGAAAATAGACAAACTTACTTTAAAAAATTTGCAAATTCCCTCCCAAATTTCTCAAACATGACCAACCCTGAAAAAGTCTCAATCCTCCTGGGAGAGGAGGGAAGCACAGCCCAACTAGCAGCCCAATATGTGTCTGCATGTCACAGACTGAGGGACACACAATGAGAGCTCTGCACAGAGACACACACACTTATGTATATACAGTATGTATGTTGTTGTGTATGTAGGCATGTATGTATTATGTAAATACTTATTGTCCTGATACATGTTTATTGTTAGTAGTGATATGTTTTTTTTTTGTTTTTTACTGTACTTTATAAATCAGTTTGTTTATATATATATATATATATTTGTTTATATATATATATATATATATATTCATATTTCTCTGATAGTTTTATGATAACAGGCAATACAATTACAAGTATATTTGTATGTAGATAGATAGATAGATGTATGAAGTGAGTTTTGTTTACTACCGTGTGATAGAAGGCCCAGGTTTAATGATGGCCTATTGTTACTGCGAGGGAAAGCTTTGGACTTTTGTTATTAGACTGCAGTCATCATCCTTTCTTTATATTTTGCAAGCCCTTTGATTTCAACAGCAGATGATGAATAAGTTGAAACTCCCAGCTTCCCCAGGGCAGCTATAGGTCTCTGGATCAGGTGGAGGCTTTGGCTTACCCTTGCTTGGGCTTACTTTGTAAACAAAACCCACTCTCCAATATGTGGAATTCATTCAGATGTTAAATGGAACAAAGACAAATAACTCTGACCAACACAATCCGAAACGGGAGTCCCTGTTCTCGGGCTGTAGGGTTGTTTTGCCCATGTACAGGATAAGACACAGAGTTAAAGACCTGTAGTTGCCTCTTGTTTGTTTTGTATGCGTCTGTGTGTGTCAACACAGAGATTCTGAAAACAAAAAAGGCACTCCTTCCAAAGGTTGCCAAAGGGCTAATTACAGAATAATAAACAGCAGAGACACATGTGGCAGACTAGTTTGGTGTTTCATATATCCAACTCCCTTGTTAATTTCACACTAGTGCAGTCTATGTGAGGCAGATTTTTTTCCGCACAAATTGTCCCTGTAGTTTAACCCCCCCCCTCTGTTGCAGCACCCAGGTGCTGGTGTAGCAGGGACTCAATTTCCTGCAGATGATCCACCAACACACAGGATGCTCTCTCTACTGATCAATCGGGTGAGCCTTGTAATTGAGAAGGGGGCCTCTGCTATTTATCACTTTTCACACGGGGTGGCGCGGAGCAGATGTGCCTGTGCAGACGCCATCAGACCTTGACAGTGGTGAGCAAGGGTCCCACATGCGTGCGCCCCTCTTTCCAATTTGCTTTAATTAGCCCCCGGATGGAGCAGCCCCACTAATCCTGGGACCCAAGGCTGAGGCGGCCGGCTTCTTGCTTTGGATCAGCTGTGTTAACCCTCCTGTGACATCTAAACTCCTAATTCGTTGCTACATTAACAGTATTGATTAACATATGTGCCCCTGGCTGTCTGCTGGGGATCCCCCTATGATCTCTAAACAGACACCTTGATGAAGCAAGCTGAAAGGATTGTAACAGATACATCCTTCCTCTTTCATTGTGAAGTCAGGGTGAGTCACTGAGGAGGCTCCTTCATATGCAACAATGGAACTAATTGCACAGCTGGGCTGGAGCTACTTCCTTTACATTTTTAATGTTACTCTGCAGTTTTTGCTGCGGCCAGGAAGCAATCAGAATGACACCCTACAGATCAATCTGAAAATTATCACTATTGATGGCTGAGGATCCACAGAGCAGGCAGCAAAATATTCTTCAAATGGTGCTTACAGTTCAATCTACTTTGACAGAGATAAGGCTTCTATAGAAACCAAAGGAGAAGTTTTACAGTGCAGTGCTACGTTCAATAAAGTTGCTCAAGTGTTATAAATCCAACAATGTCACATGCTCCATGCTCATCATATTTGTGCCTTCATTCTTTGCAGTTTTTGATACAGACAGTTGAGCACCTTAGGGTTCCTAGTTCAAAGTAGGAGGTTAAAAACGTGATTCTTAAGGTTAATGTACTTTTTTAATAAAAACAAACAAAACAAAAAAATACTTTTCTGTGGAGCAAATGCTGTGCCACAAAAAGCCTGCAGCATTTTCATACTGTGGTGTCACAAACCGCATAACTTCACCACCAACCCTCTGTGAGGCATCATTAAAAAATACTTGATACCTTCTTTGTAAAATGTGTAAAATGTATTAGAGAGAAGGTTAAAAACTGTACGAACCACAATTGCAATGCTTTCTAAAAACCCAAATTTAGTGGGGTAAAATAAAAATAAAATAAAAAAAGAATATACAAATGAGGCTTTATAATACCATTACAAAGACAGCTGCTCTACTAAATGCATTCATCATTTTTAAACTGGTGTTTAACGTAAGTGCTGACTTTTTGTATTTCGAGTTTACTCATTTACATTTTCATTTTTTACATCATGTTCAATCAACTTCAGATACCTTTTGCAATAGCAGCCCTAGTCAGTGCATTTGCCCTGTGTCTGTTTGTATTGGTTTCATTCCCCCTGTGTCTGTGCCCCACTCTGCTGTTCTCCAGAGCAGACACACCAGGAGCAGCTGCAGACCTGGCTTCTCCAAAGCACCCTGACGATGTGTCTCAACAATGCTGCAATTTGCAGGCCTCTCCAGACCTTGCCCTCTGTGCCAGGCGGCTGACAAAGAGACAAGCTACTCCTTTTATGGAAGATAACACAAACTACGCATGGTTTAATTTAGCTATACAAAATGTGGCCAGGCCAAACTAAATTAATTACCTATTGAACACTGAACAGCATAATTGCTAATCCTTCTGTTATGCAGAAAATATCTATCAACTCCTACCCAAAGGATTTGGCATCCTTGCTGATTATAGTATTTACGTCTTTTCACTTGGTAGGATAAGTTGCAGGCATTGTTTACCATAGACTGAAAACACATACCTTCTTCACTAGTAGCTCCTACTGAAAAGTTGGCTTTACCACATAAATACTTCCAATAATTAAAGTATTTGAATGCACTACTGTATGCTGCTGTATAATCTCCCAGGTACCCACAAATGTAGTCAGTTCATTATGTAAAGGGTTAATCATTCAGAAATGAAGATTAAAGCAGGTCAGAGACACACTGGCAAATATACTCTCTTTCAGTACACCCAGGCCACAAACACAAGGTCGTCAAACCAGGGGTATCTCAGGCACTATAACGATGAATAGGATTTATTCACCCTGTTATGAAGCATTTGAGTCTCTGCACCCATGCCAGGGATGTAATTAGTCAGCGTCTATTAGAAATCATGATACTTTACATGATGTAATACAGGAGGGTATCATGTGTGACTTTGATACACAACCAAGCAGCTCTTTGCTACTTGTAATCCCTCTAGATGTTTCTTGAATGATGAATGCATGTGATTTTACAGTGGATGCTATGAATTCATGCTCCCCCGCCCTATTAGTTTTAGTTTGACCTTTTAACTCAATTGTCCATCTTTAATGATGATTTTATGTTATTGCACATGATGTATCGTGACCTGCATATCATGTGACCTTAGTGTTACACCCTGAAGCATGCGACACAGACTCCTGGAGCTGCATAGACCTGTGAATAAAGGCTCTAGACAAAGCCTCCCCATTACTGAGACACAGGCACAGAGGTCTGGGCATATAATGACACAACGTGTGAGTCGTCTGCAACATGCCTTGCTGAGCAGGGATAAAATGATGCTTAACTGCCTCATTCCACTGTTATTGAGTTCATTACCCGCTGTGAGGAGCCAGGTGCTGGTGGAAGAGAGAGAAGGCGAAGCAAGGGGGGGAGTGCTAAAAAAAGAAAGAGAAACCCTTTTCAATAAGCGACTGATTTGGGATAAGTGGTCCCCTTGCAGAAGGAAAGGTTTTCTTTTCCTCCATTCAATATGAAAGGACTCTCCACCTGCTCTGAGAAGCAATTGGCCCTCTTGTGGCTTTTTACTGTTCCTTTTTTTCAATATTTGTTTATTTAGCAGACGCCTTTATCCAAGGTGACTTGCAGAGACTAGGGTGTGTGAACTATGCATCAGCTGCAGAGTCTCTTACAATTACGTCTCACCCAAAAGACGGAGCACAAGGAGGTTAAGTGACTTGCTCAGGGTCACACAATGAGTCAGTGGCTGAGGTGGGATTTGAACCGGGGACCTTCTGGTTATAAGCCCTTTTCTTTAACCACTGGACAACATAGCCTCCTTTTTCTGTCGCTGGTTTCTTTTTAGTTTCATTTGCTTTTGTTTCTTTGCTGTGCATTAGGTGTACAGATGCAATGGTGTGCTGAACCTGCCTGTGTGGAACTGTAGGACAGTATGAAACTGTATAGGAACACTGACTACACAGTACAGGGGGTTGCTGTTGTTTTGAATCTCTGTGGCCATACAAAGAAAAGTTTTCAAGCCTCTCTGGTATGGAATAAACAAGGAAAAAAAAAAACAAGCTGGTGCATAGCATGCATCGAAGCTTATAAACACAGGCACTGAAGTCTCAACTTTTTAAATCCTAAAGTTTCTATGCTAAGCACTCTGCTATTGCTGCAATTTGATTAGTATTCTGCATATGAGGAGTCGAGTACACAAATACATGGTAACGGCACTTGGTAGAGATTATAAGGTAGTGCCCTTGCTTCTACATATCAGATAGCAGGACACTTTAGTGGACTGGTTAAGTAGGGTGTCATTGTTTTATAATGCACATCTACACAGAGAACACTTACATTGCAACTCTGTACATATTTTTGAATGATATAACCCTAACCCTAACATACCTAAACCTAACCCTAACCTTATCCCTAACCCAAAATAAACCTAACTCTATCCCTAACCTTTTTCTGATACAATTGTGTACTTGCATATATTGTGCGAAATGATTTACACATTAAGTACATTGCAACTATGCACAGTAACATTGTATTTATGTATAAGTACACATCTATTTGCTAAGTAACTACACAGTAATTAGAGACACTTAATGTAAAGTGTTACCCAAATCCATCTGTTTTAATCCTCACTGCTGCCTGTCCATTCCTACTCTGCTGCAGAGCCTATCAGTAGGTAAGTCATAGCACCATTCTCATGGCCCCTTTCATTATTGTACAGTTAAGGTTTTCACATCTACAGTAATGCTTTCCTTTAAACACTATGCATTCTAGAATAGGAATTAGCATGATAGATTTGGAACATTCCAATATAAGTAAATATGATATGAGTTAGTTAACATAGGAAACCAAGTGTAATAATAATAATAATAATAATAATAATAATAATAATAATAATAATAATAATAATAATAATAATAATAATAATGACGTTGGGCTCAAACTGAAGTGTGTTTCTTTCCTGGGTTGCTTTTGCAACGTACCCACAAGAAACAGCACTTTAATGAAAGGTTAGTGTAGGAAACTGCAGCAACATAGAAACAAATTAAAGTGGGAATACCACCAATTGCTTGGGGCTTGAATAGTTTACCAGCTAGCCCCAAAATAGAATTAATGATAGTTCTGTGGCTTTACAAAATGTCTTTCTTTCTTTCTTTCTTTCTTTCCTTCTTTCTTTGTATTATGTATTGGCAGTGGTGTAATAGAAAAACATAATAATAATAAATTAAATAAAAAAAACACAGCTCTATTCAAGACATCATATTTCCTTATTGATGCTTAAAAAGTACTACACTATGTTCACTGCATCTTTGCTGGCTTCTAGCAGGAGAGCCTTTATATAGTCTCTACTTAAATCTTAGGTCCGGATTCCTGGCTTATCCTGCTGGATCACAAACAGGAATGTGGAATATTTCATAACATGGTAAGATATGATTTCACAACTTCTCTGGATTACCCAAGAATGATGACTTATTATTTCATTGCAGTATTGCGGTGAACCTCATTCAAAACGTTTATCAGAGCTGCTTTCAGCCAGCCCAAATCTGAAACCTCGATCCCTCCGTCCACCCAATGCTTCCAAACCACTAGCAGATTCACAGTCTGTCTAAGTACTGCACTTTCAAAGGGCCATTTCACTCTCAACTGCTTCTGCAGGTAACCATGTGCTCTGGTCTGCTTTGCTCAGGCGGGTGAAAGAAGCAACAGCTAAAAACAAAGATCCCATCTGAGAGAAGCCTGTAAATGTGCTTTCATCTCCTGCCTATTTGTGCTTCCATGTATTTCTTATTCATTCTCCACTCAATTCAGTCTCAATGGCTGTCTACCAGACCTGCACAAAGGGAGACCTTGCACATGTAAAACAATTATAAAAACATATTGTAAAGCAGGCAACCTTCTGTCAACAAACAGGTACTTTATAGGGTATAACTGCAAGAGCCCCCCCCCCCTTCCATTCAATCTCTCTCTTTTAAAAATGGGCATTTCATCAAGCCAGCCCTGGCCTTGATTATATGTCTGTAGTTTGGGATCTTTTATTTCCAAGCCCTAATGGGTGTGTGTGTGTGTGTGTGTGTGAGTGTGTGTGTGTGTGTGTGTGTGTGAGTGTGTGTGCATGCGTGCGTGCGTGCGTGCGTGCGTGCGTGCGTGCGTGCGTGCGTGCGTGCGTGCGTGCGTGCGTGCGTGCGTGTGTGTGTGTGATTATTCTCTCCATAAAGGGAACATGTTGTTTGGAATCCAGATTTAATTTAGTCGCTGAAGTCTCTATCAGGCCTATACAAGCTGGCAGCCCTTGAGGCCTGCCAGTCCCAGATAAGGCCCCCTTTCCCAGCTAAGCCTGATTAGTAGCCCCCTAAAAAAAGCTTTGTTATGAGGAGTAAGTAGACTGCAATAGCTGCCTGGGACAAAGCTGATATCAAAAAGCACAGACCACTGCCTTGTCTGTGCCTTTGTCCCACAAGAGTCCATATGTATTTTTATTATTATTATTATTTCTTTTTTTTAGCTTTATGGGGAGAAAGTACATAAGCACATGCACACGTCAGGGACATTACTATTTTCTTCTTTCACCACTGGATGCTAGGGGAGAAAACACCCAAGATTGTATTCCTAATTATGCAAGCCTATGAATTTGAATGTATTCCGTAAGCCATTTTGAGATACCCTGTACATAGAGTACTCCTCAGGTTCCCATTGTACCACAGACAGTGATGAATGATTCCCCAACACATAAAGGCCTGGGTGTCAGTGGAAATAATAGTGTAGCTTGCCTGTTATAGGTGCCATCCAACGCTTTGAATAAATGGGTTAAAAAAATGATACTTTGAAAGATTGAAAAGATAATGTTTAAAAAAATCATAGCATTCGCTGATGTTTCCTTAGCAATCTTATTAAGACATAAAAATTGTGTGCATCATTGTTTGACAACACACTCACCGCAGGCTTTATTCAACCTGAGGAATGAATATACCCTTACGGAAAGGTACACCTAGGATAGTGGTATAAAATGGATTTGAAAGAAACACCAGGGGTGTAGTGCTATATTTAGAAGTGATGGGTCGCATTTATCTACCCCCCCAGCCCTCAACACTACCACACCCCCAGCCGTCCCCGTTTCCCCACACACTCAACCGAACCGCAGTTTATCACTCTACAGTAGTTACATAACTTGAACTTGCGAGTCGCAATGGTGAATGTATCACGGGCTCCATCTCTAACTTCAGCTATATTAAGAAATGCACAGTAATATCATGCTGTTTGAGTGGGGGACTACAAAGCAAAATAACATCACTTCACTTACAAAATTATACACGACCTTCATACAACTTATTAACTTAAAAAATAAGGATTCAATCTTGAAATTATTATTATTATTATTATTATTATTATTATTATTATTATTATTATTATTATTATTATTAATGCTATTCATAATGCTATGAAGAGTTCAGTATACTTCATTAGCTGCTATAGAAATAGGCTCAGAATGGGCTTTTTGTCATTGTGAGTTTTCAAGACAGATTACATGCACAAACTTCTCCATGGAGCCTTAGGTATTCCACTAAAGGATGCTAGCATCTGCATTAAAAAAGAGGCTGTATCTTGCACCAGTTCTTACTGTTGAATGAACTGTTAGCTTGTATGCAGTTCAAGTATTGAGTGTTCTGCATCAGTAATTCCTGATTCATTTTCTTTTTTGCTGTTCTACTCACATGCATGCAAATCACTGCTATCTTGGTAATATGTTTGCATGCTGGCAGAATTAAATGAGACAATTTAATTAAGTAGTGCAGTGCAACGTTTGCACAGTTTTGTAAGAAAGAAAAAAAAACATTCTGGTTAGAGTTCACAATAAACAACTAAGCTTTAAAAAGTTTACTTCTCCTCTTGTTTTCTGATCCCCTCCCCCGCCCCGAGTTGCTACACTAAGCAGTTGGTGTGCCATTCATTTTACTCTGTAGCTTCCAACACATGTTTTAACTATCTTTGAACTTGCTTTGAGACGACCGTGCTGTTTTTACAATGTGCCTGCAATCTTTCAACATCGTTGACTACACCTAGAAGCTCACGGTCTTCACATGATACAAACACATGTTCAAAAACAAGAAGTGCTGCCAAGATGTATAATAATTCTGTGTTTAAAGGAACAGTCGGTTGAGGCTACAATGGAGCACATGTTTGTGGGCAGGTTTGCTATCACCAACAGCACCTCATCCATGTAAAGTGCCAGTACTGTCTCCAGAACTGGGCTGTTTGACTGACAGTCTTGGAATAATGGACCAATAATGTGAATAATCTTACTTGCATGAACCACATTATCTTGCAATAAAACCCTGAGCTGACCTTGTTTATATATATATATATATATATATATATATATATATATATATATATATATATATATATATATATATATATATTTTTTTTTAGCTCAAAGAGCCAGCTGCCCAGCTTTCTTTATAAAGTAAATTGCATGTCAAACTGATGTCTTTGTTCATGAGTGTCAGCTTGTGCGGTCAGACCATGTTCGTACTGTGTTATGGTACCAACATAATAGCTATTGTTTTAATTAGCTTCTGTGCAGCAGTTAGTTACTGCAATTAAGTTTGCTGTTTATCTGCCTGGGGTTTATGAACAGACACAGGCTTGCCGGGAGGGGTTCCCAGGGCATAACATCTGGCTGCATGCTTTTCAGATTTTGCAGACTTCACCTATTCAAGCTATAGCTCTAACTTTCTCATCTTCTCTTAAAGGGATTGTTTATTCCACTGCACAAATGCATATACTGTACGCATTCAAAATGGTTTACTATCCCGACATCCACAAATTCAGCTTCAACCAGAACAAAAAAGCAAAACAAAAACAAACGCCCCAATCGTTTTCTTGTTTTACACAACTCTGATGTTGATAGTCTGCTGTCCACCAGCTATTTTTATTTTACACCCCTGGCAGAATAGTCCTATGTACATTATTAAATTATAAAATCTGTCCCCTCCACAGCAATGTAGTACAGGGAGGTTCCTGTATTAAATGCTTACTTGTTGAGGTAAGGGGAGTATTATCAAACACCTGTTCATTTTTACCAGAAATCTAGAAGTCCTCCTGTGCATGTGGGAACCATTGTGTGCACTGCATGGCTCGTCTCACGTGCAGTGCATGGTTCGTCTCACGTGCACTGCATGGCTCGTCTCACGTGCACTGCATGGCTCGTCTCACATGCACTGCATGGCTCGTCTCACGTGCAGTGCATGGCTCGTCTCACGTGCAATTCTTGCACTGTTCTGGATGCTGCTTGAGAAATCCTTGTTGCTTATCACATTTAACCTGCCCCCAAAGTGTGATAGTGCCTCACCACGGCTACAGCTACGCCTGGACAAATTCCTTATTTGGTCAACTTTCATTTTTCCCTTCAAGCACAGGAACCAACAGCCTAATAAGAATTACTATTACCCACTGTATTCATTATTGAGTGCCTGTGATTCAGAGCATTTACTAATTAATAGAAACAAGTACAGTAACCCCTTTGCTTAATCGTGTATCGTCACCTTCCGCATTCAGATACATCACAGGGTCACTCAGATAGAGATGCACAGAAACAATGTAAAGTAGGTTATATTTATTCTTTTTTACATCTTCCTTTGAATAAGTTGCTGCCAGCTATCTTGTTAGACTCAGTTTTAATAAATACACCATTGTAAGTTAAGTCCTGCTGTGTCGTTAATTGGTCATCCTGTATTATTATATAAAAAATGTTGCAGTGCAGAAATAAGCAAATAAATCATATGAAATCACAAGCCCACACCTCCTTCCAAAAGAGCAGTCTGAAGCAGCATTACCAGTGCAACCGGCAGAGGCCTGGCAGTGCACTATTATTATTATTTGTTTATTTAGCAGACGCCTTTATCCAAGGCGACTTACAGAGACTAGGGTGTGTGAACTATGCATCAGCTGCAGAGTCACTTACAATTACGTCCCACCCGAAAGACGGAGCACAAGGAGGTTAAGTGACTTGTTCAGGGTCACACAATGAGTCAGTGGCTGAGGTGGGATTTGAACCGGGGACCTCCTGGTTACAAGCCCTTTCTTTAACCCCTGGACCACACAGCCTCCTAATTAACTAATCGACTTGTGCATCGCAAACCAGGGCAGACAAGAGGCAGCACGGAGACAGAGCACTTCAGCAAGGTGAGAGGGATCAGCACAGACAAAAAGAGCTTTGAAATCCTTCCGAACCACGACCGACTTCCCGCACACCGGGCTGCACAGAGTGCTTTTCATCCTCATTTCAGAACGACAACACTTGTTTCTGCTTTGCTGGAATTCGCATCTTTTATTTTTTCCCTCAGCCTGCAAACAGTCTCCTGAGAGGAGCTTCGAGCTCTGCGCTCGTCAAGTCTTTTCACAGCACTGACTCATTAAAAATCTGCTGCATATCAAGTACTGTACAAAGGAAAAAAAGGAAAGTTGCTTATGCAGGAAAAAAAAAATACTAAGTATACTGCCAAGTCACTTACAAACGGAAACACATATAGCACTGATCTTCTTGTATTTCGGTCACTGGTTTAAATCCCTGCAAGGGACATAAAGGAGAACTTGTTAGTGTTTTCAGTTTGCCTTGCAAGCTAATGTCTTCACACTATTTTATCCCCTTTGTTTTTACAGTCTGTAATGGAAGTCTTTGTAATTACAGAAAATAATGTCATACAGTAGGGTTTGTCTTAAACTCTTTTTTTTGCAGCAAACTCCATTAAAACAATGTATTCTCAAATCACTTACAGTAGCTTTCATTAATATTATAATTATTTGCTGACTTTATTTTGCAAGAATCACTGTGAGAGGCTCTGATAAAGATGTCTGCAAAACTAATTGGTGCAGGCTTTGTTAATTAATTAGCAATCATGCATTAGATGCTAAATACTGTAGCAATCTAAGTTAATTAAACCAGATATGCTGCTAAACCTTGACTGATATTTAATACATCATTTTAGATTTCATCAGTTTTCATGCTCAGAATAAATGAAATAAAATAAATGACCGTCCTTTTTGTATGTTGGAATGCATATTATTTATAATGGCTGATGCTCTTAACCAGTGTATTTTTTACCTACTGTAGGGAGCGTCTTTATTATTACATATACAATAGTGACCTGTTGGCTACGGCAGCATTGAGAGTTATCCGCGAGTAATCAGCGAGACTCTCTACAGCAAGGATAGTTTACGTGTTTTCAGGGTATTGGCACAGTAAAAGTAAATCAGCCAAAAGCACCATTTCACTTTTAATTTGTAGTTCCCAACACTCAGATGTAGAGAAGTCAATACCTGTTATACAGTAAGAGAAATAAGTCACCAAAGTATGGTAAAAATGTCCATCTCCTCCTGCTTCTTCTTTTTCTCCCGTTTTTTTTGCAGATTTTTGAAGGTCCGCCGCAATTTTATCCACACATATGTATATTACAGGACATCCGAGTTTAATGACAATTAATTTGTTTTGTCAACATATACTAGGGAACGCATTTATTTTGACGCTGTATCATTTATATTAAATGATTTATTTCTGTTTTAAAATTGAACATTTGCCTGCCAAAAATATATATATATTTTTTTTTATATATAATATAAAAATCATCTGGCGTGGGATTTGAAGCTATAACCTTCAGTTTGCAAGCATGTTGTGTTACTGTCAGCACTATATGACTAGTTGATAAAACATTTTACATAAATTTTGAAAGATGAAGTCAGCCAGTTGAGAATTCTCTGGAGAGACTACATTTTGGAGATTTTTTCCCTTGATTGTGATCTTGATCTCTAAAAATTTTTAGTTTCCTGTCAGTGTAACACTCATTGTGGTCCCTATTGGCGCAAGGAAGTACGGTTCCTCCTCTTGATACTCGTTGATGAGAGTAACACTATTTGTGGTACCCACTGGACAAAAAGGAATGTTAATTTCTGAGAATTAGCTATGCTGAAGGATAGCCTATATATTTGGTCAAAGTAAAACATAAATAAATAAATACATTAATAAATATTGAAATAAACGAATACATAAATCAATGCATAGACATTTACTTATTTCTTTAACTTGATATATATTTATTTATTTATTTTCACTTATGAAAATAAATACAAATATATTGTAACAACCCAGACAATTGCTTTGTTGCAGGAATTGTCTGTTCAGTTTGTCTCGTCTGTCTTTTATGCTACATGTATTGTAAGGTGAATGGGTCATGCTGTGCTTAGCATGGGAAGGAGGAGTGAGTGAACGAGTGGGGAGAATGTGTGTTGCTGTTTTCGGGGGTTGCAGAGCGTGGATGTGACTGGTTGATGAGCCGGACAGCGGCGGGAAACGATGGGAGGTTATATAAAGGGGTGCATGAGCCTGAGGACTGGAGACAGTCCAGCGCTGAACTTGAATGAGAAACTGTGAGTGTGACTGAGTGAGCGTGTGAACTGTGACCTGAGACAATATACAGCGAAAGTGCCAAGACTAAAACGCAGGGTTATTATTTTCAGGACAGGAATTCTCTGTAGTTTCAAATAAAACAAACATTTTGAGAATTCAACATCATCTCCCTGAGTAATACTTCCTAAACATAAAAACGTTACAATATACTAAATTAATGGATCAAGCTTATTATGATAGTTTGCAAAATCAGATGAAAGCTTTCAATACAATAAGGATAATACATAATCATTATTTACAAAAGCTTGTTCGTCTTGTTACGTTAAAAACTGTAACTTTACTGCTATACTACTTTCAAATGTTGCAAAATGGAAGGACAAACTGTGTCATGAAAGCTGCATTAGAAGCATGTCTTGGGTTCGATTCCCACACAGGGTTTATATTGCAAACTTAAAAAAAAATAGATATTTCCACTTTAAATGGCTGGGCACTTTTGATAACTTGCCGTTCTGTTTGAGATATAGCACAGGAAAAATCCACAACAAGCTTAAAAAGAGTACTGCAAGCTCATTAGCATACCATCCATGCAAAATAGTAACCTATTTCTATGTCTATGTATATTATGTGACATAATTGCAATTAAATATAGAATAATATCTGTCTTGTTCATAAAAGCCTGGATACCAGAATAGCAGGGAACAATTTGATCATTGGCGGCTCTCCAGTTGTGGTTCATTGGTGTGAACTATTGTCCACGAGGCCTGGTTGAGATCACCAGACTCATGGTTCACTTACAACCTTAGCCAGCTTCATACACAGGTACTTGGAGCAGGAAGGCTTTCAGGTTACATGTGAATGCTTTCTAAGTTAATTCAGTTAAAAGCTTAAAAATGCAAAATAAAGTGATAAAGGGTGAGGCACAGAAAGTAAGTTTAACCTTCCTGTCTAAAAAATAAAATAAATCTCTGAAAATACATATTGTGACACAAACCACCCAGGATAGGTTATTAACACCACAAAAATACAAGGACATGGATGAAAAGTCATAATATGGTATAAATGTAATCCGATTGAGTGTCAACTCCAACTCCTTTGGATTTATTTCATCAAAACATTGACCAATCAACCTACAAACGGATTAGGATGTGAATGTAAATGAAAAAATGCAATTAAAATCATGAATTGAAAGGCATTCATCTAAGGGATACTTGTCACCTTATCCATGGTCAAAGAAGTTAGTTGAGTGGTTTGGTGGAAGAAAGAAACTCAAAGAGTAGGCAACAGTCCCCTGTAAGACAAACAAATTCAATGACTCAAATACTAATTTGTGCAGGTTTGAGAGGGACTGACTGCATTTACAAACTTGGTTTCTTTTAAAAATGTGACCAGAAGAGAATAAGTAAAGTCATTATGCCATTCACACTTTGAGTGTAAAACAAGTTTCCTTCAGTGTCTGGCTTGCATTGGAAGAATGAGTAATCTAGAAGATATAAACACTTTAAGCATCCTGTACTGCACCTCATGACCCCACTCAGATTGCTCACTGGCGGGGGTGAGGTGCAATGAGATAATGAATGTGTCAAAACTTTTCACATCAGCATGATGTCCTGCTGGTATCCAATTAGCACTTCTTGCAATTTTCTCCCTGTACAAGTCTGAGTTATTTTGATTATTATTATTATTATTATTATTATTATTATTATTATTATTATTAGTAGTAGTAGTAGTAGTAGTAGTAGTAGTAGTAGTAGTATTTTATTACTTCTGTGTCCAGAAATGGGATTCTAAATCTAACTAGTCTGATTTATTCATATTTTATAGTTGCAGCTCAGTGTTATATACACTCTATGTACAGTAGGCTATAATGTCCTGCTAGTCTGTGTCTGTTGTTGGAGTGCCTAAGGCAAAGCCAAGTGAGCTTAACACTGCAACCAGTCATTGTTATTAGCACACTGGTGTGGGATCCAATGGAAACTGTTTCTGATAACTAAACCAGTCATTATTATTAGCACACTGGTGTGGGATCCAATGGAAACTGTTTCTGATAATTAAACCAGTCATTGTTATTAGCACACTGGTGTGGGATCCAATGGAAACTGTTTCTGATAATTAAACCAGTCATTGTTATTAGCACACTGGTGTGGGATCCAATGGAAACTGTTTATGATAATTAAACCAGTCATTGTTATTAGCACACTGGTGTGGGATCCAATGGAAACTGTTTCTGATAATTAAACCAGTCATTATTATTAGCACACTGGTGTGGGATCCAATGGATACTGCTTCTGATAACTAAACCAGTCATTATTATTAGCACACTGGTGTGGGATCCAATGGAAACTGTTTATGATAACTAAACCAGTCATTATTATTAGCACACTGGTGTGGGATCCAATGGAAACTGTTTCTGATAATTAAACCAGTCATTATTATTAGCACACTGGTGTGGGATCCAATGGATACTGCTTCTGATAACTAAACCAGTCATTATTATTAGCACACTGGTGTGGGATCCAATGGAAACTGTTTATGATAACTAAACCAGTCATTATTATTAGCACACTGGTGTGGGATCCAATGGAAACTGTTTCTGATAACTAAACCAGTCATTGTTATTAGCACACTGGTGTGGGATCCAATGGAAACTGTTTCTGATAACTAAACCAGTCATTGTTATTAGCACACTGGTGTGGGATCCAATGGAAACTGTTTCTGATAACTAAACCAGTCATTATTATTAGCACACTGGTGTGGGATCCAATGGAAACTGTTTCTGATAACTAAACCAGTCATTGTTATTAGCACACTGGTGTGGGATCCAATGGAAACTGTTTCTGATAACTAAACCAGTCATTATTATTAGCACACTGGTGTGGGATCCAATGGAAACTGTTTCTGATAACTAAACCAGTCATTGTTATTAGCACACTGGTGTGGGATCCAATGGAAACTGTTTATGATAATTAAACCAGTCATTATTATTAGCACACTGGTGTGGGATCCAATGGAAACTGTTTCTGATAACTAAACCAGTCATTATTATTAGCACACTGGTGTGGGATCCAATGGAAACTGTTTCTGATAACTAAACCAGTCATTATTATTAGCACACTGGTGTGGGATCCAATGGAAACTGTTTCTGATAACTAAACCAGTCATTATTATTAGCACACTGGTGTGGGATCCAATGGAAACTGTTTCTGATAATTAAACCAGTCATTGTTATTAGCACACTGGTGTGGGATCCAATGGAAACTGTTTCTGATAACTAAACCAGTCATTGTTATTAGCACACTGGTGTGGGATCCAATGGAAACTGTTTCTGATAATTAAACCAGTCATTGTTATTAGCACACTGGTGTGGGATCCAATGGAAACTGTTTATGATAATTAAACCAGTCATTGTTATTAGCACACTGGTGTGGGATCCAATGGAAACTGTTTCTGATAACTAAACCAGTCATTGTTATTAGCACACTGGTGTGGGATCCAATGGAAACTGTTTCTGATGCTTTTGGAGCAATTATAGAAAGTTTGGAAGGAGATGCAGGGGGATTCTTGGAGGAACTGCAATGGTCCTGGAGCAATTGACTATGCCATCTAAACAAGTTTTTATTGCTGACAAGGCATTGCTGGGGTGCTGCTGAGCGAGCAGGGGCTGGGAGCAAGTGAAAAATTCGGCTTTGCTGGGGTAAAATCGAAATTATGAAAATATCTTTAGTTCAGTAGCAGTGAAAACTGGAAGTGTGCAGGATGGGAACATCCAGTAAAATACCAGTGTGAAGCCTGTTTCCAAAAATTAAACTTGACAGAAACGAACAACTCAGCCATTTCTTAGTACTTGCAAGCAGTCTAAATTAGAACTGTACTTGAAAATGTTCCCTTTCAGAAAAATAAAATGAAATGAGCTTGGAAAATAGCTTTGAGAATCTAGCCCTCAATGTTGCACAAATATCAAAAGTAGAAACCGTATGTGGTGGCTGGACTTGATTTCTGACTACAGGCGCTTGCTGTGGACCATTGAGGATGGCTGATGCCCAGTTGCAGGTCGGAACGTCAGCTTTGGGGACTGGAAGTGCTGAACCCGAAGAGACGACGGCCATGATTGGAGTGGCGAATACTGGGCTTGAAGTACTGAAGAAGCAACCTGTTTGTCCATGTCATTGAGCTGTGTATTAATTGAGGCAATTGAGATGGCGATGGGGTGAATGAGGGACTTCATGTCCTCAAAAATGTTGCTATGAAGCTGAAGGATGGGATCTGTTCGGGTGCGTCTCCTGGTTGCTGTGCTGCTGTGCTGGAGAGGAGACGACGACCATGACTGGAAAGGAGGGGCCGCTGCAGCCTGTCCTGGGACTCTGGGCGAGTGAGTTTGTGGAAACGTGTTTGTGAGAAGGAGGCAACGTGGATGTAGCAGATATAAAGGTACATTTATTATTGAGCAACGCCATACGCTCGCTTCCAGCCGGGATGTTGATATTGCTGTCGGCTTCCATCAGAGAAATGAATGAGATAGAAAAATGAATGAGATATTTTGAAGATAATCCGGCAGGGAGATTTCCTGCAACGTATGCAAAAAAGCTAACGCAAGAGAAAGAGCTGAGCTGTGACTGGGTTTAAATAGGGAGTTAATGATGATAGACAGGTGAAATTAAGAAATAGCAAAGTCCTGGTTCACGCCCCCTGAATTTCACAAAAGTTAACATGAATAAACAAACAAATGCACCTCTGCTGATTGTCAAAGCCTAGGGATGCCCAGCTGTTGATCTGAAGATTACACACAATACATTGCTGCTGTTAGCATTAGCTTTAACAAACCAAATAGTTAGAATACCAGAACTATACTGATTAAATGCAAAGATCTGTGGAATGCTATGTATCCCCCGAGCACAGGTCTGGAATCTGCAGCTCCAGAAGCACATATGGCTCTTCCTGAGACTGGGGGACAGACCTTGAGGTCTCTCTGGTCCCTGGGCATTGAAATGTGGTGGAACAGCAGTGCTGGGGGTACTCAGGGGGCTGTCAAGATGTTGTGTCTGTACAGCTGCATTTGGCTGTTTCAGAGTCTCAGGATGCAAGCGGTGAAGAATATGCACAGGGGGCAGCACCCTTAACTGATTGAAAACTCTATATTCTTCCACAAGGGATGCAGCCTGTTTTGTTTTAACGTTGCTATGGCTGCACTAAGGGACTTGTATCCTGCATACTTTCAGATAGATGAGATATCTAGGAATTTTTTCCAGCTTCCACATGAGAGGCAGATAATGGGGTTGGATAATGTGGCACAGTGACTCAAACGATAAGATACAGCCTTTTACTGTTTACGTGTCAGTTTATACAGTATGTCCCATTGCACAGCTTGCTGGGAGCAGCTTGCTCCCCTCCAGAAGGAGAGCTAAGGGACAAAGTGACAAACTCTGGTCCCCACAGCAAGCTTTTTTCTAACCATGTAGGATTTCGATTACCCTGCAGACAGGCAGACATTCTGCCTAGGAGTATCCCTTTTATTCTTTTGTTTAGATCTTTTTAGATGTGTTTTTATAAGGGAGAAAACTGGCTGCTTTGAAAGCAGGGTCATTGTTGTCATGGTCAAAGCTTATAAATATTACAGTAAAGCATGTAAAACACAGTGAATGCATTGTAGAAACACCTGAAAGGTAAGCAAACAGTGAAAAAGCCATGGTAAACTTTTACAAGGAGAAATTCAGCATACAGCTATGGCCAAAAGTCAAATGAAACTTGTTGAATAAAGTTACGTTAACATATTGAATTACATACCACTTTGTAGTTTTCCATACCCTGAACGAAAAACTGACAAGAAAAATATGACATTTCTAAATCTAACATGAAATACTGTACTATTATTATGGCTTCCGGTAGACTTTTGCAATATCATTTAGTAGTTCCTTTGATTACATGATGTTAAATAAAAAAAATCTAAATTATGTTCATATTGTTGTTGTTTTTTTATTATATCCTAAAATCTAGGTGATGCAAAGCTTTTGGCCATAGCTATAGATGCAACAGTCACAAGTTCTACTCTGATTTCTGAGAACATTTTATGAATTTCAAACATAGGTCATGTGCAGCTGTCTGATCAGAGGAACATATTTCTGCCTCGGATACATCCCTAAAGATTGCATTACAAGATCCACTTATCACAAGAAGAGACTGATTCTCACACACGGCAATCTTTACCATTTGCAAGAAGGAACACCATTTGCAAAGGGCTTACAGCGTCATTTATTCTGCTAGCAATCAGCAAAGTCTCCTGTGTCAATCACACTAAGTTAGGTAAAGAGCAATGACAGCATACATATATTACAGCGTGCTCGGTAGAAAACAGAATATTACTGATTGCACAAGGGGGGCACACTGAGGGTTAAAAAGGTTAAACATTCATACAGATAGATACCCTTTGGTTCCCTAATGATAGTTGACCAAACATCCTCAGATAGTTTTCATTTTGGCAGTGGCTTTTACAGGATACAGTGGGCTGTTTTAAATCTTACTTATTTTTATTTATTTTCTTTTTTTAGCCGCTGTCCTGCCTTAGGATCTCCTGCACTGTTTTACACTGGAAAGTAATTATTTTAATTAGACTGGGGGGTGGAATGATCAGACATCTGCAGTCATCGCTGAAGGAAGTTTTTGCCAGGTGGCCCCTACTTCAATTCAGCTAATTTTGGGGACAGGAGCTCCAGTTACGGAAATGCCTTTGTCAGCTCCCATCGTTCAGTTCCAGGGAACACCAGATGCTTCCTCAGTAATTATTTCCTGCACTGCAACACCGAGCTGACAGGTTTAATGTGCATCACTCAAGATTGCCTCTCTTCATCTTTGGGACAATAGGAGGTATAAAGGCAAGGAGACGAGGTGGGGAGACTAGCAAGCGGTCAGCTACCAATGTCATCTGGAACTAATTCAAAGTTGTTGTTTTTTTGCATGGTGACATTTGAATCACAGGCAAGACTCAGCTCAAGTCGTCATGTACACTGGAGTTACTCAGAACAAAGAAACATTAAGAATAGTATTCACTGAAAATAGTAAACCATGAAAGTGATAAACATATCATTAAAACGTGTGAGATCTTACTCTAGCAATTAAGATCTCACACAAGAGCATAATCTAACGATTAGAATAGTAGGAGAAAATAGATATTTCAGACAAATCTAAGAGTCAAAGACTGTACAGACATGTGCAGCATCAAAACTGCAACCTTTCTCTGGCTGTCCAGTGGGTAAGGGTGGCAAAGGAGGCAGCGGACCCTGCTGGCAAGGTACCTAGTGAGGGGCGAACACTTGCAGGGCTGGCCTTTGTCTTGTGCTCTCCAAGCCACAAGAGGTTGTTATGACTGCTCTGTGGGTTCCTTATGAATGTCCTGCATGCTGCATGCCTTAATTGACATGTAAACTACTCTGAATCAAGGCAGCAATACATCGTGAACCCATGATGACACTGAATTAATGCTCAGGCTATGGGGCACACTAGCACCCTATACTCCTTACTGTGCTGGAATGTGAACCTGTACACCCAGCCTGCAACTGTCCCAGTGAATATGATAAATGACAGGTTTTTGCACGTGTTATTTGTCATCATACTTGGTCACAGTAACAGAGACGTTTTGCTGATTTAATTGATGTCGTCGCTGTCCTTCTGGTGGCTTTTTAAGAAAACATAACCAAATAATACTGAGGATAGTGGATGGTTCTGGGCATTTTATGGAGTGGTAGCAGTAAATAATGGCACATAGTTATCACAGTTTTTGTTATTTGGTACTTGGAAGACATGTTATTGCCTGTATTCTACAAAAGTAGCCCTATCAATTTCTAATACACTACCATACTAAGGAAATTGTAAAAGGTATTGTAGTTTTCCTTTCCCAGAGGGATGCTTTCAGGCTCCAACAAAATGTATTGCATAGCAATTTAAATGAAGTGCTTTAAGTAGTGTTTAGTTTTTTTTGATAATATATTATATTATTATGAAATATTTGTAAAGTGGTACCTATTTAACTATCACAAAAGTTACAATGAACTTAGCTGACCTGTCTTAGAGTATGTGAAGTAAATTCACAGGTTGCTGTAAGACTTATTATATCACAGTCTCCTCAGAGGTGTACAGAAACAAGAGATCCTTTTATCAGTGTTAGCACAGATACCTGTACACAGATATATGTTGCCATGGTGATTACGTGGCTACAATAAACATGACTTTTGTCTCATCAGGGTGTACTGTATCTACAGTGTCGGATGAGAAGCAGTGGTGTTTATCTCAAAGTAGAGGTGTTCATGACTGCGGTGGGTTGAAATTGTAATCACAATCCTTTGGAATATCCAGTAAAGAACATAACTGTAGTTTTGTTTTCAGTGAACATGCTCAGAACATGGGTACAGTCGTTTGGAGTGGCAGGCTAACGTATTGCACTGCTTACAGCTGTACTCATTTCTACAAGAAAAGAAGACGACAACTACTGTAAACTGGAGATTGAGTCACATTGGATGAGTCAAATTCCAATAAAGTTAACCAATTACCTGGGCCAAACAACACATGATCTGACTGATTTATCCATTACACATGTAATTAATTAACCAATTAGAATGAATTCCTATTAAGATGCCATCTGTCCAATTAACCATGGTCATTTCAGTTTAGGTACCTGTCGTCCAAATAACCAAAGAGAGAATGAAACCATTTTTATTACAAATAATAATAATAATAATAATAATAATAATAATAATAATAATAATAATAATAATAATAATAATAATAATAATAATAATAATAATAAATCAAGGGGGTATAATTCAGTAAGCGCTGAAGCTAGACAGATGTGAATGTTTTCAATCAACTTTTACCAACTTTAGAAAATGGCAGCCTACAAAACTGTGTAAAATTTCTGTCAGATTCATTATCTTCTAGTCTGACACGTCTCACAAGAATGACATTTTTACATTGCACATTTACACTTCATTTTTTCTGATTGATTAAATACATAACATTGTTGCATCATTCTTAAAGTTCACATTGCCCTTTTTCTATAACTTACTCAGTTAACACTCCTGTGACCATTATTAGTAAAAAAAAAACAAATGTTAGTTTCTCAAGGACCCTGTACAGTAAAGGTGCAAATCCAGATTAGGTTGATTTTGAGAATTAAAAGGAGCCCAGTGCAGGGGGCTGTGAGATGGTATTCCTGCCTCCCAATTGCTGCTTTCAATCAGCTTGGTCCTGCTGTGACAGAACAGCAGATTGTGTTCGGCATGGACCTGTCTGATTTGCATACGCAGGGATAAGTAAACACAGACATGTATGCACACACTCGCAAGCACGCAGGAATACATGCATGCACACTGAGGGGCCATCAAATCCCATCTGGGTGACTGAGGTTTACTTGGGGGGGGCGGGGGGGGGTTGACTATTGATAGGAATCTAAGTCACTGTATGTGCTGTAGCTGAGTGGCTGAGTGGCAACCCCACAATCTCATTACCCCGATTGCAGCCGAGGCATGGGATAGGAGATTTAATTCACCTCACTGTCCTCCCAGCTGGCGGTACGTTGCTCCAATTGTGTCAGCCCCCCACGTCAGCACCGCCCCTCCACTTGCCACTGTCATGTCAGACTGCACTGCTGTTAATTAACTTAATTACCGTCTCAAACCCTTCTCTCCCACCCCATACACACAACCAACAGATGATTTGTTCAAAAAACAAAAACAGAAAGAAGAAAAATGGCATGCATTCAAATAGTTGCAGTACACAATCAACAGGCTGATGCAACACACTTTTTACTCTCTGTTTTTTTAGCTTTCTTGCCAGAAGCTCAGAGAAAGCGGAACACAGAGATTATTATGATGTCCTTTTCCTCTTTTAACTTTCTGTGGTATGTGTGAGCACAGCAGGAGTGCTGTACAGCAATCAGGGTATAGCCAGTGCTTAAGAATAGGGACCTATTCACAATAGCTTTTTTAAATACCAAAAAAAAACCTTTTAACAATAAAATCGCTGGGTTTTAAGATTTGTATCTGTCACAAAACCAGACAGTTGAGTAAGTAAAAGCACAGGAGACAGTTGAGTAAGTAAACTTTAAGGGTGTGCTGTTGCCCAGTGGGAGCTGACAGATCCTGATCTTGACAACACTGCTCCTCTGCTGAATTGCTATGTGACCCTGCAGCTGTAAGACGGATTAAAGACACGCACTGTAAAAGCTGGAGTTTCTTCTTCACAGTGATGGAAGTCATGGCAATACCTCTCAGCAGTTTTAAGCCCTTTAAAGGACAACATAACCCAGTCCAGGAGTGTGGCAGGATTCTGGTTAATGGAGGGGCCCCCGTTTCGAGGGCCATGCTCCTGGCTCCTCCTCTACAGATGTTACAGAAAGATCTCACAGCACCTTATCTAACTCCTTCCCCAACAGGAAGCCAGTGTCCTGTGTATTTATCTTCTGACACCGGGGTCCTGTAAATTATACTACAAAAAAACCAAAACATAATTGAGGATACTTTAATCATAGTCATATCTGAAAACTGGACTTTGGGATGCAAAAATATGTTGGAAAGTTGTATTATTATCTAGACAATGTGGGGAAGCTATAACAAAGGCCAACAAGATGCTCGGATATATTGTGAGAAGTGTTGAATTTAAATCAAGGGAAGTAATGTTACAACTTTACAATGCATTAGTAAGACCTCACCTAGAATATTGTGTTCAGTTCTGGTCACCTCGTTACAAAAAGGATATTGCTGCTCTAGAAGGAGTGCAAAGAAGAGCAACCAGAATTATCCCGGGTTTAAAAGGCATGTCGTATGCAGACAGGCTAAAATAATTGAATCTATTCAGTCTTGAACAAAGAAGACTAAGCGGTGATCTGATTCAAGCATTCAAAATCCTAAAAGGTATAGACAATGTCGACCCAGGTGACTTTTTTGACCTGAAAAAAGAAACAAGGACCAGGGGTCACAAATGGAGATTAGATAAAGGGGCATTCAGAACAGAAAATAGGAGGCACTTTTTTACACAGGGAATTGTGAGGGTCTGGAACCAACTCCCCAGTAATGTTGTTGAAGCTGACTAGCAACCAAAAGAGCAAGATGGGCTGAATGGCCTCCTCTTGTTTGTAAACTTTCTTATGTTCTTATGTTCTTATTATGTATTTATTTATTCTATAATTGTCATCGGGTGTTTGTTTTCAATCATGATAATTGTCAATAATGTGCAACAAATGTGTTTCTTATTCAAAATATGTTGAGTACCCAAATACTTTTGTCAAAGTATGAAATTGGCTTTTGCATGTTATTTTTCATTTTATGCATGTTATGTAATAATGTGTTGGTTTTATTATAAAACTGAATCTTGAGGATTGACTCGAGGAGGGGTGACGACTGATTCGAGGAGGGGTGAGGATTTACTCGAGGAGGGGTGATGACTGATTCGAGGAGGGGTGAGGACTGACTCGAGGAGGGGTGAGGACTGACTCGAGGAGGGGTGAGGACTGACTCGAGGAGGGGTAAGGACTGACTCGAGGAGGTGTGAGGACTGACTCAAGGAGGGGTAAGGGCTGACTCGAGGAGGGGTAAGGACTGACTCGAGGAGGGGTGACGACTGACTCGAGGAGGGGTGAGGACTGACTCGAGGAGGGGTAAGGACTGACTCGAGGAGGTGTGAGGACTGACTCAAGGAGGGGTAAGGGCTGACTCGAGGAGGGGTAAGGACTGACTCGAGGAGGGGTGATGACTGACTCGAGGAGGGGTAAGGACTGACTCGAGGAGGGGTGACAAATGATTCGAGGAGGGGTGACGACTGACTCGAGGAGGGGTGACGACTGACTCGAGGAGGGGTGACAAATGATTCGAGGAGGGGTGACGACTGACTCGAGGAGGGGTGACGACTGACTCGAGGAGGTGTGAGGATTTACTCGAGGAGGGGTGACGACTGACTCGAGGAGGGGTGACGACTGACTCGAGGAGGGGTGACGACTGATTCGAGGAGGGGTGAGGACTGACTCGAGGAGGGGTGAGGACTGACACGAGGAGGGGTGAGGATTTACTCGAGGAGGGGTGGCGACTGACTCGAGGAGGGGTGATGACTGATTCGAGGAGGGGTAAGAACTGACTCGAGGAGGGGTGGCGACTGACTCGAGGAGGTGTGATGACTGATTCGAGGAGGGGTAAGAACTGACTCGAGGAGGGGTGGCGACTGACTCGAGGAGGGGTGATGACTGATTCGAGGAGGGGTAAGAACTGACTCGAGGAGGGGTGACGACTGACTCGAGGAGGGGTGACGACTGACTCGAGGAGGGGTGACGACTGATTCGAGGAGGGGTGAGGATTTACTTGAGGAAGGGTGACGACTGATTCGAGGAGGGGTAAGGACTGACTCGAGGAGGGGTGACGACTGACTCGAGGAGGGGTGAGGATTTACTCGAGGAGGGGTGACGACTGAGGATGTCCTAAAATGGACACCGTACACCAGGGTGCGCACTTTAAACCACGCTGTGCAGGGAACTCCTATGCCGTAATGTCCTCACTGTGAAATTGCATTCATCACAGGAAAAATAAATAAATACATAAATGCATAAATAAAACTGGAAAAGAAAAACAAAACTGAACATCATTGTTTTTCTAACAATAAAAGTGAATTAAACCATGACCTGTCTCTGATAGACCTCAAGAAAGATTACTGTAACAGGTCTTCCATACAAGGGACAGTGTTTTATTTTTAGTCATTTATTGTCAAATTCAGCATGGTTGTTTTTGTTTTTAGTTTTTTGTGTATGAATTCTCTTTTTGTTCTCTCTCCCTGACACAATCCTAGTTATTTATTTTATCAAACAACTTGTCCCATTGAGGTAATTAAAAGTCAAAGCAAGAGCTATCTCGGGTGAGAAAAAAATACATACAAATATCCTGGGTTACTACAGTATAAGTTCTTTCCCTTGTTTTGACTGGACCAGGTACCTGGAAGTTGGAACTGGCACCTCATACTTCATTGTTCCTTTTAAATGTGACTGAGCTATGAGGAAGTCTTAGTGAATAAGAGAGAGCTTCTGTTTCTTCAATCAGTGTATCATGGCTGTAGAAAGTGTAAGCCTCTAATTGCCTTATGAAGTGGGAAAGTGGAAACTGACTCTCTCTGAAGCTAATGATTCCCCTGGCCACAGCCGCTCGCTCCCTTTGTGTGAGAATCCCCCAGAGACACTACGCTATCTGTTTCTTAATTTAACGCTTCATTTGTGATCGCTGTCGAACCAACTTGGGGGGGGGGGGGGGGGCTCTAGTCTGCACCGTCTCCAGCCAGACACAAAGAATGTTTCCATTCGACACTTCACCATCCACGCTGGGTCCTAGAGGCCTGATCATTTCTGCACTTCATACTGGCTAATTACATCACTTAACAAAAGAATCACATTCCCATTTGTTCTCATTAACGAGAGCTCACATGTAATTTCATAATCTCACTTAGGTCATTAGTTAAATACCTCCCAATATTTCACTTGGGATTTTTTTTTTTTTACACTGTACTGTAATTAAATGCACCTGAAATAATATTATTAAAAGCCTGGTACACTACATCCACTTTATGTTGGCCTTTTTGATCTTGGATATTCTGAAATGTTACATTTCTATCAGGTTTATGTTTCATAAATCAGACTTCTTAACTATGTGGGACATACAATGTTTTGTGCTGTTTGGTGGATTGCAATATTATACATTTAACAGCCTGTTGATGCTTTGCTCCAAGACCATGTCTTCTATTGAGTGCTACAACAGAGAATCCAACTAGCTCTGAATTTTGCAACTGTTAGCCAATGGATGTCCTTTTCTATATAGCTGGTTCTGATTCATTTTCATTAATGTTGGGCATCGTTTCAAATTTATAACTGTGTAGACAAATTCACTCACTGTTCATAACTTCACATGGAGGTCTGGGTGTGAATCTGGCTCTGATTACAAGTGAAAAGAGTTTGGTGGTCTAAAATGAGAACCATGATTAGGACTCAATGTGACAGAACTGTGAGTGGAAGCTTGCATAGCTTGGTGCCTTCCAGCAGCACGGCAGACTTCAGCCAGTACCACTGCCCCTCATCTTTAAGGAGAATTAAATAGATATGTGAATTAATTAACAAGTTAGTACAAATTAGACACAGTATATCCAGAAAACGTAAAGGGTATGGAGCATCATCTATACTGTACACCCATGTGCTGCACAGGACCTGGGCTTCCTATACCCTACCACTCTTATTTTAAGTGTTATACTTGGACTTTTCACAGCAATAGCTTGGCAATTCACAGCAATAGAGGTGCACTAAAGAGACTGCTGGGGCACCATGTAGGAAGCATTAGTGTCATCAGGTATATTAACACTCAAGAGCCCCCTAGAGTAAAAGCCAATATCAATTGGTCACAAATTGACACTAATCATTTTTAATAGACTTCAGTGAACAGGACCCGATGAAGCCAATGAAATACCAATTATTAGCATCTAAGGTCCTTCTGACAGAAGCTAGACCTGACTATAATGAAGGAAATCCTCATCAAAACACTATTTACGAGCTTGTAAGGAAGCAAATTTGATGTCTGCAAATAAGTGCGCACAATACCAATTGCTATCTCAATACGTTTCCATTGAATTCCATTGTATGGATTCCAATATTCACAGTTAGATACATGTAGCTTAAAAATGTGCCGCCTAGTTATGAACATAAATCATATAATGATCAGTTATCTAATGCTCTGGGAGGAAGAGGATCTGTCATCAGGAGAGAATTCAGGTAGTCTTTTCTCACTCACACTCTCAAATGCCTGTCTTATATATCTTACCTAAACATGTGTTTGTGATGCTAAACCTTGTTTTTGCAAGCTTTAGTGTTCCAGCGAAGGTCAGTCGGGTTTCCACACCCCACTCAGTTCCTTGTCTTGATAACAGCAGCTGCAGTAAGCACAGGTGCTTCATGATATTTGTTTAACCTTCGTTGACCCTACATGCATGATTCCGAATGTCGTATTATCAATTAACTTCCAGTTCAAATACATCATCATGGTCAACTGTCATATGTTCAGAAGTGATCATTTCTGACATTTATAAAAAAATTTAGATATTTGTATTAATTAATCGATCCATTTGTTTATTGCTTACTCAACATCGCAAGCTTCCATTTGTCTGTCAAAATAGGTTTTCTTTTCCTGTATTTCTTCCTCTGATTTAAAACGGAAAGCAAGCTGTTGCTCAGACCTTCTCCATACCCTGTTTTTTTGCTCAGTCTTAAATTCTGTTTTTAATCACACCTTTGACAACTCCAGCTTCTCTCTCTATGGTTCAATTATATATTACTCAGTCCGGTCAGTGTGTATGTTCTATGACTTCAACTTTCTTGCCAGCTAGTTTCTGGGCCTGCCCTTTTCTCCCAGACATAATGTAACTGCAGGTGCATTTGAGGCCCTGTGTAGAAGTGTCAGAATTTAGTAGGAGGCTGTGTGGTCCAGTGGTTAAAGAAACTGGCTTGTAACCAGAAGGTCCCCGGTTCAAATCCCACCTCAGCCACTGACTCATTGTGTGACCCTGAGCAAGTCACTTTGTCTTTTGGGTGAGACGTAATTGTAAGTGACTCTGCAGCTGATGCATAGTTCACACACCCTAGTCTCTGTAAGTCGCCTTGGATAAAGGCGTCTGCTAAATAAACTAATAATAATATGTTTTTAAACGTATGTTGGATTCAGACAACTGCTTTTATAAATTGGTTCTGATTTTTTTGTGATATGTCTTTACTGTGTTTTAATTTAAAATCGTCCCATTTAAAAGGGTTTTTTGTGTGTGTGTGTTGGATGTATCTGTGGATGTCTTTCTTTGTGCAGTTAATCGTAATCATTATCACAGCAGGTCTAATGTTCAAGCACAGTGGCAACCAATTAGCTACTGCAACAGAAACCACTCAAATGTGGACAGTGAATATCGACCATTGAAAGGGGTCAGATTTTACAAGAGCTACAGCTCCCTCTAGTGTTAAATGGTGGCTCTACTACACAAAGACAGACTTGAAGACACAGTAGAACCTCAGTGTTATGAACACCTTAGGAATGGAGGTTGTTTGTAAGTCTGAAATGACCGTAACTCTGAAAATGCGTTTTCAGTGGTTTTAATAAATGTGCACACCTGCTCTCTACTCCCTCAATCTGGTGAATAATACAAGGATACAGCACAGTAATGCAATACTCATATTGTTATGGTTCTAAAATCTTTTGGTATTATAAATGAAAAAAGGCTACATTTAAGTTACCATTGAAATTGTAACTGTAGCAAAAATATAGATTTAAACGACCACGAAACCCTGGGTTAACATAGTGCTTGTTTTAGTCATTCAGCTTGTTCAGTCATTCAGCCTCCTTTTGCTTGAAAAAAAAAAACTGTGCTTTGTTTAAAACTAAATTGTTCCTAGTACAATTGCCCATACTTGCAATCTGCCTCAATTTTGCTTTCTTCACGCTACTTATACTGTAAATTATAGGAGTGCCTATATGGTTCCATTGCACACGTTTGAATGATTGCATACTTCCGTTTAAAAGTGGGGTGTTCGGTTGACCGGTCAGTTAGTATGTGCGTAATATGACTTTGAACACACTATCAGAAGAATGAGACACATACAACATTTGATAACATATTTGATTTAAACAGCAATCTGTAGAAACGGCTTGCACATTAAAGTGAACCTACGTAGGGTTTTTATAATATTTTATTTTTGTTTATAATTGTTTTTATTGAAAATAACATTTGAAAAATAACATGAACACAAACAGTGTTACCTGGGGTTGATACAACACATTCAAATTATGTTAAAGACATGTTTGCAAAATAAATTTAAAACGGAATTACACATTAAACAATAAGGTATTTGGTTAATAAGTCATAAAATATACAAGCTAATTTAGAATTAACAAGTTTTATAGATTTTACATAAATTTCAATCTCGTGCATAAGACCTATGACTGAAGGCTTCAAGACTGCCTATTTACGCTTGTGAATACAATAAATTCCTAGCAAAATAATAAGGTTTACAATAAACAAAATATCACTGTCACAATTTGCACTGAAATACTGTAACGATCTGTGCATTTATGTAACTGCATCTCCACTGTGTTTTTGTACTGCAATCCTGCATCTCCACTGTGTTTTTGTACTGTAATCCTGCATCTCCACTGTGTTTTTGTACTGTAATCCTGCATCTCCACTGTGTTTTTGTACTGTAATCCTGCATCTCCACTGTGTTTTTGTACTGTAATCCTGTGTCTCCACTGTGTTTTTGTACTGCAATCCTGCGTCTCCACTGTGTCTCGTGTACTGTAATCCTGCGTCTCCACTGTGTTTTTGTACTGCAATCCTGCGTCTCCACTGTGTCTTGAGTACTGTAACCCTGCGTCTCCACTGTGTTATGTACTGTAATCCTGCGTCTCCACTGTGTCTCGTGTACTGTAATCCTGCGTCTCCACTGTGTTTTTGTACTGTAATCCTGTGTCTCCACTGTGTTTTTGTACTGCAATCCTGCGTCTCCACTGTGTCTCGTGTACTGTAATCCTGCGTCTCCACTGTGTTTTTGTACTGTAATCCTGCGTCTCCACTGTGTTTTTGTACTGCAATCCTGCGTCTCCACTGTGTCTTGAGTACTGTAACCCTGCGTCTCCACTGTGTTATGTACTGTAATCCTGCGTCTCCACTGTGTCTCGTGTACTGTAATCCTGCGTCTCCACTGTGTTTTTGTACTGTAATCCTGCGTCTCCACTGTGTCTCGTGTACTGTAATCCTGCATCTCCACTGTGTTTTTGTACTGCAATCCTGCGTCTCCACTTTGTCTTGAGTACTGTAACCCTGCGTCTCCACTGTGTTTCTGTACTGTAATCCTGCATCTCCACTGTGTCTTGTGTACTGTAATCCTGCATCTCCACTGTGTTTTTGTACTGTAATCCTGCATCTCCACTGTGTTTTTGTACTGTAATCCTGTGTCTCCACTGTGTCTTGTGAACTGTAATCCTGCGTCTCTACTGTGTTTTTGTACTGTAATCCTGCATCTCCACTGTGTTTTTGTACTGTAATCCTGTGTCTCCACTGTGTCTTGTGAACTGTAATCCTGCGTCTCCACTGTGTTTTTGTACTGTAATCCTGCATCTCCACTGTGTTTTTGTACTGTAATCCTGTGTCTCCACTGTGTCTTGTGAACTGTAATCCTGCATCTCTACTGTGTTTTTGTACTGTAATCCTGCATCTCCACTGTGTTTTTGTACTGTAATCCTGCATCTCCACTGTGTCTTGTGAACTGTAATCCTGCGTCTCCACTGTGTTTTTGTACTGTAATCCTGCATCTCCACTGTGTCTTGTGTACTGTAATCCTGCATCTCCACTGTGTTTTTGTACTGTAATCCTGTGTCTCCACTGTGTCTTGTGAACTG
Organism: Acipenser oxyrinchus oxyrinchus; assembly: GCA_030684275.1. NCBI lineage: Eukaryota > Metazoa > Chordata > Actinopteri > Acipenseriformes > Acipenseridae > Acipenser > Acipenser oxyrinchus. The sequence goes on from CM060249.1 coordinate 3,249,929, forward strand.
TAATCCTGCGTCTCCACTGTGTTTTTGTACTGTAATCCTGCATCTCCACTGTGTCTTGAGTACTGTAACCCTGCGTCTCCACTGTGTTATGTACTGTAATCCTGTGTCTCCACTGTGTCTCGTGTACTGTAATCCTGCGTCTCCACTGTGTTTTTGTACTGTAATCCTGCGTCTCCACTGTGTCTCGTGTACTGTAATCCTGCGTCTCCACTGTGTTTTTGTACTGCAATCCTGCGTCTCCACTTTGTCTTGAGTACTGTAACCCTGCGTCTCCACTGTGTTTTTGTACTGTAATCCTGCATCTCCACTGTGTCTTGTGTACTGTAATCCTGCATCTCCACTGTGTTTTTGTACTGTAATCCTGCATCTCCACTGTGTTTTTGTACTGTAATCCTGTGTCTCCACTGTGTCTTGTGAACTGTAATCCTGCGTCTCTACTGTGTTTTTGTACTGTAATCCTGCATCTCCACTGTGTTTTTGTACTGTAATCCTGTGTCTCCACTGTGTCTTGTGAACTGTAATCCTGCGTCTCCACTGTGTTTTTGTACTGTAATCCTGCATCTCCACTGTGTCTTGTGTACTGTAATCCTGCATCTCCACTGTGTTTTTGTACTGTAATCCTGCATCTCCACTGTGTCTTGAGTACTGTAATCCTGCGTCTCCACTGTGTTTATGTACTGTAATCCTGCGTCTCCACTGTGTTTTTGTACTGTAATCCTGCATCTCCACTGTGTCTTGAGTACTGTAACCCTGCGTCTCCACTGTGTTATGTACTGTAATCCTGTGTCTCCACTGTGTCTTGTGTACTGTAATCCCACGTCTCCACTGTGTTTTTGTACTGTAATCCCACGTCTCCACTGTGTCTCGTGTACTGTAATCCCTGCGTCTCCACTGTGTTTTTGTACTGCAATCCTGCGTCTCCACTGTGTCTTGAGTACTGTAACCCTGCGTCTCCACTGTGTTTTGTACTGTAATCCTGCATCTCCACTGTGTCTTGTGTACTGTAATCCTGCATCTCCACTGTGTTTTTGTACTGTAATCCTGCATCTCCACTGTGTCTTGTGTACTGTAATCCTGCATCTCCACTGTGTTTTTGTACTGTAATCCTGCGTCTCCACTGTGTCTTGTGAACTGTAATCCTGCGTCTCCACTGTGTTTCTGTACTGTAATCCTGCATCTCCACTGTGTCTTGTGTACTGTAATCCTGCATCTCCACTGTGTTTTTGTACTGTAATCCTGCATCTCCACTGTGTTTTTGTACTGTAATCCTGTGTCTCCACTGTGTCTTGTGAACTGTAATCCTGCGTCTCCACTGTGTTTTTGTACTGTAATCCTGCATCTCCACTGTGTTTTTGTACTGTAATCCTGTGTCTCCACTGTGTCTTGTGAACTGTAATCCTGCATCTCTACTGTGTTTTCGTACTGTAATCCTGCATCTCCACTGTGTTTTTGTACTGTAATCCTGTGTCTCCACTGTGTCTTGTGAACTGTAATCCTGCGTCTCCACTGTGTTTTTGTACTGTAATCCTGCATCTCCACTGTGTTTTTGTACTGTAATCCTGCATCTCCACTGTGTCTTGTGTACTGTAATCCTGCATCTCCACTGTGTTTTTGTACTGTAATCCTGCATCTCCACTGTGTCTTGTGTACTGTAATCCTGCATCTCCACTGTGTTTTTGTACTGTAGTCCTGTGTCTCCACTGTGTCTTGTGAACTGTAATCCTGCGTCTCCACTGTGTTTTTGTACTGTAATCCTGCATCTCCACTGTGTCTTGTGTACTGTAATCCTGCATCTCCACTGTGTTTTTGTACTGTAATCCTGCATCTCCACTGTGTCTTGTGAACTGTAATCCTGCGTCTCCACTGTGTTTTTGTACTGTAATCCTGCATCTCCACTGTGTCTTGTGAACTGTAATCCTGCATCTCCACTGTGTTTTTGTACTGTAATCCTGCATCTCCACTGTGTCTTGTGTACTGTAATCCTGCATCTCCACTGTGTCTTGTGTACTGTAATTCTGCGTCTTTATTGTGTCTCGTGTACTGTAATCCTGCATCTCCACTGTGTCTTGTGTACTGTAATCCTGCATCTCCACTGTGTCTTGTGTACTGTAATTCTGCGTCTTTATTGTGTCTCGTGTACTGTAATCCTGCATCTCCACTGTGTCTTGTGTACTGTAATCCTGCGTCTCCACTGTGTCTTGTGTACTGTAATTCTGCGTCTTTATTGTGTCTCGTGTACTGTAATTCCCACTGTATTGTGTTCCTCCTCCCCTCTGCAGTTGCTGTTTAGCTGTCTCTGTGTCTATGTGTAATTGTAGCCTGCACGTGTGGTGCTTTCTGTGTCTCCCCTGTGATTGGTTGTTGTTTGTCTGTGCCCATTGGTCCTGGTGTGCTGTTGAGGACCAATGGGATGTGTGTAAGTTCCGGTACCCGGTTCAGCAGAAAGGGGCGGAGCTAAATTTAAAAAGGCGCTACACCGCCAGATATGTGTGGTTGTTCCAGAAAGCAGTGAGGTGCTTGGTCAGAGCAGCGGTCTCTGAGTGAGTGCTAGAGATAGCGTCCTGAAATAAAGCTTTGGAACTGAACCAGCGTGTTGTCTCCTTTCTTCTGCCTGCCTGTAAAACGCTGCAATACCATCTGAAGTCCTCATTTATCAATTCCGGCAGATCTGAATTTTTTATAGATAACCAAGTATGAATTCCCTTCCAAAATTATTCCCTTACATATTTAGAGCATCACAAAGCCATTTGTTATTACATTTATTATTTAGAAAATGTAAACCATTAATCAATAAAACGACTAAGGTCATTCCCAAGGCTCTAGTACTCCTCATTAGAGGTTTACTGCAGTAAGTAGGGCTAACGTTGTAATACTGCAGTAAACCTCTAATGAGGAGTACTAGAGCCTTGGGAATGACCTTAGTCGTTTTATTGAATTGTTTGTTTGTAATTAAGAGGTTGAATTCTTGTACGAAATCATTATACGATCTACATACTTCCTGTGCATCCAGTAAATCTCTGACAAATGTAACATTTTTATCAAACCATTCTTGTTTCTTTAATCAATTTCTTGTTTATTTTGATCACTCTATTATTCCATAGCATTGAGTTGTGTGGTGTGAAATTGTGAATAAAAAACCATTTCCAATATAGCGATGCCTGTTTGTAATAGCTTGATAATTTTAAGGGGAGTTGTGAAGTATCATAATCACAACTAAGCAAAAATTCCAAACCTCCCAATTCTCTGAATAAACGATTTGGAATATGAAACAACATAGAATCACTATTGCATAAGCAGGCCTTTTCCAGTGCAGCTTAAGGGCCCGATCAAGTCAATGGCTTTGAGCCCACCCTCTGAATAATATTTTACTAGTTGTGACTTTCTTATATAGTGGGTTTTGTTACGCCATATCATTTTAAAGATGATAGAATTTATGCGCTTAATATTTTGGGTCTATTTATCTAGCTACCCCCTGTTTTTGATAATAGAAAATAGTCCAAAGATGGATGAATCTCTCTGTAACCAAAAGTTGAATGCTGAATTAGTTTTTTCCAGTCTATTGGTGGTATTCAACAATTCTCTATTTTTTGAGTTTTTAGTAATGGTAATTACTAGAGACTATAGGGGAGATTGGGCAACCTTGTCTTATTCCTCTTGAAATTTCAAATCAGGGGGAGGTTCCTGAACTCAAGGAAACAGAGCTATTAATATCTGAGTACATGAGTTTTGAAGCTATGTTGCATTGCCACCTGTCCGGGTTTGACCTGGACAGGAATTGGCAGCTTCGGGTGACAGGAGAATTAACAAGCCCGGACGCCCTGAAGTCTAATTTTAATTGAAACGCATAAGAAACACCAACCTTCTTTTAATATTTTCTTTGACATACATTAGTTGCTTAAACGATTTCCACTATCTTATTAGAAATGTACTGTTTAGTACTGATCTGTACATTATACGAACATATCCACGTGATGTAAACAATCCAATTGAAGGGTTGCTGCCACGTGACCCCTGGCGGTCAAAACTACCAATGCGGCTAATGCAAAAGCAGTATCGTCCAAATGTTATTTGCAATCTGAGTACTGTAATGAATGACCCTACTGGCCGAATAGGCACATTGTATGTGTGCATAAAAGACATGACTTGAAACCCCACTAGGGGTTGCGGGGGTGGGGAGAATCCCTTTTAGCGAAACTGTAGCCTGTCTTTAGTACCGAGGGTCAGCGGTATTATATTTTCTCCTGAACCGCGGAGAAAATAAAACATAATAAATAAATAAAGCGTTACAAAGGGCGCCCAACTAGTGGCACGACTCACACGGGATGTGCTGAGTTCAGACATATGCTGCTCAGCTGCTCTACGCTCGAGCAGGGGAAATATGTAGCTCCGTGAAGTTGGCCCCCTACAAAAAGCACAAATCTTGAGTCATATATAACTCGTTTGTGCCGTTGAAACCAACGTTTGTGCAGCTGTGGTTTTTAAGACATTAACTCTTATTTTGTAGGGGAGTTATGTTGTCATGTTTTTTTTTTTTTACGGAGTAAGCAACAACACACGAGAAATACATACGTTTGTGTTGTTTGTTTGTACAGATGTTGGTATACCACCGCCGAATATAATAGGCTTCTTCATGCATTTCGTAATACAGAATTATCCCAAAATGCAACAAAACGAGCTTTGTTGTGGCAAAATGTAGTCTAAAATGAATCGCTAATTTGGAAACACGTCAAAATGTGATATGCGGGGTTTAAGTATTTCACTACCGCATCCCATCTAGCCTACCTCTCGTTTTACCTGCCTTTTAGTTTGCAGTTGTGTTAAAAAGTCAAATCAACTATTGCTTTTGCTCTGCTGCTAATAATTAACTTTATGGACAAATAATTGAAAGAACGCCACTGTGATGATTTATTTAGTTGCAGGAAACCACGCAACTGTACGTGCATAAAGTTTATAAAAAATGAAGTCATTGGTAATGGCTGCGATTACAACAGGAAAATAAAACAGTCAAACCTCTGTCTCGTTGCCAAACGTTTATTTTTTTCTTTTAATAGAATTGATATCATCATCTTCATGGGGAAAAATATATTATTATTATTATTATCTATGAATCTATTTCCTTTGCATTTTATAAACATGTCCCTTTTCATAAATACGATTTATTTTCTGCTATATGCATACATTCAATTAAACCTTGAAAGGGCTTTATTAAGCACTGTTCAATAATATGCTGTGACATGGTTCCATTAATCGGCTTCCTTTATACTATTATAAATGCAATAAAGAAAGAATTCCTGGAACGTGCAGACGTTTGAGTAAAGTGTTTAAACACCTGTGCAAACGTGGTGCAGAGGCAGCCGAGGCAATCGACTGCACATATTGAAAGAGAATCAAACTGTCCACCCTAACTAGTGAATACTAGGAGTTATAGTGTATATGTTACATTTGATCACTTAACAAAAAAGGGCTTCTGTTTTAATATTTTGTCTAGTGTCTTCTTGACTAAGACTAGACTAAGACATCCAGGACATAAAGCACTCAGTCAGAAAATCATGGAAACAGTCTGCAAACAAACGTTTCAACTTGAACAGTCTTCTGTGAGTTACAATGATAAGAGGATGGATGTAGAAACGGTTATCACACCCGCTTCTTTTAGTTATCTGTATTATTTTGGTAAGACCGTATAAAGGCTAATAATTAATCAGTATAATAATAGAGGAACATTTCATAAGGAATGTGTCGGGGGGCTGTATTTCATAGGACTATGAAAATTATTGTGGCGCTTGGGACCATTTGTTCGGTGACGGTGACGGAGATGGATATAAATTCAGGAGGGCCATTTTCCAGTGGAGACGATTTTTCGCGTGACGGCGTCACAGTCCCCTTACAATAACAGAATCGTCCCACCTGTATAGTTGCCCTTTTTCTATGACTTACCTCTATATATCAGCTCATTGAAAATATGTACATTATTATGTACTGACAAACTTCTGAATATATATATTTTTCAATTCTACAGTTTTTCTTGACTAGGGAAGTAACTGTACATATAGGGGTTTTTCACACAATATTTTTCTATACTTTCCTAAAAATTATGTTAGGATCTCGCTCTGAGTGGAATAAAGCTATGCTTGTGATGAAAGAAAGACTAGACTTTCTTCCATTGCTATTCATATTTATTTTGTTAGTGTTCACTTGTGTAAGCAGCGTCGCTTACCAAGTGACATATTCTTATCAAATAACTATTGAAGGAAAGCAGCAGTAAAGTTAATTTTGCAGCACAAACGAATGACCCATATTTGGTTTAAACCCGATATTATAGGGGGACTGTGACGTCAGTCGCCCTATAATAATCGTGAATAAATATTTAAGGAAAACAGCACTAAGATTCATTTTGCAGCAGTGACCAGCACAAACGAATGAGACAAGTTTGGTTCAATTCCGGTATTGTAAGGGAGCTGAGTGACGTCACTCCCCTAAAAAAATATTGTTAATATCTCAGAAACCATAATAGCGAAAACGTGCCCCTTTATCTAATCTCCATTTGTGACCCCTGATACTTGTTTCTTTTTTCAGGTCGAAATAGTCCCCTGGGTCGACATTGTCAATACCTTTTAGGATTTTGAATGTTTGAATCAGATCACCGCGTAGTCTTCTTTGCTCAAGACTGAACAGATTAAATTCTTTTGGGGGAAGGGTAGGCCGGTAGCGGGGGGGGGGAATGACGTACTGCCCCCGCCCCCGAAAATCGTTAATATCTTGAAAACTGTATCGGCACAAACATGTGTTTCAACGGCACAAACAAATGATATATGACTCAACGTTTGTGCTGTTTGTAGGGGTCAACTTCATGGTGCTGAAACAGCTAATGAATGACCCCTACTGTCTGAACAGGCACATGTGTGCATAAAAGACATGACTACAAACCGCACGAGAGGGGTATTGCTGCAGAACAAAGGCTCCCACAGTTTAGCTCCGGCAGGGTAGTACTGCGTGCGCAACTCGTAATAAACGTCATCATTATATGCTACAGCCTGATCACATGATAAGGGTGATAAATGTAGGTACTAAAATGAAGTTCATTTCATAACAATAACCTAAACCTAAGGTGCGTGGGTAATGGTCACGTGGTAGGGGTGTTGAGGGTGAATGAAGTAGCACTACCCTGTGTGAGCTACCTTGTGGGAGCCTCCATTATACTCTTGGACCCCGCTAGGGGGGTTCCCCTTTAGCGAAACTGTAGCGTGTCTGTCTTCAGTGCTGAGATTCAGCGGTTCGAATCCAGACCGCGGAAAAGTATAATATAATAAATAATTAATGAAGCATTACAGCACACTTCTCAGCTCCAGTCACATGAATTAAAAAGATATCATTGTAAATACATTAATGAAACATTACAGCACACTTCTCAGCTCCAGTCACAGGAATTAAAAAAATATCATTGTAAATACATTAATGAAGCATTACAGCACACTTCTCAGCTCCAGTCACAGGAATTAAAAAAATATCATTGTAAATACATTAATGAAGCATTACAGCACACTTCTCAGCTCCAGTCACAGGAATTAAAAAGATATCATTGTATGTGCCAGATACTTGGAATGTGAGACCCCCTGCACCCCGGTGAGCGAGCACACCTTGACGTCGTTTGACCAAGTTTATTTATTTCCTTTTAAGAAAAAAACTTACTTACACGTTACAAATTAAGAAAATATATATTTTCAATGGTTTGTTTAAAAATACAGTACTAATACGAATTATATACAGTATTTCTATGTTGTTTGTATATGTACGTTTAACATATTTCGTTAAACTTGCAATTAAAACAATGGAAATGACATATTTGGTATAGACGAGTATTAACTTTATATGGGGATAAAAAATAAATAAAAATAAAAACTTTTGTTCTACGAAGCGTCTGTAACTGGAATCTGTAGATTTTTTGTTCCTGTGAAAACAGTTTCAGCGAGTGACAGCTAAACGGTTAAACTCAGACTGTGCTGAAGGGCTATGCTGTGTAACACGCTTAATTGTAGTAGTTTCAGAAGTATTTATATGAAATCACGGAACCATCAGTTTAAAACATATTTAAATGCACAATAATAAAAACTGCATTAATCTAAATGTAATTTTAGGCTACTTGAAAACTGAACAGAAATCGTTATCAAGTTTGATTGCTAGAAATATCAAGAGCACTATAGTGTGTGTACTGCATGATTATTGATCTGTAACTGGAGATCTGGTGCAATTTACGTGGATGATGCCCTTGCTATATCAAATCGATCAGTAATAAATCTGTAATTCTGCTCTTTTTTGTGGTTATTAGACATGGACTTTAATTTATTTAAAATATGGAATGAAGCCCTTTAAATTAAAAGCTACCAGCATTTTGTAAATTAAACAGGAAGCACTTGAGGCTGCAATGAGCGACACCTTTAGACAGACACATTGATCTTCATTACCCTTCTAAAAGATTTGAAGGTGTTAGTTCCTGGCTTAGCTTATATTCGCACTTGCAAGCTGAAACTGAGCCCCTTTAGTGAAGATGTATATTCACAATGCATGCCTAGTACTGCAGCTGCCTTCATTTTAAAACATCGCCTTTATCCACACCTTCCAAACTTGTTTGTTCACTGTCTGGTCGCTGGTTATGCAGCTGAGTTCTAGGAATGTGTGTATTGCTCAGTGGTGCTTTGGCAATTTCACAGTCATAGAAACCTGGCGGAAAGCAACAGATTACAGGAACCTTCCTGGGTTATCAAGTTCACCTGTGAAATTCATGCCAACATGTCATGACAAGGGTTAAAGTCAGCCTAAATGCTCAGGATACCATAAAAGCTACAGTAATAACAACTGAAAACTCACTGGTAATTATTTACAGCATCTAATCAGACAGGAATATATCAGACAGGAACCATCACAATTCTTGAAATGCACACGTTTCTGAATCTTTGACGCTCTGTGTGGTGATGTCAGAGTTGAAATGCACACGTTTCTGAATCTTTGACGCTCTGTGTGGTGATGTCAGAGTTGAAATGCACACGTTTCAGAATCTTTGACGCTCTGTGTGGTGATGTCAGAGTTGAAATGCACACGTTTCTGAATCTTTGACGCTCTGTGTGGTGATGTCAGAGTTGAAATGCACATGTTTCTGAATCTTTGACGCTCTGTGTGGTGATGTCAGAGTTGAAATGCACACGTTTCAGAATCTTTGACGCTCTGTGTGGTGATGTCAGAGTTGAAATGCACATGTTTCTGAATCTTTGACGCTCTGTGTGGTGATGTCAGAGTTGAAATGCACATGTTTCTGAATCTTTGACGCTCTGTGTGGTGATGTCAGAGTTGAAATGCACATGTTTCTGAATCTTTGACGCTCTGTGTGGTGATGTCAGAGTTGAAATGCACATGTTTCTGAATCTTTGACGCTCTGTGTGGTGATGTCAGAGTTGAAATGCACATGTTTCTGAATCTTTGACGCTCTGTGTGGTGATGTCAGAGTTGAAATGCACATGTTTCTGAATCTTTGACGCTCTGTGTGGTGATGTCAGAGTTGAAATGCACATGTTTCTGAATCTTTGACGCTCTGTGTGGTGATGTCGGAGTTGAAATGCACATGTTTCTGAATCTTTGACGCTCTGTGTGGTGATGTCAGAGTTGAAATGCACACGTTTCTGAATCTTTGACGCTCTGTGTGGTGATGTCAGAGTTGAAATGCACATGTTTCTGAATCTTTGACGCTCTGTGTGGTGATGTCAGAGTTGAAATGCACATGTTTCTGAATCTTTGACGCTCTGTGTGGTGATGTCAGAGTTGAAATGCACATGTTTCTGAATCTTTGACGCTCTGTGTGGTGATGTCAGAGTTGAAATGCACATGTTTCTGAATCTTTGACGCTCTGTGTGGTGATGTCAGAGTTGACATCCATACGTTTCTGAATCTTTGACGCTCTGTGTGGTGATGTCAGAGTTGAAATGCACATGTTTCTGAATCTTTGACGCTCTGTGTGGTGATGTCAGAGTTGAAATGCACATGTTTCTGAATCTTTGACGCTCTGTGTGGTGATGTCAGAGTTGAAATGCACATGTTTCTGAATCTGACGCTCTGTGTGGTGATGTCAGAGTTGAAATGCACATGTTTCTGAATCTTTGACGCTCTGTGTAGTGATGTCAGAGTTGAAATGCACACGTTTCTGAATCTTTGACGCTCTGTGTGGTGATGTCAGAGTTGAAATGCACATGTTTCTGAATCTTTGACGCTCTGTGTGGTGATGTCAGAGTTGAAATGCACATGTTTCTGAATCTTTGACGCTCTGTGTGGTGATGTCAGAGTTGAAATGCACATGTTTCTGAATCTTTGACGCTCTGTGTGGTGATGTCAGAGTTGAAATGCACATGTTTCTGAATCTTTGACGCTCTGTGTGGTGATGTCAGAGTTGAAATGCACATGTTTCTGAATCTTTGACGCTCTGTGTGGTGATGTCAGAGTTGAAATCCACACGTGTGATTTGGGGTGAAATCTACACAATTAAACAGACTTAAAACTACACACAACAAACCTACTGTATGTAAATATGAAGACAGGAATACCCTTTTTCAAATGTAAATGCATATTGTGCTTTTTAACAGGCTTTGTTAGGGGCCATAGGGCCATTAGCACATCTGTTATGTCCTGCAATGTTAGATAACAAACAGTCCTTTACTTTTTAAAATGTTCTCTGGTGCACATAAAGTTAAGGAGTCGTCTTCTTTTTTCAACAGTGATTGTCCCTTTTAAAGGCGTGTAAAGACTTGTTTGTGCTTTTGTTATGTCTCATGTACGTATATTCTGTACTGCAATTTTATTTTCACGCATGGTAGTTAGTAGGCAATGGCTTTTTCAGAACCTTTATGCGATAATGGATGCTTCCAGGGTTATTCCCAGTTATGTAAAATGATGTAATAAACCAATCTGTGGCTATCAACACCTTTACGTGAAGGGCATATAGTCAAAATGAGTAAATACTACATTCAGCAAGGAACTGTATTCTGATTTGTACCCCTGCATGAATTGGCCTCTGTCTGACACATTGGGGGTATGATTAGTGTTAAAGCAAAACTGTGTTAATGTTACAGTACCGAAAATAAATAACTGGAATCTGCTTAACATACTTGGTTTATATATTATTTTGTTATTTGGTTCCAGTTTTGTAAAAAAAAAAATATAATAATAATAATAATAATAATAATAATAATAATAATAATAATAATAATAAATGAATAACAGGTGATTTTCTCCAATAAAACAAATATATAAATACAGTGGTTAATTGAAAAAATAAAATGAATTTAGAAAAGTGGAGTAACTGCTTTAAAAATATACCCTCTTGTGAAGTAGCATCATTACATTATAAAATATATAATGACCCTGCTGGCCTCACCTGGGTAGGGGCTGTGGACTGCACAGGAGTTGAAAGGGGAGGGGGTGCTATAAAGCAGGATGCAGGGTCCTGTTGTGTCACAATCAATTGGAAAGCTGCAGACCTGCATGCTTTTATGGAATGGTGAAGAAGCATAAATCTGTTTTGAACCAATCAAAGAGCGTGGAAAGAGAGAGAGAGAGGATTCCACTGTAGATTAGATATACCCAATCATAAGCTTTAGGAACAAAATCCATTTCAAAAGTCGTTAGGTCTCTTTTCAGCAGAAAACCCAAAGGAAGCCACTTTCCTTTCAAAACGTATCCCTTCATAAAAAACAAACAAAACAAAACAAAACAATCTTTCGCTCAGTTTCCCTGTAACAGAGCGGGTCTTCGTTGAGAATGCTGCTGAAAGTGGTTTTGCTGTGCCTGATCTTTGCCTCGTGCCGGAGTGCTTTAGCTCCCAGAGAAGAGCTTTTCCAGAAGGTGGTGGCCTGGCTGTCTCCAGGGGAGTCCTTTCTGAGCGACAGTGCCGTGGGCTCCTTTTTAAATATCTTGGAGAAGCGTGTGCACTGTCTCGGTGTGTCGTGTGGAAAGGTAAACTTTGCTTTTTTCTCGCTGCTAATTTTCCCTTCTAGACCTGCAGAGGGGTCGAGGTCCACTTGTCCGTCTGCAGCAAAGCACACATTGCCTAATACTGCCTGGAGCGATCTGTTGGGTTCGTGTGCACTTTAAAAAAAAAAAAAAGGGTTTGTTTTTGTGTGTGTGTGTGTGTGTGTTTTCCTATACTGTATTTTATTTTTCTAATTAAATACGTCAATAAAAAAAATAACATTTAAAGATGTTTTTTAAAAAGTAACTTTTTGGTATAGTGCTTCCATATGTTCCTCATATAAAAACCACTTTAGAATTTGTATATATATATATATATATATATATATATATATATATATATATATATATATATATATATATAAATGTCTTTTATGGTTCAGTTCATGCTCAATTCATGGCTTGCTTTCTTAATCACCTTCAAATCCATATATGGCATGAAAGTGTCAATTCTGTATTTTTTTTTTTTTTTCTATTTATTGATTGATTTATTTCAGAAATAAATATCTAAGAAGTAAAATAATTATATAAAAAGCTATATACATTCATTGAACAACTTAATGTTGTTCTGATTGTGTATTTTCTCAGGATTTCTCACACAAGTTGATAGACAAGTTGATATTATTATTATTAATTTCTTAGCAGACACCCTTAGCAGGGGTGTCCCCCACCAGGGATAGAACCCACGACCCTCTGGTCAAGTGTCCAGAGCCCTAACCACTACTCCACACTGCTGTAAACATTAATAAACTTACCAGGCAGCAGTGTGGAGTAATGGTTAGGGCTCTGGACTCTTGACCGGAGGGTTGTGGGTTCAATCCCCGGTGGGGGACACTGCTGCTGTACCCTTGAGCAAGGTACTTTACCTAGATTGCTCCAGTAAAAACCCAACTTTATAAATGGGTAATTGTATGTAAAAATAATGTGATGTCTTGTAACAATTGTAAGTTGCCCTGGATAAGGCTTATATATATTATTCTGTTATATTATTTAATACCATACTTTATATTTAATTTGTTTATTTAGCAGACGCCTTTATCCAAGGCGACTTACAGAGACTAGGGTGTGTGAACTATGCATCAGCTGCAGAGTCACTTACAACTACGTCTCACCCGAAAGACGGAGCACAAGGAGGTTAAGTGGCTTGCTCAGGGTCACACAATGAGTCAGTGGCTGAGGTGGGATTTGAACCAGGGACCTCCTGGTTACAAGCCCTTTTTCTTTAACCACTGGACCACACAGCCTCCTTATATTGGGAACCCCTATAAGGTATAAACAGAATAATTTATGGGTCATGCAATAATATATGTGACCATTTTACAGAACTGATGCATCATTTTTCCTAACGTTTCTTAAGCACTCCAACTAAGAAGGGCTCGTGCCAACTCATTTTAAGATTCTATTGAGACATGCAATCCAGCCTATCAGAACCTCTTGATATAGCACAATCCTAAGCGGTGGCATATTGCTCAATCAGTGTATTGCTTTTGTTCTCTTATTTGAATTCCTGCTGAGTTGTGCACTTACAATTGAACTCCTGTCACAAAGGAATGTGGTCTTTATTTATTCTGTTTAGCGCATTATCATGTACAGTACATGCAATATTTGTACAGTATATTCAATATTTGGTTAAGATTATATATAAACATTGACAAAATAAATAAATAACATGGTCGAGTTAATTTTAAAAAAAAGAATTTAGTCAGTTTAACATTTTTTTTTTCTGTGGCACGGTATGTGCAGGTTACAGACAGGCCGCATTAAATAAGAGTAAGCAGCTTCAAATATCATTGTAATAGCTGTTTACATTCCCCTTGCTATTGCATAGTGTTTGTAATAGCTGTTTACATTCCCCTTGCTATTGCATAGTGTTTGTAATAGCTGTTTACATCCCCCTTGCTATTGCATGGTGTTTGTAATAGCTGTTTACATTCCCCTTGCTATTGCATGGTGTTTGTAATAGCTGTTTACATTCCCCTTGCTATTGCATTGTGTTTGTAATAGCTGTTTACATTCCCCTTGCTATTGCATGGTGTTTGTAATAGCTGTTTTACATTCCCCTTGCTATTGCATGGTGTTTGTAATAGCTGTTTACATCCCCCTTGCTATTGCATGGTGTTTGTAATAGCTGTTTACATCCCCCTTGCTATTGCATGGTGTTTGTAATAGCTGTTTACATCCCCCTTGCTATTGCATGGTGTTTGTAATAGTTGTTTACATCCCCCTTGCTATTGCATGGTGTTTGTAATAGCTGTTTACATCCCCCTTGCTATTGCATGGTGTTTGTAATAGCTGTTTTACATTCCCCTTGCTATTGCATGGTGTTTGTAATAGCTGTTTACATCCCCCTTGCTATTGCATGGTGTTTGTAATAGCTGTTTTACATTCCCCTTGCTATTGCATGGTGTTTGTAATAGCTGTTTACATCCCCCTTGCTATTGCATGGTGTTTGTAATAGCTGTTTTACATTCCCCTTGCTATTGCATGGTGTTTGTAATAGCTGTTTTACATTCCCCTTGCTATTGCATGGTGTTTGTAATAGCTGTTTACATTCCCCTTGCTATTGCATGGTGTTTGTAATAGCTGTTTTACATTCCCCTTGCTATTGCATGGTGTTTGTAATAGCTGTTTACATTCCCCTTGCTATTGCATAGTGTTTGTAATAGCTGTTTACATTCCCCTTGCTATTGCATGGTTTTTGTTTGGTTCTGGGTTCTGCTGAATTTCTTTAAATCTGCCTTTACTTGGCTTTGAGTTTGTCTGGAGAATTCTAAGAGCTGGGGCAAACAGCCTTCCACATTCCATTCAGATCATGTGACTTTATAGCCTTTCAACTCTGTCAGCCGCACCTAGGCTCCATAGTCGCCATATACAGTATGAAGAGTAGCTGGAGCTAGCAGAATTGAAAGGTCACACTATCACCTGATTTGAGTGGCACGAGGAATTATTGCAAACACCATCAGATAGTAAGGGGGATGTAAAAAATACATTTAAAAAAGCAATTAACATGACATTTAACCTGCATAGATTGGGTAGTCTGAAATAACTGTCATTCGTAATGCAGCGCCACCGCAGTGGCAAAGCAATGGATATGTTACCAAGGGGCAGTGGCAGCACAAGGAGCTGTTCTAATGCAGTAGTAAAATATTAGCTAAGGTAAGAATAAGAAACGAAGTGAAGTGATCGTTTCAGCTGGTGTCTTCTTTAGTGTGCTAATTAGGAACTGCAGACAGTGTGCTGGTGTTTTTAGATCACTTAGAAAGGGGTCACACCTCCCTATGAAACTTGCTCCCACATATTATATTGTACAGCACTAAGACAACAACTAACTTTGGACCCCCCTGTAGTTTAATGGTTCTGCTTATGTTTATTCAGGGTATTTCTCTGGAATAATCATGGTAACCCAGTGGTATTGCTTTTTTGGGGTGGTACTGTAACGTTGCATTCACCATGGATTCAATAATTGGTTTGATAAATACCATACCAGAGGGATCAGTTGTTATTGGGAATAGTGGAAGAACAAGGGTGGCCAAATTTGGCCTTTTGCACTCCTGGTCTTTGTTTCCAACCCTGTTCTGAATTGTTTAATTGACACATTGAAACCTCCATCCAGACACTGAAGTGGTTCATGATCTCATTTTACCTGTTAAACCTGGGGTGGAATGGCCTCCAGGGCTGCGACTGGACCCCCCTGGTGGGAGAGAATGTATTGATTTTTTTCTCGCTGTATGTCCGTGCTTGGCAGCTTCTTGTACAGAGTGTTGCAATGAGGAAACGTTTGGATATCCTGCTGAATGATTAAGTTCTTATTTATTGTCCAGAGCGGTTTTGTTTTATAAGTTCAGTAGTAGATCATTAAACTGCTTTGTTTAGTTGTGGGCTTACGGGTCAGATTGACTTTGGAACATTATGTTAGTGAGTTCTTTGTTTTGTGACTTGCTGCCTGTCAGTCTTACTGTACAGTAAAAGTTTTCAACCCCTGCAATATATGTGCCATATGCAAACTTTACAATAAAAAGTTATGTACAAAAACAAACCAAAGCTTAGTTTTCATGGACTGTGTCAGGTCACTGAGTTTCTGCTCTCATTAGTTTGCATGGACAGTGTCAGGTCACTGAGTTTCTGCTCTCATTAGTTTGCATGGACAGTGTCAGGTCACTGAGTTGCTGCTCTCATTAGTTTGCATTAACAGTGTCAGGTCACTGAGTTGCTGCTCTCATTAGTTTGCATGGACAGTGTCAGGTCACTGAGTTGCTGCTCTCATTAGTTTGCATGGACAGTGTCAGGTCACTGAGTTGCTGCTCTCATTAGTTTGCATGGACAGTGTCAGGTCACTGAGTTGCTGCTCTCATTAGTTTGCATGGACAGTGTCAGGTCACTTCTACCAGAAGATAACAATCTCAAGTACTTGTCAAGCTAAGATGTACTTCTTTAATGAGGAGGGGAGTTCTTTATAAGGAAGGTTGTTTTTAGCCTATATGTAACTCCACTGTTTGTTTTCAAAGACACTTTCCATTGACAAAGGCATGTTAAATATGCCGAAACGTTGGAAAGTTGGCTCTTTTGAGCAAAGTAGCCCAGTCATTCATTACAGCGCTGAGACCCAGGACTGAATGGCAGAGTTTTATTTTTAGTCTGCACGATAGGCAAGATTACAAATGACTGGCCCTCCCAAAAACTGTGTTTGCAACTGTATTGCCACATGGGTGGAAGACCTTGAGATTATATGTCTGAGTATGGGCTTGTTGTATCGGGAAGTGTTCTTCATTTTATTACACACTGGGGAACTTTAAAGTGGTTACTTGGTGAAATATACATGTTCATTACTCACCTTGTCTACATTTAGCAATTACTAATGCCTTCACAAAACCATCATAGACAATTCTGAAGCTTATTTTATTAAAAGGGCAGAAAGATGTACTACATCAGTATTTGCAAGAACACAAGTCAGCAGCATGTTATCATGAAGCTGAGACATACCAGGGCTGAGCAGGGACAGCAGTCATGTGTCTAAAGAGTAATCTCATACCTGCAGGGCTGAGCAGGGACATCAGTCATGTGTCTAAAGAGTAATCTCATACCTGCAGGGCTGAGCAGGGACAGCAGTCATGTGTCTAAAGAGTAATCTCATACCTGCAGGGCTGAGCAGGGACAGCAGTCATGTGTCTAAAGAGTAATCTCATACCTGCAGGGCTGAGCAGGGACAGCAGTCATGTGTCTAAAGAGTAATCTCATACCTGCAGGGCTGAGCAGGGACAGCAGTCATGTGTCTAAAGAGTAATCTCATACCTGCAGGGCTGAGAAGGGACAGCAGTCATGTGTCTAAAGAGTAATCTCATACCTGCAGGGTTGAGCAGGGACAGCAGTCATGTGTTTAATTAATTTATACAAAAAACTACTGGCAGCTTCAGCTATCTGTTTCAGAAATTGAAATTAACTGCAGTTGTGTAATTAATGTCTGTTTTTACTACTACAACTACTACTACTACTACTACTACTACTACTACTACTACTACTACTACTAATAATAATAATAATAATAATAATAATAATAATAATAATAACAATAATAATATAAATGTCATACCCAGTCAGCCCTTTGGAAGTAAATAGATACCATTATTTAGTGAGCATGAGGTCTGATTGGGTTAAATGCATGGTCTCTCCATGTGGTTCTGGATGCCTTCGATTTCACCTTGTTCAATGACCCTTTGTTTCCACAGTGTCTTTCTTCCAATGATCTGCTTCATCTTGCAAGAAGGAATTCCACAGCAGCCAGTGGTTTCCACTCAGAGGACTTCTTCAAGGTTGCTGCTGGTTTAGTTTATTACCTGAGTGATCCCTCAGAAGCTTGCGCTGCTATAATGGAAAACCAGTGGGCCAGGGGAACAGACCACTTCATTCAAAGCATCAGAGCAAACAACAGTGTGGGACACAGCTTTGACCTGAGGCCAACTGAACTGCATGATCTGCTCTATAACATCCAGAGTCATAACCTACCAGCGGGCAAAGATCAGGTAGGCAGGGGATCGGCTGGCACTGTTCTGCTGTAACCGCACTATATCTATATATACACATGCAAGACCTCGATCTCCACTGCACTTAAAATAATCAGCTTTGTGTCCCTCTAATCGAACAGGAGTTGATTTCGAGTTCATATTTTACAATCAAGGAAGTATTTAAGACATTATTTATACACACATTATATGATTTGCAGAACAGTACAGTACAGTATATATTTCTGAGTAAATGAAGCTCCTGTAACACGTCACACCAATCCTCCAATGGGGAACACCTAGAAGATGTAAAAATCTAGGTCAGGAGCCCTTGTTTCTGATTGGCTGGGTTTTAAAGCAAGCATTGGGCCTGAAGCAAGTGCAAAGGCAAAGGCAGGTTTTCAGAAAGGAATTTAAATAATTGCTGCTGTATAAAACAAGCCACAAATTACTCAGATCGATAACTGAACTGCGCCTGACTGCAAATACATTTTTGCTAATTTTTATACAGTTACAATTGTTAGTTGATAGTATTGAAATATACACTATTTTAACCACAGAAAACCTTTAGACTATATGTAAAAGCCACTGCCACTGTTGATTAGCTTATTTAAAAATTGTTACTTCTTTCTGGCTTCCTCGCCTATCTATAGTAACGGTATCAGTGTAATCATCAATGTGCTGTACAGGATTAGTATCAGTGTAATCATCAATGTGCTGTACAGGATTAGTATCAGTGTAATCATCAATGTGCTGTACAGGATGTCAGTGTCATCATCAATGTGCTGTACAGGATGTCAGTGTCATCATCAATGTGCTGTACAGGATTAGTATCAGTGTAATCATCAATGTGCTGTACAGGATGTCAGTGTCATCATCAATGTGCTGTACAGGATTAGTATCAGTGTCATCATCAATGTGCTGTACAGGATGTCAGTGTCATCATCAATGTGCTGTACAGGATGTCAGTGTCATCATCAATGTGCTGTACAGGATTAGTATCAGTGTCATCATCAATGTGCTGTACAGGATGTCAGTGTCATCATCAATGTGCTGTACAGGATTAGTATCAGTGTAATCATCAATGTGCTGTACAGGATGTCAGTGTCATCATCAATGTGCTGTACAGGATTAGTATCAGTGTCATCATCAATGTGCTGTACAGGATGTCAGTGTCATCATCAATGTGCTGTACAGGATTAGTATCAGTGTAATCATCAATGTGCTGTACAGGATGTCAGTGTCATCATCAATGTGCTGTACAGGATTAGTATCAGTGTAATCATCAATGTGCTGTACAGGATTAGTATCAGTGTCATCATCAATGTGCTGTACAGGATTAGTATCAGTGTCATCATCAATGTGCTGTACAGGATTAGTATCAGTGTCATCATCAATGTGCTGTACAGGATGTCAGTGTCATCATCAATGTGCTGTACAGGATGTCAGTGTCATCATCAATGTGCTGTACAGGATGTCAGTGTCATCATCAATGTGCTGTACAGGATGTCAGTGTCATCATCAATGTGCTGTACAGGATGTCAGTGTCATCATGAATGTGCTGTACAGGATTAGTATCAGTGTCATCATCAATGTGCTGTACAGGATGTCAGTGTCATCATCAATGTGCTGTACAGGATTAGTATCAGTGTCATCATCAATGTGCTGTACAGGATGTCAGTGTCATCATCAATGTGCTGTACAGGATTAGTATCAGTGTCATCATCAATGTGCTGTACAGGATGTCAGTGTCATCATCAATGTGCTGTACAGGATTAGTATCAGTGTCATCATCAATGTGCTGTACAGGATGTCAGTGTCATCATCAATGTGCTGTGCAGGATGTCAGTGTCATCATCAATGTGCTGTGCAGGATGTCAGTGTCATCATCAATGTGCTGTGCAGGATGTCAGTGCCTGGATGTCAGTGCCTGGATGTCATTCTAACATTGCTGTAATGTTTGCACCCCCAGCCCTGTGTGGATGCAGCTCATATCCTTGAAGAAAGCACAGCTTCTCCTAGCAGTCAATCTGCAGACAGCCTTCACGTCTTTGGGACTGTCGTTTACCACGTTCTCGCGGGGGACTGCATACGCGTTCATGGGCTACCGGAAGCAGAGTATTTCCTGGATTACATTTTCAATCGCTTTCAGAACGGATCTGGGAACATGACATTGGAAGGTATTTGCACAGGTCATTTCTCTACAAATGTGTGCTGTACCTCAAACACTTCACCTGAGGGCAGGCTTGTTATAACAACCTAAAAATCCTAAATTATAAAATAGGTACAATATTCTGTAACCTTTTCCTTTTTATTTATATTATAAAAAAAAAGGTTTATATATATATATAATCTTTTTTTGCTCAAACTATATGTATTATGAAACACGATTTATATATATAGTCTTTATCCATGTATTTTCCTTTGTTCCTCTGTATTGTACATTATCTCATGTTATTCTAAAACTACAAATTGTAGGTCATTCATATAAATATATACATAACATTATAGAACCCAAATCACTCAAATAGCGTGGATTAAGACTCAAACATGCTTGCACATTGCTGGTTTACATGCTGTGATGCGGTCTGCCTTTAGGTCTGTCAGAACTGATGCTTCATCTGGAACTCGGGGGAGAGGGGCACCATGAGGAAGACCACCAGGGTCACGAAGAGAATGGCAGCTCTGATCACCAGCCCAACCACCATGTAAGAAGCTTTGATACTGTAAGAACTGCCTGTATCGCTCCCACCTGCTGTGTTGTTTTGAAGTGATCGCAATTGTTTGACATTTTTATGATCACAGAATCAGTTACACATCGGTTTCTTGTCGTGAAAATGTCTTGTTATGTCACGTACACATGTCACTGCTTCCTGTGTTTGTCTTGCTCTGTGTCTCTCACAAGGCTCACAGGTAGTAGTTAGTCTGCCAGGAGTCTCACTTGGGGCGTCTTGTTTTCCCTGAGGACTCCAATCTCAATAAGCTGTTCGCTGGGGCATATACAAAGGGGAACCATTCAAAGACAAAATCATATTTTTACAGGATCTAAATCCACAGCAGTGCATTCTTTGGAAAAACAATATCAGGTGCTGAAGCACGCTCACACTTTGTAGGTCTTGTCTGTCTTTCCTGCCAAATTGTAATATTGTGTGTGCGTGTCTGTCAGGCTGAAATGCCAAAAACAAAGCAAAATAAAGCAAAAAATTAAGCCAGGGATCCATCAGCATCCTCCTTCATTTAAATGGACTAAATGTTCTGCAGAGTTGATAAGCTATTAAGGCAGCGTAACTATCGTCTAAATAAGTATTGTGTATAATCAATGAGATTTTACCTATTAATAATTCTGTTTATATAGAAGATAGCGCAATGTGCCTATTTCAGCCTTTCCATTTATGTTGTCTGTCTGCTACAGCAGCTGTACTTTCCAGGGTTTTCACAGTATTATACAGTGTTAAAAGTTATATTTGCTAGCTGCATTTTGCTGGATCTCTGTAGATAACATCATTTACACAACACTGCTGACAGTGCAGAGTCACTGGTTTAGATCACTTATCAGACCTTCAGTATACTATATAAGCATATACTGTCTAAAGTCCCTGTGCAGGGTCCATTTGCACTTTAATTTTGCAGTTTAGCATATCTATTCTCTGCATTTCCTGATCTATGCAGTGTTTAGAGTCACAGGGTGATGTGGTCGATGCCACAAGCAGCCACCTTTGATTCATCCATTTTGCAGATTACAACAAAAGGACTAGAAGTGGACATGTAGGGAGCTAAGCCTTACCTTCTCTAATGATTTCCATTACATGAAAGTTGATGTAATGGGGCAGCAGTGTGGAGTAGTGTGGAGTAGTGGTTAGGGCAGTGTGGAGTAGTGGTTAGGGCTCTGGACTCTTGACCGGAGGGTTGTGGGTTCAATCCCAGGTGGGGACACTGCTGCTGTACCCTTGAACAAGGTACTTTACCTAGATTGCTCCAGTAAAAACCCAACTGTATAAATGGGTAATAGTATGTAAAAAAATAATTGTATGTAAAAATAATGTGATATCTTGTAGTAATTGTAAGTCACCCTGGATAAGGGCGTCTGCTAAAAAATAATAGATGTTAAAACTTCATGCTGATTTGAACTCAGCTCTCTCCAAGATAAGCACCAACTAAGATGTAGCTTTACAGTAAACTAATGTGATCCATCTGCATCTCCATCCATTTGCGTTTCTGCCTGCTGTTGATGACTCAATTGTAATGCTGGCTCCAGGGATCATCTTATTTTGCCTCCCTTGCGCATCAGCACACACAACAGCTGCAATGCTGGCTCCGGGGATCAACCACAGTGTGGTCTCCCCAGCGCATCAGCATGACAACCGTCTGGATTGAGCTAAGTAGGGTACATCTCTGGGGTCTTCAAGTGGGCACCTTCCATCCTCTGTGTTTCATCAACTAGCCCACGGCACCTCAAGAGGCCTCGACGGTGATTCTGGCATCCCAGCATCACCCCTCTCCGTCCCCCACTCAACCCAACCCAGCTTATTTATCCATACATCAACGTTGCTTTCTTTCTAATGTGCTTGAGATCCCCAGCCAGAATCTTTCCGTCTCAACCACAGCCAGTTGCTGCTCTTTTCTGCTGCTTCAGATAAGTTCTTCACTGTGCGACGCAACTCTTGACCACTGAACCCGACATCTCTGAGAAACCGGGTTGTAGAGTGTGCCACAAATCCTCGACAACCCACCTCCACTGGATAAACCTGGACTCTCCATCCTCACTGTTCTGCTTCAGCAGCTAGTTCAGCATGCTGAAGTTTCTTCCTTTCATACGCCTCATCCACAGCATCCTCCCATGGCACTGTTAACTCTACCAGATGTATGTGTGTTTTGGTACATTTCTTTAAACATCTTACTATTTCCCCATGTATTATTATCATGTTATGTTTTATCTGCTTGTGTATTCTATGTGTGCTTGATTTAATAACCACCTGCCCCTGACTTTGCATGCCCTGGTTTACTTACTGTAAGAAATCTCAGGATACGGACTGGCACAGATTCTGTACCCTCAGCAGAACATCATCAAGAAATGAATTAATGCCAACATTGAAAAACAAACAAAAAACAGCTTTCAAACCAAGCAGTACCTTGCTCAACAGGAAACTGTGGGGGATTAACTAAGCATTCGAGGGGAATTCTCATTTGTTAATAAATATACATGCCAAGCCAGCTTGTGGTTTTATAAGCCTGTTTTCTGATGACCCCTGAAATAACCATCTGCAACAGAATGCCAGCCTCTGAGAATGTGCTTCTATTTGCAGTAATCATTTCCCTGTGTGTTTGCTTTCAGACGTGTTTCACTGCCAAGGATATTCTTGAGATATATCACCTTGATAACAGTACCGGAGTCTCGCGGACACAGTTCACTCGGCTTAGCCCAGCACTCATCCAACAAGTGCTGAGCCAAGCATGTACCCATACTCATAGCAACACGGATAGCACAGACTCACTGAGCACAGCAGAAAGTAAGTAGCTCAACATCTGATGGCAGAGTTCAAAGGGCCCAAAGAATTCCTTGCAATGAAATTAAAAAGTAAAAGAAATATTCCTCAAAAAGCCATGCTCTATTAAAACGTTTGCACTACTCATAAAAGCAAAGGCTTTGGAAAAGTGGGTTCAATGTTATTATATGCACATAGTAAATAATTCATTATTTGTAAAAACAAAAGAATAAAGAAACTGTACAGAAACAATGCTTGTCTTAAATGTATCCTCATCCTAGCCTAGTATCATATTCTTAAATGTATCCTCAGCCTAGCCCAGTATCATATTCTTAAATGTATCCTCAGCCTAGCATCATATTCTTAAATGTATCCTCAGCCTAGCATCATATTCTTAAAAGTATCCTCAGCCTAGCATAATATTCTTAAATGTAACCTCAGCCTAGCTCAGTATCATATTCTTAAATGTATCCTCAGCCTAGCATCATATTTTTAAATGTATCCTCAGCCTAGCCCAGTAACATATTATTTTAAATGTATCCTCAGCCTAGCATCATATTCTTAAGTGTATTATTATTATTTGTTTATTTAGCAGACGCCTTTATCCAAGGCGACTTACAGAGACTAGGGTGTGTGAACTATGCATCAGCTCCAGAGTCACTTACAATTACGTCTCACCCGAAAGGCGGAGCACAAGGAGGTTAAGTGACTTGCTCAGGGTCACACAATGAGTCAGTGGCTGAGGTGGGATTTGAACCGGGGACCTCCTGGTTATAAGCCCTTTTCTTTAACCACTGGACCACACAGCCTCCTCAGCCTAGCCTGGTATCATATTCTTTCTGTCTTTCTGTTCCAGGGTACATATATGGATCACTAGCAACACTGATAATCTGTCTGAGTGCTGTGTTTGGGATTGTCGTCCTGGTTTGCACCTCCTGCAGCAGCCTTTATCAGTACATGATCCAGTTCTGCATCAGCCTGGCTGTGGGCTCCCTTACTGGGGATGCCATACTACACCTCATACCTCAGGTAAATCATATGTGTAAATCTGGGGTGTCTAATCACGGTCCTGGAGGGCCAGGCCAGGTTTAACCGGCAAAATGAGATAATGAACTACTTTAGGGTCTGGATGGAGGTTTAATTGGTTCAATTAAACAATTCAGAAC
Source organism: Acipenser oxyrinchus oxyrinchus (assembly GCA_030684275.1). Taxonomy (NCBI): domain Eukaryota; kingdom Metazoa; phylum Chordata; class Actinopteri; order Acipenseriformes; family Acipenseridae; genus Acipenser; species Acipenser oxyrinchus. The sequence goes on from CM060249.1 coordinate 3,274,580, forward strand.
AGGGTTGGAACAAAGACCAGGAATGGAAGGACCAACATTGGCCACCCCTGCTGTAAATATTAACTAAGGTAAAACAATAATAAACTAAGTCAAGTGGGCATTTCGGCTAGTGTCTTCTTTAGTGTGCTGGTGCTTTTATATCACTTAGAAAGGGGTCACCCCTCCCTATGAAACAACACTAATGCATGTGAGTGCAAAATCACAAGATTAAAATAATTCCTGAATAACCAGGTATAATTCAGCGAACTTTAACTCCAGTTTCGCTGCATGCCACACAACATGATGATCACTTTGGGCAGTTACATGAAGTGACAGCATGTAAAAAGTGAAAATGAATTCCCAAACGCACCAGATTTTTTTATCTGCAACTGAATCCATTCTGTCCTGCTAAGAGTTGAATTTACTGTTTTAGACACCTAATAAAATGTGTGTTGATCAGTTTCCATCAGTACTGTTCAGTTGGTAGCAGCAGCCTGTGTAAATGACACATGCCAGAGGTCCATTGGTTAATAGAGGGTATTGTATCTTACAGTATGGGATGTGACAGGTTCTACGGTATATATATATATATATATATATATATATATATATATATATATATATATATATTGTGTACAATGACTTACAGGCCTGTGTTGTGAGAGAATTAGACAGCATCACTCTAATTCATTAAGTTGCATTGCTGATTGCATGTGCTGTGCTGTAACACTCGTGGGATTGTTAGAGAGCATCACTCTGATTCATTAAGTTGCATTGCTGATTGCATGTGCTGTGCTGTAACACTCGTGGGATTGTTAGAGAGCATCACTCTGATTCATTAAGTTGCATTGCTGATTGCATGTGCTGTGCTGTAACACTCGTGGGATTGTTAGAGAGCATCACTCTGATTCATTAAGTTGCATTGCTGATTGCATGTGCTGTACTCTAAACGCTCGTGTCTCTGCAGTTCCTTGGTATCCACGGGCACTCCAGCGCAGAGGAACACAACCATGCTAATGAGAGCCAGGACTACAGCTGGAAGCTGCTGGCACTGCTCGGGGGCATCTACCTCTTCTTCCTGATGGAAAAGCTCTTCTCTATCCTGGTTCACTCCCACTCCCATCCTCCTAAACATGTACGTCTTCTAATCACACTTTCAAGTGAGAGGTTCCTAAAGCAACTGGTGTGATTGGATATACTTACAATAATAATAATAATAAATAATAATAATATGTTTTCTTTTTAACAGAATATCATGTGATCTGCAAAAGTACAGTAGCTTATACCTTATTATATCATAACAGTAAATACTGTATACGATCATCGATAATTTATCCAGGTCACACCGAGCCACATAAAGCTGCCCCCAGGGATACTGTATATCCTATTCTATCTGACAGGGAGGCCAGTGGATACAAACTCATTCTTGTTTGTTGATTATTAGGAGATGAAAGAGACCCACCACTGTGACCATGGGACTGTTCTGCAGATTTATCACAATGAGAGAAAAGGGGCAAAGACTTCTTCTTCACAGGCTGACTTGGTAAGATGTTGAAGAAAAGCAGGTCAAATAAATTATTAAACTAAAAGAGCATGTTACAATACATACTGTACAGTATAATAAGTCCAATGGATAGACATAGCACTGATGTAATCTCTGATATTATTTTTTTGTATGTTTCTTGCACTGGCTGCTGCCAGTTGTGTTTGTATGTAATTGTTGTTTCCTAGAACACGTGTAAATTACATATTGTCCTCTCAATGATGTTAAGACTGGTAAAATAATGTCAGCTGAGTTTGTGTTATAACACATAAGGATATGTTTTACAGATACAGTGGTCCATATGCAATAACCAGGAAAATGCACAGTGGTTGGATTGCTATAGGTTTATCTGGGAATCCCTGCTAGAAATCCACTGCTAAAACATGATGCAAATAATACAGTAGCAATTGACCTTTCTTACAGAGGCTGGAAAGTATTGCTTCATTCCAAATCTGTGCAAACCTGTCTTCACCACAACGTGTACTGAGATGTGCAAGTTATATTGAACTTTCTGGCAAGAATCCCCATAAAAGAGGACATCATTACATTCAATGACTTGTATCTGATTTTTTTCAAGAGCTCGAACAATTTCCAGCTTTTTGTAGCAAGAGAAACAGCAGTGCATTTTGAAGAAATGAGGTGCACTCGTGGAAATCGGAATACACAAGTCAATGATATATATAATGGCAGTTCTGGAAAGATTTAATAAGCCAATCAGTGTGCCTCAAGACACCTCTCGATGACAAGTCGCTTTTGAAAAGACTGAATAAACCATTTTGATTTAAGTTTGATGATGAGGAGTTATCAGGTTACAAAACAGTACTGTATTCGTTGTGAATGAATCGCTATTGGTGCCAAGAATGTGTTTTTTTTTAGCGAAATTCCTTTTCCTTTAGCCGGAAAAAATGGAAAAATCTGTTTCACCACAAGGGTGTTCTCTTAGGTGTTCCTATATGTGGAGAGTACTGTGTGTATATATATATATATATATATATATATATATATATATATATATATATATATATATATATATATATACAGTACTGTGCAAAAGTTTTAGGCAGGTGTGAAAAATGCTGTAAAGTAAGAATGCTTTCAAAATAGACATGTTAATAGATTATATTTATCAATTAACTAAATGCAAAGTGAGTGAACAGAAGAAAAATCTAAATCAAATCCATATTTGGTGTGACAACCCTTTGCCTTCAAAACAGCATCAATTCTTCTAGGTACACTTGCACAAAGTCAGGGATTTTGTAGGCATATAGTCAGGTGTACGATTAAACAATTATACCAAACAGGTGCTAATGATCATCAATTCAATATGTAGGTTGAAACACAATCATTAACTGAAACAGAAACAGCTGTGTAGGAGGAATAAAACTGGCTGAGGAACAGCCAAACTCAACTAACAAGGTGAGGTTGCTGAAGACAGTTTACTGTCAAAAGTCATACACCATGGCAAGACTGAGCACAGCAACAAGACACAAGGTAGTTATACTGCATCAGCAAGGTCTCTCCCAGGCAGAAATTTCCAAGGCAGACAGGGGTTTCCAGATGTGCTGTCCAAGCTCTTTTGAAGAAGCACAAAGAACGGGCAACGTTGAGGACCGTGAGCGCAGTGGTCGGCCAAGGAAACTTACTGCAGCAGATGAAAGACACATCATGCTTACTTCCCTTCGCAATCGGAAGATGTCCAGCAGTGCCATCAGCTCAGAACTGGCAGAAAACAGTGGGACCCTGGTACACCCATCTACTGTCCGGAGAAGTCTGGTCAGAAGTGGCCTTCATGGAAGACTTAGGCCAAAAAGCCATACCTCCGGCGTGGAAACAAGGCCAAGCGACTCAACTATGCACGAAAACACAGGAACTGGGGTGCAGAAAAATGGCAGCAGGTGCTCTGGACTGATGAGTCAAAATTTGAAATATTTGGCTGTAGCAGAAGGCAGTTTGTTAGCCGAAGGGCTGGAGAGCATACTACGAATGAGTGTCTGCAGGCAACAGTGAAGCATGGTGGAGGTTCCTTGCAAGTTTGGGGCTGCATTTCTGCAAATGGAGTTGGGGATTTGGTCAGAATTAATGGTCTCCTCAATGCTGAGAAGTACAGGCAGATACTTATCCATCATGCAATACCATCAGGGAGGCATCTGATTGGCCCCAAATTTATTCTGCATCATGACAACGACCCCAAACATACAGCGAAAGTCATTAAGAACTATCTTCAGCGTAAAGAAGAACAAGGAGTCCTGGAAGTGATGGTATGGCCCCACAGAGCCCTGATCTCAACATCATCGAGTCTGTCTGGGATTACATGAAGAGAGAGAAGCAACTGAGGCTGCCTAAATCCACAGAAGAACTGTGGTTAGTTCTCCAAGATGTTTGGGCCAACCTACCTGCCGAGTTCCTTCAAAACTGTGTGCAAGTGTACCTAGAAGAATTGATGCTTGATGCTGTTTTGAAGGCAAAGGGTGGTCACACCAAATATGGATTTGATTTAGAATTTTCTTCTGTTCACTCAATTTGCATTTAGTTAATTGATAAATATAATCTATTAACATGTCTATCTTTGAAAGCATTCTTACTTTACAGCATTTTTTCACACCTGCCTAAAACTTTTGCACAGTACTGTATATATATATATATACAGTACTGTGCAAAAGTTTTAGGCAGGTGTGAAAAAATGCTGTAAAGTAAGAATGCTTTCAAAAATAGACATGTTAATAGATTATATTTATTAATTAACTAAATGCAAAGTGAGTGAACAGAAGAAAAATCTAAATCAAATCCATATTTGGTGTGACCACCCTTTGCCTTCAAAACAGCATCAAGCATCAATTCTTCTAGGTACACTTGCACACAGTTTTTGAAGGAACTCGGCAGGTAGGTTGGCCCAAACATCTTGGAGAACTAACCACAGTTCTTCTGTGGATTTAGGCAGCCTCAGTTGCTTCTCTCTCTTCATGTAATCCCAGACAGACTCGATGATGTTGAGATCAGGGCTCTGTGGGGGCCATACCATCACTTCCAGGACTCCTTGTTCTTCTTTACGCTGAAGATAGTTCTTAATGACTTTCGCTGTATGTTTGGGGTCGTTGTCATGCTGCAGAATAAATTTGGGGCCAATCAGATGCCTCCCTGATGGTATTGCATGATGGATAAGTATCTGCCTGTACTTCTCAGCATTGAGGAGACCATTAATTCTGACCAAATCCCCAACTCCATTTGCAGAAATGCAGCCCCAAACTTGCAAGGAACCTCCACCATGCTTCACTATTGCCTGCAGACACTCATTCGGTACGCTCTCCAGCCCTTCGCGAACAAACTGCCTTCTGCTACAGCCAAATATTTCAAATTTTGACTCATCAGTCCCGAGCACCTGCTGCTATTTTTCTGCACCCCAGTTCCTGTGTTTTCGTGCATAGTTGAGTCGCTTGGCCTTGTTTCCACGCCGGAGGTATGGCTTTTGGCCGCAAGTCTTCCATGAAGGCCACTTCTGACCAGACTTCTCCGGACAGTAGATGGGTGTACCAGGGTCCCACTGTTTTCTGCCAGTTCTGAGCTGATGGCACTGCTGGACATCTTCCGATTGCGAAGGGAAGTAAGCATGATGTGTCTTTCATCTGCTGCAGTAAGTTTCCTTGGCCGACCACTGCGCTCACGGTCCTCAACGTTGCCCGTTTCTTTGTGCTTCTTCAAAAGAGCTTGGACAGCACATCTGGAAACCCCTGTCTGCCTTGAAATTTCTGCCTGGGAGAGACCTTGCTGATGCAGTATAACTACCTTGTGTCTTGTTGCTGTGCTCAGTCTTGCCATGGTGTATGACTTTTGACAGTAAACTGTCTTCAGCAACCTCACCTTGTTAGCTGAGTTTGGCTGTTCCTCACCCAGTTTTATTCCTCCTACACAGCTGTTTCTGTTTCAGTTAATGATTGTGTTTCAACCTACATATTGAATTGATGATCATTAGCACCTGTTTGGTATAATTGTTTAATCATACACCTGACTATATGCCTACAAAATCCCTGACTTTGTGCAAGTGTACCTAGAAGAATTGATGCTGTTTTGGAGGAAAAGGGTTGTCACACCAAATATGGATTTGATTTAGATTTTTCTTCTGTTCACTCACTTTGCATTTAGTTAATTGATAAATATAATCTATTAACATGTCTATTTTTGAAAGCATTCTTACTTTACAGCATTTTTTCACACCTGCCTAAAACTTTTGCACAGTACTGTATATATATATATATATATATATATATATATATATATATATATATGCTGAATTAGTGACCTCTCATCCGATTATCTCAACTAATAAAATAGAGAGTACGAGAACTGAGAACAGTGACTGATGCAGATTCCCTTTGTTTTCCTTTACAGATAAACCCGGAGGAGAGCGAGAAGCATCGCACCAGAGGTCAGTGTCCTGCTGTATACTCTCATCTTTTTATTGGTTTTTGTTTGCTGAATAAGGCTCCTGCAATACTCATGGACTAGTTTCAAGCCAAGACAACCAGTAAGAGTATTTCACTCTCATTAGACTTGCTCTGACCCCCTGGAATCTCTGAGCACCCCCACAGTATATCAGTGCTAACTAGGAACATGTCTGCCTTTCCACAGACAGATTACACCAGGCCTGGCTCATTTCAAAAGGATGTTTTTTCTTTTGAAATTCAAAGAAAGAAACAACTGCCTTACAATGATAATGTTGGGTACTGATGTTTTAAGAAGACTTAGCCACAGGATATTGTATAACAAATGTATCATGAATCCTAGTTCAGCCACTCACTTGCTGTTTCACCTTTGTGAAGTCACTTGACCATCTTATGCTTTCGTCTTCACTGCTGTGAAACTACAGTATGGAAACGTAACACTGCTTGGCTATCCTATAAATGAATAATATTGGCTCAGATTGTTTGTGTACCGGGCGGTGTGAGTGATACACTGCCTTTACGGATTCTCCCCTGTCGGTGAGGTGAGATTAAAAGCTCTAAATCCACGAATGCAGACAAGCCCAGCTCTTTTGCTCTGTGGTTAAGATGCTCGCTTGAGGGGTTCAGGGTTACACTTGGTACTGTTCATGTAAGCATTCACACCTGAATACTGATGTACATCAGTAGGTATATATGATGTTGTCCAATATACCTGAGAACATTGAATAAACATGTATCTTTCTCCCCAGAGCAACGCCTGCTCCCATACATGATCACTATTGGTGACGGGATCCACAACTTTGCAGACGGGCTTGCCATTGGAGCTGCTTTCTCTGTCTCCTGGAAATCAGGAATCTCCACCTCTCTCGCTGTGCTCTGCCATGAAATCCCTCATGAGCTGGGTCAGTAGTGTGTCTTGCAGGGAGTCTCCTCAATCCACTATCAATAATCCTGCCACTATTCAAATACAAGATGAGCAAGATGAGAGCCAGTGTACAACAGGAAATGTGCAATTTTGAACAAAATAATATTTATAGATAACTTCCTTGATCCTACATAGTTCCACATACAGTATGTGTTTTGCCAAGATTGTTTTTGTCATTGAGCTTAAGGAAAGACATGTTTGCTTGAAAAGTCATCCAGCCAAATTGAAAGCAACTTCATTTAGATACCTAATTTAATTTACATACAGCAGTGTTTTTCTGAGATAATAGAATTATACTTTCACCAGGTTTGCCAGCATGGGTCCCTTTTTTCAGATTCTGTATATGTTTGCGCCACCTACTGGAGTCAGGTGGTAGTGCCTAGCAGGCTTTGGGATTTTCTCTCAATCTTTGAATCTTCGGAGGCACGTGATTTATGAAGCTGAACAGGATTACAGCAAAGTAGAAAATATCGTTCAAACAGCAAGAATACACAGTACAATACATAGCATTCAACATAGTAAGATATAAAATGAGTAAAACTAACACCATTAAATACCACCAACTAAGCTATCTTGAAAATGCCAAACTTGGAAAGAGATATTCAGTTCACTGCAGGAATAAAATGAATGTCCCGGGAAGGATATGCAACAGCCTGTGTTTAGAGGCACGATGGTGCAGTTAGTTATTACAATTCAATCTGTAGTTACAGTGGGTCTGTGTCCCTTGCTCATTCTGCGCAGGTGCAAGGTGCTCTCTTTACTTTCTCTACATGGGCTCTGCTCATTGTGTCAAAGCGGGTTCATAGCGACTCAGCAGCTCCTGAGGTGAACGAGCAGCGGTGGCCAGTGATCAGCATTAGGACATCACAAACACAGATTATTGAAAGCTTTTAACTGTCCAACACGTACGACTGCGAGATAACAGGTTAAATACCGACTAAAAAAACGAGGGTCACATTTAATAGACAACGGCCTGAAGTTTTAATAATACACCAAAAATACACAACGTAACATAAAGAAAGTACATTGAAAAGAGCGCAGATCGAAATGATCACATTATCACTAATAGCTGCGCTATCACCAGATATATATATATATATATATATATATATATATATATATATTATTTTTATTGGACTTATTTTTTTCTCTTTGACAACATATTTTTTTTTACCATAAGACCTTAAATTTGAATTGTGCAGCCCTGGCCTAACGGACACCAGTTTCCACTGCTGGATATACTGTTTACTGTAGCTGTGGAGATTGGTGTCCCCTAGATAGTGTGTCTTCTGGGGCTCTTAGAAATGTAAAATCCACTGTCCACTCCTTATGTTCTAATAAACATGATAAGCACTGTATGGCCTATAATGTGACCCGTTTATCAAGAAGCTATAGGAGAAACTATTTCTCACGACTGGATGTGCTTTATACTGAAGCTGTGGAAAATGATTCCCCCTACTCTGATAGGGCAGGCTTTCCCAATCCTGCTCCTGGGGACCCCCTGTGTCTTCTGGTTTTCATTCCAACTGAGCTCTCCATTACTTACGGTAATTGAACCCTTAACTGAACTAATAATGTGCTTAATTAGACCTTTTTAATTGTTTTCAGATTTTTAACAGTTGGTGATTTCACGTTAACTATACCATTTTATAAGTAACTTGAAATCGGCAACTTTTTAGGAGCTGGGAACAATTAAAAAGGTCTCATTAAGCACATTATCAGTTCAATTAAGGGTTTAATTAAGTAATTGAGAACTCAGTTGGAATGAAAAGCAGCAGACACAGGGGGTCCCCAGGACCAGGATTGGGAAACACTGTTCTAGGGCACTTGGAAATGTAAAATGCACACTGTCCACTCCTGACATTCTAGCAAGCATTTATACACACTACATAACCTATAATGTGACCTTTATTAAGAAACCAAGGGGAAAATAATTTTCATGGCTGGATATACTTTATATTGCAGCTGTGAAAAATGGTTTCCCCTTGTCTTCTTACTAAAATAGTCACATTATAGGCCATGCAGTGTTTATAAATGTCTGCAGGAACGTCAGAAGTGGACATTGTGAGTTTTACATTTCCAAGTGCCCTAGAAGGCACACTTCCTAGGGGAACCATTTTCCACAGCTGCAATACACAGCATACCCAGCCGTGAATAACGGTTCCCCTTGGTTTTTCAATACAAGAGTCCCAGTATAACAGGGCTTCTCAAAGTCGGTCCTGGTCACCCCATGTGTTTTCATTCCAACTCTACTCTCAAGTACTAAACTATACCCTTAATTGGACCTTTTTACGTGTTTTCAGCTCTTAAACAGTTGCAGATTTCAAGTTAGCTATAACATTTTATAAGTAACTTGAACTCTGCAACTGTTTAAACGCTGAAAACAATTTAAAAAGGCCTAATTAAGCAAATTATGAGTTTAATTAAGGGTTAAGTGATTGAGAGACAGGGGATCCCCTGGACTGGGTTTGAGAACCCCTGCTTAAAAGGCTATGCAGTGTTTATAAATGCCTGCTGGAAATACAGATACATAAACATTTGACAAAATGTTTTACCATGGCATATAAATAAGTGATTCCAAACACTGTAAGCAGTGTGATGGCAAATCTACAGATATGTGTACTCATCATGAAAGAGCATATATTTACTTAATGTATTTACTTAACAATAACACATTATTTTTTGCATAGATAACATGATTTATCTATGAAAACTTATTCTCACACGTGTTTGTGTATGTGTATATATATATATAGTATATATATATATATATATATATATATATATATATATATATATATATATACATATTAGGGGTTTTAAATCGATTATTCACCTGTGGGCTTTGATCGATTAAAAAAAAAAAAGAAATGGATTGTTTAATCTTGGCAACCTGAGTGCGGTATCAAAAAAAACAGTGCGTGAAAAAGAAATCTTGAAAAAGAAGTGTGTTTACTTATTAAACACACCCAGTGTTGTTACTACAGTCTAATTACACTCTCCATTGCGTCCCTCATCAGGGTGGAAGTTGCCATGTGTTCGATGCTGTAATGTAATGTACAGGTGTGTCCCTCTCCTCCCCTTTCTCCCTCAGGTGACTTTGCAGTTCTCCTTCATTCGGGGGTCAGCATAAAGAAGGCGGTCCTGCTGAACTTTGGCAGCGCGCTCACATCCTTCATTGGGCTCTACATCGCCCTGTCAGTGTCAGCCGATCACCTCGCCCAGCAGTGGATTTTCACAGTCACCTCTGGGCTCTTCTTGTATGTGGCCCTAGCAGACATGGTAGGCTAAACCATTTTCTGTGTGCTTTTGGAATAAGATAACTGTAACACCAAGGTCTATTCTCCATTTCTATAGGGCAAACCTTGGCTGGGGTGTGAGATTTTCACTGAACACCAACAAGCAGCATTTTTGTTTGTAACTTTGAATGGGACATAAGAGCTGTTTTATCACAGAGTCATTTGAATAAGACAAGAGCTGTTTCATCATAGAGTCATTTGTCTCAGAATGCAGAATTCTAATGTAATATTCCCAACGCACATAGTTCCTGCGATTGTCTGCTGGGGTACAGTGTATTTTTTCTCAGTTCTTTATTTAAGCTTTTAGCTAAACATGATGTAATGCTAACCTTTGTTCTATGTTTTAGCATGATAAAGGTTATAATGAAGACGAGCCCTCTCTTACTGGTTCTGGAATATTATGATAAGGGTTATAATGCTGATATTTTCTTGTCATGTCTTCTCTTTCCAGCTCCCAACAATAATGCATGTTGACACTAGGAGGCCCTGGCTTGTATTTTTTTTGCACAACCTGGGACTGCTGAGTGGGTGGGGAATCCTACTCCTCCTCTCAATCTATGAAGAAAATATCAGCATCTGAATCTACCAGCAACAAGGGCACTGTTAAACACCACTGCCCCACACAGGCAAACTGTTAATGCACCACTCAGGAAATGATACTCGTTCACACAGTAGTTTCAAAATGCTTTCATGAAATGCCTCCTACAATCACAGTGAAACACTTCCCCTTGATCTCTTGTTTTTAAATCAGTGTGTATTATGGACAATGAGCCAAATCTCAATATTGACTAATATTGTCATTGTTACCCAGATTTCAGTCACTGCACAAGCATTCATCTATTCATTTAATACGTGTGTTTCTGAGACAATTTGTAGTATAGTACATCATTTGTATATATGTTTTCTTTTTGTATCTATATAATATAATTTTTGGATTATAAGGGATAATCTATGCTCTATTTCAGCGTGCAGTTATTCTGCTCTATTAGGTATTACTAGAATTTTTTGTTTTGTTCCTTTTGTTTGTTTGAAATAAGAAATGGAATCATAGATTCAGCATTCAAGGACCATGATCCTGCTCTCTGGCTCTGTAACCGTGCGATTCAACATGGATTTCTGACCGATATACAGCAACCGTATATTGTATAAAAATAAATCTACCTTGTTGTCATCTGTGAATGCAGTTTCCATTTTATGTTAGAATATTACTCGTTTAGAGAAAAGTCCAATACATTTCTACTGTGCAATAAAAGGGCGATTTGCATATGTATTGTTCAAAGAGAGGACCAATTGCTCTACACCCTTGGCTCCAAGACTGCGTTATCACAATAAGGGTAATGCAATTTATAAATATACGCGTAGGACTATGTAGCCTTTGGTTACATACCTTGGGTACCACAGTATTCTACATAGTAATCTATGGTATGCTACGGTGCTTTAGATAAGCGTAGAATCCAAATACTGTAATACGAATATATTGCTCACCTTGAATACAAGTGGAACGTTGCAGTGAAAGTTATCTTACAATGTGTAAGCATGCACATGGCATTTTGGGAATTGGTCTCATGCACAGGACCAGCCTTGATATATTATTTATTTAATGATGTACAATCATAGGGCATGACCACGAGGTACCAGTGTAATTCAACACCCCCCCACCACCACCACCCCCACCACCACCACCACCATGTACATTACATTCAGGGAACAAGCACATTGAAACAGTATCACACTTTCATTATGTGTGTGTATTCTGAAAGCCATTGTTAAATATCTGAGCTGCGATGTAGAGATATCAGAAGATATCTTTAAATGTTAAGCTGGGACTTTAACATAAATGTACCATCTAATGAAACCATAGCACCCAACACAATGAACTATGCAGTTACAACATAAATCAATTTACTACCGCCTTAATTAAACACTTGAGACAGCTATTGTGTTAGAAATCAAATTAGCACACACAATGCTGTTTGTACCTCTTTTCTTAATGATCAGTAAACATGAGGCACAATACAGTTCAGTAAAAGTAGCAGTGAGCCTCAGAAATACATAAAGGAACCAACACATTACTGAAAGATCACTGACAAGACCCTTACCCCTTAAAGTACGAGCAAAAAATATATAAACCTAAACCAGAGTATGAAAAAAAACACTAAATCACCAATGCTGAATGTAGAAAGTTGCAGATTATTATTTTTTATACATATAGTGATTGAACACTGACAATACTGTATATGTCCCGTACAATATTTTAATTACGTACACCACACCATTCCTTAGCATAGGGGCCTAGCAGCTGTGTTTTTGTGTGCCTCTATCTTCTGGCAGTGCCCGTATCCACGCCACAAGGAGCTACATGATTTGAAGCCAGACTATAGAACTCATTTCTGACCATGACCGATGATGAAATCAAACACGGCATGTAAGCAAAATACACATCTGGCCTGCCAAGGACATAAAAAACACAACACATGATTCGAACCATGGAACGCACAGGTCCCAATGACCTACATCCCCATCAAGTAAAACTACATTTCTTCCTATGATGTAACCAGATGCCAGTTCACTTTAAAAAGTAGCGCAAGATGACCTAGTGTATGAAAACATGTGCTACTTGTGCAAAGGAATGCCCGTACTACATTCACAATTGGTTAAGCTTTTTGCTTAGTTATTTATATTATGCACCCTATGTAGTGCCATCTATGTAAGGCAAGCCTCCAATTTAATCACCAGGGATAACAGCTCTTTATGAGATGGGCTTGCTCAGTTTCAAATCTATTGGAGTAAAACCCTATTCCACCCTGACTTCACTTCAGATCATCTTGCTTGACACCCAAGCACTCTTGTTATACAGTCTTGCATCATAAGCACTGTATATGGTTTGGTTATATACACATGGAAGACAGAACTGAACAGGACATAAGCAATGACCCTCGACAGACATAGCACACATACTCAACACCTGATGCAGTCACAGCAGTGCAAACATTCTCAATGTGGGAACACTTCTCACAGTGGTTGGGAAGGGGGTTCAGGGTTTAAACAACTAAGAAAAGGCATTTTTGGCTAAACGTACAGTACAGGGTGGTTTTCCCTGTAAAGATGTTCAGTTCCACTTATCTTGATACAAAGACAACTTTTACATATAGGTTATTGCTACTGCCCCCACTTCCAATGCGGGTTCCCTCGTTACCACAACACAGGAACTGCTGGGATAGTAACGAAAAATGAAGTCTGTAGCAAACAGATCCGGCACTTGCCATCGCTGGGAAGCTCATACAGCATTCAGAATGAATCAGTGAGGGAAGAGAAGAAAAAGAAAAAAAAGCAACCGTAAAATGAATGAATAGTCAAGCATTCTTCTTGCCAGCTACCACGTATTTATCCTCCTTCCCAGACCCAATTCTTTTCTTCCACAGTTCTGGAGGCTGAGATGGGGAAGTGCATGTGTTTCTCTGAATATCTAGTCAGGTTCTGTTTTTGGCGGTTGCTGTAACGGTTTGTGTGGCGGTTGCTGTGATTCGATGGTTTGAAAGCTGCTGGCTTAAAACTGATGGAATCGGCCCATGGCTTCTGCAGCCTTCACCCTGACCAAGGGCTCGGGGTCTTGGAGCAGAAGTACAAGACCTAAACAAAAGACAAAACAAAAAAGAACCAGATTAACAGATAATGGGGTCGGAAAAACAAAAGCACCTGCCCTACACAGTTAACACTGCTGTGTCAGTGGACTGCCCTGCCCTACACAGTTAACACTGCTGTGTCAGTGGACTGCCCTGCCCTACACAGTTAAACACTGCTGTGTCAGTGGACTGTCCTGCCCTACACAGTTAACACTGCTGTGTCAGTGGACTACCCTGCCCTACACAGTTAAACACTGCTGTGTCAGTGGACTGCCCTGCCCTACACAGTTAAACACTGCTGTGTCAGTGGACTGTCCTGCCCTACACAGTTAACACTGCTGTGTCAGTGGACTGCCCTGCCCTACACAGTTAAACACTGCTGTGTCAGTGGACTGTCCTGCCCTACACAGTTAACACTGCTGTGTCAGTGGACTACCCTGCCCTACACAGTTAAACACTGCTGTGTCAGTGGACTGTCCTGCCCTACACAGTTAACACTGCTGTGTCAGTGGACTGCCCTGCCCTACACAGTTAAACACTGCTGTGTCAGTGGACTGTCCTGCCCTACACAGTTAACACTGCTGTGTCAGTGGACTGTTCGTCAAATGACACAATCATTCAAGTATAACCAGGGCCAGACATTGGTTCACATGAGCCGAAGACACCATGTAAGGTAAAAAAAAGCAACAAAAAAAAAAAAAACACACAACTAAGCAAGCCTTACACAATCAAGTATTATTGTATAATTAGGGGTCTTTCATTGTCCCTTTTTTTCCTGAATGGCAACACCATACAACATTCAAGTTTTCATGTCAAATCAATGCTGAACTTACTGTACCTACAAAGCTCCATCAAAACACCCCAACACCCTGCTCTTTCAGAAAACATACCCTTGGTGACGCTTCCCATGTTCATGTGCGAGAAATAATCTTCTGGAAGGTTTCCCAGCAGAAACCCTAAGAGGTGTAAATGAAATATTTCAATAAACATGGATTTTTATTTTTATTTTTTTATTTATATTTTTATAGCGCCTTTAACCAAAGCGCTTTACAAACTTAAAATAATACAAATCAAGAAAAATTGGGGAAGAACGAATGTAAGTTATTGGGCTAGGGTGGGGAGATACAAATGAATTGCTAATATGAAAGCAGAGGGCCAGAGGCTAGGTCAGGGTCAGACAAGCTGGGTCATAACAGGAGGTCAGGGGCCAGGAGTATCAGTAGGATGGGCTAGGGAGAAGAGATGAGTTTTGAGGGAGGAGTGGAAACTACGTAGTGTGGGTGGCTTATGATAAGTGGGAGTCTATTCCAACGAAGGGGAGCAAGAAGGGAATAGGAATGGAAATGGGATTGGGCACAGGGCGAGGGTGGGACCCAGAGGGACAATAGGGATTGGGCGCGTAAGGGACGTGGAGGAACATAGCAGGTGATCAGTGCAGCCAGATAAGATGGGGCAAGACCATGGAGAGATTTGCTGGAGGAGAGGGGAGGTATGGAAGGAGCGGGGGAGGTTGAATATGATACGGGCAGAGGCGTTTTGAATTTGGTGTAAAAGCGTAGGAGGGGAGGCCAAGGATGAGGGAATTGCAGTAGTTGAGGCGGGTGAGAATGAGAGTGGACCAGGAGTTTAGTAGCAGAAAAGGAAATGGAGGGGCGTATTTTGCAGATGTTGAATAAGTGGAAACGACAGGTGCGTGTTCTGGCCGAGATATGGTCAGAAAGGGAGAGGGTAGAGTCGAAGATGACGCAGAGGTTACGAGCAGAGAGGGATGGAATGAGGGACAAGGGAGGGAATGAGATGGTGGGGCAGGCTGGGGGAAAAGAGAGGGATGGGAAGAAAAGGATTTCAGTTTTTGATGAGTTGATGAGCGGGTATCGGCGCGCCATCCAAGATTGGATAGCAACCAAGCAAGCTGATATACAGGGGGCAAGGTCGGGGGTAAAGGAGGAAAACGAAAAGAATATCTGGGTGTCGTCAGCAAAGAAATGATGGGGGAACTTAAATGAGGAAATAGGAGCTTCAAGGGGTGAGGTGTACAGGGAGAATAGCAAGGGTCCAAGGACAGAACCTGGGGGACACCGACAGTCAGAGGGGAGGGGAGATAAGTGAGACTGTTCAAAACAACAGCAGAGGTGTGTGCAGATAGGTATGACTGCAGCCAGTCAAAGGGTGTACCAGAGATACCGAGGTTAGAAAGAGTGGAGAGGAGGATGGAGTGATTGACTGTGTCAAAAGCAGAGGAAAGATCAAGGAGAATGAGAATTGAGGAGAGGCCAGCATGGGAGGAGTTGGCCAGATGATTCTGGATAGTAAGGAGGGCAGTCTCAGTGGAATGGGAGGGACGGAAGCCAGATTGAAATGGGTAGTGTGATAGGCGTGAGTGGACTAGACGCTCAAGGAGCTTAGAGAAATATGGGAGAAAAGAGATTGGGCGGTAATTAGGACGGTAGGCAGGGTCGAGAGAGGGTTTTTTTTTAACAGAGGGATGATGGTAGCTGATTTGAAGATGGCAGGACACATACCATTGGAGAGAGAGGAGTTAAAAGAGGGAGACTAGGTAAGGGAGGAGAGGTGGTATGAGGGAGGCAGGGACAGGGTCCAGGGGGAGGGGAAGAGGTAGGGTGGGCCTTGGCAATGATGGAAGAGAGTTCAGGTAAGGATGTGGGGGTGGGGGAAAGCAGTAAAGAGGGCATTAGCAGCAAGTGGAGGTGGAATATGAAATTGGGGGTGGGAGCTAGTCTGGGGCAGAGTCAGGAGGATTAGGCGAATAGTACTGATTTTGGTGTTGAAATAGTGAGAGAGGTCACTAGCAGTGAGGGTTGGGAGAGATGGAGATTGGGGTGAGGGAGGGGGACAGAGTAGCTTGTTGAGGGTTGAGAAAAGCCGACAGGGATTGGGGGCCAGAGCAGTGATGAGGGTTAGGAAGTAATCACGTTTGGCTAGTTCCAGAGCAGAGTGGAAACTGAAGAGGAGGCGTGGTTGGAGGTACAAAGGTGAGGGGAGGACTTCCAGAGTCGCTCAGCCTGACGCAAGGAACGCTGATCCGTTTTAAGGGAAGAGGTAAGCCATGGTTGAGGCGGCCTAAGTGATGGAGAATAAGGACATGGGGGTGCTAGATAGTTGAGGGAAGAGGATAGGGTGGCAGAGGCTAAGTCTGGGTGAAGGGAGGAGAAATCAGGGATGGGGGGAAGCAACAAAGAAGAGAAGGAAATCAGGGAACCCGTGTCAAGAGTACAGAGATTACGGCAGAGGATAGGGAGTGAGGGTGAGGTGGGTGGCGGAAAAAATGGTCAGAGGGAGGTCGAGGGGCAGTTATGATGGATGATGATGCCTTACAACCGGAGAGGAAGATAAGGTCAAGGTTATTACCAGATATGTGAGTGGGGGGGCGGGGAGAAGCAGGAGGTTAAATGAGTTGGTAAGGGGGAGAAGGGCAGAAACAATGGGGCAACAATGTAGGTGGAGGTTGAAATCGGAACTGCAAGTGAAATACAGCTTACACATGCATCTTCTGTTAGGAATGCATTTCCTCACCTATAAACATTGCAGCACTGGCTCGGACCTCAGCCCAGTTACTCTTGAAGAACTGAATGACGGTGATGTGGTAAAAGTTCAGCATGCTTGGGAAGTCCTGAATCTGAGAATATAAAACAATTCAACATTTGAAGTGCTGTAAACGATGAAGAAAAAAAAACTGAAATGTTAATTTAGATGTACGTTGTGCAGAAATTATAAAAAATGTATTGACTCAATATTATAAATCAGCATTAACTCGGGATCATCATAAACATGGGATCGGAAAAGGAAAGCTAAATTGTAACTGGCATTTGAAGCTATTTACTCTTCAGGAGAAGTACAAGATGGAACTGTATCATCATGCAAGATTACCACCCAACCCAATGTGATGAACATGCCCTCAGATTGTGGAACTCGTTGCCCTTTTCTGTTAGAGATGCTGCTTTTTAACCTGGCTCACAAACATGATTGATCTATTTTATTTGCAATTGTGTTTCATCTATCATTCTTATTAACCCTTTGCGGTCCTTTGTTGGACTGGGTCCGACATTGCAATTATTCCCGTCAGGTCCTTTGTCGGACCCTGTCCGACATCATTTTAAAAACGCAAAAAACGCAAAAAGTCTGTTTTCAACGGAAAAAGCCGAAAACCATTCAATGGCCGAGTGGGAACGAAAGGAGCGAGACAAGCCGATAAAAAAAAAAAAAAAAGGCGTATCTCATGAATAGTCATAGTACCCCATTGGCATCAGATGGGGCGGTCGTATGGAAACAAGCTGGGAGTACAGTATCAGCGCACAGAGACTATCACGGACATTTGCAGAGCTTTTTGAGATGTTATAGCAATAAAATAATGACTTGGATTGCATTATTGAGGAGTTTGGTGATACAACGAGTCATCAGGAGACGATTGATCGGTATGTACAACTATTATTATTATTATTTTTATTTGGTAGCATATGTGAAAGCGATCGCAAATGAAAGGGTAGGCGGGCTGGAGATCCCTAGTGAGTGCTTTGTTGATATGCAGGGCCATTTAAACCCGTTTGACTGTGAAAAAAAATACTTTTAAACAGCGCGTCTAAAATTAACTGCGCGTGAAAAAATTAATTAGACCTGGCGAGCCTGACGCAGAATTAATAAATGGACCGCAAAGGGTTAATCTCCTGTCTTCTTCAATTGTTTTTGTATTTCCTTATTGTAATTAATTATTGATATTATAATTACTTTGTCATTTTCACAACTTCTTGATATTGCTTTCTGTTTTCACCGTCATGTAAAGTGTTCTGTGATACTGTGGTATAAAAGGCGTTATATAAATAAAATACATTGAAATTTGAATTAACATGGATTTCTCTAAAGATATCCTTTAAACTGGCCAATTCAAACAAACACTCCCACCAATGACTGCAAGGGGAAGGTGTGATAAAGTCCCTCACAATGTACTTGGTCAGGTCATTGATAAACTCCCCGTAGTGAAGTCCTCTGTCCTCGTGCAGGTGGTTCTGAAACATCACTGTGATCTGGCTGGAGCCCATCACTGGGGCACACTCCCGCATAGCAAACTTGCATGCCTGGGGGGGGGGGGGAAGAGCGCGAGAGAGAGCGCGAGAGAGAGAGCAAGAGAGAGAGAGAGAGAGCAAGAGAGAGAGAAAGCAAGAGAGAGAGACACAAGTATCATTCATTCTACTTCCACATGGTCTCTGTCAAAGACACCAGTTAGTTGTCTACAATACTGGTTTTCATTCACGGATTGGCCAAAAAATCAAGAAAGGACTTTAAAATCGCACACATGGCACAGCTTCCTGTGCATTGCCCAGACCGAGGAGCACCAAGGAGATGCGTTAGATAGACATGCTTGTCAGTGCAGCCGCTGTGTTCAGGGTATTTGCATGGGCCCTCACTATCTAGTCCCCCTTGTTAAGTCACCGAGACCCTTCTACTTTTTTTATGAAAGTTGCTGAAAAGTTACACACAACTCTCATCACATGACATGGCCCGTGACCGCATAACAGTACATTTGCATACATTTTAAAATGTGCCACTTCTAGAACACTATTACCGTTGAAAGAACAGCCTGGTCCTACCTTAACAACCTCTGGGCTTGGGTCATTGAGGTGCAGCAAGAGGCTGACCAAGACATTGTGGATCTGGTCCTTAAATACAGGTTCTCCTGATCCAAACTTAGAGAGGTTTCCTAACAGGGTGATGGATGCAGAACGGATCTCATCATTCTCCTGCCAATTAAAGCAAAAAACCAAAAAATAAAAACAGCAATATTGAATATATTCAGGGATACTGAATGTAGGTGTTGCACAGGAAGTCACACTGATGGATGCACAGTAACTGCTTACACTCTCCAAGAAAGGCTTGATCTTCATGAAGATGTAGACCACAAGCAGCTGAACATTTTTCTTGTCCAGGTACACAAGGACCTTTGAGAGGCCTGACATGGCTTCTAATGCAATCTGCTTGCTGGGATCATCCCTCTCCTCCATTCCAGAGCTCATTGCAGCCAGCAGCTCTTTGGCATACTTGTTAACCTGGAGGCAGAAGTGCAATTCTTTAGTTTCCATGTAGTGGTGAAACACGTCTTCTCCAGACAGTACTCATTAATAATAATTAATCTAGAATTACCTAAAATTATATCAACTTAAACCTACTTTCATTTTTATAAGAGACCGGTGTCTCGATACAAATTAGACCTATCTTTATTTAAAGCAGGCAGCCATACCGTCATGCAACCACTTTTCCCTGTCCATAACGCGCACTGCTTTTTGTTAAATGACCTCAGACAGTCACGATTAGAACTACTTTGTTCGGTCTTATTCTGCTGCTGACACAGGTTTAAAGGCTGTTCCCTACCTTCTCTGGAGAGCCCACAGCCATGTTGCCCAGGCCCCGGACTGACAGCATGCGTGTGGTGCTGGAGGGGTCCGATATCCTCTCCATCATGCTGTTCATGAGCACATCCATCATCATCAGCTCCGTCACAACGTGGTGGTTCAGCAGCTTGGAAAGAGAGAGAACTTTAACATTGCAGTGCATGATAAAGAACACTCCCGTACTTCTACACAAACGTGGTGGTTCAGCAGCTTGGAAAGAGAGAGAGAGAGAGAGAGAGAGAGAGCGAGAGAGAGAGAGAGAGAACTTTAACATTGCAGCGCATGATGAAGAACACTCCTGTACTTCAACATGAAAATGTGGTGCTTCAGCAGCTTGGAAAGAGAGAGAGAGAGAGAGAGAACTTTAACATTACAGTGCATGATAAAGAATACTCCCATACTTCAACACAAAAATGAAAGCAGGCTCAGTTCATACACACATGAAAAACAGAAGCATATAACCCCTTTCCCACTTTGACATTTTATATTTTATAAGGGAAAAATCTGTAATTCTGGTGGGGAACATAAATAAAATCAGACAACAGCAGACACATGCCGAGGTGGGGAGCAAGTGGATACATTTTCAGGTAACCCACATGCATGATGGACAACCTGGATTTTTGTGCTACTTTATGAGGTACACGGCCCAATCCCAATCAAGTTGGTTGGGATAACCTGGGGGTGACACCCCACAAAGTGTCTGTATTGGATTGTAATGGAATCTAGTTCAACATGATGTACTTGCTGTAAACTCACTTCAGAGAAGAATGCCGTCACTGTAATTCTCTGGCATTCATAGATATTGCTCAGGCTTGGGCAGAGGCTTTCCACAATTTCAGGAAGTCGAGGGCCTGCATGCTTAGCCATGGCTCTGTTTAAAAGAAGAACACAACGAGATAATTTTTACAGGGCACCTCCAGGCTCAATCCAAGCTCTTTTCTTCTATGGTTCCAGCCTTTTATAAATCCCGTTCTCCACATTATGAATTCGATTCCTGTACCTGGCGATGAGAGTGATCCCGGCGACATGTTGCTGCGGGTCCTTCATCTGCTCCCAAACTCCATCCTGATCCAATGGTTTAACCACATCATCGAGCTGGGCTCGAGCCAGCAGTATACGCAGTGCCTCCACTGCAACACTGGGGAGAGGCACACGCAGAGCACCATTACACAAAGGAACTCATTAGCAGGGGAACCCACATAGAATAGGAAGAGACCATGTGGTAACAGAATGAAAATGAATTGAAGATGGAAGGACTGAGTGAGTGTGGAAACAGAATGAATGCACTGCGCGAGGGCATCCGAGAGAGAGTGTTTCTTAATTTACTCTCTACCGTGCTCACTTACAGAGGACACATGCCGGTCATGCTCTGCTCTCTCCCTTCCAGCAGTGCTGCAGCCCAGCAGGACCCCGCAGAATGTCATTCGCTGTGTTATTTTAGTGTAACACTGTAGCTGCTCACCCACAGACATCAAAGTGTAGAGCCGTCTTGCTGGAGGGTTTCTTCTCCAGGCCAATGCTGTTGCTGTTGATGTCCTTGGGGAGCTGCACCCCAACACTTGAGCCCACACGCACCAGGAGGGCACTGAACAGGCGAGGAAACATGCCTGAAACAGCCGTCAGAGTCTTGCCATTCAGCATCATTTCACGCAGTGCGCAGGTCATCTGATAGAAGGCAAGGAAAAGATTGCATGCACATTATATCTATCCATCTATCTATGCACTGATATACAACCAACATGTCAAACCAACAGGCTAAAGTCATGTCAGCCAAGACAGTTCGAAAATATATACTGTGCTATATTTCCATTGTCCAAAATCCCCTTTTGTAAACCGCTTGCAATAAGCACGCTGTTCCAATGTGTGCCCTTCCCTGCAACTGGGTTCATTCAGGTGTATGTTCCTTTTAATTCTGGGTTCGAGAACAATGGTGCCCAATAAGTACAGGAGTATACAAGCAACACTGGATAATCCAAGGGCAGCTTTAGTGAGCTCCAACCCGCCCCCCATCGATACTCCGCTCTGCAGTTACTTACAGGTAGGTTTAGGGTTCGGGTTACTTACAGCTAGGGGGTGACTAGTTGCCACTCGTGCCATGCTGGATCTCAGCATTGACTCCTTCTTCTCCACATAGGGGACCATGACATTCAGCTTCTCAATCATTAATTCCATGATCTGAGAGGCTAGAGTGCTATCGGCACCGAGAGCCAGCCACATCTCACAAGACCAGCTTGAAATAAAATCAAACCACCAAGTTAGATCCATCCATGCTTATACATGCAATTCAAATAATCATGTTTTACATTCCTCAGCTTGAGTTCATCCTTTTTTTCTTTGTTTTTGTTATGGATGCAGGCTCGAATAAAACAGGTTGACAGCAACAGCATCTTTCTTTCTGCAAATCTCAGAAAGTTTTCTAGAGCACTACATTTTATCCCTGGTGTGCTAGTTTTCAGGCACATGCACAGACAATCCCTATTTGTCATTCTATTTCCAGCAACTAACCCTAAAAATGAAAGAGTAGGCCTTTGTTCAGGGTCCCATGTGCGCTGAGAAATATTTCTGTGGTATAGAACGGTTTGCTTTTGAATCTTACTTGTCGAAGGGCAGTGGGTAGGAGATCAGGGTATTAACGACTGTGTTGAGGTGCTGCGTGGCCAGAATAAGAATGGACTGCCCTACAGCCACCTTCACCTGCTCCTCTGCAATCACCTGGAGGCGAATGTGCAGGACCTCCAGGATCTCAGGAACCTGAATAAAATTAACAGCAAGGAGACGCTTGGCACATTACTTAAATAACAACTACTGCCAAAAGTTTTGCATCACCCTATTGAATGAACTCATTTTGCTTCATAAAGTCAAACAAACCTGCTGAATAATGTTATATTAACATAGTGAATTACACATCGCTTTTGTAGTTTTCCATACATTTAATGAAAAACTGACAAATTGAAAAAAAATTGACATTTCAAAATCTAACATGAAATAGTACTATACTACTATTATGGCTTCTGGTAGACTTTTGTGATATCATTTTGTAGTTTATTTGGTTATATGATATATCTTAATTATTTTCATATAAATTATGTCTCATTCTTAAATGTTATGTGATCCTAAACTTTTTGGCCATAGCTGTATACTTGCATTCAGACAGTTTGTGTTCAGAAAACAAATCCTTGAATGGAAGAAGTTCTTGTAAGCCCTTACCAGGTCTTGCAGACCAGCCCCTCGTGTTTTCAGGATGGTGTTTAAGACGACACTGGAAGCGCGGGCGCAGTTGGGCTGTGAATCCACAAGCCCTTCAAACAGCATGAAGATGAGGGTGTTCAACTGCTGCTGAGGCAGGCGCTTGCTGATGATCTAACACATCAATGCACAAATACAATACAAAAATAAAACAAATGCATCCTCTTAATGTCACACATACATTTACTGCATCAGGGTGGGGTCAATTCCATTCCTTTTTAAAATCAAGTCCCAGTTTTAGAGACATAATTGTTGTGATTGTTCAACTGCTTCAATTGAAGTAATGTGTTGCCACTTTGAGAAGCTGATTTTAACAGAATTACTGCTAATTACAATTTAGATCAACGATGGGTTGGAATTGATTAGAAGGGAATGGGAATTAGAAATTTACTTTAAAAATGGATTTGAATTGGAAAAAAAACACAGGAATTGAGCCCAAGCCTATATTATAGTGACACATCACATATAGAAACAGTATGTCTTACCTTGGTGAGCTCAGAGCAGGTCCTGTACAGGACGGCGTGGTCTGGATTGTCCAGCTTGTCCCTGAGCATTATCAGGCTTTCTACCGATTCATCTTGATAGTCGAGTGCATACCCTACAACAAACAAACAAATACATGCAGGAGTCTGTTCAGAATGTGTAGCGTTCCTCTCCACAGCCAGTGAAGAGCAGTGTGTATATGCAGTCCCTTACCTTCATAGCACAGCTGGGGGTACAGTAGTGTGTATATGCAGTCCTTACCTTCATAGCGCAGCTGGATGTACAACAGTGTGTATATGCAGTCCATGGCCTCCTTGCGCACAGTGGACTGTGGGTCTGAGCCTCTCGGAGCTAAGCGACCAAGCAGTGCACCCAGGTTATGGAATGATACCATATTCTATTGGGTATAAAAAACAACAAGTACAGGGTTAGTTTCACGCAAAGTAGTGGACAGGGCTTGGGAATGGCAGGTTATTCAATGGTGACTCACTCACCTTGACATTCAGATTCTCCAGGTAAAACTCCAGCAGTTCAGAGGTGGCCTTTACTGCCCTCTCCCGTTCTAAGTCTCGAGGGGAGCTCAGCCACACCTCAATGTGCTGAATGAAAACGTGAGACAGATCTTCCGTTAGCATGCCTTATCTGAGATCTCCCGTTAGCATGCCTTATCTGAGATCTCCCGTTAGCATCCCTTATCTGAGATCTCCCGTTAGCATCCCTTATCTGAGATCTCCCGTTAGCATCCATTATCTGAGATCTCCCGTTAGCATGCATTACCTGAGATCTCCCGTTAGCATGTCTTATCCGACAATACTTTGAGACAGTAGTAGTAACAAGAAAAGGAGGAGGTGTACATGTTTTGTAATTTACACAACCCATCCCGCTCACTTTTATTACTGCATTATTTTGAAAGGAAACTCTTTTTCCCAGACTGGTGTTTTTTAGGACTCACTTTCTTCCCCACGAGAAACAGTTTTACCACCCAACACCTATAGTGGACACTCCCTCTGCTTCAAACCTTTTCAATTCTGAGACAGTTTCCTGGAATACGTCCTGTAAGGCACTTACCTTGAATATACTTTGGAGCCCATCCGGGCTCAGGTCACGGTACAAAACATTCTTCAGCAAACTTTGCAGAGCCCTGAAGGTCTCTCCATATAGTACCTACCAGCAAAAAGAACGGCAACAGTTACTACTGTAGCCACAGCAGGTCCTAGCAATGGTCAAACACAGTGGTCTGAGCCAAGAGCTTTGTTAATTATGTAGGGTAACTTCTCAGAACAACCAACAAAAGGGTATATCTTGGTGTTTAATACATTTAAACAACATATCATTGTTATTAACCCTTTGCGGTCCTATGTCAGACCTGGTCCGACATCGCAAAAATCCCTTTCCGGTCCGACACCAACATTGCCGAAAACCATGATCTAACACAGCCTGTGTTGCGTTTAAGCTGAAAAAAGCTGAGACAAGTCGTTCCCTAATCGTCTCTGATCGGAAAGAAGGCGAAAACAACAGAATAGACCATTTACAAGCTGAGCAAAGCACAGAGCAGGCAGGGAAAGTCAAGGCAGCCTGAAGAACTTGCACAGAGGATGGATGAGACAGAAAGTACAGACGAAAGCAGTTTGGATGATGATTCTGATCAATCTAGTGACGAGGAAGTACATTTTTCACTTACTGAGGACTCTGAGGAAAGTGACCACTAACCAGATGCACAGCCGGAGGACGGATGGAGACAAAACTCCCATTTACTGTGATAAATAAGGGATTTCAAGGGAGTACTACTTTAAGAATTGCACTGGAGTTTTTTCACTTTGTTTACTGAAATTGTAAATTAAAACGATAGACATGCGAGTGTAAAACGAACAGGACTGCGGTGTCATAATTCTATTTGGAACTCCTGGAAACCTGTTAAGTTACCAGAGATGAAGGCATTTTTTGGTGTTCTGCTGAATTTGGGACTGAATGTAAAAAAAGACATAAAAGAATATTTCTCGGACGAATGGGTCAACAGAATACCGTTTTTCAAAGATGTATTCAAGAGATCACGTTTCTTGCAGATCTTTTGGATGTTGCACCTTTGGCCTCCCCCACCCAGGTGCCTCAAGCTGCTTTTGTTAGCAGCGGACAAAAGGTCACATATGTGATCAGCTACACAGACACAAAATGTCGTGAGCTATTTATCCCAGGTAGAGACATTTTCTGTCAGTGTAAATGTCTTTTTTGTTTGCAAACCTCGCCTGATATAAATAGTTTTAACATTGATGAAAAATAGTTATTGTACTGTACTGTGTGCTGAAATTGGAAATCAATTATGTTTAAACGGTATAAAAGTATAGCTAATTGTTATTATAATTGCTGCTTATTAAGACGACACATGCTTTTTTGTGAATTGTTTGTGACTGTGGTTTGTTAACGAATCCAGTTTTCTGTGGATTCGTAGCTCAAAGTGTGGATTCGTTTATCAACAATACATCAGTCCCGCACTCCCCTTCTCTTCAAAGCCACACTGCCACTTTAGTTAGACGATTCGTCGATATATTCCACTGAAAGATCAAAGGGTGACATCACAGAAATGTGATGTCATGTGGTTTTTTGTAAATTTTTGGTACTGTTGTCTTTGTATAGGGTACCCTTTGGACTAACACTGCTTTGTTACTTGTTTTAAGCAACTAGTCACTTTATTTCAATTTGAACAGCACGTGGTCTGAAATTTTATTTTGTTCACAAAAATGTATTGGACCTGACCAGCCTGACAGCCGCAGAATAAATGGACTGCAAAGGGTTAAAGCTGCCAATAGTTTGTTCTATAAATTAATTAAACACACAACTGCTGTCCCTGCTCAGCCCTGCCTGCAGGTATGAGACTACTCTCTGTCTCGGCTTCATGATAACATGCTGCTGGCCTGTGTTCCTGTAAATATGAATGTATTACATCTTTCTGCCCTTTGAATCAAATAAGAGGTCAGCTATAGGAGGCTTGGTGGTCCAGTGGTTAAAGAAAGGGGCTTGTTACCAGGAGGTTCCAGGTTCAATCCCAGCCACTGACTCACTGTGAGTGACCCTCAGCAAGTCACTTAACCTCCTTGTGCTCTGTCCTTCGGATGAGACGTAAAACCGAGGTCCTACTGCTAGTGACTCTGCAGCAGCAGTTGTGATGCATAGTTCACCCCCTAGTCTCATCTGCTAAATGACTAAATAATAATAATACATAATTCTCTATGTTGGTTTTGTAAAGGTATTGGTAACTTCTAAATGTGAACAAGGCAAGTAATGTACAAATATATATATTTCATAAAGTAACCACTTCAAAGTTCCCCAGTGTGTAAGAAAAAGAGGAAAACATTATTATTATTATTATTATTATTAGGATTACATGAATCAAGGCATTACCTCTCTTTGCTGAAAGTCCAAGACTTCTTCATCCTTTCCCTTGTCAATTTCCACAGGGGGGAGGCCAAACACAGTGTTCAGACAGGTTCGGATCATGTCAAAGTTCTCATTCTCATTCAGCACAGGGTCCAGCTTACTGTGACAAGTCAAGGAAAAACCACAATCGTCTTTACTGTAAAGGGTCGAAAAGTATTAATCCATTTATTGCTGTGTTTATCAATGCAATCTTTTAAATCCATTTATTGCTGTGTTTACCAATGCACTGCTGAACAAAACAGTTTCTGTTTACTCCCTAATGCTGTAATATTCACTAATCTGAAAGCGGTGTCTGTCTCTTTACTGTTTCAGTCCATTTCAGACAATTCTGTGTTTGGTATTTTCTATTCTTTATAGCCACCACTGTCTGAAATAGGGTATTTGAAGAACCATGTAGTATTACAGTGTGAACAGATTTTTCAAGAAAGGATACACTAAATTGGCACATGTGATCATAGCCTGCTGGCGAAGTGGAGTCCTCAGCACATCCAGTGGTTCAGATTTAATGAAATCCTGTTGGGATTGTAAAAAAAATATTACAAAAAAAAACAAAAAAAACCCAGAGCTATTAAAATCAAGCCCAATGCATTCACCTCACGAACACCTGCAGTGTGCACGTACAGGCTTCA
Organism: Acipenser oxyrinchus oxyrinchus; assembly: GCA_030684275.1. NCBI lineage: Eukaryota > Metazoa > Chordata > Actinopteri > Acipenseriformes > Acipenseridae > Acipenser > Acipenser oxyrinchus. Next base: position 3,302,576 of record CM060249.1, read on the forward strand.
ACAGACCCACCCGGTGGGCTGTTTTTTTGTGACCATTTTCTTTGCAAGTTCTAAAAACTCCTAGAAAGAAGTTCGACAGCACGCAAAACACACTCACCAGCATGACACCCAGCAGTTCCTGCTTTCGAGGGAAAATGAATTCCTGTCTCCGGGCGCAGATGTTCCCAGCCTGAGCGATCAGACCCACGCTCTTGATTAGGCTCAGCTTCATTGTCAAGTCCTACACATTTCAAAAATAAAGCAGTTTTTGCACACCGTCAGCTGGACCCTTTAGACCAAATGAAGGCTTAGCCTTACCCAGTGTTTTACTTGAGATCTAGGAAAGGGGGTGCTGACAGAAAATTAACCTGAGGAACTGAGGCTTGAATGACAACTTGAAAAGACTGGTTAAAATGGTCAAACTGCAATCTATGGTTGACTTGATAGGAGAGCAAGGCAGGACCTAAAACGAATTCTAAAGAGAAAGTGTGGGGCATTTTTCCAGATCTTTGGGAGTATTTAATTTGGGGATGGAGAGGAGTGTAAGTTAGATTAACCCTAAACTGAACCAAAGTAAAAGTCCTGTAACCAGAATCAGGATGCACCAGCACCCCCTCCTCCTCCTCCTTCTGCGATGAAGCTTTTCAACCAGACAGCGGGTTTGAGCAGTTAGACGATAGGCAAGCACTCCTCACAAAAGGGAAACCCATCAGTTAAAACGCAATAAACCAGACAAGCAATTGTTACAAAGTAATTCCAGTAAAATCCTAACCAATATGTATTACAATCAATTTGGAGATCTCAAACGTTCCTGTAAGAAAAAGGAACAGCTGATGGTAAATGTGTATTTGATATTTTGTTTTGTTTTCATTGCAATTAGTAAACAACAAATGCATATCATCTTTGTATATGTTTTCAGTTCTGCCCTTGAAGAAGCACTATTGAGAAGGACAGACAGCATGGAGCAGAGGAGTTGTGTCTGGGTGTTCTTGTAAAAGGAAATATTAATTCAGAGTGTTCAGCTGAAGCAGAATGCTGAAATTTCCACAAGGTGTATTTGATTCTTTATTAAAAGCTAAACGTGTGTGAATTTTTTTATCCAGGAAAATGTAAGACTTATGATGCGGTGAGAACTTTTTAGGTAAAATTTACTGGATTAAATCTTTACTGGATTATTTTGTTGGCTTGTTAGAGGGAATGTTTTAATGATCTGAACAGAAAGCTCTCTTTCTGCATTTTATTGTATGCAGTAGTAACTTGATAAATCATCTCTGTGTAGGGTTACCAGGCTTTTCAACTCACACCACAATGCATTGTGGTCCGGGTTATCTGTCTCAGGTACCATTTCACAGCATGACTACACTTACCAGAATGCACTGCAGTGCAAGTTGAAAAGCGTGAACTGTTACAAACTATCCCTGTGGAAAAACAGCAGCAAAGGGGGTGCTCAAGGAACATCAGGATTTATTTAGCACACTGTTTACAGCATCAAAACAGAGCCTATATCTTCTGAGAGTAAACCAATGGACCACATAATAAAGAACAATTTACAAAACAACTTGCAACTTTTTTTTTTTTAAGGTTAGTAGCAAAGGGTGAAATTTGGAATTCATTGGGTTAGTAAAACATTGAACTGACTTTCTTTCCAGAGCAAGGCAACTACCTGAGCTGCATGAAATGTCATCCTCTCTACAAGCCCTTCGGGACTTCATTCTCAACCTGTTGGCTCTGCTTCAGAATAACATAGCCTTAAACCATTACTGTTGGAGTCATTTTGTATTTATTTTTTATTATTAAATTTATATTGGAGGACAGTGTACTAGGTGGCTCAGTAACAAGCAAGATGGTCATTGGGATTCTGTCATTTACACTAAATGTTCCCAAAGACCAAGACAATCCTTTGTGAACAGCTGGACGCTGCCTCCGATTCGCATTGCTACGCTGTGTGAAAGATTTGCAGAGAGCATAGCAAATGGCTTCTTCAGAAAGGGAATTTGATGCAGCTCGAAAGGTGCCTGCCTGCTTCAGATCCCGCTAGCCTCACACCAAGATTTAGAAAGCAATTGATAAGAGACTCAGATTGTAATGAAAACAAGCAAGAAGTTCTCATATGTATTTCCTGTCACTGTACCTTGGTCTCTACTTTTATCCCCAGAACCTGCACAACATAAAAGTGACAAGCAGTTTACAATTCACATTTGCATCTTCGTACTGTGCTATATATATTTTCACAAAATGTGCAAGCTACAGTATTTAAGAATAGTAAAATGGCAATTTAATTTCCAGATTTAAAACAATGTTGTAAATCCTACTAACTTTGCATTTTGTATTTGGCGCTTAACTTAAAAGGGCTTCCTTTGGCGTATTGCACAGAAATGTTCATTCTTCTTGTATTTACTAAATAACAGGTAGTGAACATTGTTTAGTACGCCACACTTTTACAACCACATGCATATTATAGCGGAAACTCTTAGGACGTTTTTCCCCCCCCACTGATACTTGTTAGAATATATAGCCAAACTGCTTTCTAATTCTTTGCGCTGTGGATACTAGCAAACTAACCAAATACAGCCTGTTTAATGTCCCAGTTACATTAAAAAGCGATTCTCAGTCTTTAATATGCAAACCATGCTGACGTCATTATCATGACCAGTTTTTATCCTTACCTTCTGCTACAAAAAGAGGCTCCCTGTTACAACAGATGAACAGCAAGATTCAGCAACGGACACTTTACAGGCTGTCTAAGCAATCTCTCCATTCATCTAACCTCATGTTTTTGGTTTGTACAATGTGCGATTCCATTCAAACAAAAGTTAAGGGTTGGGTAACGGCTTTAAAACCACTGGGATTGGGGGGTGGGGGCGTCGCAGAACAAAAACATTCTTAACATTTGCACTCAAGGAAATTTATTTGTATCAAGAACTGCCTGCAAGGGGAACACTGCAATAGATTCTTCCTTGCAAAATACCCGATTCGATGGTGTGGTGAACAGAAAAATACACATCTGGTTTCACAGACCCTGATCAGCACTATGTTATCATTGGTGAAACCAGCTGTTAGGTGACGAATCCACTGCTATATAAAAGCATGAGGCGTGCTTATATACACAAGCACTGAACACACAGCGACCCCTGTATCAGGGAACAGGAACCACACTCATCATGGTTCCAGTCTCCATTGAACACTTGCATTCCCTACCTTGGTGTTGAAGTGTTTGCTGATGCTGTGCAGAATGTCGGGCTCAATCCTGCCAAGTATTTGGTCCTCAGGGCCGTGTAGTGCAACATATCCATAGCACAAAATGAGCGTGCTCTTCATCTTCTCAATGTCCACGTCATTCTTGTCCTAACAGCAACAGACACAATCATAGATAGACATTGCATGGCTATTAACAATTGTATTAGGGGCAAAATAATTTTGTAATAAAAAAAATAAATACAAAATTTAAAAAAGTGTAACAGGTCAAAAAGGTTTTTGAAGGACAATATTTGTGACTACAGATACTGAGCACATCTAAGGCACATTATTCAAAATGCTGACACTAACATGTTGTTAGTATTACACTGTATTCAACGTTATACAAACTTTATAGGAAGTTTTAGTATACTGGTAATAAAAGGTGATGGAGAAAGAAGTTAGACAAGCTGTTAAATGTACTTTTCCTTTCTGCTACATTAAGTGCATTCTAAACTCCTAATGTAGTTATACAAAAAGGACACTAGGTGGAGACAGCAACCACCCCACCCCTCCACCCCCAAAAAAAACTAAATAGGCAGAATTTTTATTTATTTATTTGCAGGTATCTGCATGAGCATTTTGGTTTTACAGAAGCCATTTGCATTTGGAAAATTGAGCTACATTTCTGTCCCCGCCCAGCTGAAAAAACCCAATCCGCCCGTCATGCTGATGCTACTGTGCCTTTAACAATAAGGGTGGATTGCGCTTCTAGCAGACTAGATCACTTGCGCGTTGCTGGGTGAAAAAAAAAAGAAAAAAAAACAGTATCAAAAATATGTACCCAGGTGCTTGCGAGAGATATTGGGGGTTCATGTATAGAGGCTGTACGCCTTTAAGAAGAAAGGCATGATGGGGTATCAGCTGTTGTCAGCTGACATACAAATGCTTAAGTGCAACAGTTCTGATGGTGACCAAACGTGTGTTAGTACTGTTGTGTTAAAATGTTAATGAACAGTTGCATTCAAAAAATGTAGAACAGCGAAAAACAAAAAAGTGCATTAACAAAATGCACTGAAAACTTAACAAAGAAAACAATTTAAATGAAGCAATAAGCTCAATAATTAAGCTAAACAGGAAGTGCAAAGGTTACAGGTTTTTTTTTGTGAACTCCAATAAACCTACGTTATCTTTCCCCAGTCAAATTGTACTGTGCCTAAATAAGCACGGCCATTTACCAGGATAAAAAACAGTCATGAAAAAGAATTTAGAACATAAAAAAGCGCAACCAGATATTATTATTATTATTATTTATTTCTTAGCAGACGTCCTTATCCAGGGCGACTTACAATTGTTACAAGATATCACATTATATTTACGTACAATTCCCCATTTATACAGTTGGGTTTTTACTGGAGCAATCTAGGTGAAGTACCTTGCTCAAGGGTACAGCAGCAGTGTCCCCCACCTGGGATTGAACCCACGACCCTCCGGTCAAGAGTCCAGAGCCCTAACCACTACTCCACACTGCTGCCTGGTAAGTTTATTAATGTTTACAGCAGTGTGGAGTAGTGGTTAGTCAACGGAAGACAACACATTATTCAAATTCTTTGTCGTATTATACATTTAAGGTAAAAGGCAAGTTTATTTTTCAGTTAAAAGTGCTCCCGGCTGCACAGAATTCCTGGGAGAACCCTTACTGTAAAACATCCTTTCTCATTGAGGATAACCCAACTAGGACAATTTACCATAAAAGGCCCGGTTTTTATCCAGTTTTATAGCTGAGAGACGTCCAAGGAGCAGCCATATACGGTAGCACCTACCTTAAGAAGGCCAAATATTCCTGAAGCTTTCTTGAAGACGTCAGACTTCCCAAAATCTGCAAGTTTTTCCAAGGTTTCATCAAGGTGGCTACTGGCACACAGTCCAACACCTACTGCGATTCCCTAAAAAAGTATTTCCAAATGATGCAACCCACAGACAATATTCTCCCACCCTCCACATGATCATACACATCTGTGTTGGCGCCACAAGCAGCCTGCACACAGTCATGTTACATGGCAAGCATTTTCAGAGAGTTAGTGGTTATTTTATTAAACTAGTATAGAGTTACATTCATTTTTGAGACAAAGGGGGTTCAGAATGCAGATGGAAAAAAACAGTATCTGCAAGACAAAGAGCCTGCTCTGTGATCCAGCTGTTGCAAGGCTCTTCATTTCAATAAGCAATGCAACTGTGCAACTAAAGGACAAAAGCACACTGTCCTTATCTAAGCAATTTAAACACTGCATGGAGCACTACAAAGAACAAAAAACATACATCCAAGGTAAAAACTACACTTTCCGATGGGGTCTCAAAATCTTATTTTCAGAAATGCCACACTTTATTTTGAGCAAACATGGAAAATAGTAGAAAACGATTGTCTAACATTAATACCGGTAACACTACTCTATTCTTAAAGTAATACTAAATGAAAACCAAAACATTCTGTGACTAAAGTTTAAACTAAAACTCTTTTTTCAAATGAAGACACAGAGAAAGATTTCTAGTCTAAATGTTTGTCAAATAATTGTATGTTTCTTTTAGTGGTACTATACAGTATGTACTACCATTGATAGTCTTCTAGTTATGGATGGCCTATTTGTATTTGGGCGCAAACATTTTGTAATAATACTATATAATAATTATAATCATATCCATAACATTTTGAAATTAACTATGGTTTTGATATCTTTACTCAGGATGAGACCACAAGAAAACAAGCATGCGGGACACATTTGTAAGGCAGGGGAATCGTATGTGCTTTACCTCTCTCTCAATGAGGTCACTATGCAGTGCGATGTGCTTTGCTGTAGTGCTTGGTTGTGCTGTACCTCTCTCTCAATGAGGTCACTATGCAGTGCGATGTGCTTTGCTGTAGTGTTTGGTTGTGCTGTACCTCTCTCTCAATGAGGTCACTATGCAGTGCGATGTGCTTTGCTGTAGTGTTTGGTTGTACTGTACCTCTCTCTCAATGGGGTCACTATGCAGTGTGATGTGCTGTACCTCTCTCTCAATGGGGCACTATGCAGTGTGATGTGCTGTACCTCTCTCTCAATGGGGTCACTATGCAGTGTGATGTGCTGTACCTCTCTCTCAATGGGGCACTATGCAGTGTGATGTGCTGTACCTCTCTCTCAATGGGGTCACTATGCAGTGTGATGTGCTGTACCTCTCTCTCAATGGGGTCACTATGCAGTGTGATGTGCTGTACCTCTCTCTCAATGGGGTCACTATGCAGTGTGATGTGCTGTACCTCTCTCTCAATGGGGTCACTATGCAGTGTGATGTGCTGTACGTCTCTCTCAATGAGGTCACTACGCAGTGCGATGTGCTTTGCTGTAGTGTTTGGTTGTACTTTACCTCTCTCTCAATGGGGTCACTATGCCGTGCGATCACCAGTATCTCATGCAGCTGTGTCCGAACCACATCTTTGTTCAAGGACTGCCGGAGAGTCACTCCAATACACTTGTAGAGGAAACTCTGTGGTTTCAAAATAAAGTCTATGAATATCGGATTTTCCAATCCGAATGTACAGTTTTCCTTTGTTATTTCGCTACCCATTAAAATTACAAATTATTTTTTTCTTTGAAAAAAAACTAAAAATCAGAACACAAGCTGTAGCTATGTCATTTGACACATTCTAAACACTGGATATTTCTTCACAGGTTTGTTCACTTTTTTTAAATGATTAGTTTTGGCTGCTGCGTTCTATTTTGAGGACAGTCAAGTTAGACGTGCCCGTAATCAGAGCAGTGAAATTTCACACCGGCTATGAAGCTCAACACATAGAAAATGGAGCTTTATCATCACTGCTGGTAGGAAAACACCCAGAAATGTATAATTTTTAGGCTTCAGTTTCTTATTTTATATTGCAGCATCATAAAAGCATCTGATGGGCTATATTTGCAGAATTAAGTATTTGCATTTAGACTTTTGCAGTAAACAAAATTAGAGTAAATTATCATAACAATATAGTTAGAGAACATTTAAATAACAGTTTAAAATGCCAGTTAAAAATGCTAAAAATCCCTAAATAAAAGTATTTACAAATGACGTAACCCACAGACAATATTCTTACATCCTTCAAATGATCATACAAATCTGTGCTGGCACTACAAGCAGCATTTATTTTACAGTAGAGGACAGTGGCACTTAATGGGTTAAAACAGTAAAACATCAAATATCAAGTACAGTGAAATAGTGACGAGCCTCGATACAGTACACTAATTGTACACTTCACTGTGAACAAGGCTTTACCTGGTAAAAAAAACAAGGGAGCATTATATTTGCCAAAATGCACAAGCAGTCTTTTAAATGAACAATCTCACTGGCACTGCATGTAAAAACAGCCTCACCTTCTCTTCCAAGAAGAGGTTGTAGCTGGGGAGGTATTTGGTCATCTCCATTACCAGCCCACACGTCCATCTGTCATCAGAAATGGTCACCACAGTTTTAGACAAGAACTGCAGTAAAACAACAAAAGACAACAGGTACTGTGCACCAAAATTAGGACGAAAATACAAAAAAAACCCAGTAGTTTTAAGGTACAATTCATTGGGCTTGGCTCATGTGCCTGCCACAGTGACCCTTGCTGAGACGGTTCGAGACTTTATCTCTATCAATCCCAAGGTTTAAACAGTCATGTACCTCAAGCAGGCTTTCCTCCCACTTCTTCATATCTATTGATTCGACGGTTGATTCTGAAAACAATTAAAATAAGACACAACAAACTAGTTAAAATCGGGACATTATTATTATTTAAAAACAGAGGTCCTTAGATAGACAGACTGCACATTGTGCAATGGTGAAGCGGAGCCCATAAACACTGAGGGCCCACTCATAATACATTGGCAGTCAGTGGAGTCTTACAATGGCTATACAGATATATGGGAGGGAGAAAAATGGACACAATCAAAATAATTTTCAGGAAATACAAAAAAAGTAAGGATTTCCATTGATTGTATAGTGCCTTTTGTGGGTTGTTATATATTATTATTAGTTTATTTAGCAGACGCCTTTATCCAAGGCGACTTACAGAGACTAGGGTGTGTGAACTATGCATCAGCTGCAGAATCACTTACAATTACATCTCACCCGAAAGACGGAGCACAAGGAGGTTAAGTGACTTGCTCAGGGTCACACAATGAGTCAGTGGCTGAGGTGGGATTTGAACCGGGAACCTCCTGGTTACAAGCCCTTTTCTTTAACCACTGGACCACACAGCCTCGTGGTATATGAATGAGAGAAACAAAGGTGCCCTGTTGGATCAGCCCTTACCTTCAAGGTACTGCACTAAAGCAGGGATCTCTTCTCCCCATATCCTCTCTGTGTTTGAATGGATGTTGGGGCCCAAGACTCCAAGCAGGTTAAGAGATGGGACACCACGACCTCTGCCTCGGAATGGGAAAGAGGCATTGATCTGGAGTGCAGAAACACCCACATATTACTGGCACAGTTACTGTACGGATCACAGTCAACATCATCACTTTTATAAACACCAATAATACATTTCAGTGTGTCAGTGTGCTTTCACTTACCAGCAGCCTGGTCAGCAGTACATACGGTGTTGGAAGACTAACTGAAAGACACAAAAATGCTAACTGAATTCAGGAACAAAATGGGCCCAGACTATTACATATCATAAATAACATATTTAAATAAATGAATTCATAAATAAATAAATACATATGAAATGTCTGACAGTTAATAATGTAGAATACATGGCAGTAGATACATTTTGTAATCCATTGTCTGTAAATAAGTTTGTTTGGGGTGATCCAAAAAAAAAAAAAAAAAACACACAACACTATCGTGCCATACATGGCCCTGGAGCGAAGGAGCAGTAAAAACAAATGCTCATTACAATTATCATCTATCCTGTCTCTGGTGAGATTTGAATTATCAGTATATCTCATTGCACAAACCTTGCCCATTGAAATCAATCATGAAGCTGGTGTCCTTTGCTAATTTCTTCTTGTTACCCAGCAAAATGAGACTCTTGCACAGAGGTGTCATAGCATTGGTGTACTGCACTGGTGTCATATACTCCAGCAAGCCTGGCCATAGGATCTTAGAAAAAAAGAAAAAAAGAGAGAAGCACTACAGTACAATTGGTGCAACTCATAGTGAAACCAGGAATGGATCGAACTGCAATGCAATGGGGGTCTTTTTTCCATCCCCAATATTTGAAAAACCACTTGCCAAAAACAATTAAAAATGGCAGCCAAAGAGAAGGCCTTACATCAGCCATCCTTCCCACAGTGGTAGTAAACAGGTGCAGAGTGTTCTCACACATGCCCCGGAGAGATTCGTTAGTAACATCCTCTGGGTCAGAAGGTAGACGGTTGCGCTGAAATAAAAACAGAAATAATGAGCAGAACTGAACACTAATCCACTTCCAACTGACAAATCACACTCAGGGATGGAAACAAGACTCCCGTTGCTTAGCAGTTTGATCCACTCTTGCTTTTACTACAAGTTTAAATCACAGACTTGAGCTTGTTACCTTCACACTGGGGCTAATCAAGCACGTAGTAAAACCTGGAATGGGAGAAACTGCTACGCAACAGAAGTCTTCTATTTGTTTTACTTGTTTTGTTTTAGATACAAAAAATAAAGTCACATTTCTGTGTGAGTTTCACAAGCAACAGGCATGTGATTTTGATTCCCACATTACAGATACAATAGAAGATGATGTTTCACGGTTGCCTTCAGGTTTGCCTGCACCGCACTGCCCTTCCAGGTCGGGGAGGGCGCAGCGTGCGATACGCTGATCAGCGCAGAGTTGATTACGTACGTTCACGCTGTCGGGGAGGCGCGGTGTCGCGTCGCTGATCAGCGCAGAGTGGATTACGTGCGTTCACGCTGTCGGGAGGCGCGGCGTGCGTCGCTGATCAGCGCAGAGTGGATTACGTACGTTCACGCTGTCGAGGAGGGCGCAGCGTGCGATACGCTGATCAGCGCAGAGTGGATTACGTACGTTCACGCTGTTGAGGAGGGCGCAGCGTGCGATACGCTGATCAGCGCAGAGTGGATTACGTACGTTCACGCTGTCGGGGAGGGCACAGTGTGCGATACGCTGATCAGCGCAGAGTGGATTACGTACGTTCACGCTGTCGGGGAGGGCGCAGCGTGAGATACGCTGATCAGCGCAGAGTGGATTAAGTACGTTCACGCTGTCGGGGAGGGCGCAGCGTGCGATACGCTGATCAGCGCAGAGTGGATTACGTACGTTCACGCTGTCGGGGAGGGCGCAGGGTGCGATACGCTGATCAGCGCAGAGTGGATTACGTACGTTCACGCTGTCGAGGAGGGCGCAGCGTGCGATACGCTGATCAGCGCAGAGTGGATTACGTACGTTCACGCTGTTGAGGAGGGCGCAGCGTGCGATACGCTGATCAGCGCAGAGTGGATTACGTACGTTCACGCTGTCGGGGAGGGCGCAGTGTGCGATACACTGATCAGCGCAGAGTGGATACGCTGATCAGCGCAGAGTGGATTACGTATGTTCACGCTGTCGGGGAGGGCGCAGCGTGCGATACGCTGATCAGCGCAGAGTGGATTACGATACGTTCACGCTGTCGGGGAGGCGCAGCGTGCGATACGCTGATCAGCGCAGAGTGGATTACGTCGTTCACGCTGTCGGGGAAGGCGCGGCGTGAGATACGCTGATCAGCGCAGAGTGGATTACGTACGTTCACGCTGTCGGGAGGGCGCGCGTGCGATACGCTGATCAGCGCAGAGTGGATTACGTACGTTCACGCTGTCGGGGAGGGCGCAGCGTGCGATCGCTGATCAGCGCAGAGTGGATTACGTACGTTCACGCTGTCGGGAGGGCGCAGCGTGCGATCGCTGATCAGCGCAGAGTGGATTACGTACGTTCACGCTGTCGGGGAGGCGCGGCGTCGCGTCGCTGATCAGCGCAGAGTGGATTACGTACGTTCACGCTGTCGGGAGGCGCAGCGTGCGATCGCTGATCAGCGCAGAGTGGATTACGTACGTTCACGCTGTCGGGGAGGGCGCAGCGTGTGATACGCTGATCAGCGCAGAGTGGATTACGTACGGTCATGCTGTCGGGGAGGGCGCAGTGAGCGATACGCTGATCAGCGCAGAGTGGATTACGTACGTTCACGCTGTCGAGGAGGGCGCAGCGTGCGATACGCTGATCAGCGCAGAGTGGATTACGTACGTTCACGCTGTCGGGGAGGGCGCAGCGTGCGATACGCTGATCAGCACAGAGTGGATACGCTGATCAACGCAGAGTGGATTACGTACGTTCACGCTGTCGGGGAAGGCGCAGCGTGCGAGACGCTGATCAGCACAGAGTGGATACGCTGATCAGCGCAGAGTGGATTACGTACGTTCACGCTGTCGGGGAGGGCACAGCGTGCGATACGCTGATCAGCGCAGAGTGGATTACGTACGTTCACGCTGTCGGGGAGGGCGCAGTGTGTGATACGCTGATCAGCACAGAGTGGATTACATACGTTCACGCTGTCGGGGAGGGCGCAGTGTTGGACGATGTACTTCACAAGCACATCTCCACCCTCCAGCTCCAGGTATCCATGATGGGCCATTGCGCTGATCACCTGGACCATCACTTTCTTCACCTGTGGGGTGGATCAAATCATTCGACAAGAAAAAAAACAAGTGTCATTCTACATGGAAGGTGGCACCAAGTGCAACATCTAGTAGGTGAAAGACGGATCATTTTCAAAAGTTCATATTAACCAAGTAAGAAAAACATTTTTTTTTCTTTAAAACAACAACAACAACAACAACAACAACAACAACATGATGCAAAAACAATTCAATGCCTTTACTAAGAAATCGGAGTAATTCCACCCGATCCTTGCAATCTCTATGATACATGTAGGGTAATAGTGTGGAAGTGCAGCTGACAAAATCAGACAACACGTTCGCAACGGGGAAAAATAAATGTAATACACCACATACAAATACTGTAGTCAACTTGCAGACATGTACAATAAGATCTGAACAAATGCAGGGAGTAGAAATATAATGACAGCGCTCACTATGTATTTTCAGAAGCCCTTTGTTGGTGACACTTGTCCCCCAAATGAAACTGCTTTTCTATATGCAATAGCAATGCCTTCCCCATTCCTCTGGGTAAGGAAGATCAAGTTGGGTCATTCCAGCAACAAAGCTTTGCAAACTGTTGCACCAAGATCTCTGGTTTCATGTTACCTTGTTGCTGTGTCCTGTTTCAAGTTACCTTGTTGCTGTGTCCTGTTTCATGTTACCTTGTTGCTGTCCTGTTTAATGTTACCTTGTTGCTGTTGTCCTGCAGTGGTTGCCTCATAGTGGCAAGGACAAGGGGCTTCTTCATCTCCATTATAGAAGCTGGAAAAAAAACAAAACATTTTTTTTCCCCCTATCGGAGCCTAAAGACACATTTTAATGCACTTACAACTATCTAACCCTAGCAATAACCTTATAAACGTTTGACACATAGTTTTGCACTGTATTTTTGCAGTTGTACCTTGCTTTTTCCATGGTTATGCTATGCATTTACCACAGTTTACCCTGGTTTGTCATGCTTATTAATATGCTTTACCAGACCTCCCTATTCTTTACTATGTTTACCTATGTTTTAACATGCTTTCAATATGCTTTATTACTTTTTGCTATGATTTTACTATGGTAAACTTTTATAAGGGCACATAACACTTCAACTTCTATACATACTTTAAACAATATAAAAGAGAAAAGTAGTGGGAGATGGGAGGAATTGAAAGCGCATGCATACTGGTTGAATTGACGAGGTGCCGCAACACTGCCAGGCTTCCTATTCGATTGCGCTCGTTGCTGTTATCCAGTCTTTGGAGCACAAAGCCTGTCAAGCGGTCAGGAAAAGTATTCGCTGTTGAAGGGAGAGAAAAAAAAAACAAAGTCAACACTTGTCATTGTCTATTTAGATTAAATCCTTCTCTGAATACAGCATGTGAGCGAATCTACCGTGAAATCATTAATTAAAGTTTACTAAACCACTATATGGGCACATACTGTAGGTAAACATACGAACATAAGAAAGTTTACAAACGAGGAGGCTATTCGGCCCATCTTGCTCGTTTGGTTGTTAGTAGCTTATTGATCCCAGAATCTCATCAAGCAGCTTCTTGAAGGATCCCAGGGTGTCAGCTTCAACAACATTACTGGGGAGTTGGTTCCAGACCCTCACAATTCTCTGTGTAAAAAAGTGCCTCCTATTTTCTGTTCTGAATGCCCCTTTATTTAATCTCCATTTGTGACCCCTGGTTCTTGTTTCTTTTTTTAGGTCAAAAAAGTCCCATGGGTCGATATTATTAATACCTTTTAGAATTTTGAATGCTTGAATCAGATCGCCACGTAGTCTTCTTTGTTCAAGACTGAATGGATTCAATTCTTTTAGCCTGTCTGCATACGAGATGCCTTTTAAACCTGGCATAATTCTGGTCGCTCTTCTTTGCACTCTTTCTAGAGCAGCAATATCCATTTTACAATGAGGTGACCAGAATTTTCACAATATATCTGAGCATCTTGTTGGCCTTTTTTATAGCTTCCCCATATTGTCTAGATGAAGACATTTCTGAGTCAACATAAACTCCTAGGTCTTTTTCATAGATTCCTTCTTCAATTTCAGTATCTCCCATATGATATTTATAATGCACATTTTTATTGCCTGCGTGCAATACCTTACACTTCTCTATTAAATGTAATTTCCCATGTGTCTGCCCAGTTCTGAATGCTGTCAATTTTTTTAATGACCTTTGCTGCTGCAACAGTGTTTGCCACGCCTCCTATTTTTGTGTCATCTGCAAATTTAACAAGTTTGCTTACTATACCAGAATCTAAGTCATTAATGTAGATTAGGAATAGCAGAGGACCTAATACTGATCCCTGTGGTACACCACTGGTTACCTCACTCCATTTTGAGGTTTCTTCTCTAACCAGTACTTTCTGTTTTCTACATGTTAACCACTCCCTAATACATGTGCATGCATTTCCTTGAATCCCTACTGCTTTCAGTTTGAGGATTAATCTTTTATGCAGGACTTTGTCAAAAGCTTTCTGGAAATCTAAATAAACCATGTCTTATGCTTTGCAATTATCCATTGTCGATGTTGCATCCTCAAAAAAATCAAGCAAGTTAGTTACACGATCTCCCTTTCCTAAAACCATGCTGACTGTCTCCCAGGATACTGTTACCATATAGGTAATTTTCCATATTAGTGATCTTTAAACCTTATTAGTGATCTTTTTTATATATAAAATAAGTTCCAAACATTTCTGTTAAGTAACAAGACAGTAAAACATGCAGTTCCTAAAGTGATTGTGAATGACTGCCTGCTACACTGTGGTTTAGGCACATGACATATGTACAAACAGACCTGTCATCTGACTATGACTAAGCATCACATGCTTATGCCTGAATGATTGAAATAAGAGCTGAAAAACATACCTAGAATGCTGAAACAGCGCAGGATCTCATTATGATTTTTCACAGTTGGTGGATTGTTATAGTCCACAGGAGCACAGACCTAAAGGAGAAAAAGGCAACTGAACTACTGATTAGTGTCTAATAATGGCCACCACTGTTTTAGACAAGAACCGGGGTTGAAAAAAAAAAAAAAAAAACCAAGAGAACTACTTTGGAAACAGATACTTTGCACCACAATTAGGACGACAAACGCAAAAAATAGAAGTTACACTCTACAACTCATTGGCCCAGAGCGATGATTGTTGAATAAGTACAACACAGAAGAGTATTTAATTTTGATTTTGTCCTCAAAGCAAACCCCCCACACCATATATATCTATGTATGTATGCATAGATGTAATCATGAACATATGCCTGAATGAATGCTTGAATGAACTCATAGATGCATGTATTTTTTTAGTAGTAAAAGCAAGATCAGCATTGGCTACTTTTTCATAAACCAGGACGACTGCTTCCCCAACACCTATACCTGAATGCACTGCATCGGAAGCACATTCCACTGCCTGAGCCATACATCACCTTGTGTAGGTGTGTGGGCGTGATCTAATCATGAAATCTTTAGTGAATAAGTCTGGTGCAAGCTCAGTATAGTTGTTCATGCTACAGTATAAGCAGGCTTCTTTAAAAAGAAAACACAATTTCCACAGGTCACAGTGAATAAACAGTTACCTGTTGGTGCATGGCACCCAGTAGATTATCAAGCTGCGTCTCCAGCAAGCGACTGCCCATATTCACAGAGGCATCCAAAACCTGACACAGGCTCTAAATAAAGACAACACAGCCACAGATCATGAATACAGGACGGAATCATCTGAAACACACATTCTACCAGGACAAACCCTTTAATAAGCAGCACCGTCACTACAGTAACGCACCATACAGAATGGTATGTTTGGATCTGCCTTCGTCCTGACCTTAGGAAAAAACTCAGTCATAAGTACTGAAACTTTGTAGCAATTAAAAAACAATACATCTTCTCCTACAACAAAACCTATCAATATTGGATATTAAAAGTAATAACCTCGAGGAAGCGAATGGAGGAGGGTCTACTCAGTGATCGTTTCAGTAATAAATTCAGCTTACAGTACTCAAGGGGAAGGGTAAAGAGATAAAGGTGTGTTTTTTCACTGTTACTGCAGACCAATGTTCTGTGAAACAATGGGAATGGCCTTTGTGTGGCCCCACGTCCTCTTAAAATGGTTAATTGCTTTTGGAAATTAAGCACCACTCTACTCCACAACATGACAAGGTGCTGGCAGGTGGGATTTGGTGCATGCAAACACAAAGCAGGACTGGCCATCAAGGGAACATGCAGCAGCACCTAGTAAGCCAGCAACACCTCATTTCTAATGGAAGAAAAAGTGTCTCAGTAGACGAAGGCATACCTTGCTAATGACGTAGTGCTCTGTATTCTTTTTGTACAGAGACAGGATGGCTGGGATCAGTCTGGGCAACTGCTCTTCCAGCTTATCATGGGCCATCAGGTGACTCATAGGGCCCAGAGCTTCAGCCACAGTCAGTCTCAGCTTTATAAAAAAAAAAGTCACATCCTGTAAAACTGTATACGGTAGTCTATTCAGAAAGTCCTGGTGACTAATCTACAACAAGGGTTGTGAAAAAACAGCAACTTCAACACCTCCTCAAAACTTAACTACAAGGCAAAAATATTAAATAAAAATGCTTTATACACACACAGAGTTGTAGTCAAAAGTTTACATACCCCAATGGAAATTCATAAATTTCTAGAAATTTCTCGAAAACAAAGAATTTTGGAAAAAATCTTTTGTAGCAAGTTTTGCTTTTGTGGATGAGGAAAAAAAGAAATAGATATCTACAATTTTACTTCAGCGTTTTTTTTGCAAAACTCCAAAAATGCAAATTTAAAAGTATTCATATCCTTTAATGCTATGATAGTATTGTCTACAAGGTGCTTGAAATTTCAATATGATAATGCAGAATCTAATTTTTGACACAATGTTATCAGATCTTCAACCAAAACCTAATATTAGATAAAAGGGACCCTGAGTGAAGAAATAACACAAAAAATTGATATTTCATTTATTTATTAAAGAAAGTTATGCAACACCCAATGCCCCCGTGTGAAAAAGTAATCGCCCCCTTAGACTCAATAACTGGTTATGCCACCTTTAGCAGCAATAACTGCAACCAAAGGCTTTCTGTAGTTATTGATTAGTCTCTCACAGCGCTGTGGAGGAATTTTTGCCCACTCTTCCATGCAGAACTGCTTCAACTCAGTGACATTTGTGAGTCTTCGAGCATGAACTGCTCGTTTCAGGTCATGCCACATCTCAGTGGGGTTTAGGTCTGGACTTTGGCTAGGCCATAGGAGGCTGTGTGGTCCAGTGGTTAAAGAAAAGGGCTTGTAACCAGGAGGTCCCCGGTTCAAATCCCAGCTCACTGTGTGACCCTGAGCAAGTCACTTAACCTCCTTGTGCTCCGTCTTTCAGGTGAGACGTTGTTGTAAGTGACTCTGCAGCAGATGCATAGTTCACACACCCTAGTCTCTGTAAGTCACCTTGGATGAAGGCGTCTGCTAAATAAATAAATAATAATTCCAAAACTTTAAATTTCTTGTTCTTCAACCATTCTGATGTAGACTTGCTTGTGTGTTTCGGATCATTGTCTTGCTGCATGACCCAGCTGCGCTTCAGCTTCAGCTCACGGATGGATGGCCTGACATTCTGCTGCAGAATTCTCTGATACAGAGAATTCATGGGTCTTTCAATGATGGCAAAGCGTCCAGGTCCTGATGCAGCAAAGCATCCCCAAACCATGACACTACCACCACCATGCTTGACTGTTGGTATAAGGTTCTTACTGTGGGATGCAGTATTTGGTTTTCGCCAGACATAACGGGGCCCATTTCGGCTGATGTGCTGTTAACAATTGACATCACGAAGATGCTGCAAAATGATATGTTGGTCTTGGGCAGGTGTTGTGACTCTTGGTCTTCCAGTTGGTGTCCTGTCATTGACAGAGTGTGTGGTTATACCGTCTCGCCAGGTTTGAAATTGCTGGCTGTGAGCACCCAAGACAGCGAGCCACAGTACGCTGCCCTAGTCCAGCCTCCAACATGCCGATTGCACAAAGGCGCTGCTCTCTTGACAGACGAGGCATATTGGTTTTTTTCTGCGATTTTCTTTATGGCTTTTATTCAAGCTTGCAATTCAACAGCTGAAATCACTCCATAAAAAGAAACCAAAAACATTTTATGAATGTTCATCATTTATATACCTTATTTTTTTTCTCGAAAATAAATGCGTTGTAAGTCCCCGTCCCCACCGAGACCCGCGTTATAACGAAGGAGCATATATATATTGTTCTGGTTTAGTCGCTTGTTTTTTGAGAGGGTTGTTAAATCTACAGTATTTTCAGTAAATGTGCTTCCCAGCAACAGACCAACCAGTCTTTTCACGCTGAAGAAGTTGTCCGAAGGTCAAGATCTGCTACGGCAAATGAAAAGCCTCATGTTTCCAGTTCCAGATACCTTGGTCTCCCTGCTCTGCAGCCAGTTGCTAAAGAGAATATCGTAAGCAGCGTAGATCTCACTGGAGAAGGTGTCCTTCCTCACGGTGGGGTCTGGAGCCTTGTCAAGGTTAGCCAGGTATTCCAGAATGCTCTCACTGAAATGGGCCAGAGCTTAAAAAAAAAAAAAAATGCATACGTATCAATCAACACACAACATTAACATGCGTGCTTACTGTTCCTGTTAGAAAAGTGTACGTGTTGATTTGCATACTTTAGTAAAAAGATGACACTGCCTACATGCTGTTACATAAACAAGCTGGAGAGATAAAACTAAAATATGCGTTATCCATTGGTTTTAATGAACACATTTAGACACATGGTTACAGTACTCAAGCAGGTTCAAACCCCAGTGCACTAGAGCGGCCATTTTGAAAAGAGCTTTGAAACAGACTTTAAAAAGTTAAAGTGTAAAAAGTTGTTAGGATGTTAACAATAAAAAAGAAAAATTACAGGTACATTATTTAAATAGTCTAGCATCACGTGGGGACGTGGAACACTATTTAAACAGTCTAGCATCACGTGGGGACGGGGAACGGTATATTTAAACAGTCTAGCATCACATGGGGACGGGGAACGGTATATTTAAACAGTCTAGCATCACATGGGGACGGGGAACGGTATATTTAAACAGTCTAGCATCACGTGGGGACGGGGAACGGTATATTTAAACAGTCTAGCATCACGTGGGGACGGGGAACGCTATATTTAAACAGTCTAGCATCACGTGGGGACGGGGAACGGTATATTTAAACAGTCTAGCATCACGTGGGGACGGGGAACGGTATATTTAAACAGTCTAGCATCACGTGGGGACGGGGAACGGTATATTTAAACAGTCTAGCATCACGTGGGGACGTGGAACACTATTTAAACAGTCTAGCATCACGTGGGGACGGGGAACGGTATATTTAAACAGTCTAGCATCACGTGGGGACGGGGAACGGTATATTTAAACAGTCTAGCATCACGTGGGGACGTGGAACACTATTTAAACAGTCTAGCATCACGTGGGGACGGGGAACGGTATATTTAAACAGTCTAGCATCACGTGGGGATGGGGAACGGTACATTTAAACAGTCTAGCATCACGTGGGGACGGGGAACACTATTTAAACAGTCTAGCATCACGTGGGGACGTGGAACACTATTTAAACAGTCTAGCATCACGTGGGGACGTGGAACGGTATATTTAAACAGTCTAGCATCACGTGGGGATGGGGAACGGTATATTTAAACAGTCTAGCATCACGTGGGGACGTGGAACACTATTTAAACAGTCTAGCATCACGTGGGGACGTGGAACGCTCTATTTAAACAGTCTAGCATCACGTGGGGACGTGGAACACTATTTAAACAGTCTAGCATCACGTGGGGACGGGGAACGGTATATTTAAACAGTCTAGCATCACGTGGGGACGTGGAACACTATTTAAACAGTCTAGCATCACGTGGGGACGTGGAACACTATTTAAACAGTCTAGCATCACGTGGGGACGGGGAACGCTCTATTTAAACAGTCTAGCATCACGTGGGGACGTGGAACGCTCTATTTAAACAGTCTAGCATCACGTGGGGACGTGGAACACTATTTAAACAGTCTAGCATCACGTGGGGACGGGGAACGCTCTATTTAAACAGTCTAGCATCACGTGGGGACGGGGAACGGTATATTTAAACAGTCTAGCATCACGTGGGGACGGGGAACGGTATATTTAAACAGTCTAGCATCACGTGGGGATGGGGAACGGTATATTTAAACAGTCTAGCATCACGTGGGGACGGGGAACACTATTTAAACAGTCTAGCATCACGTGGGGACGTGGAACACTATTTAAACAGTCTAGCATCACGTGGGGACGGGGAACGGTACATTTAAACAGTCTAGCATCACGTGGGGACGGGGAACACTATTTAAACAGTCTAGCATCACGTGGGGACGGGGAACGGTATATTTAAACAGTCTAGCATCACGTGGGGACGTGGAACGCTCTATTTAAACAGTCTAGCATCACGTGGGGACGTGGAACACTATTTAAACAGTCTAGCATCACGTGGGGACGGGAACACTATTTAAACAGTCTAGCATCACGTGGGGACGGGAACGCTATATTTAAACAGTCTAGCATCACGTGGGGACGGGAACGCTATATTTAAACAGTCTAGCATCACGTGGGGACGGGAACGACTATTTAAACAGTCTAGCATCACGTGGGGACGGGAACGATCTATTTAAACAGTCTAGCATCACGTGGGGACGGGAACGCTATATTTAAACAGTCTAGCATCACGTGGGGACGGGAACGGTATATTTAAACAGTCTAGCATCACGTGGGGACGGGGAACGGTATATTTAAACAGTCTAGCATCACGTGGGGACGGGAACGGTATATTTAAACAGTCTAGCATCACGTGGGGACGGGAACGGTATATTTAAACAGTCTAGCATCACGTGGGGACGGGAACGGTATATTTAAACAGTCTAGCATCACGTGGGGACGGGAACGGTATATTTAAACAGTCTAGCATCACGTGGGGACGGGAACGGTATATTTAAACAGTCTAGCATCACGTGGGGACGGGAACGGTATATTTAAACAGTCTAGCATCACGTGGGGACGGGAACGGTATATTTAAACAGTCTAGCATCACGTGGGGACGGGAACGGTATATTTAAACAGTCTAGCATCACGTGGGGACGGGAACGGTACTATTTAAACAGTCTAGCATCACGTGGGGACGGGAACGGTATATTTAAACAGTCTAGCATCACGTGGGGACGGGAACACTATTTAAACAGTCTAGCATCACGTGGGGACGGGAACGTACTATTTAAACAGTCTAGCATCACGTGGGGACGGGAACGGTATATTTAAACAGTCTAGCATCACGTGGGGACGGGAACGGTATATTTAAACAGTCTAGCATCACGTGGGGACGGGAACGGTATATTTAAACAGTCTAGCATCACGTGGGGACGGGAACGGTATATTTAAACAGTCTAGCATCACGTGGGGACGGGAACGGTATATTTAAACAGTCTAGCATCACGTGGGGACGGGAACGGTATATTTAAACAGTCTAGCATCACGTGGGGACGGGAACGGTATATTTAAACAGTCTAGCATCACGTGGGGACGGGAACGGTATATTTAAACAGTCTAGCATCACGTGGGGACGGGGAACGGTATATTTAAACAGTCTAGCATCACGTGGGGACGGGGAACGGTATATTTAAACAGTCTAGCATCACGGGGACGGGAACGCTATATTTAAACAGTCTAGCATCACGTGGGGACGGGAACGTATATTTAAACAGTCTAGCATCACGTGGGGACGGGAACGCTATATTTAAACAGTCTAGCATCACGTGGGGACGGGAACGGTATATTTAAACAGTCTAGCATCACGTGGGGACGGGAACGGTATATTTAAACAGTCTAGCATCACGTGGGGACGGGAACGCTCTATTTAAACAGTCTAGCATCACGTGGGGACGGGAACGCTATATTTAAACAGTCTAGCATCACGTGGGGACGGGAACGGTATATTTAAACAGTCTAGCATCACGGGGGACGGGAACGGTATATTTAAACAGTCTAGCATCACGTGGGGACGGGGAACGGTATATTTAAACAGTCTAGCATCACGTGGGGACGGGGAACGGTATATTTAAACAGTCTAGCATCACGTGGGGACGGGGAACGGTATATTTAAACAGTCTAGCATCACGTGGGGACGGGGAACGGTACATTTAAACAGTCTAGCATCACGTGGGGACGGGGAACGGTACATTTAAACAGTCTAGCATCACGTGGGGACGGGGAACGGTATATTTAAACAGTCTAGCATCACGTGGGGACGGGGAACGGTATATTTAAACAGTCTAGCATCACGTGGGGACGGGAACGGTATATTTAAACAGTCTAGCATCACGTGGGGACGGGAACGGTATATTTAAACAGTCTAGCATCACGTGGGGACGGGAACGGTATATTTAAACAGTCTAGCATCACGTGGGGACGGGAACGGTATATTTAAACAGTCTAGCATCACGTGGGGACGGGAACGCATATTTAAACAGTCTAGCATCACGTGGGGACGGGAACGGTATATTTAAACAGTCTAGCATCACGTGGGGACGGGAACGGTATATTTAAACAGTCTAGCATCACGTGGGGACGGGAACGGTATATTTAAACAGACTAGCATCACGTAGGGACGGGGAACGGTATATTTAAACAGTCTAGCATCACGTGGGAACGCTCTATTTTTCGGAACCCTGTTACTCACTCTAAGTAACACTGTGCTGCACATCCTCTGATAATAACCATGCAAGTATAACTACACACACTGTTCTACCCTGTGCTGCACATCCTCTGATAATAACCATGCAAGTATAACTACACACACTGTTCTACCCTGTGCTGCACATCCTCTGATAATAACCATGCAAGTATAACTACACACACTGTTCTACCCTGTGCTGCACATCCTCTGATAATAACCATGCAAGTATAACTACACACACTGTTCTACCCTGTGCTGCACATCCTCTGATAATAACCATGCAAGTATAACTAAACACACTGTTCTACCCTGTGCTGCACATCCTCTGATTATAACCATGCAAGTATAACTACACACACTGTTCTACCCTGTGCTGCACATCCTCTGATAATAACCATGCAAGTATAACTACACACACTGTTCTACCCTGTGCTGCATGCTGTATCCTTGTGCGGTTCTCTTGGTGAACGCAGTAACACGTACATCTAGGATATTCAACGTGTTACACTCTGTGCAGAGCTGGAAGTGGTTCCTATTATATAGAGACTTCAATAGCTTCACTGACCAAATATCAGAACATAGAAAAAGATAAATACGCTCCACAGCATGTGGGGTACGTCGTTTTTAACTAAACACCCATGCAAACTCACTCACAGTATCAGCCTTCACAAGAGATTAACCAAACATCACTGATGTGACAAAGTAAGAATCGCCTTGACCTGTGCAACCACCTTCCTGCACCAAAAGGTGTGGTCATGCAAAATGAATTAAAATAACAACCCATCCTTATTCATTTGAGGTTTTCTAATAAACAGTCATATTGTTGGCAAGAAGGTATGGTATTGCTTCAGCTTACCAGATGAGAAAACCCATTTCATGTTGTCTTGCTTTGCCATGCCCAGCATGGGCAGCATGGTGCCCAGGATAGCATTCAGGAAGGGCACCATACCATACACTGGGCAAAAGAAGAAGAAAATACATATTTCAATGAGGTCAAAACAGAAGCGGTCCTGCTTGCAGATAAAAATAAATAAATAAATAAATAACATCCTTTACGCTGGGTGTATCTCCTCCAAGTCCATGGAAAAGTAAGCTGGAATGCCAATAACTTCTGAAATACTTAATTAATCATGTATTCCAGGCTCCTGAGCACAAGGACAGCAGGGCCCAACTTTTATTAATTTAACTGCTTCTGCCTAAACACAATGGGTTACATTATTATTATTATTATTATTATTATTATTATTTATTAGCAGAAGCCCTTATCCAGGGCGACTTACAATTGTTACAAGATATCACATTATTTTTACATACAATTACATTATTTTCTACACATTATTTTTACATACAAATGATCCATTTATACAGTTGGGTTTTTACTGGAGCAATCTAGGTAAAGTACCTTGCTCAAGGGTACAGCAGCAGCGTCCCCCACCTGGGATTGAACCCACAACCCTCCGGTCAAGAGTCCAGAGCCCTAACCACGACTCCACACTGCTGCATAAAACCTACATTCCCAAACCTACAGTAGTAACTTCAAACCATTATTAATACTTTGTTTTTCAAAAAGAAAAAAAAACACACACATATGATAAAGTTGGTAATAACAAACCAGAAATAAACAGCTCAGTCATTTTATTGAAGGGCTTGTAAGTTGTCTTTTTTATGTTTGTTTTAGAATTATAATTGGGGTTTTTCATCACAGAATGAAGACCATTTACAGTGGATAGTCTTTGGGAATCAGGCCCAATGTGTTTCTTTTATAATATTGCTATTCACTTATCTCCCTGAGGCAAGTCTGAGTGAGAAAAGCAAGTCTTTGTTGTTTTTTTTTCCCACGCTTGAAGCTGGCAGGTTACTGCAACTGTAATGCAACTGCACACACCATCCCCACTAATCCACCCTCAACTGAGATTTACAGGTCTCCCTAGTCACTCCCGCTATTAATTAACTGATGTTGCAAAACTTCAACTGCAGAGAGGAAAAGTGAACTGCTGCCTGCAACACAACACAGAGAGGAAAAGTGAACTGCTGCCTGCAACACAACACAGAGAGGAAAAGTGAACTGCTGCCTGCAACACAACACAGAGAGGAAAAGTGAACTGCTGCCTGCAACACAACACAGAGAGGAAAAGTGAACTGCTGCCTGCAACACAACACAGAGAGGAAAAGTGAACTGCTGCCTGCAACACAACACAGAGAGGAAAAGTGAACTGCTGCCTGCAACACAACACAGAGAGGAAAAGTGAACTGCTGCCTGCAACACAACACAGAGAGGAAAAGTGAACTGCTGCCTGCAACACAACACAGAGAGGAAAAGTGAACTGCTGCCTGCAACACAACACAGAGAGGAAAAGTGAACTGCTGCCTGCAACACAACACAGAGAGGAAAAGTGAACTGCTGCCTGCAACACAACACAGAGAGGAAAAGTGAACTGCTGCCTGCAACACAACACAGAGAGGAAAAGTGAACTGCTGCCTGCAACACAACACAGAGAGGAAAAGTGAACTGCTGCCTGCAACACAACACAGAGAGGAAAAGTGAACTGCTGCCTGCAACACAACAGAGAGGAAAAGTGAACTGCTGCCTGCAACACAACACAGAGAGGAAAAGTGAACTGCTGCCTGCAACACAACACAGAGAGGAAAAGTGAACTGCTGCCTGCAACACAACACAGAGAGGAAAAGTGAACTGCTGCCTGCAACACAACAGAGAGGAAAAGTGAACTGCTGCCTGCAACACAACAGAGAGGAAAAGTGAACTGCTGCCTGCAACACAACAGAGAGGAAAAGTGAACTGCTGCCTGCAACACAACAGAGAGGAAAAGTGAACTGCTGCCTGCAACACAACAGAGAGGAAAAGTGAACTGCTGCCTGCAACACAACAGAGAGAGGAAAAGTGAACTGCTGCCTGCAACACAACACAGAGAGGAAAAGTGAACTGCTGCCTGCAACACAACAGAGAGAGGAAAAGTGAACTGCTGCCTGCAACACAACAGAGAGGAAAAGTGAACTGCTGCCTGCAACACAACAGAGAGGAAAAGTGAACTGCTGCCTGCAACACAACATGTTATGCAGCTCTTAAAAACAACAATCTGGCAGCCCTTTCATGCATGAAATAGAGAAGATAACTGGAAAAATAAAAAGTTGTTTTGGACACACAATAAATATATTTTTCATTTACTTTTTTTTTTTTTAAATGTCCACTGCTTTACATGGGGAAAAATATGGCATCCTCATGCACTTGCGTCTTCCATATGTCCCCATATAAAGACTAGAACATTTTTTTTTTTTTTTGTATCTGTCCCCATACGAGGTCGCCATGCATGACACTGCTGACTAATTGAACTCTGCTTGTGTTGTGAATGTTTTGCATAAAATCGCAAGTGAGTGAAATCTAAGAGAGTTGCAGAGAAACTGCAATTATCATGGCCTTGGAAATTAAGAAATTAGCATGAATTGACACAGGAAATCAACCGCAGCTCTCACGAGGTATAGAACCACCGCAACTTTTTGCAAAATGAAGAAGCATTATTTGGGCTTGACGAGGCATAGCCCCAGCATCTCTTCAGCTATTAAAGTTAAAAATGTCATTAAATGTTTTGCTCTCAAATGCGTTTTCTTACAATTCTCAACACAGTTTTATCCAGTCTGCAAGTTCTTGCGTGCGCTAAACTGAGACAGTCCACTGCCAGGGACATTTAATTACTTTACCATTTACGAGCCATAAAGATGACACAAATAAGCTTGATTTAAAAAAAAAGCAAATTCCTACACTGCTTGGTTTGATTGAATGAGTATTACACAACAAGCTTCAACATGAAAGCTGAACATTCATTTCAATAAACAACAAGTTTTTAATGAAAACAAATATTGTAGCCTACTTCACAAAAGTGAAAACTGGCTTCTGTTATTTTTAAATACCACTGCTTCAGATTATACTACTGCTTAATAAGAGGAACAACATTTTATTCAGGGTTAGTGTTGAACTTAAACGCGCTCATGCCTGCCTGTCCACCTACCCCCACGCAGGAACATTGCCCTGCTAACTTCCCTATTCAAAAAATATAAAAAAACAATAACGGTCTGGTTGTCTCTTTCCTTCTTTCAATGAATAGAATTTAATTAATAGAGAATAAAAAAACAAGCTAACTACTATCTAGCCTACACAGAAAAGTATTTATTTATTTATGTATTTATGTATTTATTGCAATCTCCACCAGCTGTGGGTTCTGTTGCATTCATAGTACTGATAATGTTAGATATAGCTAGATATTACTACAGCACGGACCATGGGTCAAACCAATGTTTGTGTAGGGGGTGTGCATATTTTTTTTTTTTTTTTATCAATGTCGGCCTTCTGGCGTCATCTGAATGCCTTTCCACTTTTTATTTCATTTTAAACTGTTTAAATACTAAACCATAACAAAACATAGAATAATAGTGCATATACACAGAGCAAAAAAAGTGGACAGGCAAAATACATACACCACCACCTATATATATACACACACACATACTACTGCTTTGCATATATGATGTAGAATATGTGATTAGAAAATCTAACACTAGTACGTACAATATTCTTTCAAATAAACTTGTTATGATTTTCAATGTGCGCTTCTTAAGAACGGTATTATTGTCAGTGCTTGCGCCCCGGCATCTTTCTTTACAAATTAAGCACTGGTAATTAGTTTGTTTAAAATAAACCACAAATAAATTAAATCTTTGAGTTGGAAATAAACCAAAATGTTATTATGTTTAATCAAAGTATAACTCGACTAAGGACTTCTTCAGTAGACAAGTCAAGGAATGTTATACCTTGTCTGTATATTCTGCCCGCATGATAGTTCCTCTTTTTCTGTTGCTCTGCTAGCATTTGCAAATATAGCTGTCTGAAAGCCATGTTCACTCTTTAACTAGAAACAGAGATTGTCCTGAAATACTTCCTGCGAAATAATTAAGAGGAGTGGAACCAGTCTTAAATGATTTCGATACAACGTAGTGATTTGCGAACAAATTGACTTTTGAATTTAGCTTGTGGTGGTGAAGTTCCAGGATTACTCATGACACCTCCCCCAAAGTGAGGGAACAGCAATTGCGAGAGAACAACTCGCAAACCTATTTTTTTCCAAAGCAGCATCTATTTTGAATCTCACTCAAAAGCTCAACTTTTTTTGCAAAAAAGGACTTGCGGAAAAAGATCTCTACAACTCCCCTTGCGACACATGCAGCGTTTGAATATTTGTCCCTTAGTTCTGAGCTGCGTTGTTAACTGAATCAATGTTCCTACTGCAGAAATGCAACATCAATAAACATATTGCAGACTAATAAAAATAAATAAAATCGAATATAATGAAGTTTTACCATTAGAATCCGAAAGGTTGGCCAGTGTTTGGACAACAAAGAAATGAGGCAAGATTCCCGGCTGGAATTTGCTCAGAATCTCCTCCATGATGTCATTAATGTGCTTGTTGCCCACAGCAACCAGAATGTTGCTGGCTGCTTGTTGCCAATCAGGAACCACTTCCTGAAAAACAAACTGTATTAATGTATTGCCCTGATAATGTAAGGAGATACATTTGGACTTACCAGTGTTTTGAACTAAAAACAGTAACAGCTATCGACTAAGGCAGCTTTATCAGCTTGGGACACTTTGGTCCACCATTCGTCAGCTCTATAACCTCCCCACCACTACACCCTAACCCTAACCTCAGAGATATATAGGGATCAGGACAGCCTTACCTTGGATCTGGTCATCTCACCCGAAGCCAAAGAAATGGTGCTCTTGATTTTTGGGATGCTAATATCATCTATCTTGCTCTTCACCACCATCTCAATGGTCTGCAGTATAATAACCCGGTGCCTCATAACCAGCTATGGACAGGGAGACGATACAAATTACACTCTGCAGGGAGAAGAGCTCAAATTAAATGAGCCCCTTTCAACTCTCAATGAGTGGCCTTATTAACTTGATGGTTAGCAACCACACACCTTAACATTTAACAGTAAAATCCCCCAAACAATCATTAAAATAGCTATGTAATATAACAGCTCTGCTTCATATCATGTTTGGTGACCAAGGATACTATATTGTTAATTATTCTTGTATTAACCTGTGATCTCAACACATCTAATGACTGAAGCAAAAACTTCTCCACTAGCTTTTTGTGCATTTTAACCAGCTACAAGAAATGAATCACAGTGCACTCCGTTTATAAGAATTACTGATATAAGAATCAACCACATATAGTGATCAAAACCACTGGGACCAAATCATTCCTATCCTAACCAATGTAAAATACTCTGCTTGTAAGAATCAAGCAATCCGCTTATAAGAATCATTTCGGGGCAAACTGACTACATGTAATATGATACTGTATCAAGTACAACGATGTGTACAGCCAATAAAAGCTGTTTTTGAATTTGAATTTGCTCACATCTCACATGATTAAGTACGTACGCAGCATGTACACACTAATCCCTGGTCCGCAGCGAGTCGTGCAGTTTACGTGCGAGTCGACACGGCAGGAAAAAGAAAGACAAAAAACGCCGGAGCTGATTTTAACCTCCTCCATCGCCTTGAAAAGGAGGATGTGGACAGGCGAAAGAACACTGTAAAATTATTATTATTATTTTTTTTTTTTTATATTTTTTTTTTATAAACACAGTAGTGGCTGTATAATCCTAATAATATTATTAACCACATTAGTACAATCCTGTGTAACTAGAGCTGCAGTTGGTCACGGAGGCATTAATATTAACATACACTAATAGCACTGTCTACTGGCACAATTTTGCTTTACCGTACTGTAGTGGAAAGAAAACCGTGTCACCGTCAAAATAATGTAAAGGATTATGCAGCACATGAATATCTCTGCAAACCTATTCAGAATTTAGGAAATCTGTAATGCTTTTGTTTTTTGTTTTTTTTTGTTTTTTTATTAAACATCGGACTAAGTTTGGCATTTATTAAATGGGAATCAGAGTTATAGTGCAAATTAAACATAATATTTATGTGTATTGTAAATGGTAGGGTCTGGCATTATATGGCAAATATCTATGTGTTTTCAAATAAAATACACAGTATTTTTGTCTTGCTGAAACAGTATGTTCATAACTTGTTTATAGTATTGTTAAGTGGCTAAAGTTTTTCCAGTGTGGCTAAACAATGTTAAGTTACTTTAGCCACAGTGGCTAACTAAATGAAAGTCTGAGAGGGAACGTAGTTCTGGTATAATAAAGATCTGCAGTGGTGTTGGTTGTTACAGAGCTGTGTATCAGGGATCCCAGGATCTAGTCTCATCCGTCAACAGAGGGGAATGTGCTAATAAAGTTCAGTGAAGTTCAATCTCGTCTCCGTGTCGCATACATTACACGCACCAAACTAAAGAACATGCTGTCACAACCAACCCATTGAAGAGTACTGAGAGCTGAAACAAGTATTTTAAGCAAACCAATTCCTCACATAAAGGAATAATCAACAATGTTTCACAGGATTATTATTATTTTTTGGCCGTTACGCAAACTGAAAACACAGCGTAACGGCCTGACTACAGCGTCATTTTTCCAGGTAACAACGTAATGGCCCGTTACGCTCAACAGCGCTGGAGAGAACCCTGCAGACCAGAGCCGGCTTACAGCACTGCTCAAGTGTACACAGGTGGCTCAGATGAGAAGAATCTTCATTTAATTAACCCTAAGCCAGCTCAGCTCAGGGTTTCAAGTGTAAAGGCACTGAAAGAAAACCAGTGGCCGGTCCCCCTTCTCTCATCAGGGGGCTCTGACAGAACCTGGTTCCTATACAGTATAATAAACAGCCAGCGGTGTTTCCTCCGTTCTTTAATGAACTCCTATTTTTTTTTTTTTTTAAAAGGAGAAAAAAATTCACGTTAATGTTACAAAATGAAGAACAAAATGCATTGAGAGTTCATAAGAATCATAAGGAGCTAATTAAAGAGTGGAGTAAAAGCTTTGAGAATCTGGCCCAAGATCTCACCTTGGGGTGCTTAACCAGGTAGTCTTGGCACATGCTGAGGATCTTGTCAGGCTGGTGTTCTCCCAAGGTAAGCATGGACTTCCTAACTTGCTCCTGGACCAGCAGATCCTTGTCATTCGCTGCATCCATGAGAGCAAGGGACACTCCTGAACAAGCAGGGGATGAGAAGCTTAAGAGAGCATTTCAAAATAGGGCTACCCAACATTTAAACAGATAGCAACACAACCTTTTTTTTATATATATACACAGCAAGTGTCATAGATTATAAAGGGTGCAGTTGACTTAAGTGCACTTGACAGACATCAGGGAATTCTTAAATGGTGCTGGCAGACAAGTTTGTTGTAAAATACAACTCTGCTGTTCCATTAAATTAGACATGCTCTTATGGAAAATAAAATCCTCAGAAGGATACTTAAAAGGGTATTCATGAAATTTCCAAACAGAGTATACCTGATGATCTATTAACACTCATGCAAAGAATGATTTGTAAATTAACATTGCTCAAACATTAAACCTGGTATGTGGCATTCATTTTTAGCACTTGCAAATGAACCAGGCGTTCTCAAAATAAAAAATATTCAGAGGCAGAATAGGTCACCGTACACACAATTCAGAGAAGAATCTTATTCCCTGCCTACAGACCAAATAAAGCTAAACTGGTCTAATTAACAACCTAAAGCAGAGCTGCACAAACCCACTGTTTGAGTATTCGGATCAAGCTCTCCACAGGTGAACATCATTGGTGTTGATTGGTCGAATTTACCATTCCAAGTGAAACGAGTGAAGAAACAGCTGCTTGGATTTGTGTGGGTTGCAGTGATCACCGCAAATCCAAACAGCTGTTTCTTCACTTGTTTCAGTTTAAATCAGGGCTGTCAAACTCTTCTGGCTTTCGTTCCACCGGAGCTCTCAATTACTTAATTGGTCTAATTATTTCATTAATTGGACAAATGTAACTTCTTTCCAGGCCTCAGAATGTTTCATAGGTCATGTACCTTGAATCAAGTGCATTTTTGAAATCATCAACTGTAAAATACCTTATTAAATATTAAATATGTCCAATTGAACAAATTAGATCAATTAAGTTAATTGAGAGCTTAAGTTGGAATGAAAACAGAAGATCCGGCGGCCCTAGAGGACTGGAGTTTGACACCACTGCTTCAAATGGTAAATTAGCCCAGTCAGCACCAGTGACCCTCTCCTGATTACCAGCACCTGATTTCTGTGGAGAGCTCAATCCGAAGACTCAGTTTGTGCATTACTCACTAACCCAAAGCAAAAGAAACCCAGTGTGAGGAAATGCAATCAGTCTTCAGATATATTTCTGAAGAACACATTAGTGAAGAACAGGGGTCTCCAACCTTGGTCCAACAGCGCTGCAGGGTCTTCTGGTTTTCGTTTCAACCGAGCTCTCAGTTACTTAACTGCACCAATTATTGGCTTAATTAGTCAAGATTAACATGTGTTCCAGATCTTTATCCACTGATGGTGTAAAGACACCTATAAAAGCTGCAGGATTGGGGCTCTCCAGGACCAGGGTTGGAGATCACTGGTGAAGAACACAAAAAAAACAAAACTCCAAAAAGGTGTTGGCCTTCAATAAAGTTACAAATAAATATCCCAGTCTGCACATGAGAAGCTCCTGGTCACCCTCTTTTACACTCCCAAAAAGAAATAAACAAAGAGTAAAAGGTTAACTGGGCATGTCACATACTGCATTGTAAAATATTGAATCCATTCTATCTTAATACATTATGGTCACTTTAATGATCAAAATCCTTCTTGTTTTCGCTTGGGAGTAATAACTGACTTATAAGCGTTTGCCACGGTATTTTTGCATGTTATTTTTGCAGTTTTACCATTCTTTTTCCATCGTTATACTATGCATTTATAGTACTTTACCCTAGTTTTACATTCTTTACCATAGCTCGCTGGTCTTTACAATGCCTTCCTATGCTTGACCATGCTTTCACTGTTCACTTTTATAAGGGAAATACTGGGGCAACCTGAAAAAAAACACATTTAAAGAACGACATTGTAATACAGAACTGCAAATACAACTTACTCTCAACCTCCAAGTCTTCCATGTTGGCTGTACAGAGGCTTGAAGATATTCAGAACATCAGACACCTCAAAAGGATATTCAATTCTCCCTTGCACAGCCTCCTGGGGGCCAGTGTTAATCAATCTGGAATAATAATAATAATAATAATAATAATAATAATAATAATAATAATAATAATAACAACAAAAATTACCAAAAAAACCATTAACATGAAGACTCATTTTAAGTACATTCCTCAGTCAGGTTAACGTGCTTTTATAAATGTATACATGTATTGCTCATAAAGGGTACGAACACTCAATAGTAGAATATGCAGTTATACAAAATGACACAATTGTGACAGTGGTTATCTGCAAACAGTGCCATTCCAGGAACACACTGCAATGTTCAATGGCCAGGGAGCATATTTCAGACCTACTTTGACAATAACAAGAATGCAGTAAGTTTTGCAATCAGGGTGCAACTGTAACAACAACTCAAATAACTTGTAATTACAGTAGCACTCTACCTGTTTTTGTTTGTTTGTTTTTACATAAAATTACCCATTTATACAGTTGGGTTTCTACTGGAGCAATCTAGGTAAAGTACCTTGCTCAAGGGTACAGCAGCAGTATCCCCCACCTGGGATTGAGCCCACGACCTTCCGGTCAAGAGTCCTGAGCCCTAACCACTACTGCTGATCCAGTAGAACTACAACATACAAGCCTTGTGAGAGTTGCGTGCAACTATTCAGCAACATTCATGCTACATTGGCCAAAAATCACAGAAACATTCAATTCTGGACAACGCACACTTGTTCCCACCCAAACAACGCACTGGGAAGTACACTCATGTAGTAGGTAATTGTCCTGGCCAGTAAGTGTACATTCATCACAGTTCTACCTGTCTGGCTGGCAGTACCATGTTAACCTTTTCATGCAAGGAGACCTCGTGTTTCATATGGAGAGGGATTAAAAAAAAAAAACGTTCTAGTCTTTATATGGGGGCATATGGAAGACGCAAATGCATGATAGCCTCATACAAGGGTGCCATTTTCCCCATATATCAATTGAAAAAAAAGTTCAATGAAAAATATATTTATTATGTGTCCAAACCATTTTGTGGCGTTGTTATTTTTTTCATTATGTCGTGCATGAAAGGCTTAATAGTATTTTGCAGATGACAGCAGCAATAACAATGACCTATTTAACAATAACAAAAGAACCTGCATAGTATTTATGGATTTCAGAGCACTGTACCTAGTTTCCCCAAGTGCGTTTGGGTTTAAAATGTCAAAAAGTAACTAATACAGTACTGTACGATTTATACTTTGGACACAGTAACTTTTCACTACGACTAGTAGAATTATCTACTGTACATGGTCCCTTTACAGTACTCCCATTGTTCTTCACTGCTAAAAGATTGTGATAAAAAAACAGCAGTTTATTTGTAGTAATATTTTAAAGCGCCTTACTTTTTTCAGAAATGTAAAAGCACCCACGAAGTTACTTTGCAGTGCTGGCCTATCATGTCTGCCCTCAAGCAACCCTGCTCCCTCCAAATACGACGAGGTTCACGTCTGTTTTATGTACACGGCCATACAACCCTGTAGTATTGGTGTATAATGTGTATACGTCTACAGGTATATGGGAACACTTCTTTTCTGTGCAAATAACAACGACGAGAAGCGGAGTTTTACTGCTTGGTGGTTATTGAACAATTCTAGTACACGGATTTAACCATCTGCCAACTACAATTCCCCTGATACGAATATGACATAAGCCTTTTGTTTTGTTCTTTAGTCGCTCGGCCGTTGCAATGCAGCAGATTCGCTTCCATCCTACCTCACAAAGTATGCACAACACCCACTCATTAATTCTCCTCTATTTCCTGGTTGGCGGCTTCCTCAGCAAAGCAATATTTTTGTAATTGTATTTATTTGTTATTTTCTAGATGTGCGCTGGAAATCCATGCAATGACAAGTTCTTAGAATCAAGTTAAACGATAGATTTGCATACCACACTTCCACACTGTACTGCTCTGGCTCATTTCCTTGCAGTCGACATCTCAGCATTGGAAACTGCATTCAGGTAAACACGCCTAGTAATCACGTGCCATGACGAAGGGACGCAAAACGGGGGCGTGTCATCAGCAGGTCCAGTGAGATGGGTATTGAGGTTTTTCATGTAACGTCACCACAGCACGGTGCGGCCATACTGATGAAAAAAACTATGCAGAAACGGTATCTTCCACACCAAAATGTAATGTATTTGCAACCAGAGTACACTTCTCACCTGCAGTCACAAGGATTAGAAAGATATAAAGATGAGTGCCAGATACTTTGAATTTGTACACCCCCACTGAGCGAGCACACTTTATAATAATAATAATAATAATAATAATAATAATAATAATAATAATAATAATAATAATAATAATAATCTTTATTTTTAATATAGCTCCTTTCACAATAAAAATTGCCGCAAAGTGCTTCACATCAATAAAAACATTGACAAATATTAATGAGAATGCAATAAAAGCAATAACAACAAAAGAAAAAACACAAAGAACAGTAAAACAAGGCAGAGAATAAAAGTAACATCATTTTAGCATAAAAACGCTACATTATAAAAGTGTGTTTTTAATCTTGTTTTAATAGCAGTGACACTGCGGCTTCCCTTACAGAGCTAGGCAGACCATTCCACAGTTTTGGGGCCCTATAACTGAATGCCCTACCACCTGTGTTTTTTTTTGTTATTTTTTGTTTTTTAATTTGTGGGACAGTAAGCAACCTGGCATTCTGTGATCCGAGTGGGCGTCTAGGAATATATGGTATTAAAAGATCATTTAAATAAGATGGTGCAAGGCCATTTAATGCCTTACAAGTTAAAAGCAACACCTTAAAATCTATCCTGAATCAGACCGGAAGCCAGTGCAGAGATGCTAGCACAGGAGTCATGTGATCTCGTCTCTTAGTCCCGGTTCAAATTCTAGCTGCAGCATTTTGTATAAGTTGCAGTCGAGATATAACATGCCTATGAGCACCAGAGAATAGAGCATTACAATAATCAATTCTAGAAGATACAAAAGCATGCAACAATCTCTCAGTATCAGAGAGTGAAAAGAATACTTGTCAATTTGGCGATATTTCTTAGATGATAACAATACATTTTAGTAATGTTCCTGATGTGTGTCTCAAAAGAAAGATTTTGTTCGAAGATCGCACCTAAATTTCTCATTTCGCCTGCAAGTTCATAAGAGAAGCCACCAAGGAATATATCTAGCTTCTGAGATCCCACAATCATCACTTCGGTTTTATCTGAGTTTAGCATTAAAAAGTTTTCAAGCATCCGTTTTTTTTTATGTCAGCATGACAGGTGCTCTAAATATTTCCAGCCGAGGTGTCGTCCAGTTTCAGGGATAAATATAGCAGTGTATCATCAGCGTAACAATGGAGATTAACCCCATAGCTATGAATAATATTGCCCATAAGCAGCATATACAACGAAAACAGAGTTGGGCCAAGAATTGAGCCCTGTGGGACCTTGCATGTAACCTTCGACATAAAAAGAGGTCTCCTTCTCTATTTTAACAAATTGCAACCTGTTCGAGAGATAGGATCAAAACAAAGACAGAACACAAACCGACAGTCCTACCAGATTTCAAAGCAATCAATTAAAACAGAATGATCAATAGTGTCAAATGCAGCACTTAAATCTAATAGTATAAGAACCGAAGGTGTGCCCGTGTCAGAGGAGAACAACTCATCATTAACCACTCCAATAAGAACCGAAGGTGTGCCCGTGTCCGAGGAGAACAACACATCATTAACCACTCTAATAAGAACCGAAGGTGTGCCCGTGTCAGAGGAGAACAACACATCATTAACCACTCTAATAAGAACCGAAGGTGTGCCCGTGTCAGAGGAAAACAACACATCATTAACCACTCTAATAAGAACCGAAGGTGTGTCCGAGGATAACAACACATCATTAACCACTCTAATAAGAACCGAAGGTGTGTCCGAGGATAACAACACATCATTAACCACTCTAATAAGAACCGAAGGTGTGCCCGTGTCTGAGGATAACAACACATCATTAACCACTCCAATAAGAACCGAAGGTGTGTCCGTGTCCGAGGATAACAACACATCATTAATCACTCTAATAAGAACCGAAGGTGTGTCCGAGGATAACAACACATCATTAACCACTCTAATAAGAACCGAAGGTGTGCCCGTGTCTGAGGATAACAACATATCATTAACCTCTCTAATAAGAACCGAAGGTGTGCCCGTGTCAGAGGGGAACAGCACATCATTAACCACTCTAATAAGAACCGAAGGTGTGACCGTGTCCGAGGATAACAACACATCATTAACCACTCTAATAAGAACCAAAGGTGTGCCCGTGTCCGAGGATAACAACACATCATTAACCACTCTAATAAGAACCAAAGGTGTGCCCGTGTCAGAGGATAACAACACATCATTAACCACTCTAATAAGAACCAAAGGTGTGCCCGTGTCAGAACAACACATCATTAACCACTCTAATAAGAACCAAAGGTGTGCCCGTGTCCGAGGATAACAACACATCATTACCCACTCTAATAAGAACCGAAGGTGTGTCCGAGGATAACAACACATCATTAACCACTCTAATAAGAACCGAAGGTGTGCCCGTGTCCGAGGATAACAACACATGATTAACCACTCTAATAAGAACCGAAGGTGTGCCCGTGTCAGAACAACACATCATTAACCACTCTAATAAGAACTGAAGGTGTGCCCGTGTCCGAGGAGAACAACACATCATTAACCACTCTAATAAGAACCGAAGGTGTGTCCGAGGATAACAACACATCATTAACCACTCTAATAAGAACCGAAGGTGTGCCCGTGTCAGAGGAGAACAACACATCATTAACCACTCTAATAAGAACCGAAGGTGTGCCCGTGTCCGAGGATAACAACACATCATTAACCACTCTAATAAGAACCGAAGGTGTGTCCGAGGATAACAACACATCATTAACCACTCTAATAAGAACCGAAGGTGTGACCGTGTCCGAGGATAACAACACATCATTAACCACTCTAATAAGAACCGAAGGTGTGCCCGTGTCTGAGGATAACAACACATCATTAACCACTCTAATAAGAACCGAAGGTGTGCCCGTGTCAGAGGATAACAACACATCATTAACCACTCTAATAAGAACCGAAGGTGTGCCCGTGTCCGAGGATAACAACACATCATTAACCACTCTAATAAGAACCGAAGGTGTGTCCGAGGATAACAACACATCATTAACCACTCTAATAAGAACCGAAGGTGTGCCCGTGTCAGAACAACACATCATTAACCACTCTAATAAGAACCGAAGGTGTGCCCGTGTCAGAGGAGAACAACACATCATTAACCACTCTAATAAGAACCAAAGGTGTGACCGTGTCCGAGGATAACAACACATCATTAACCACTCTAATAAGAACCGAAGGTGTGTCCGAGGATAACAACACATCATTAACCACTCTAATAAGAACCGAAGGTGTGCCCGTGTCAGAACAACACATCATTAACCACTCTAATAAGAACCGAAGGTGTGCCCGTGTCAGAGGAGAACAACACATCATTAACCACTCTAATAAGAACCGAAGGTGTGTCCGAGGATAACAACACATCATTAACCACTCTAATAAGAACCGAAGGTGTGTCCGAGGATAACAACACATCATTAACCACTCTAATAAGAACCGAAGGTGTGCCCGTGTCAGAGGATAACAACACATCATTAACCACTCTAATAAGAACCGAAGGTGTGCCCGTGTCAGAGGATAACAACACATCATTAACCACTCTAATAAGAACCGAAGGTGTGCCCGTGTCAGAGGATAACAACACATCATTAACCACTCTAATAAGAACCAAAGGTGTGCCCGTGTCCGAGGATAACAACACATCATTAACCACTCTAATAAGAACCGAAGGTGTGTCCGAGGATAACAACACATCATTAACCACTCTAATAAGAACCGAAGGTGTGTCAGAGGAGAACAACACATCATTAACCACTCTAATAAGAACCGAAGGTGTGCCCGTGGCCGAGGATAACAACACATCATTAACCACTCTAATAAGAACCGAAGGTGTGCCCGTGTCCGAGGATAACAACACATCATTAACCACTCTAATAAGAACCAAAGGTGTGCCCGTGTCAGAGGAGAACAACACATCATTAACCACTCTAATAAGAACCGAAGGTGTGCCCGTGTCAGAGGATAACAACACATCATTAACCACTCTAATAAGAACCGAAGGTGTGCCCGTGTCCGAGGATAACAACACATCATTAACCACTCTAATAAGAACCGAAGGTGTGCCCGTGTCCGAGGATAACAACACATCATTAACCACTCTAATAAGAACCGAAGGTGTGCCCGTGTCCGAGGATAACAACACATCATTAACCACTCTAATAAGAACCGAAGGTGTGTCCGAGGATAACAACACATCATTAACCACTCTAATAAGAACCGAAGGTGTGCCCGTGTCCGAGGAGAACAACACATCATTAACCACTCTAATAAGAACCGAAGGTGTGCCCGTGTCAGAGGATAACAACACATCATTAACCACTCTAATAAGAACCGAAGGTGTGTCCGAGGATAACAACACATCATTAACCACTCTAATAAGAACCGAAGGTGTGCCCGTGTCCGAGGATAACAACACATCATTAACCACTCTAATAAGAACCGAAGGTGTGCCCGTGTCAGAGGATAACAACACATCATTAACCACTCTAATAAGAACCGAAGGTGTGCCCGTGTCCGAGGATAACAACACATCATTAACCACTCTAATAAGAACCAAAGGTGTGCCCGTGTCAGAGGAGAACAACACATCATTAACCACTCTAATAAGAACCGAAGGTGTGCCCGAGGATAACAACACATCATTAACCACTCTAATAAGAACCGAAGGTGTGCCCGTGTCAGAACAACACATCATTAACCACTCTAATAAGAACCAAAGGTGTGCCCGTGTCAGAGGAGAACAGCACATCATTAACCACTCTAATAAGAACCGAAGGTGTGCCCGAGGATAACAACACATCATTAACCACTCTAATAAGACCCAAAGGTGTGCCCGTGTCAGAACAACACATCATTAACCACTCTAATAAGAACCAAAGGTGTGCCCGTGTCAGAGGAGAACAGCACATCATTAACCACTCTAATAAGAACCAAAGGTGTGCCCGTGTCAGAGGATAACAACACATCATTAACCACTCTAATAAGAACCAAAGGTGTGCCCGTGTCAGAGGATAACAACACATCATTAACCTCTCTAATAAGAACCGAAGGTGTGCCCGTGTCCGAGGATAACAACACATCATTAACCACTCTAATAAGAACCGAAGGTGTGTCCGAGGATAACAACACATCATTAACCACTCTAATAAGAACCAAAGGTGTGTCCGAGTCAGAGGAGAACAACACATCATTAACCACTCTAATAAGAACCGAAGGTGTGCCCGTGTCCGAGGATAACAACACATCATTAACCACTCTAATAAGAACCAAAGGTGTGCCCGTGTCAGAGGAGAACAGCACATCATTATCCACTCTAATAAGAACCGAAGGTGTGTCCGAGGATAACAATAACAACACATCATTCACCACTTTAATAAGAACCGAAGGTGTGCCGTGTCAGAGGATAACAACACATCATTAACCACTCTAATAAGAACCGAAGGTGTGTCCGAGGATAACAACACATCATTAACCACTCTAATAAGAACCGAAGGTGTGCCCGTGTCAGAGGAGAACAACACATCATTAACCACTCTAATAAGAACCGAAGGTGTGTCCGTGTCCGAGGATAACAACACATCATTAACCACTCTAATAAGAACCGAAGGTGTGTCCGAGAATAACAACACATCATTAACCACTCTAATAAGAACCGAAGGTGTGTCCGAGTCGAGTAACAACACATCATTAACCACTCTAATAAGAACCAAGGTGTGTGTCCGAGGATAACAACACATCATTAACCACTCTAATAAGAACCGAAGGTGTGCCCGTGTCAGAGGATAACAACACATCATTAACCACTCTAATAAGAACCAAGGTGTGCCCGTGTCCGAGGATAACAACACATCATTAACCACTCTAATAAGAACCGAAGTGCCTGTGTCCGAGGATAACAACACATCATTAACCACTCTAATAAGAACCGAAGGTGTGTCCGAGGATAACAACACATCATTAACCACTCTAATAAGAACCGAAGGTGTGCCCGTGTCAGAACAACACATCATTAACCACTCTAATAAGAACCGAAGGTGTGTCCGAGGATAACAACACATCATTAACCACTCTAATAAGAACCGAAGGTGTGCCCGTGTCCGAGGATAACAACACATCATTAACCACTCTAATAAGAACCGAAGGTGTGTCCGAGGATAACAACACATCATTAACCTCTCTAATAAGAACCAAAGGTGTGCCCGTGTCCGAGGATAACAACACATCATTAACCACTCTAATAAGTACTGTCTCGGTGCTATGATAAGGTGAAAATCAG
Organism: Acipenser oxyrinchus oxyrinchus; assembly: GCA_030684275.1. NCBI lineage: Eukaryota > Metazoa > Chordata > Actinopteri > Acipenseriformes > Acipenseridae > Acipenser > Acipenser oxyrinchus. The sequence continues at coordinate 3,343,750 of CM060249.1, forward strand.
ACTGAAATTTCTCATATATGTTGTGAACTGAAAGTAATGTGTTCTTAGTGGAGTAGGGATAGGATCTAAGGCACGTGTAGTGGATTTCATCTTCTTAACTATATTAGCCAGATCCATTTGACTAATCCAAGAGAAAAGCTCATGAATGTGGATTGGTGTAGTGCGACTGAAGGTAAAAGAAGCACAGTTTGAGGACACATCTAAATATGATACGCTGATAAATATCTGATTCCTAATGTCAGTTACTCTTTTGTTAAAGTGATTCATAAAGTCATTACAACTTACCGATGATAGAGTGTTTGATTGGACAGACTCCAGAGGAGGATTAGTTAACTTAGCTATGGACTGAAATAGAAATGTAAGATTATTCTTGTTTATTTTAATGAGATTTGAATAATACACTGATCTTGCTGAGGATAGTGCAGCCCTATATTTCAAAATATTATCTTTCCAAATTAAATAAATGACCTGAAGTCTAGTAGCTCTCCATCTCTGTTCTAGTTTGAGACACGTGCGTGTTTGTTTTCTGCCTGTTGTGTCTTTCACGTGATTTGCTGTGTAAGCACCATTCTACCGTAGATTCATTTTTCCTTTTAAGAAAACTTACTATACATGTTACTGTAGGTTCTATAGACATTGTCATCTCAAATATATTGCATGGACTTTCTTATGTTATGATATTATATATTTTCAGGAATCTACATTGAATGAACTTTAATCTAATTTGTCTAGCTTTGCCTAGAGATAACGATCAACCTAACACCTTGAATGCACCAGGCACTCAGGAAACAAAAGGCTAATCAAACCCGTCTCTGTGATTTAATTAACCCGTCTAGTGAGAGAGAGGTGGTTTAGCATAGGAGTCTGAAAGAGAGAAAAATAGCTTAAAGATTTTAGACAAATTTTACATCATATTGATTTAATACCACTATGAGTACAAGAATAAAAGTGTTTTTATTCTTAAATTGCCTAACAAGTATAGAATAACCCAGGTAATAAATCCCTAAGAGAATTAAGCTGTTTGCAATGTCCAACCAAAGTCACAACCAGACATGTTTGGTGTCTAAAGAAATGTAATTTCTTTTGGTAAAAATAACGGGAATTCAAAATAAAATCAGAATTATTTAGCAAAAGTTATGCACGTTTTAAAAGTTTCCCCTTTCCAGATTATGATAATGAACTAGGGGAGCAATCAATCAAGATTTCAAGCCCATTCGCTACAAAATAGCCAATCGGAGCATGCAGCAGGAAATTCAAATAATCTGTTTGTTTGAAAAGTGTAAAACCCCCTGCTTTAGCCCCAGCTCCTTGCCACCCCAGACCTACGATAGCCCCCTTAAATATCTATTCAGGTATTGTGTGACCCCTTGTTGTGTCAGTATGTACTAGTACTTCTTTGGTAAATTGTTGTTTTAAACCTTAGTTCTCATTGTAATGCTTTTAATGTGACATTAATTGTGTAACTATTTTTGTGTGATTTTCAAACTTATTTTTGTTGCATGCTTAATAAATACCATCTTTCTAAGAAGAGATTCCCGGTATTGAATCATTTGCTCATGTTGAACAAACACGATTTATGAACTTTGAACAGTCTGGAATGTGGTCTATTTTAGGCTTGTTGTAATGTGTAAATCTGCCATCATTTTCAGAGAGCGATATTAAAAAAGGGTTTGTACATTATAATAGGACACTGTTTATTGTAGAGGTCCCACCGAGATCTTGACAATCGAAGGTATCTCTTTATCCCCTACAGTTTTGGAGGTCCTTTAATTTATTGCCTTTAAGAATATATTAACTGTCTACAATAGTACCCACATTACCAATTAAGAAAATATACATTTCCAAGTGTGTTTAAAAATACAGTACAAATATGAATACAGTATTTATATAGTCTATATTAATGTGGGTAACACACTGCCTCTCAGACTGTATGTAGTGTGGAGCCTGTACACTCCAACCCAAAGAGCAGCCGCATAGGGGTCTATTAATGTGGGTTTCTTTTCAACAGTACTTCAACATTCCCCATCGTTGCACAGAGGTTCTTGAGAAACTCTTATAATATGTCCCTTGAGATGTGGCCTGTCAGGCCAATACTTCTACTTCTGGGATATTTGCCTCCCAGGTTTTCTTCACCTAGAAAAAACTGAGTTTAGAGCTGGGGTTAGATATAGATGTACATTGTGGTGACTAAACTAGAGTAATAGGCTAAAGTTTCACATTGTAACAAATAAGCTACGTAGGGCCATTTTCATGTAAAAAAGGCTTTTTTTTCACAGGTCTGATTTTTTGTTGTGTTGAATTTTGGGCTTATTCCAGGTCCCATATAACCTGAGCGGCTTGATAAAAACAAAGATCCTCTGAATTAAACCGTGGTGAAACTCTTGCAGAAATCCTCGCATGGCCTCATTGCAAACCTCTTTGCAGATTTCGTTTTTGCTTCAGCGGTTTTTTTTTTTGTGTGTGTCAAAATATGTACAGTAACGCGAAAGTACTTGCACATTTAAGTTGTACCTTCTTTCCTTTGCTGCGTTCCACAACGAAATCCTTATGGTCACAGGCACATTCTTCTGGGGTTTTTGTGTGTACGCATTTTTGTACATTTCGCCTCAATTCTGTTTTAAATCCTCTGTGTCTCAACTGTAATACAGCTTTAAATCCTGCTAATAAGCCTCCCTCCTGATTGTAATTTCGTTTTAAATCTTGCAAGGGGAGTCTCCAGAAATGTAGGAATGTGCTGTCTCTCAGTAGTTGGGGTGGGTTTAAAGTATTCAGAATTAATTAATGATAGATACAAGTCAGGAAGACAGGACATTGCCCAGCAGCACAGGGAAATGTATTTATTATTATTTTTGTAGTAGGTTTTATTTTTTTTTAAAATGTGAACAGCTTAACCATTTCCACAATTTGTACTGTATTTTCCAGTGTTTATTGGCTATCCACCAATTTAACTTCTTTGTATCGGAGGTGTTTAAGCTGTTAAAACCGAAAATCAGAAGCCCCAAGCATAGGTTCCACCTTTCAATAGGGTTTGCTGCCTGGAGATAGCAATAGCTCAATAGAAATGAATAAGCAACATCTGAAGCTGGTATACTACGAACCCTGGTTTAGTCTGGTTTAACAAGGCGTTTTTTTATATTTATATTTTTTTGTAGATAAACTAAAAGGTTAAGCCCTTCAGAAACACAGGCTAGTTATATATAATTGCAGCCATGATTTTATATGAAATATGAACTGTGTATACTATTACAAGATCAATTTATTATTAAAAATATACATTTTTACTTCAGTCCGTACAAAATATATTTAAAAGCTTTCTTTTACAAATCCACAATAGGTGTTTATACTTAAACACAATTATAAAGTATGCATTTAGTTACAAACAAATACTAATAAGACAAAGGAAATACACATAGGAAATGCACATAGAACACTACACATTTAACACCCTTGGTGTTGAAATGAAGGATTCTGAGATGTTAACCCAAGCTGAAAGACCCTCTTTGGCTTTAATCCATTCAGCCAGCATCATCTCCTCCAGTGGATGCTGTTGAGTTTAGATCAATCTGCCGGGTCATTGAAAAGAAAAACCCACACTTAACTACTACTGTGCAAAATGGCACAAATGGTCGAAGGGATCACTTGAGTAACAATTACACTTTTCATTGTTTCCCACTACAATTCTGAGGCAGTATGCCAAGGCGTTAACATACATTATACGTTCTTGAACAGAAAATCAATGTAAATGTTTGTTTGTTTTACAGATTTCCAGAACCTTCATAGTTTTACTTTGTTCCGATGATTTCTTGAGTCGCCATTCGGATTATGTCATTGAAATCAAAATTGATATATTTCCTCCAGTATCTTCTGTCTCTTCCATACGTCACTGCTGGGTAACAAGGGCTTCCTATAGAAGAGAATGTATAGAAAAAACTTTTATTTATTTATTAGTTTGTACTTTTTCCACACCTTACTGGATATATGTTAAAACAGTCATTTGAAGCGGCTTTTTTGTTTGGTGGACAGAGAGCAATGTCCCTGATGAATTTAAGGCTCCCCTTGGTTGTACAGGTTAAGTAGTCTGTTCATCAGAGATAAATCACACTCACCAATTCCATGAAATATCCTGGCTATTGCTCTTCCAGAGAACTTCTCATCCACATGGGTAGAAAGGAAACTTCTGATATCTGCTCGGATCTGGTCCTCCCAGTCTTTTATCTGAAAGAACCAATGTTGACAAACACCACAATGGAATTTGGTCAGCCTGTCTTATGCAGACAATGAAATAAATCACCCACCACCTCCACACCCACCTTGAACTTGCTGAGCGCTTCCTCCTCCTCTAGATACTCCTGGTACTGTTTGCTCAGGTCCAGGTCGACCTTCTTATCAAAATAGTCTTTCAGCAAAGCTTTGAGCTTGAGGCTCCTTTCCACATCCAGCTCATCTGCACAGGAACTACAGTTGCGATATGCAACACTGGGCCAAGAACACACAGTCAATACCGTCCGTTTAGCTCCTTCTGGGCCGTCTCATTACAACCTACCTGCACAGTGGCTACTGTAAGGTGACCTTGTTTAACTATAGCTATGGCCAAAAATATTGCATCCCCCTATAAAACTAACTAATTTTGCTTCATGAAGTCGAATGAAACCTGCTGAATAATGTTATGTTAACACATTGAATTGCATAAAGCTTTGTAGTTTTCCATATACTTAACAAAAAACTGACAAAGTTAAAAATTGAAGCTTCTTTGATTACATCATGATTTTTTTTGATTTTTTAAATGGTCTCAATCCTAAAAATTCAAGGTGATGCAAAAGTTTTGGCCATAGCTGTTATGTAAATGAACTGGAAATCAGAATGGGTCAAACAATGAATAATGCATCCATAACACTCAAGAATAAGATATACAGTAGCACTAGCAGGAGCTATTTAATTTGATACTCCACAGCTGCGTTTTCAAAGAGGATTTTCCAGCACTGGTGAATTCTCTTGGCTTCAAAACAAGCCAACCAGTCTTGCCTAGTTTCTTAGCTTAAAAAATATATAGGAGTAAAAGGTTTAATAGATTGCACATTAATGCCGTGGATTGGTGTGACCCGTACCTGCGGAAAGCCTTGAAGCAGGCTAGAAGCTGGTAGAGCCGAGTCTTCTCCTGGGCCAGCACCCTCTGGTGCAGGAACTGACACACGCCATCCAGCTCCCGGTGAGTCAGGTCTCCATAGGAACGGAAGTGAAAGGAAAGGTTTGAGAACTCCACCAGGACACCACTCTTGCCTGTCCCCTTGAAGCCCGTGGGACCTGGCAGAGAATGAAGAGGAGCAGGAATTGCTATCATTGAGGTTCTAGATATTTGATTATAGACGGGGTTCAGGATCCTTCAGCCAATCAGTGAGCACGTTGTGTAGTCTGTATTCCACATCACAAAGAGAAACCCTATTCATGACATCAACCATGCTGATATGGAGAATACAGGCTGACGTCACTTGCTTTAAAAAAAAACATTCCTGAGGCACCTCTTGGAATTCCATTCAACAGCAGTCTATTCTAAACAGTGACATCACAAATCGGCCACGTAACGGTATTCTTTTCCTCAACCTTTTTTCTCCCCTCTTATCAATGAAATGGATAGTGGACTAAATAATGATTTGCAATAGAAGTTGTGTATTAATAATAAAGCAGTATATAATAGATGTAATGGACCGCGAGCGTCTGTGTCTGGGTTATATCTGTTCTTGCAGCCCGTATACCGACTGCTTTCAGCCTTGGTCCGTTCACTTCTACTCGTGCCGATTATTACCCTACATACACAGACACTCGCTGTCCTATAACCCTATACTATATATGAGGAGGCCCTAAATAACTGTAACCCTATAGTATCTTGTGTAGCGGGTCTGCACCTCTCTGCGTGTTCCACTGGAGCTGCCTCAGTCCTCTCTTCACAGGGAGCAGCTCCCAGCCCATGGAGTCCGATAGCTCCACCACATCAAACTCCACTGAGCTGGTGTGGGCGTGGTTCACCCCAGCCATGCGCTGACGAGCCAGAGTGACCGCGACTGGGGGCAACTGAGAACAAAAAAAAAGTATTCATTCTAAAATAAAATTGTTTTTAAATCATAGTTTTTCATCATCATCATCATCATCATCATCATCATCATCATCATCATCATCATCATCATCATCATCATCATCATCATCATTTTTTTGTATCATTATGAAGTTTGATATTTATGTTTTTGGCACCATAAACATGCATTAAATTTAGATTTGAAAAGTGATGTCAGAATATTTAAAAGGAAAACAGCTTACATCTTAGCGATCATCCCGAGCTGCTGGGGTCCACTGTAACAGACCAGCCGACAGGTGGACAGGGTCGGGTGCAGCATCTCCACCCACTGCTGGGGGTGCAGCTCCAGGTAGCACAGGATGGTCTCTATACCTAGGAGAACAAACGGTACACTTAAGAAAGGACCTTCTTTACCACCTGGGAGATATTCATTAGATAGTTCTAGACAACGTCAACATGGGCTTCTTGTGTAATGAATCCATTAATGCTATAAAATCAGTCCACTGAATGATGGACGAGGACTAATTTTCACATACCTGCGGTTGATTTGATTTTGTGGTTCTAATAAAGCCCAGTCCTCAAGGGACAGCCACTTTATTGCCAAGTCAAGTCAACCAATATTTTGTCCAATACCATTGTCTTCGTTACTCATAGTTTTATAGTTTAACCTCAGAATTCATGTGCGAGAGTTCAAAAGGTAGGGATAAACACCTTGACCCAACACTAGTCTCTGCTTATTTGCGTTGGTGGAGCAACCAACAGTAAATCAAGGGAGACAGACGCTTTTACCAGATCAAATTTAGAAACCCACCTTCTTCTGTGATGTCAAGTGAATCTACAGTTTCCTGGATAGGAATCGCTCGTTCATGTGTGTGGCATACTCTGGGTGCTTTATTGCTTTCCTCGGCCATTGGCACCTCTGCCTCCTCCTCCTCCTCCTCCTCCTCCCCCCACTTCCTGCTCTGCCTCCTGCTCAGCCCCCAGCTCCTGCGCGGGCCCCTGCTCCGCCCCCAGCTCTTGCTCGGCCCCTGCTCGGCTCTGCCCCCAGCTCCTGCCTGGCCCCTGCCCGCTCCGCCCCTGTTTTGGCTCCTGCTGGTCAGCTGATGGCTCATTGGAAGGGTCAAGGAGATCAAACATCTCTGCATCATCCACCTCCCCAGCCTAGAAAAAAGCAGACAGACAGGGCAAACAGAAACAATACAATATGGTGATTAGGTTATCTCACACTGCCTCAGTCTGTCACAGACAAGCAAGACTGGGAGTTTTGAATAGCATCCTTCAGTGGCCAAATACTGATTGATTCTACTGATTCTACTTAGATTCTTCCACTGGTTACTAATACTGTAGTTGCAATACAATCTTAAAGTTAAAGTCAAATCTGCTTTTCTTTAGAGTTGCAATAAATGATAAACAATTTGAGAACACAAGCATGAATCACTATTCTTTTTCACTCAACATTCAGAAACTCTACTGTACTTAATTTAAGTAATGGTACGAGAAACACGTTTAATATACAAGTTAACTACACCAACAGTTGTTCATGTGATATGGATTGCTAAGGCAGCTTGGGCTGGTCTCTTATCTTACCCTCATTAGGTCCTGTTGCTTCTGATGAATCTGCCGACACATGCAAGGAGGGAATGCCTTCTGGACCAGCTTCTTGACAGTGTAAAAATCCACCGTATCTACATATATGTGCCTGCGAAGCTCACTCAGATCTCCTCCCTGCGGAGAGAAGACATTCAGCATAGCACCTAAACTATCCATTGCCACCACAAACAAACATAGCTTTATTATGAAACAACCACTTTTCTAAGTGGGCTTAAGACCTCCATTTATCGAAATTCAATAAAAAAAAGGTAAGGCTTACATCAGGATCGAGAAACAGGTGGCAGTGTGCTGGCTTTCCGTCTCTGCCAGCCCTGCCGATCTCCTGCACGTAGCTCTCGAAGCTCTTAGGCATGTTGTAGTGGATGATCCCCCGGACGTCAGACTTGTCCAAGCCCATCCCGAAGGCCACTGTCGCCACGACGATACGCAGCTCCCCGCACATGAAGTTGTTCTGAACTCTCCGGCGCTGGGCCCCAGTCATGCCGGCGTGGTACGACTCAGCCATCCACTTCAGCGGCTTCCGGATCTTCTTTTTAGCTGCGGACCACAGCAGGTGCACGAAAAAAATACAAAAAAATAAAAAAAGGTGCCGGAATGCTTTCCTATAAAATCTCAAGTTGTTATCGGTCACCCTTCATATACACTGAGTCTGCAATCCCCTTCGTTCTCTTAACAGGTCTCACTCGGCATGAGCAAAGTGAGCAAACCTGTAGCCCACTAAAATGTACTTTTTGCAGTCATACTGTATAATCCACTCAGATTTTTACAGTACAAAGGAACTAAAGCTGAGGTAGATGAGGGGAAGCATTTTAAAGGGTTAGAAAGTATTTAAACCTACTGGTGCTTGTGGAACACAGAACCCTACCAAGTGCCTTCTTTCGTTTCCCATGCGTGTCCTCTGCTTCTCCTTCTCCGAGTGGCTCCGAGGACTCTTTCAACAGCACCCCCTGCATGCAGGTCCGGAGCAGGGCAGCGATTCGGCTTGTCTCCTCCCGCCGAGTGCAGTACACAATGACTGAGTCCAGGGAGCCAAACCGGTCCCCCTTCAGCAGGCACACGAGGGCCTGACAAAGAGCGAAGTGCAGGTGGATACGTGTTCCACAAAAAACAAAGGGAGAGAAAGGAAATACAAAATAAAATATTTTTAAAGCAATGTGGACAACAGAATTACACACATCTACTTGATTTTCACCATGTTTAAGAAGAACACCTCATGGTGCAGACAAACAAAAAAAAAACTGAATATGCAGTGGCTGTAAAATTCTCTCAAATGTAATACGAGATACACATAACTCGTGTGACGTACATGAAGACTATACCCAACTGCCAGGGTTTTGTATCCCTGGGTAATAAACTGAGGCCAATGATTAACTGCAGCTTGTTCAGAACATGAGGTAGCTGTGAATATCAGTGCTGCTGAATACCTGATCCCGGTCTCTGTCCATGGACACGGAGAGCTGCAGGTTGGGTGGGATGGCAGCAGAACGGACGGCTATCCCATGCTCGTCCCTGATCTCCAGGTGATGGGCAATGTCACGGGCCGTGGCCAGAGTGGCGGTGGCTGTCAGGCCCAGTAGGCAGCGCACCCCCAGCCGGTTTCTCAGAACCTGAGAAACAATGGGCAGTCTGCGCTGAAGTTAATCCAGGGAGTACAGAGTCCACAGACGGACTGCGGGTTCAAGCACAGAGCACATTTATTACAGCAGTCGAATGCTGCAGACCATGCTTAGCCTAGTTCCACAGTTCCATTCTACAAGCACACATGTCATAGAGTCAGGTACTTCTATTATTTAGCCCTAGTTAACCCACAATGCTCCGGATACCTCCCAGGCACAACTCTCCACCCTCTTCGCAACCGAGACGTTCCACAGAGTACAACCCTGTAAGTGGTGAAAATGAACTACATATGTTCCTTAAAAGGTACAGTAACCAATTAGTAAAGGATCATTATACAGCCCTTTATCTAGCAAACTGCAGATATGTATTATTAATAAGCCTGTAATGACCAGAATTATGCATCAAGCATGCAGAAACCATAAATGACATGAGAACTGATTACGTGGTGTTATATTTATGTGAAACTGATTATGGTCAGGCTTTACCCCTATAACAAACAAGAAACGTTTTGTACATTCCACTTTACAGTACAGGTAAGCTTTTATTTCAGAAAAAAAAAAAGAAAAAAAAAAACTAGGCGGACTTTAGATTTAGTAAATTTGTGAATGATCAAACAATGAAATACTAAAAGGAGCACTGCAGAACCAAAAAAAAACAAAAAAAACACACACTACATGTATGTATGCATGCATGGGATATTAAATATATACCGAGCATCAAAAGAAATTAATTCACATTTATTTTCGAAAAAAAAAAAGGTATATAAATGGACATTGACGAAATGTTTGTTTCTTTTTAATCACTCAATCATTCATCCTTGACATGGAGCGATTTCAGCTGTTGAATTGCAAGCTTGAATAAAAGCAATAAATAAAATCACAGAAAAAAAAACAATATGCCACATCTGTCAAGAGAGCAGCGTCTTCGTGCAATCGGCATGTTGGAGGCTGGGCTAGGGCAGCGTACTGTGGCTCGCCATCTTGGGTGCTCACAGCCAGCAATTTCAAACCTGGCGAGACGTTATAACCACACACTCTGTCAATGACAGGCCACGAACTGGGAGACCAAGAGTCACAACACCTGCCCAAGATCGACAGATCATTTTGCAGCACCTTCGTGATGTCAATTGTTAACCAGCACAATAAAAAGTCACTGCACCTGCTCTAAAACACAGTTTGTTATTTTTCGATCACATCTACTGAATTTTATGATACGTTTCTTTTGATGCTCAAACATAAGTGTTAAGTTTCTTTTGATGCTCAGTATATAAAAAACTAAAACAAAATCTGGCTGTTTGACATTCTTCCTCTTACCTTGCACAGCCTCAGGTAGCAGGGTCGGAAGTTGTGGGACCACTCAGAAACACAGTGAGCTTCGTCAATGCACGCGAAGGCCACCGGAGGGAGCTGGTCAGCAGGGGGCAGGCAGCCCGGCCCAGCATGCCCTCCTCCAACCAGGGCCTCTGGAGACAGTAGCAGCACATGGACATTGCCTTCCTTCACCTGCAGGAGTCATAGAATACAGCATACAACTCCCCCAATACAGTCTGACCGGTGTACAAGAGTGGGTTAGCGTGGAGAACTCTTTCAGCTGTTATGGACATACAATCGTTTTTAGTAAAATTGAAATAAAAGTTAAAAACCAAACTGTATTTGTGCAGCCAAGGGAACAAGACATACCATTATTACACATGTAATTTTGTTTTGTTTTGTTTTTTAAAACTGTGATAAATAAGTTCAATACTGTTACTGCATCACTTATAGTTTCCTTTTTCACAACACTAATTTCTCGTGTCTCACCTTTTCAATAGCAGCCTCTCTTTGGTTCTTTGACATGTTGGAATGAATGCAAACAGCCTTCACTTTGGGAGGGAGTCCAGAAACCTTCGGGGGACAAAACTCAATGAAGCACAGCTGAGTGTTGCTCGGAGGTTACCGTGCATACAGAATCTAAACTATGCATGGCCACGTTAATAAATCTTATTCCAAAGTCAAATCGGACTATGCAATTAATCACGATTACGAAAACAAAAAAAAGAAATGCCCACAAATGTCAAAATCTAGTGAATTAATGTACAAGAAAAAAAACAAGCCCCATTTACCTGATCGTCCATCAGAGACACTAGAGGAGACACCACCAAGGCAATGCTTTTTGACCTCTTGGCATACAAGTAGGCTGGCAGCTGGTAGCAGAGAGATTTCCCCATTCCAGTGGAGAGGACCACCAGAGTGGACAGACCTGGTGATTACGAGCACACAAAACCATTTCCTTTACAAATACAAACTGTATCGACTATCCATTACATAGGACAGACTTCTACAGCAGATCTTCATGTTTATCAGTGTCACAAATGAATGAGATTCTAGTCTCATTGTTAGTGGGATACTCCATTGTGGCAGCTGGCCAAAAGCTCAGCTACTGTAGCACAATTAGAGAGGTGTTTGTCATCTCAGCCTGCCCTGGACTCCCTGAAGAGAAAGCCTACTGGAACATAACCTGCGACTTGGACAAACAAATAATAACGTTCCTGTCGGCTCACATACAAATTATAGGTGGAAGAAAATCTTCTGGTCCCGGACCAAATCCCTCAATGCAGACTGTGTGTGTACGCAGCTATTCTGCAGCACTGCCTGCAACTCTGTAAGACAGGGCTGAGCTGGATCAGTGTGTACTGCATGTTAAACACAGGGACTGGTCCCAATTCAGCACATATCTAGCTGGGCTATATTATCAACCTGCTCCTACCTGAGAGGATTCTCATGAGGGCCACTTCCTGACCAGGTCTGAAGGACTTGTAGCCAAACTCTGCCAGAGCCTCGTAAACCTCGGCAGGCGTGTCTAAAGCACAAACAATATAGAGAAGGATAGTGGGTTGGTGAATAAGGGGCGGTAGCCATTAAATTACAGAAGACATCATTTACATACAGTAGAACCGGTCATATCCTATTACCCTATAAGAAATGATACCTTCTATTAGCAGAAGGACCTCTGGCATGTGTCATTTACACAGGCTGCTGCTACCAACTGAACAGTACTGATAGAAACTGATCAATGCACATTTTATTAGGTGTCTAAAACAGTAAATTCAACTCTTAGCAGGACAGAATGGATTCAGTTGCAGATAAAAAAAATCTGGTGCGTTTGGGAATTCAGTTTCACTTTTTACATGCTGTCACTTTACGTAACTGCCCAGTTTAACCATGTTAAATGAAACAAAACAAGAAAGCATATACTGTTAAAAAGCTGAAAGAAGATTTATTCGCAACCTCCAAAGCCAGTTGAAGTTTGTGTGCAAGCTTTCTTGTTGTTTCTGTCTCGGGTTAACACACGCGGTGCAAAAAAACTGTCGGATTACTGTGCCAAATACTTTATTACAGTGCTTTGTTTTGCAATTATTTCCACTGATTCGATTTGTATAATATACATGGAGTACAGTACGTTGGTGTTTTAGACACACTGACGTACCTGAGAAAATATTTTTCATATATCCAATGGACCTCTAGAACCAATTAAATTGGAAATGGCAGGTTCTACTGTACGAGAGAGCACAAATAACACTTTCAAGTAAATATCCTTGTAATGTGCATATATTTGCTTGCTTGCCGTAGAGCTGTAATCATGCTGAGTGTTGTAGCACGGCCTCAGAGGCTGCTATGACATACAGTACAGTACAACAGATCCCATACCTATAACCTTGCCGTCCTCCCCAAGGCTGTAGAGCGGTTCCATGGCTGGAGGAGGGGTGGGCTTTTCATAATCTGGCCTGATCACATTCATGAACACATGATCCTCCTCCTTCATCTGGGACTTGTCCTGACTGAAGCTGGAAGGGACTAAGAGAAGTACAAGTCACTTACATCATATGAACTCCCCTCCAATTTCCCCACTGCGGATGACTGAAAACGTATGTTTCAGTAGCTTGGTAAAATCATGTATACGTCCCCTGCAAGTGGTCTCCTAGTAACCATAAGGATTAGCCTTAAAGGCACAGACACGATTCCCTACTGTAGGCACATCACGTGGAGGGGAGCGCACCTATTGGATCACTGCGCAGGGTGCTGGTGGAGCGAGCCACTTCCTCTAGCGTGGGCAACTCAAACTGCTCCTCAGCAGCTTCTTCCTCGTCAAGCACCTTCTCCGGAGCAGGCGCTGGAGCTAAAGGAACAAAGCAATGCTTTACTTCGGAGAGAGCTGAGCTGCTCTTTCATGGGACACGTGAGCACGCTTCATGGGCTGGAGACTGCAGTGAGTAAACAGAGTTCACTGTATGAATGAAGGGTTAGACTTAAAATGCACAGAACAGGAGTGATGTAATGCCACACAGCTGTATACCATATAAGGCATAAAACCTGCTTGTTGAGATGTATATAAAACTAAAGTTTGAACAAGACAATTTTATTTCTCCAACCATTTTACATCTCTGGCTTGCCTGAAAGACAATTCCACAGTGCAGGTAATAATTATCTTGTAACTGTTGAAACTAGATGACTAATATTTTCACATCTAGAGAAATATTTGCAATAAACTGTTTTGTTTTTGTAGCCCTGGACATTATTATTGTTTTCATAAAATGTAATTTGATTATTAATATTTATCATTGTTTATTACTTGTCATTGATATTTAATAATTCAGATGAAATTACTATTAATTAATACTACAAGACTTTGTTATTTGATAAAACTATAAATAAATAATACCACAACCATACATTAGCATATTATAACCTGTCTTTTTTCTTTTAGATTTCATTTAATTGAATAGAAAATCAAATTGTCTGATTTTTTTATGTGCATAAAGATTATTAATAAAATAAGATGCTTGCAAATGCTTAAAGCTGACGTGTTGCCTCCTGTATTTATGTCGCGATTAGTACAGCTAAATGGGTACAAATGGGTAATTGTATGTAAAAATAATGTGATATCTTGTAACAATTATAAGTCGCCCTGGATAAGGGCGTCGGCCAAGAAATAAATAAATAATACAGCAGACTACGTTACAGTCATGTTAAAAATGGATGGGCTTTGTTGATACGAAACAGAAAGGTAGCTAGCAGTCAGGAGTGCCTATGTGAACACTAGACCTTATATCTCCTTACCTGTGCCCTTGCAGTCTCTGGCCCAGTGCCCGGTGCCTCCACATTTGAAACAGCTATCGCCACTCCGATTAAAACCACCCCGCCTTCCTCCTCTTCCTCCTCCTCCTCCAAACCGCTCGCCCTTCAGCTGAAATTTCTGCACGTACATCTTTTCAATGACAGGAGAAGAACAGTCACTGTAGTTTGAATGTGTACATACTCCCATAAAGCCTGTATAATGGGAGCACTCTGATGAATCCTCATGCAAAATATCGAATCTGCTAAAACATCTGCTCTGTGTTGCCTTAGTCATGAATAATTATACTATCGCTATAAAAAGGTTTGAATGTACAGCTATGGCCAAAAGTTTTGCATCACCTAGAATTTTATGATTGAGACATAATTTAGAAGAAAAAAAAATAGAACTATTTAAACATAATCTACAGATTTTATTTAACATCATGTAATCAAAGAAACTACAACATGATAAAGCGCAAAAAGACTACCAGAAGCCATAATAATACAGTAGAGTGTCAATTATCCAATCTTTGATCAACCGTACAGTCTAATCAACGCCCCTGTAATCGCGTGATGAATTACGTGTGGTGTATTACACACAGCTTCTGCTGCTAAAACAGCTACGAGATTTAGATGCCAAATAAAAGGATTAGCAGACTGAGGCAAATGAAAGTTACAGAATTATTCAGACCACCAAAACCTTAGCTGAAGCATTGTGGGCTTTTAAATGGCTGCAGTTAAGCAAACTAACACAGTCACCTCGTTCTTCTATTTTGTCAGTAAGGGCTGAAGATCCTGTCTGTTATTGAATAGCTAAGAATTTTTTTCATTTCAATTGCCTTAACAGCAAGTATCAAAGTATAGAAACATTTTACTGAGTTTTTGAAGTTTAATGATTCCTAAGGTTCTGTAATGTGTTAAAGTTGTACTGAATTGTATTCTTTGATGATTTTCAAAGTTTGGTATGCGGTACGTTTAATTACAGTATTTCATTACCTTAACTGTAGGTGTTAAAGTTTTACTGAATTGCATTAATTTAATGATTTGTAAAGCTTCGTAATTTTGTATGCGTAATGTGATAAGAGTAGGTTACTAGCTATATATCATCAGTAGGTACTTCTGTACTAAGTACTTGTGTGTGTTAACTTTATTCTATACATTATTAAAAGGTACAGTAATTGTTATTAATACCTGTTCGATTATCCATACAACTCAATTACGCAAACTAGTATCGGTCCCAATTAGTTTGGATAATTGACTCTACTGTAGTGAACTATTCATGTTGGATTTCGAAATGTCACATTTTTGTCAGTTTTTCATTAAGTATATGGAAAACCACAAAGCGGTATGTAATTCAATATGTTAACGCAACATTATTCAGCAGGTTTGGACTTTATCATTCTATTCTATAGGGTGATGCAAAACTTTTGGCCATAGTTGTAGTATACAGTACACTACACTACACTACACAGAGCAGCATATTCGCATTGAACACACACAGCCTGTTAATATCACATTCAATGACTAATGCTACATCCTGCTGGGGGCAGAACACAAATGCTACACACTACTGACATAATATTGGATAACCTGCCGTGGTACCTAGGCTAACCCATCACGAATCCTCTTTCCTTATAAAATCGGTACTAATACTGGGACCGTCTATGGAAGGTTCTGTGCAGTAGCTGTGCAGTCACCTGGTGTTTCACCTGAGAAAGCTCAGTTTTAAATGAAAGGTTCTGGGCAGTCACCTGGCATTTCACCTGAGAAAGCTCAGTTTTAAATGAAAGGTTCTGGGCAGTCACCTGGCGTTTCACCTGAGAAAGCTCAGTTTTAAATGAAAGGTTCTGGGCAGTCACCTGGCGTTTCACCTGAGAAAGCTCAGTTTTAAATGAAAGGTTCTGGGCAGTCACCTGGTGTTTCACCTGAGAAAGCTCAGTTTTAAATGAAAGGTTCTGGGCAGTCACCTGGTGTTTCACCTGAGAAAGCTCAATCACACTGCATATTTCACTAGGGATACCTGTTTGCGAAGGGCAGCCCCTTTCAGAGCATAGCCTTTCACATGTGATTTCCTCTTCAGATTAATTTTCACAAAGTTTCCATCGCTCTTTGGTGCTGTTCTAAATACAATAAAAAACATACAAAGGAAAAAAATTAAAATGTTAACAGACAGGACAGCAACACACACACACACACACACACACACACACACACACTCTGCAAAGACAGCTAGCATTTTTATTCATACCTTGACACAGCACTGTTCCGAACCCCTGCCCTGCTGACTCTGACCTCTTCGTATTCAATTTCTCCCAGAAGATTCTCAGCGGGTACCTTTGCTTTCGCCTTTTCTGGCTCCGCCCTGGCTCCTTCCTCCTTGTCAGATGCATCGCTCATGGATATCTTGCGCGCTGTGGAGCGAGACTCTTTCTTAGTCCTTCTCTTCTTTTTGGCCGCACCATTCTCCGGAGTTTCCAGACATTCCTCTCCCTCAGAATCTGCCACCCTCCGTCTCTTTCTGCTTGCTTTCTTCACCTCTTTCTTCTCAGACACCACTTTTGTAACACAGGGGGCATCATCTCCACTCTCTCCAGTCTCCTGAAGCTTTAGAGGCTTTTCAGACTTTAGAGGCTTTTGAGGATCTTGTTTCTTCTTAGTCACACTGACTGGCAGGTACTCGGATTCATCATCTTCAAAGTCCCAATCACTTTCCTTCGGTGGTGGAGCTGGTGTTGCCAAGTTTCCTACCACAGGCTTCTCCTGATCCTCCATGTCTCCAAACACCTGGCAGCGCTCCAGCCAGCCTGGGTCCACTGACAGCAACCTCTTTGTCATGGACTGCTGTAAGCACTGGTCTCTGCTGCTTAGGCCCTTTGGTGCACTGGCTGGGGATGGCGTGATCCTGGATGGAGTGAAGCCTTTAATTGTGGGAAATGGTTCTTCCTTTTCCTCCAGATCCAAGGTTGGTACAGGGGTTGGGTTGGGCGTAGTGTTGGCTGGTTTTGGCATGAGAGGAACCAGGTCTGTCTTATCCATGGGGTCTGGGTTCTCCTTACATGACTTTAGTGGAGTTCTTTTTGGTGTGAAAGATTTCCTTAAAGATGTCGGGCGGTCCTGCAATTTCAAAAAAAAAAAAAAAAAAAAAAATTGAATTCCTCATATAATAATAATAATAATAATAATAATAATAATAATAATAATAATAATAATAATAATAATTTATTTTCTATAGCGCCTCAAATCGGAAACAAAACAACAAAAAAATAACCAGATGTAAATACTCACAGCTCAATTGCAATGTACTCTGGGAATGTAGTTTATTGGTGTCCACTGCCCACTGTTAATCACACATTAAAAACTACAAATCCCATACCTCGCCAATTTCATTGATTTATCAGTGCAATGGCTGCTCATTTCCAGTTTGAAAACTTGTCAAACCAAGATGAGGAAAACAACAAATTATTTTCATGTGATTGGAGAAGTTTCAAAAGAAAACCAAGATGAACAAAATTCAGATATGTCGACGTCTTTACAAGAAATGAGCACTTATTATTATTATTATTATTTTGATGTTTCTAGTACTGAAAAAAGTTATACAAGTCTACAGAGCTGAAGTGACTAAATGTATGTGTACTATATAGTATTTAAATATGTATCATGCACTTAAAACATTAATATCATTGATTTTTTTTTTTTTTTTTAAATCATTACCCGTAAAGGTTCTGGGTACCTGGGTATTTTTCACGGGGGGTACCTGGTTCAGTATTTTCTACCCGTGCCGACCTAATATATATGTATATTCTTTTTTGGAACTGCCAGCTCCAGGGCAAAGTGTATTTTTCTAGCCAGATGGGATTTTCCTAATCTAAGGACAGCCACCCAACATTTAATCCTCACTTTCTGATAATCAACAATTCTATTACTGAAGATATCAGTAATGTTTTGTGGATATCACCAATAACATTTTTAATATCAACAATTCTCAATATTATTTTCTGATAACAAAAATAGAATTTTTGATTTTAAAAATACAACCAATAACAGAAATAGTGTCTTTTATTTTGATATCAAAAATCGAATCCTTGAAATGAAAAAAACTGAATTCTTGATATCAGAAACTGTTGATTAAATGTAAAAACGTGTTAGAGTTATACCTTGTTGTATGCTCCCAGGTTAGATTTTAACTTCATTCCAAAGTACTGTGCTGAAGTCTTCAGAGACTCCTTTTCTTTCGGGGTCAGTTTCGGGGTTGTTGCTGCATTTGCCCGGTTCAGATGTGACCCCCAGTAATCAGCCTCAGGAACCTTCAGAAGAGAATTATTTTTTTAACAAATCCACCTGCTATACAGTCTCAACACCTTACAGTCTAGTTAGTCCTTTTAAAACAACTTTATTTATTTAAAAAAAATTAAAATAGAATTAAATGTCTGTCACTTAATACAAACAAATCTATTTAACAGACTAAAAATAAAAATGTAATTGGAACATATTGAAACATTTGTTAAAGGGAGCAATTACACCACACAAAACACACGTTCAAAAATCCTACAGTGCAGTGCTTACCTTTCCTGTTGCGTGGGGCTCTGGGCGCTGGGCTCGGCTCGCGGGCTCTGAATTTTCATGGTCTCTGCTCTCTGCATTCTCACTTTCTCTTGCTCGTTTCACAGCTCTGTATTCTTTGTAAAGTTCTACAAACAACCGTGAAAAGAATATACAACAGTCATGTCAGCGGACAGTGCTCAAGAGGTCTTTATAGACTTCAGTTCAACAGTAAAACCATAAATACAGGGAACTAGTGGAGTCTGGCGAAAGGTTCTCTATTTCCCCTCACCTCCTCATGAACAAGGCTAATGATTCAATCCAGAACCTTTTTCAAGGCCAATTTTTCAAACAAAATGTTGTTTTTGTAAATTCATGTCATTTATAGTATATTTGACAATAAAAAGCATTGATATAATGCATGTACTTTGTGTTTGTATGTACGTATAGGGGACTGCTTTAGTGCCCATTTTAAAATCTGTTAGACCATAACCCTAAAAGAAAAACTGGTATGGGTGTGAAGTGGCCAATCTATCAAGGACTGTTACAGTGACTTACCTCTCATCTCTTCTGGAGCGTTGTCCACATCATCCTGAAAGAGAAGCACGGTATATGAAAGCAAGTTTACCTGAGCAGAACAATGGGGCTTCTCTTCTTTCTTTTTTTTATTTTTCATGAAGCATGCAATTTAGAAAACCAAAACCAAACTAGGGAAAACTGCTTCAGGTAAGGTTAAACTAAAGAACTACAGTGAAACCACTAACATGACCATTTAGGCATTTAGACACATCACAATTTGGTTTATGACTAACTATACTGTATATTAATGTGCTAGTAACATGTTAAAATGTGTTATTTAACAGGCAAAATTAAGCCAAATTGGCGATTTAAAAAATAAAACACATTTAGCACACATCTTCCAATTATTGCCAAACGTACTGCTTACCTTGTTTGGTTTTCTCTTGTGTTCTTGAATAAAGGATGACTCCCAGCTCTTCAACAGGACTTTCAGGTTATTGTAACGATCCATCTCTGCGTTATAAACTGTACCTGTGCAACAGAATAAATACATATAACAGCAACATGCGATTCCTTGTTTGTTACCAATCGCCCCCTTGTATAGATCCCCTACAACACGGTAATTACAAAATCTTACTCCTAAATGTGTTATACAGTGCCTATAATAAGTATTCACCTCCCTTGGATGTTTTCAGTTTGTTGTGTTACAACCTGAAATCTTGATGCTTTTAAATGGGATTTTTTCCCCTTTGATTTACACAACCTACTCAACACTTTCAATGGGTGAAAAAATGGGGGTGAAGCTCAGGTGCAACCAATTGCCTTCAGAATTCACACAATAAATTAAATGGAGTCCATCTGTGAGGAATAAAAGTGGTTCACATGATTTCAGATTAAATACACCTGTCTCTGTAAGGTCCCACAGTTGGGTAGTGCATTCAAAGCAAGGATACTACCATGAAGACCAAGGAGCTTTCAAAACAACTCCAGAATAAAGTTGTGGAAAGGCACAGATCAGGGAAGGGGTATAAAAAGATTTCAAAGGCATTGAATATCCCTTGGAGCACAGTCAAGTCGATCATTAAGAAGTGGAAAGTATACGGCACCACCCAGAATCTGCTTAGAGCAGGCCGTCCTCCCAAACTGAGCAGCCGGGTAAGAAGGGCATTGGTCAGAGAAGCCAGCAAGAGGCCAATGACAACTCTGAAAAACCTACAGCGCTATATGGCTGAGATGGAAGAAACTGTCCATGTGTCAACAATAGCTCAGGTACTCCACAAATCTGGCCTGTATGGAAAAGTGGAAAGCTACAGCACTCTATGGCTGAGATGGAAGAAACTGTCCATGTGTCAACAATAGCTCAGGTACTCCACAAATATGGCCTGTATGGAAAAGTGGAAAGCTACAGCACTCTATGGCTGAGATGGAAGAAACTGTCCATGTGTCAACAATAGCTCAGGTACTCCACAAATATGGCCTGTATGGAAAAGTGGAAAGCTACAGCACTCTATGGCTGAGATGGAAGAAACTGTCCATGTGTCAACAATAGCTCAGGTACTCCACAAATATGGCCTGTATGGAAGAGTAGCAAGAAGGAAGCCATTTCTGAAAAAAGCCCATGTAAAGTCCCGCTTGGAATTTGGAAAAAGGCATGTGGGAGACTCTGAAAAGATGTGTCAAAAGATTCTGTGGTCCGATGAAACAAAAATTGAACTATTTGGCCTAAATGCAAAGCGTTATGTCTGGCGCAAACCCAACACAGCACATCACTTGGGTAACACCATCCCTACTGTGAAGCATGGTGGTGGCAGCATCATGCTATGGGGATGCTTTTCATCGGCAGGGACTGGGAAGCTTGTCAGGGTAGAGGGCAAAATGGATGGAGCTAAATACAGGCAAATCCTTGAGGGAAACCTGTTTCAGTCTGCAAAAGACCTAAGACTGGGACAGAGATTCACCTTTCAGCAGGACAATGACCCCAAGCACACAGCCAAAGCGACACTGGAGTGGCTTAAAAACAAGAAAGTGAGTGTCCTAGAGTGGCCCAGTCAAAGCCTGGACTTGAATCCGATTGAGAATCTGTGGCAAAACTTGAAGATTGCTGTCCACCAATGATCCCCATCCAACTTGACAAAGCTTGAACAATTTTGCCAGGAAGAATGGGGGAATATTGCACGATCCAGATGTGCAAACCTGGTGGAGTTTCAAAGTGCTTTGTAAACAAAACAACGAAGATAGTGAAAAGGAAAATAACGATAACGAAGCAGTCTCTGTGGCAGTGCCACCCAGAGGCCATTCACACGAAACTGAGTTAGCTTCCAGAGCATTTGTAACAACTCAAAACTCAGCGTGAATTTAAGAATCTGATATTATCCAAAAGAAAAAAGCCAAGATACTAACTGACAGCGCTTAATTATTATTATTTTTTTAAAAGTAGTTTGATTTTTAGTAAATAAATTATTTCTTTAATTGTATCTGTGTGTTTTATTTTTGTGCTGGTATTACACACAATAACGTACAAGCTACTGTACATAAATGAGATGGTAAAAAGCCACCTCGGAGGACTCGGCCTGGGGCCTCGTCCTTTGTGATGTCACGGAACTCCTTGGTGGCTTTTTACTATTTAAGTTTGCTAAATAGTCCCCGTCCCCCTCCCACCTTGTGCCGGCTTAGATGGGAAAGACGCAGAGCATTCCATTTTTATTTTAATTTTTTATGGTATCTGATGCACCTTTTTACAGTATAATTTGCACTTTCCTTAATGTATTTTTTCAGTAACTTATTTTTTATGTCTGTACAAAGACACGATTACCATTTCAAATCGTGTTGACAATGGCAAAGAAACATTAAAGTGGTAATCGTATTAAAATGCCACATTATATGTATGGTGACAGTAAAAGATGATATAATCTCAGTTAATGCATCATTTGCCAGGTGATAGTTGTTCCCTCTGCAGTGCCAGTCTATGGTTATGCTATGTGACCGCATCTAATAGAAGAATTAAGACAGGGTGGCTCCAATACTTCGGTACATGCCGCAGGTACAATACGAGTATGTTTCGTCCACTATTTATAGGCTGGCTTTCACGTTAATCAAACATTGTGTTTTTATATACAATACTTACATTTCTCTCGTTCAACACGTCTCCAACATTACATGACTGATGAATGTCCTGTGTTGCTGCTAATCTACGAGTATGTTTTAGCGCGCCCAAGAAATGACTTGCAACCCGCCAATTGGATTGTTGAGTCCTTTACCAATTTAGCCAATCGGACACTTCGCTTGGTGAAATCGTCATCCCGCCCCGCGAATCGCTTACAATCTACGACACAACCACGCCCATTCCACGCGGTCTGTCTAATACATTTCCGCCTCAACCACACAGTGGCGTATAGAGTGCCACTGGATATTAATACAAAGAAAGTAACTTAGAGAAAAACAGTGTAAATACAATGGAAGACAGTATGTCTGGTGTTATGTTTACATGAGCTGGCTGCTGTTCGGCAGCAACTCATTTAAACATAACACGTTACCAGGTAGTTGCAACTTTATTATTCAACATACACTCAAAACACTTCATTTCCCAGAAGGCCCTGTAATTCTAGTAGAGCGGTGCTTCTGCATTATGATTGATACAGGACCTGCCAATTTGAACTCGGATGGCACGTCCTGTAACACAGGATGTAGTTTAATGCCTTGCAAGGAGCCATGTGGACAGACGTGTAAGGTTTGTGTACATGAAATTCGCTATTATTTTAGTTTAACTGGGAAAAAAACTAATATCTGCTTCATCATTTAATATATATATATATATATATATATATATATATATATATATATATATATATATATATATATATATATATAGCCAGAAAAAGATATAATCCTATTTCAGATGTGAATACTAAAAATTGAAATGGTCGTATCACGTTTTGTTTTTATTCCATGGTAATTTTTCTGATAAATGCATTTTTCTGGTGTCCGTAAGTTACTTTGTATTATAATAAAAAACAACAAATCCTGACCGAGCTGGGATTTTTTTTTCTGCATTCTTCTCTGGCTGGGGCAAGCTTTCTGTGAATGAGTTGCTGTTTTTCGTATGGTGGTAAATCTCAAGTCTCATTCCGCGCTGCTGCTGTCCAGCATCCCACAACTCTGATTGAACTCCAGTAACCGAACAGCCAGTCAGATAATCGGTGCATTTCAGTTGTAATCTAGTCGGAGGTGTATCCTCGTTGTGTTAAGACGTTTATGCTTGTTGAAAAAAGCTCGTAGACTCGTGCCAATCAGAACTGGTATGGCACATCGTAGTTTTAATGGAAATTGATTAAGTGATATTTTAAGACCTAGATAGATGTCATTAGGTAAGGAAGTGAACTATATTAAAATGACTTATTTACAGTATATGGAGTAACTTGTTGTGTTCTCCAGGTCATGTAAAATGTTTTGTGTGATATACTGATGGATAGATGTATACACATAGAGATATCTTCCCCATAATCTGATACGAAAAAATAAAAACGATGCTAAATAATGTTTACAAGATTCAGTTTACTAAGTGGATAATGGAAGCGTTACACACTACAGCCTCCACTGTAATATTTCATCCCTTTGTTCATTAAAAGTCGAATATTTTAACAATGTAATGCAGTAAATAGCATAATTATAACTTTTTTTTTTTGCGTTGGCAATTGACTTTAGTTGACCAAAATTCAATGCCCGTGTTTGATTTAAATAAATCCCTTTGTATGAACACATTAAAAGCTTACATTTCTCTCTTTTCCCAGCTGTCACTCTGTGTGATTCCGTGTTAAACTTAAAATAAAAAATTAAAAAAAATACTGGAGCGTTATTTAAAACAAACCTAAACATGTTGGATGAAAAAGAAACGAAGGACCTCTTGAATTTCCTTCAACTGGACACGCGGCCTGATTTAAAAGGACAGGCTACAGAGTATATCCTGGGCCTCACAGGGAACAAGGACGGCTGCAGGTACCTGGGTAGCAAGCCAGCTTTCTTAAAGGCCCTCCTGACCCTGACCAGGGACCCCTCTGTGGCTGTCGTGAAAGACTGCTACCACACTCTGATCAACCTCTCTGCGGACACGACAGCACACGAAGCCCTGATAAAGGAAGCTAATGCACTGCCGGCCCTGCTTCACAACCTTCTGGACCCAGGCTATCTCTTTGCAGACCAGATCTGCACCATCTTGACCAACCTGTCCAGAAACAAAGAGACATGCAGAGACGTGTTCAGAGCGATCCAGGACGAAGGGGTGGGCCTGGCTAGGATTGTAGAGGTTTTCTGTACTGAAGGGTACAATGAAAAGGCTTCTCTGCATTATCTGGGACCCCTTCTTTCCAACCTGACCCAGCTCCCAGAGGCCAGACACTTCATACTGGACAAAGACAGGTTAGTAGTTATTAATTGCAATTCTAATGGAATTGTAGTTGAACCTTGACACACCTGTGTAATTGTAATTGTAATTACCATGTCATTGCTCAATTACAGTTCAATTACACACCTTTCCAAGCTTAGTCATTCACAGCTCCATGTTGTGTTTTACTTGTCATCTTTTCATCCACTTTTAGTGAGCCCATTCATTTAAGAAAAACATTCTATAGTATGTTTCTATATGGGTGTTTGATATGGAATCGCCCAGGTAGTATAATACCAACTTGTGACTAATTCATTCCATAGGAGTGTGACTTGTTCAATCTTCAGGTATCTGGATTGATATGTACTCCGTGTCAGACAGCGCACAGGTGTTTGCTTCAGAGAACGCACAACCATTCCCCGGGCAGTATTGCTTCAATCACTGCGTTTCAGGTGTGTGCTTCAGAGAACGCACAACCATTCCCCAGCCAGTAATGCTTCAATCACTGTGTTTCAGGTATGTGCTTCAGAGAACGCACAGCCGCTCCCCAGGCAGTAATGCTTCAATCACTGTGTTTCAGGTGTGTGCTTCAGAGAACGCACAACCATTCCCCAGCCAGTAATGCTTCAATCACTGTGTTTCAGGTATGTGCTTCAGAGAACGCACAGCCCCTCCCCAGGCAGTAATGCTTCAATCACTGTGTTTCAGGTGTGTGCTTCAGAGAACGCACAGCCGCTCCCCAGGCAGTAATGCTTCAATCACTGTGTTTCAGGTGTGTGCTTCAGAGAACGCACAGCCGCTCCCCAGGCAGTAATGCTTCAATCACTGTGTTTCAGGTGTGTGCTTCAGAGAACGCACAGCCGCTCCCCAGGCAGTAATGCTTCAATCACTGTGTTTCAGGTGTGTGCTTCAGAGAACGCACAGCCGCTCCCCAGGCAGTAATGCTTCAATCACTGTGTTTCAGGTGTGTGCTTCAGAGAACGCACAGCCGCCTCCCCAGGCAGTAATGCTTCAATCACTGTGTTTCAGGTGTGTGCTTCAGAGAACGCACAGCCGCTCCCCAGGCAGTAATGCTTCAATCACTGTGTTTCAGGTGTGTGCTTCAGAGAACGCACAGCCCCTCCCCAGGCAGTAATGCTTCAATCACTGTGTTTCAGGTGTGTGCTTCAGAGAACGCACAGCCGCTCCCCAGGCAGTAATGCTTCAATCACTGCGTTTCAGGTGTGTGCTTCAGAGAACGCACAGCCGCTCCCCAGGCAGTAATGCTTCAATCACTGTGTTTCAGGTGTGTGCTTCAGAGAACGCACAGCCGCTCCCCAGGCAGTAATGCTTCAATCACTGTGTTTCAGGTATGTGCTTCAGAGAACGCACAGCCGCTCCCCAGGCAGTAATGCTTCAATCACTGTGTTTCAGGTGTGTGCTTCAGAGAACGCACAGCCACTCCCCAGGCAGTAATGCTTCAATCACTGTGTTTCAGGTGTGTGCTTCAGAGAACGCACAGCCGCTCCCCAGGCAGTAATGCTTCAATCACTGTGTTTCAGGTGTGTGCTTCAGAGAACGCACAGCCGCTCCACAGGCAGTAATGCTTCAATCACTGTGTTTCAGGTGTGTGCTTCAGAGAACTGCACAGCCACTCCCAGGCAGTAATGCTTCAATCACTGTGTTTCAGTGTAGTGCTTCATCAGACACGCACAGCCGCTCCCCAGTGCAGTAATGCATTCAATACACTGTGTTTACAGGTGCTCTGCATTATACACACACAGCACTACAGTGCTACTGCATTCATACACACACACTACAGTGCTCTGCATTATACACACACACTACAGTGCTCTGCATTATACACACACACACTACAGTGCTCTGCATTATACACACACACACTACAGTGCTCTGCATTATACACACACAGTACAGTGCTCTGCATTATACACACACACACTACAGTGCTCTGCATTATACACACACACAGTACAGTGCTCTGCATTATACACACGCACTACAGTGCTCTGCATTATACACACACAGTACAGTGCACTGCATTATACACACGCACTACAGTGCTCTGCATTATACACACACACCACAGTGCTCTGCATTATACACACACAGTACAGTGCACTGCATTATACACACACACTACAGTGCTCTGCATTATACACACACACACTACAGTGCTCTGCATTATACACACACACTACAGTGCTCTGCATTATACACACACACACTACAGTGCTCTGCATTATACACACACACACTACAGTGCTCTGCATTATACACACACACTACAGTGCTCTGCATTATACACACACACACTACAGTGCTCTGCATTATACACACACACTACAGTGCTCTGCATTATACACACACACGCACTACAGTGCTCTGCATTATACACACACACACTACAGTGCTCTGCATTATACACACACACACACTACAGTGCTCTGCATTATACACACACACACTACAGTGCTCTGCATTATACACACACACTACAGTGCTCTGCATTATACACACACACACTACAGTGCTCTGCATTATACACACACACACTACAGTGCTCTGCATTATACACACACACTACAGTGCTCTGCATTATACACACACACACTACAGTGCTCTGCATTATGCACACACACGCACTACAGTGCTCTGCATTATACACACACACTGTACAGTGCTCTGCATTATATACACACACACACGCTCTACAGTGCTCTGCATTATACACACACACTGTACAGTGCTCTGCATTATACACACACACACTACAGTGCTCTGCATTATACACACGCACTACAGTGCTCTGCATTATACACACACACACACTACAGTGCTCTGCATTATACACACACACTACAGTGCTCTGCATTATACACACACACTACAGTGCTCTGCATTATACACACACACTACAGTGCTCTGCATTATACACACACACACTACAGTGCTCTGCATTATACACACGCACTACAGTGCTCTGCATTATACACACACACACACTACAGTGCTCTGCATTATACACACACACTACAGTGCTCTGCATTATACACTCACAATACAGTGCTCTGCATTATACACACGTACTACAGTGCTCTGCATTATACACACACACACTACAGTGCTCTGCATTATACACACGCACTACAGTGCTCTGCATTATACACACGCACTACAGTGCTCTGCATTATACACTCGCACTACAGTGCTCTGCATTATACACACACACACTACAGTGCGCTGCATTATACACACACACACTACAGTGCTCTGCATTATACACACACACTACAGTGCTCTGCATTATACACACACAGGCTACAGTGCTCTGCATTATACACACACACACTACAGTGCTCTGCATTATACACACACAGCTCTGCATTATACACACTACAGTGCTCTGCATTATACACACACAGTAGCTCTGCATTATACACACACAGTAGCTCTGCATTGTACACACACGGTAGCTCTGCATTATACACACACACTACAGTGCTCTGCATTATACACACACGTAGCTCTGCATTGTACACACACGTACAGTGCTCTGCATTGTACACACACGGTAGCTCTGCATTATACACACACTACAGTGCTCTGCATTGTACACACACTACAGTGCTCTGCATTATACACACACGGTACAGTGCTCTGCATTATACACACACAGTACAGTGCTCTGCATTATACACACACAGTACAGTGCTCTGCATTATACACACACTACAGTGCTCTGCATTATACACACACGGTAGCTCTGCATTATACACACACTACAGTAGCTCTGCATTATACACACACGTACAGTGCTCTGCATTATACACACACACAGTGCTCTGCATTATACACACACGTACAGTGCTCTGCATTATACACACACGGTACAGTGCTCTGCATTGTACACACACGGTAGCTCTGCATTATACACACACGGTACAGTGCTCTGCATTATACACACACGGTAGCTCTGCATTATACACACACGGTAGCTCTGCATTATACACACACGGTAGCTCTGCATTGTACACACACGGTAGCTCTGCATTATACACACACGGTAGCTCTGCATTGTACACACACGGTAGCTCTGCATTGTACACACACGGTAGCTCTGCATTGTACACACACGGTACAGTGCTCTGCATTATACACACACGGTACAGTGCTCTGCATTGTACACACACGGTACAGTGCTCTGCATTATACACACACGGTACAGTGCTCTGCATTGTACACACACGGTACAGTGCTCTGCATTATACACACACAGTACAGTGCTCTGCATTATACACACACACGGTAGCTCTGCATTATACACACACAGTACAGTGCTCTGCATTATACACACACAGTACAGTGCTCTGCATTATACACACACACGGTAGCTCTGCATTATACACACACGGTACAGTGCTCTGCATTATACACACACAGTACAGTGCTCTGCATTATACACACACACAGTACAGTGCTCTGCATTATACACACACACGGTACAGTGCTCTGCATTGTACACACACCGTAGTGCTCTGCATTCAGACTTTCCTCAAGTCATTCTGTAGCCAGTTGCATGCAATGTTTTGTTTTGTTTTTTCCCAGCATGCCATGAGTGGTTGCTAAGTGATGCAGTGGATATTCTTCCTTTCCTGCTGTTGCCATTGGCAGGTCCTGAGGAGCTGTCTGAGGAAGAGAATGAAGGTAGGGTAGAAGGCCCCTTTCCATCAGCATACGCGAGTGCCATCCATGTTTATATACTCTACAGTGTAGAACTCTGAGTTTAGTAAGACTCACCTGAGCTTGTTACCTATACACTGTGGCTAATCGAGCTCTTAGTAAAACCTGGGATGGGTGAAACTGTTATGCAAAGGAAATCTTATTTCCATCTCTGCTGTACACATACAGTATTATTATTATTATTATTATTATTATTATTATTATTATTATTATTATTATTTATTTCTTAGCAGACGCCCTTATCCAGGGCGACTTACAATCGTAAGCAAATACATTTCAAGTGTTACAGTAGGATGTACTGTAACCTGATGTGTGATTCATAAGGAACATGGAACATGTTTGTATTTCTCTGGGGGGGAATATATATATGAAAATGTTTAGTTCAAAAGACTGATCATAAATAATGGTCAGTGATGCGATTGCATTGGTTTAACCAGTTTGGATTGGAAGTGGATGTCGTTCCTCTAGATGACTTTCAAGCTTTCTGTCTCAGGGCTGCCAGTGGATCTGCAGTACCTGCCAGAAGACAAGAGGAGAGAAAAGGACCCAGACATCCGAAACATGCTCATAGAAACCATGCTGCTGGTGAGACACTTACACGTAAAGAATCAGAAAATACACAGGACCCAAACACTGAAAACATGCTCATAGAAACCATGCTGCTGGTGAGACACTAATCAGAAAATACACAGGACCCAAACACCGAAAACATGCTCATAGAAACCATGCTGCTGGTGAGACACTTACACGTAAAGAATCAGAAAATACACAGGACCCAAACACGAAAACATGCTCATAGAAACCATGCTGCTGGTGAGACACTTCACGTAAAGAATCAGAAAATACACAGGACCCAAACACCGAAAACATGCTCATAGAAACCATGCTGCTGGTGAGACACTAATCAGAAAATACACAGGACCCAAACACCGAAAACATGCTCATAGAAACCATGCTGCTGGTGAGACACTTACACGTAAAGAATCAGAAAATACACAGGACCCAAACACCGAAAACATGCTCATAGAAACCATGCTGCTGGTGAGACACTAATCAGAAAATACACAGGACCCAAACACCGAAAACATGCTCATAGAAACCATGCTGCTGGTGAGACACTTACACGTAAAGAATCAGAAAATACACAGGACCCAAACACCGAAAACATGCTCATAGAAACCATGCTGCTGGTGAGACACTAATCAGAAAATACACAGGACCCAAACACCGAAAACATGCTCATAGAAACCATGCTGCTGGTGAGACACTAATCAGAAAATACACAGGACCCAAACACCGAAAACATGCTCATAGAAACCATGCTGCTGGTGAGACACTTACACGTAAAGAATCAGAAAATACACAGGACCCAAACACCGAAAACATGCTCATAGAAACCATGCTGCTGGTGAGACACTAATCAGAAAATACACAGGACCCAAACACCGAAAACATGCTCATAGAAACCATGCTGCTGGTGAGACACTTACACGTAAAGAATCAGAAAATACACAGGACCCAAACACCGAAAACATGCTCATAGAAACCATGCTGCTGGTGAGACACTTACACGTAAAGAATCAGAAAATACACAGGACCCAAACACTGAAAACATGCTCATAGAAACCATGCTGCTGGTGAGACACTAATCAGAAAATACACAGGACCCAAACACCGAAAACATGCTCATAGAAACCATGCTGCTGGTGAGACACTTACACGTAAAGAATCAGAAAATACACAGGACCCAAACACCGAAAACATGCTCATAGAAACCATGCTGCTGGTGAGACACTTACACGTAAAGAATCAGAAAATACACAGGACCCAAACACCGAAAACATGCTCATAGAAACCATGCTGCTGGTGAGACACTAATCAGAAAATACACAGGACCCAAACACCGAAAACATGCTCATAGAAACCATGCTGCTGGTGAGACACTTACACGTAAAGAATCAGAAAATACACAGGACCCAAACACCGAAAACATGCTCATAGAAACCATGCTGCTGGTGAGACACTAATCAGAAAATACACAGGACCCAAACACTGAAAACATGCTCATAGAAACCATGCTGCTGGTGAGACACTTACACGTAAAGAATCAGAAAATACACAGGACCCAAACACCGAAAACATGCTCATAGAAACCATGCTGCTGGTGAGACACTTACACGTAAAGAATCAGAAAATACACAGGACCCAAACACTGAAAACATGCTCATAGAAACCATGCTGCTGGTGAGACACTAATCAGAAAATACACAGGACCCAAACACCGAAAACATGCTCATAGAAACCATGCTGCTGGTGAGACACTTACACGTAAAGAATCAGAAAATACACAGGACCCAAACACCGAAAACATGCTCATAGAAACCATGCTGCTGGTGAGACACTAATCAGAAAATACACAGGACCCAGACACCGAAAACATGCTCATAGAAACCATGCTGCTGGTGAGACACTTACACGTAAAGAATCAGAAAATACACAGGACCCAAACACCGAAAACATGCTCATAGAAACCATGCTGCTGGTGAGACACTAATCAGAAAATACACAGGACCCAAACACCGAAAACATGCTCATAGAAACCATGCTGCTGGTGAGACACTTACACGTAAAGAATCAGAAAATACACAGGACCCAAACACTGAAAACATGCTCATAGAAACCATGCTGCTGGTGAGACACTAATCAGAAAATACACAGGACCCAAACACCGAAAACATGCTCATAGAAACCATGCTGCTGGTGAGACACTTACACGTAAAGAATCAGAAAATACACAGGACCCAAACACTGAAAACATGCTCATAGAAACCATGCTGCTGGTGAGACACTAATCAGAAAATACACAGGACCCAAACACCGAAAACATGCTCATAGAAACCATGCTGCTGGTGAGACACTTACACGTAAAGAATCAGAAAATATGCTTGCGTCCTCACCATATGTCCCTTTAAGACATTAATAATAATAAACAAATCAATACTGTTTAACAGGTCATTTTGATCTGAAATGTTTAATATTACTGTTAATATTTTGTCATCTACACAAAATCCAATACATTGCCAAACATCGCTTTTCCGTCCTCTTTCCTTTACTCCAAAAAATGACCAATCTTCATTTCAGATTCTTCCATTTTATTGAAATAAAATAATTATGTAGCTTTAATTTTGAAATCAGGAAAATGAAAATAAAATATATGAACTGATGTGACTTGTCCAACGCAAATCCAGAGGTCGAAAGTTTGTATCCTAGCAACGCGCTGATGTTGCTACCTACCGTACTAGTACTAATATAAGAGCATAACTATATAATCATTGTTTTAATGCAAACTGGCAATAGGAGACTTCAAACTGGGCTCTAATTGAATGCATTGATTCACCAATATGCAGTCGAAGCTCGGGAAATTTAAGGACAGGTGATCAATAATCAATTAATCGATTAATTGTTACATCTCTACTTTGAATGGTAATGTATATGTTAAAATTAGACCAAGAGAGCATGGGAGGATTTGAGCTTTGGAAGTGTCCACTTTTTTAAATTTGACAAAGAGATTTTTCATCCTGCAATGTTTTGTTAACCTGAGAGTAAGAGAAGGTAGACCAAGATTAGCAAAACTGACAGGGACATTATGCTAAGATGCAAAAATATATATAAGTAAATCTGCAACAGTGATGCTGTAATTAAATATATTAACTGGTGAGCAATGTTTTCAATGGGCTCATCCAGTTGATATTTTGGAAACACGCGCTCATTAATACCAGCAACAGAGCGCTACCTCAGCATGAGCTGTCAAACAGCAACATATCTCCACAACTTGACAAAGAAAAACCCTCCAGAGGCCTTTACGTCCAGTAAAAATCGGGAAAATCCAAGAGAAACCCACGTTTCAAACATCGAAACTACCTCGGAAACAATTTCCATGAGGGAGTCACCGTAAACATCTATAAATCGGCTACCCGAAAAATCTCCCATCCACAGACAAAGAAGCTTTGTAATACACTCTGATTCTGACTGAAGGTAAGCCACTTCTCACAAAAAGGTATGCAGAAATGTTAGCAAACACAAACACCATCAGAACAAACAAGTGAACATAAAAATGGCAAAATAGTTGTATATATTGAAAAAATGTTAAAGCGCCTAATTTTAACACGCTCCCTAACCTTTTTTTTTTCCACCAAATTAAAAGAAAAAAAAAAAAAAGAAGTTCCCACGGAAACCTGACAGCAAAAAAAAAAAAAAAATCAGCTTCATAACACCTGAAAAACCACAGGAAACTTGCTGTTTTAAAGTTACAAGTTTAAACTGTTCACTTTGGTTGCAGTCGCGTTATCACTCCTACTCCAGACGATTGCAGTTGCGGTTTTCGTTGTACTGTCTCACATAATGCAAACCTTATTTAAAATTTTGTTCAAGTTCTCAAAGTTGTTAGTATTTTAATTAAAATTATTTATGCAGGTCACTCTCTGTCTAATAACTCACGGACATAAACCAAGAAGAGCAAGCCCTCCCCCCAACAAGCAACACAGAACTTAAGAACACTGGCAGGAAAAACTTGCTCAGCAGAGATTATAAGAAATACTGCATGTGGTAGACTTCTGGCAGTGTGCTGTTGGAGAATGTGAATAGAGAAATCTTAGTGATCATGACTGCCGTGCTGCCCAGACTTCTCAAACATAATGATTTTTTTTACTGCTCAAGTTAACATCGACGAAGGCAGGCCGTCAGATTCTGAAGAAGAAGAATGTCTACCCCATCATGAGAGAGTTCCACAAGTGGGAGAAGGAACCGGATGTCATCGTGTCCTGTGAGAAACTAGTGCAGGTAAAGAAACAGCCCTACCAAGAGCCCTGTAACACACCATTGCCAATACAAGAGAAGTAACGGATTTGAAATGTTATTGCAGGTTCTGATTGGGGATGAACCGGAAACAGGAATGGAGAATCTGATGGAAGTTAACATTCCCGAGGACGTGGAGAAAAAGTTCCAGGCTCTGGATGCAGAGGAGCAGAAACAGATTGAAAAAGAGAGGGAGGAGCTGTTAAAGAGTGAAGCCGAAGGGAAAGCAGAGGCAGGGAGCAGCGATGCAAAGAGGGAATGCAGCGGTGAAGCACTGGGGCCCTGAGGACTTCAGAGGCACATTAAAGACTAAAGCATGCATTGTTAGAGATGGATACCCCCAAATAATTAAGTCACTGATGATAAATATTTTCTTTACCGTGTTACAACAAAAGTCTTTCAGAGATCGTAGACACTTAGTCGCAGAGCAACAAAGAGCTGTTGGAAACTGTTGATGCTAATTTTTTTGTGCATTAAAAAAAAAAAACCCAGTAATTAAGTAGTTTACTGACTGACCTGGATTGTTACCTAGATTATTACCAAATGGAGCTGTAAATTTACCTGCAATTAGCAAATCTATCCTCAAATGAAATATGTATTCCATCAGATTAATCGATTGTGTGTGCTGAATAAGGCATTTACATTTTAGAAACTCGTTTCATGAACTTTTGTGGTCTTTTCTGTGATCAACTCAATTCTAGTAATTATTAGTTAAGAAGAAAATTAATTGAGTCAATGTACTGAAGCATGAATCTAACTTTTGTAGCAAACTCATTATAGATTTGGATCCAAATCCACATCGCTTGTGGATAATAATATGTGCTTGGATGTTTTTATCCCAGAAAACAAGAACAACAGAAACCTAGAAATGTCTGTTTTTATTTTTATTTGGGTTGGTCAGATTGAGTGTGGAAGCGTGAGATAATTTTCCTGGACTGTCTGAGATTTCCAGAGGAGCCTGTGTGTTTGGTGGGCTTGTGGAAGGGCTGGGGGTCTGACGGGGGCCTAGGTCTGCTCATGAAAAGCCTGTTGGGGTTATCAGACTGGTGGGCTGACCGCAGATGCAGACTGCTTTGGGGTTTGACCCCCAGCCTTTGCGTGTTCATTTCTGCGTTCCTCTCTGCATCTCGTTCATGCTGCCGGACATTCTTCCCAGTCACGCTGCAGGCTGTGTGTCTATGACTCCCGAACTCTGGGAAGCAGTTAGGAATATCACATGTCTTCCTTCTGTGGGGCAGCGTCCAGACAGGCGTGGTTCCAGTATCTAAGAGAGAAAGGGTCTGTCAGTGTGCAGTCGTCAAAAAAAGCCCC
This sequence comes from Acipenser oxyrinchus oxyrinchus, assembly GCA_030684275.1. NCBI lineage: Eukaryota > Metazoa > Chordata > Actinopteri > Acipenseriformes > Acipenseridae > Acipenser > Acipenser oxyrinchus. Next base: position 3,379,481 of record CM060249.1, read on the forward strand.
TTTTAATTATTATCCGTTTTCATACTCTCTCACACAACAGGATTAAACATTGGGTTCTGAGAGATGCACTTGGTAGGCCCATGTGTCTACTGTAAAAGCAGTAAGGCTTTATTTTTCAGTCATCAATTCTATTTGACTCTTTACAATTAAAGTTTAAACTGTAAAGCAAAACTATATTGTACCTTTATTTGAACGAGTACCAAAAGGTTAATAATGGAAAAAAAAAAAAAAACCTGGATGAAATTCTTACCTCCTCTGCTTTCGTTGGCTTTCTTCCCTTGGCAGTAGGTCTTGCCCTGGCTGGTGTATCCATGCAGCATGTTGTAAACAAACGGTGTGGCTGTACTTATCCAGGGGTGTGCGGCCATTTGTCCCAAATTGAGTCTAGCGGAGGGCCTCCACTGCAACAGCTTCCTGATCAGATCTTCACAGCCTGGCAGAGACATTGACACACACTTCACCACTGCAGGGGGTTGGCATTGCTATGCAGTCTGGGTGGTGTACTGTTAGCTGGACTACC